>CM062815.1:224864690-225552587 GCA_031772625.1 Pinus tabuliformis | reverse complement strand
AGAGAGAAAATCAGAAACCTTAGCATACATGTAGACTAATGGAATTGAAGTGGAAGAAAATAGGTTAACATCCAATAAATTCAAAGTAAAGGAAGAAAAGGCTGAAAGGAAAATAAAATCCAGACAGGAAAGTACTTCATCATCAAACACTAATGATGAAGAACATAAAATTGATGAAATAACTTCCTTTGTAAGAAATATGTCTAATATAATTTCAAGAATGGAAACTTATCCTAGAGTAACCTAACAGTTTGCAAATAGACCGCCAGTTCAATATATAAGTCCTTTCCAACCTCAAATTTTGCAAAGATCAAATATTGATCAACAAATTCAACCTCCATTAATGATTGATGACCAAGACCTTGAAGAAACTATACCTATTGTTACAAATAATATTAATTATTTTGAATATCCATCATCTCCAAATGTTATTGTCCCAATCAGTCAAGACCAACCTATTTCTCAAAATAAAGAGTCATCCCAAGTTTCCAAATATCAAATCTTTTTTGAGTTTCTTATTGTTGAATTGAAAAGAAGGTATGACCTAAGACCTAGACAAGGCTTCGTAGACCTATAAAAAAAGTTACCTTTGACAATACTCAAGTAAAAGCTACTGAAATACCACCTATTTAACCACCAAATCAGTTACAAGAACAATCTGTTACTGAAAAAATTGTTCCAATTGTTTTTAATGTTGAAAAAGAATTCAAAAGGGTTAAAATCCATATTCCCTTATCTTATCTTTCTATAAATCTATGTTATAAACAAGTCTAACAAATGGATACAATCCTCCAATGTAGATTTTGAAGGGGATGTCATCAGTCTTCAAGATGAGAAACCTTCAGTTTCCTTTGTACTTAGTTCAGATATGATTGATGAAAGTGTGCCACCTTTCTATGTTACATTGAAAGTTCATGATTTCCTGTTGTACAACTATATGTTAGATTTAGGTGCCTCCCATAATATGATGCCTAAAGTTATCATGGACCAACTTCAATTGCAAATTACTAGGGCATATCACGATCTATATACTTTTGATTCAAAGAAATTTCCTTGCCTAGGATTGATCAAATATTTCGTCCTTACACTTGCTCAAATCCTCGTGAAAAGTATAACGTTGGATATAGTTGCTACAAACATTCCACCAAAATTTGGCTTGTTTTTGTCAAGATCTTGTTGTGCCAAGCTTGGAGGAAGCTTGCAGATGAACATGTCTTATGCTATAATCCCAGCTTATGGAGGTGAACATTTAAGATTGTATAGAGAAGTAAGATTCATTAATATTGTCTATAAAGATGATAAAGCAATAAATCATCCAATTTATGCCATTGATCAAGATTTTGGATGCTTTACATTGTCTATAAGTGATATCTCTATTCCTCAAACCAGAATTGGAGACACTGTCAATATACCTCAGTTTTTAGACAGTAATATTTGGAGAATGCATTTTGATGGGGATTTTTCTAAGGATGGAATTGGCAGAGGAAGTGCACTCATTTCTCCTAATAAAAAAAATATAATCCAATCCTTCAAATTGGATTTTTAAGTCATAAATACTGCGGTACAATATGAAGACTTACTTTTAGGGTTGGAATTAGCTAAGAGTCTGAAAGTACAAAACCTGGCAATATATGGTGATTTAGAATTAAATTTAAAAAAGATAAGAAATATCTGTCAAACCAAGCATCCTAGACTCAAAGCATATAGGAATTAAGTATAGAACTGTGTGGAAAACTATTTTCGGGCCTTCAACATCTCATCAATTCCAAGAGAAGATAACATCCATGCAGATTATTTAGCAGTCCTTGCAAGTTCTTTTAAAACACCCGGTCCTTTGCAATTACATTACTAGATTGAAGTAAAGTACAGACCTTCCATCCTAGATAATTTAAGAAACTAACAAGTTTTTGAAGATGATGAACAGTTGAAAATTTTCTAACATGCAATTGATAAATTTTCCGGTTTACATGTTGAAGAAGAAAGTAATGGTGAAATGAAATCAAATGATGATGACTTAGATCTGAATTTGAAACATAAAATTGTTCATCATGAAATCATTCATTTATCAAATAATTATATTACAAAGGTATTGGTTCCCCTAGAAAAATGTTTTGATCAGAATGATGCATCAAAACTTCATTGCTAAGTTCACAATAGGAAGACGTACAAGACTGTAATATTGGTACTATAGAAGAAACACAAAATGTCAAAATCTCATCTTCTTTTACTTTAGAACATAAAATAAAAATATGTCAATTCGTTTAAGCAATGCAAAGATGTATTTGCATGGTCATATGAAGAATTCATAACCTATTATTAATCACAAAATTCCTCTTAAACCATAAGCTACTTAAGCCATTTCAACAAAATTTAAGAAGAATTTACCTAGTCTTACTTCCTATTATTGAGAAAGAAGTAAGAAAATTGTTGGATGCTAAAATAATTGTTCCCTTAAGATACTCTTAATGGATAGGTAATGTAGTAGTTGTTAGGAGGAAAAATGGGGAAATTAGATTGTGTGTCAATTTTAGGAACTTGAACGAATTATCCCTAAAAGATAATTATTTGTTACCAAACATGGATCAATTGCTTCAAAGAGTATCAAGTTATGATAGGATTTCAATGTTAGATGGTTTCTCTCAATCCAACCAGATTTTGGTTAGTCAATAAGACAATGAGAGGACTGCATTCGCAACTCCTTGGGGCACATTCATGTATGCGAAGATTCCATTTGGTTTAATCAATGTTGGAGAAAACTTTCAAAGGGCCATGGATATGCCATTTTTTGGTAAGGTAAATAAATTCATAGTCATTTACCTTCATGATTTGACAGTGTTTTCTGATTCTAATGCTAAACACATTAAACACTTGAGAAAAGTTTTTGAAAGATGCAGAAAATTTGCGATTTCTCTTAATCCTAAGAAGTCAATTTTTGCAATGAGGGAAGGAAGATTGTTGGGGCACATAATTTTAAAAGGAGTAATAATTGATCCTAAGAGAGTTTCAACAGTTTAGGTAATCCGTTTGCCTAGAAATGAGAAAGAGATTCATTCATTCTCAGGGAAGATACTTTTTTTTAAGGAGGTTCATACCTAATTATGTTGAAATTGTTAAAGATATTACTGACATGCTCAAGAAAGTTAATGAAGTTAAATGGAATGTCCAAGCTAGATAGTCTTTCTCACTGATTAAAATGGAAATTTTAGAATCCCCAATGTTAGCCAGCCCAGATTATACAAAATTGTTTAGTATTTTCTCCTTTGCCTCAAATACCACTATAGTGGTTTCTTTATTGCAGAGAAAAGATGATCAACAAGAACAACCAATGGCCTTCTTTAGTAAGGTCATGAGATATGTTGAACTAAGATGTGACTTCATAGAGAAACAATCTTATGCCTTGGTACAAGCTTTGAAACCATCTAGGATTTATGTTATACGCTCTGCTATAATTTCTTATGTTCCAAACAATGTTGTAAAGACAATGTTGACTCAACCTGATACAAATGGAAAGATGGGGAGTTGGATTGCTAAGATACTTGAGTTTGATTTAGGCAACATACCTACAAAGTTGGTGAAAGGACAAGGTTAAGCTAAATTGTTGGCAGAATCAAACTGAAAAATACTTGGTATTATTTCAAGTGAGAAGAATCCAAAAGAACCTTCTTAGATTTCAGGTGAGAAGAATCCACAAGAACCTTCTCATATTTCACATGAGAAGAATCCACAAGAACCCTCTCATATTTAAGGTGAGAAGAATCCATAAGAACCCTCTTCCAGTGCAATTCCTATTCCTCTTCCTTTACACATTGCTAAGTTTTTTTTACTATTAGATTGGTACAAAGACATAGTGCATTTTCTACGTGATTCTCAGTACCCTCTTGACTTCGTGAAGAATAAATGTAGATCCATCAGATTCAAGGCCATGAAGCACTATATAGTAAATGAAAAAATTTACTGGAAGGATCCCTTAAATATCTTCTTACTATGTTTGACCGAGAGTGAAACAGATGGAGTAAATGAGAAGTTTCATGAATGAATTTGTGGGGGATATTATGATTGGATGTCAACGCCATATAAGATACTGAGAGCATGATTTTATGGAACACAATTGTTTGCACAGGTTGGAGAAAAAGTAAGGAGTTGTATCCCATGTCAGCGATTTGCAGGGAAACAGAGGTTAGTAGCACTTTCCTTTGTCCCAATTTCAGTAGAAGCCCCTTTCTTGCAATGGGGATTAGATTTCATTGGTGAAATAGTTCTAGCTTCCAGCAATAAACACATATAGATTTTAATAGGAAATGATTATTTCATAAAGTGGGTAGACTTAATTCATGTTAAGAGTGCAATTGATATAGTGGTGATAAAATTTATTCAAGAAAACATTTTGTCTAGATTTGGTTGCCCTAGATAAATAGTTATAGATAATGCTCAAACTTTCAGTAGCATAAAGACGATAGAATTATGTCAAAAATATCATATTACATTACATCATTCTACACCTTATTACCCACATGGTAATGGGCTGGAAAAATTATCAAATAAAATTCTGATTAAAGTTATTAAGAAAGTGTTAGCATATCAAATAAGGAGTTGGGACAGTCATCTCAAATATGCAGTGTGGGAAAACAGGGTTTCACCTAAAGGATCTACAAGTAAATATCCTTTTCAACTCTCTTATGGAATAGATTCCATCTTACATAATTAGCACTTCCAGTCATGATTTTTTTCAAGAGTCATATGAAGAATAATATGGTTAAGATCAATCAAATCATTGAGTTAAATCATGACAAAGATGAAGTTCAACATAAACTTCAACAATATCAAGACAAAATGAAGAGTTTTTTTTACAGGAAGTCCAAGAAAGAGATTTTAGGCAAGGAGATTTAGTTATCAATTGGGATGCAAGAAGAGAAGAAAGTGGCAAACATGGGAAGTTTGATAACTTATTGTTGGGACCTTTCAACATTGTAGAATTCAAAGGAAATAATACATTCATCCTACACAGTCTGGAAGAAAAATATTTTTCATTGCGAGTCAATGGGAAATACCTCTAGGATTATATTCATTATTGATTATTTTTAATCATCATCATTGTAAATTTCTGGTTTTTCTTTAAAATTGGAGAGCAAGTGTGCTTTTCATAGGAAGGACCCCATAGCCCAAGGAGAAGGCACATGGTTCTATAGGTTATTTGCATCCCGCAGGGAGAAGAAATCCCCAGATGGAGCCGATGTTGTAACTTATTTTTACCCTTGTAATAGTTTGTAGTTTTTCCTTCATTTTCAAAAAAAAGGAAAAAATAAAAGGAAAAAAGAAATAAATAAAAAATCAAAGACATAAAGGAAAAATAAAAATGGAGAAAAAGAATAAAAAATATTATATCCCTAACATTAGCAAGCACGTTTATATGATGCACTTACATTTATATTATTATCAGAATTTTAAATAAATTATTTTATTGTAATAGATTGATAGGATTGATTGTCCCCGAGCAATTAAATCTCATGCAATTTTGAATGAACAAGACTGGGCCGACCTAGATCAATGGCGTCTGACACATTGCGGGAACCCCTGCATGGTCGAATGTTAATGGAGGGGGTGGGGTCCGCAAAGCAGTTTTTCCCGACCCTGTGTTTGATACATGGCACCTTCACAAAGATTGTGGTACCCATCTACTCAAAACCATAAACCACCTCCAACCCCACACACCCACCCCCACTGTGCAAACCGCCAATTCTTTTGCCCATTCCTCCCATCATTCATCCCGCCGATTTTGCTTACCGCTGGGTTTCTGCTACAGTTAGTCATCACCAGTCCTTCTAATAAATTTACCAAGTGACCATTAACCAATAGATTCTCCCACCAACATTCAAAGACATTAATTTCTCCACACCAATAACAGTTACAATAACTAAAATCCATTACAATTGCCTAAATAAAAGCTTCTCTCCTATCCAAAATACATTCTTTCGTCATTTCTTCTTGTAACTAGAGCTTCTAGCACGACATTGCAAGTGAATTTTGGCAATTTCCAGCTCTTGATCATCACTATTTCTGGGAAATTATCTAATTATCCTAAAAAATTATATTTTTCCCAATGGCTAGGCACAAAGGAAAATACAAGATATTTATGGACAATACTATGTTACCCCCTATAATTAATTTATATTAATTTCCCCTAATTGATACCCATTTCAAAATTGTGGAGACCAATTGCGATTTTGACTTGTACGAACTTCACAATTGGGCTTTTAAGAAGTATCAATATGCCAATGACAAGTTTTTCTTCTGGGAATCCTTATTATCCCAGTTTTATTTCCCTCAGAAAGATCATTTTCTTTAATTTATCACTTGGTATGGAGTTTGATATCTTCCTAGTTAGAGAGATGTTATTGCTCAGAATAATGAAACCCTGAGTCAATCTATCAGGCCCTCTAGTTAAGTTGACAAGACTCCCTTCACTCTTTTTCCATTGATTATTTAATGGATATTTACCAGATAATTTATTTTTCACAAAGAGGACATATATTTGAGTCAATTTTACTAGAAAACTCAGAATTACCCAGAACAAACCCACCTTATCCCTCTGCAATGTTCCAAGAGATGTCTAGGCAGGTAGCTTCCCTAGTATCTTTTTTGTTAGGATATCCCAATGACCAATGGGTAGATGAAGTTATTTTGGGTTTTTGTCAGTATTTTCTTTTAAAAAGCCATCAATCTTGTTCAATTATAGTCAATTTATGTCCGATGCAATTCATGATCAGTTTTTAAATTTCATTGTTGAAGGTTCATTCAAGCACTAATCAATTTTGATTTACTTATTCTTGTATCATTAGTGAAAAGGGTTCAAGTTTCCTTTGCAGAAATTGGATGTTGAAGGCAAACCATAGTTAGTGATTCATTGGACCTCATTAATGAGGAAAACTTCTGAATAATTTTATTTTAGTGATTTTTTCAATCAATTTTTATATATGGAAATATGTTTGTTAAATATTGATGTAGTTATGAGAGTTTCAACATGGATCAAAAGGATTTTGCATTTGAGTGAGCAGTCTAAAAGTGGGCACTGTTATTTATACCAAAATTTCACAGAGATCAAGATTTATGGCTGCGGGTTTCCATCCTACAAATTATCGGTGTTCCTCCCCATGAGGATTTTTCACTTGAATATATTAGGCAAATTATGAACATGGATTATGTTCATTTTGTTTCCAGAAAAAAAAAAGAAAAAAAGAAAAAAAAAAAAAAGATTCTCAATTTAAACTAAAAGCTTAGATTTGCGCATTTATAGTCAACACTAGGGCTACAGAAAAAGAAGTCAATGATTTTTTGAGCCAAATGAAGTTTAGATTGAGTTTCAGTTGGTCATACGATCCATTAGGAGTAATATCATCAACGATAGTTGGTTTGAAGTCCGCACCATATGTGCACATTATAAAACATGAGATTGAACAATATGAAAACAAAAAAGAATGGGAAGAGAACACATTGCAGGAAGTTGAAGAGTTAGTTTCCAATCGAACAACACTTGAAACTCCGAGGATGATAGAAAAATAGTTTAAAAATACTGAGGGAGAGTCTAACTCTAGCAGGATCAAAATTATAGAAGGAAACATTCAAAATGTTCAAGAGGAGAAAAACCACAAATGGTGAAGAAGAATCCTTACGAGTTCAAACTTCCAAGGAACCTACTACAATCATACTTTCAGGAGAATCTTCATTTTCATTACAACATATTAAAGAAACAACAATAGATTATCCTTCTTCTCCTTCTTCCTCAAGGCAACATAGTAGTTTTTCAAGGTTCTTAGAGATGAAGAATAAAACGAAGCAATGAAGACTTCTACATATGCAGAGTTTTGGAAACAGTCTTCCATAACTCATGCTAGGTTACTTTCTTCCTTACATAGTGAAAGAGGACAGTTCCAATTAGCATTTTTTGGAACGAAAATTCCTTGTTCCTAAGAGTGCTTAGGATTACAAAACCTTTTTTTTCTCATTTGACACCAAACATATATATCCTCTTGATCAAATTGATCTTCACAAGAAAGCAGGGGAAATGATATACACATATTTGATAAGTTTGGCCATGACAGCTTCTAAGCTGCAAGTATCTCTGAATAATATTCATTCTCAATTGAAGCTTGAAAATATGTCCTATTTAGCAAAGGATACAAAAATTAAGGCGTTGGAGGATCTATTTTTAAATTTAGGATTGAAACCTAAAGATGTAAAGGTAGCTAAGGAAATAGTTAAAAGAAGTAATGCAGATATATAGACACTAAGGAAGCAGCTGAAATTACCAACTACTGAACATCCTCAATTACAAAAAGTAGGTTAGTTGGAGAAGGAAAAAGAAAATATGGCTCAGATGATTGTAGAACAGAATATACAAATTCAGAAAATGGAGGTAGAGATGGAGAAATTGATTAAGGAAAGAGAACTCCAAATAAATTTTAGAGTAGGGACGTCTATACTAGTAACATTGATAGCAGGAGTGTCCACAACTTAAATAGAGTCTACTAGTCAAAATACAGCAGAACAATTATCTAAAGCTATGGAAGACTTATGATTAAAGGATATGGAAATTGAAAAAATCACAGCTCAGTTGGAGAAGAATCAAGTGAATTAGATATAAGTTGATAATGCATATCTGGCTGAAGTACATAAAAACTTTAGATTAATTAAGCATCTAGAGAAACATGACAATGAATCATTGATACCAGAAGCTAAAGAAAAGATATTGATTGATATAAATTCAACCATGATTGAAATTTGGGCATCCATTGAAATCATTTTTAAACAAGAGGAGTTAGTTTAGAGGCTAAAGGAAACCATTACAAAGATTAATAAGATTTATATCACAAGCCAGGGAAGCTACCAAGATAATCAAAGTGCCAAATTCTAAAACTAAAGAAGAATTGGAATAATTTAGAACTGAAGACAGGACTGATAAAGTCCCAGAAGTAAGGATGGTTTTGACAAAAAGAAATTTAATGTTACAGTTAGAAAAAAAATGTCAAAACCTAGAAGCACAAGTAAAGAAATTTTACAAAATTTTAATGTTTTGAACCAAAAAGGATTTCAATATCTACAAGATTCTAATGGCCAATTGATTCCACTAGAAAATTACGAGCAAAGGTTGCATGAGATAGCGGTAGATAGAGCCAAGTTTTCCAAATTCAAAGGGATAATCAGTGGTAAAGAATTCCTTGAAGGCCTTGAATATGATCTTTTTATTCAACATGAAATTCAACATATGTGTATTACTAAGCCAACCTTCGAGAAATATAGTAAAGTTGATGAGGAATATAGAAAAGTAACAAAGTTTTCTATCCCAGATGATCAAAGATGGGATAAATTACTTGAACTCATTGAGTAAAACTGAATACACAAATTCGCTAACTAGTTGCAGATAAAGGAGTAGAAAGCAAGATAAGAGGGGCAGAAAACTGAAAATTCAGTTTCTAGCAATAGTCATCAAACAATAGCCTCGAATTGTGTGTTTATTATTCAAATCAGTTTAGAATAGCTATTTTTATGTTTTATTTTTCTAATATCCAAATCAGTTTTGGATAATATTCCATTTTGTAATAAATTTTATTTCAGATCTATATATTTTTGAATTACACTCTATAAGAATTTTTTAATTCAAAGATGGAATGATTGAACCCTTGTGATGATCGAGTGACACCAATGTAATACTCTACAATATTTTTGAAGATAATCAAAGGATTTTGGTTTCATTCTTAATGGATTTTGTGTCCATGTGAATTTTCTTGTTTATTCATTTATGTCTTCCATAATTTAATTCTATATATGTTCAAGGTAATCTAAGGGTTAGGGTAAGGCTAGATTAAGTATCAATCTCCCTGTCAACCCACTACAAAGTTATAATCATTAAATAGATTAATTAACTAAATAGTCAGTTTAAGTTAGTTCCTCTATATATTTTAATTGTTGCCTTCTATCATCTACTGAACATATTTTTTTTGGTTGTAGAATTTTTCTTCATGCATCAGCTGTATTTTATTAGTTAAATATTTAATTTGGATGTTTGATTATCACATATTTCCTTTGTTTCTAATTTCAAACCAGATTTAAAGATTAATTCGTGTTAAGAATGAAAATCAATCCTTTGAGATTCTTAGAAATATTTAGATTTTACAAGTGTTAAAGGTTTAATACATTGGTCATCCATTTCAATTAAACCCTTACTTAGATGCTTTGACATAGTTCGTCGGCCTAGAACTGTCTACAAAGATACCACACCACCAATCTAGATGACCTATTTAAGTTGTAGGAAATAACTTAGAGAATGGATTATATATGTTAGCCAATCAAAGTAAATATTATCTACCACACTGGTCGGCTGGAAAACTAAAACATTCCACCAAAAGAAAAAAATGCAACAAGAAAATTCACGTGTGTGTACGATTAACAAACACAAAAATATTGAAGGTGAAAAAGTGGTTCTCCACAAGGTTTGCATGAATGTTTCTTTGATGGATGCATGAAATCTATGTGGATTCAAAAGAAAAAGTTAAATCAAAGGATAGGAAGATGGTTTTGACACCATAAATAGATTAATTCAGTCACTTACAAGATATGAAATTTAATGGAGGAGGCTCCAATTTCCCAAGGAAGGAGAATCATAGTGTGAAAGGACAAGCTGAGTCACCAATTTATTGGAGGGCATTTTCTAATGTGAGTTAAATGCACTTTGTTGTATCTTAACTCTATAATACTACAAAACAACATATGTTGGAGTCACTTCAATGTAAAAATAATTTTTGTATCATAAAAGAAAAATAACAAGAAATAAAATATAAATAGATAGGAAATAATGGGGAAAGAAGATATTCACAATGGACAAGTTTGTGGCCTTAAAGGTAACACCAAAGGGAATGAGCTAGGGGTAATATACTTCTCCAATATTCATTAGGATGTTCTATTAATGTCCCTTGAATCCTCTTGTCTCTAAATGTAGAAAAGAGTCATGTTTGTTTAGTGGAATAAACAAAACTAAAATATGGAAGCTATGCCCGAAAACTAAAATCTCAAAGCATATTGATCTCCAAGAAAACTTGAAAGCATAACTCTACACTCTTCTCTTGCTTAGAATATTTATCCATGGCCTCTTCTTATTACTATTCTTCTCTTTCTTTGAATTTTTTTTAATGGCCTCTTCTTATTACTATTCTTCTTTTGCTTTGAATGTTTCTCTTTAGCCTCTTCTTATACAAAAAGTTCATCCTTGATAATGCAAATGAATCAACTTTTAACATTGGTTTTATATGAATGTGATCACTTAAATCTTTTGAAAATGCACCAAAAATTACCATGGAACTTGCCTTGATGTATTTTCTAATAGGAAGCCCATAAAACTAACATTGATGAATCCTTGGGATGCATAAAATACTATTTTGTATTGTTTAAATTACTTAGCCAAAGGTGTTGGGGATTAATTTTCAATAGATAATTATTCATGATAATTTCAATGTTTAGTTACAAGGTGTTATGAATGTTTTTTAGATGATAATAAATTCCATATTAAGTATTGAAAAATGATACTTCTACTTGGTATGGAGAACTGGGAAGTTATTTTACTTAAAATGAATATTGAAGTATTTTTTTTGGTAAATATAAAAATATTTTGTAGTTATTAATTTTTTTAATTTTAAATGTAAATTCAACTCCAACCCTCATATATTATAAAAATATGTTTCAATGGAACTATTGAAATCATAAATTATATGTTTGTTACATACTTTAACAATTGTGCAACATATCTATATTGTCAACATAAATCACTAGTGCAGCCACATCCATTAAATGAATAATAATCACCCAAAAATATCAATCCATGATAAATATTAAAATATTTATCATATGATATATCTCACATTACAAGAACTAAAAATAAAATTAACTAAATTATAATTTTATTTTAAATTAAATTATTATAATAAAAAAAAATATAAACCAAATATATATACATTTTAAAAACATGTAATAAAAATGACACCTCTTATGTTTATGATATGTTTTTTTTTTTTTTTTTATTATTAACTTACAAAATTGAAATTATATAATTACATTTACCTATAAATCTCAACTCTTTGTTATAAATTATTATTAACAAATATTTTATAAATATTCAAATCCCTGCTCCAATTAAATTGAATCTTTTAAAAATTATTATAATTATGATCGCAATGCCGCTAAAAAATAGAAACTCTACTTTGCTTAGTCCATTTACACTTACGCAACATATTGATGCATACTGTATTATAGTCATTTTCGTTTTTCAATAAAAATGTTATTTAATTTTAATCGTAAAATTACGATTTTTTTTACTAGGATTTTGCACGTAAGCAAGTTAATCTATGTGATTTTAAAAATCTTTAACTGCAAAATATAACCAAAGGAACCAAAATAAATAATGGTAGAAAAATATGTGATTAAGAATAGTAGAAAAATAGTAGAAAACAATATTAGGATAAAAATATTGCAAATAAATAGGGGAGAGCTTTCTATTGTTGCGTAGGGACTAGTACTAGACTAGTACTAGTTATAATACTCGTTCCACACATTCATAAAAAAATCGTCATAAACCATAAGAAAATTCACATAAATAGTTTATATTAAGTTATAGAAGTTATTAAATTATGTTTAAAATGGGCTCATACATTGATTGGACCAACGACTATCAAACACCAAGCCTTAACATCACAAGTTGACAAGACATACTGCCCCAACTACCTCCACCTTAGAATTACCAATTAAGTGAAAATGCACTACAAAACATTCCATTGAATTCTATCTAGGAGTACACCTATCCCATCAAACAATCACCTACTGATTTCCACTAGAGCAACACATCCCATTGCTGAGTAATACATGCACAAGAATAGGGGAAATTTTTGTCAACCATATCTACATGTTTGTTTAACCATTCAACCTATTGAAGACAATAAATGACACCATTCAATTTAGGAATTAGCTTAGAGGATGCAATAAATGACACCAACCCTTTCAATTCAAGTATTAAACACACCAACCTTTTCAATTTAGGGATTAAACACAGGAAACCACAAGGATCAACCATGAAACGTTATCAACCATTTGATCATGTACAAATCAATCCAGAACACACAATTGAATTTGGAAGATGGAAATTCGTGCCAATCTTCCCTACCAATTAAATACTAGATCAGAAAACTATAAAACATCAACCCTTACTAATTTTCATTTGAAACATTCATTCTTCTCATCAACTGCTGGAGACAAACAATCAAAGTGTTCATACATTGTTACATTCATTTTATTCATTAGATGTTGTAGACATACAAACAGAGTGTGTGCACAATGCTACATTCATTCTATTCATCAGGTTTTGGAAACATACAGGTTTGTTTTTGTTGAATAATGTTATCATATTGATTATTTTATCATTATTTTTATTGAGAAGAAAGGGTAAATTAAATCCATTATAGCCAATATAACTTGTTAAACATATCACAAGATCCGATTAGAGAAGCATTTTTAAAAGAATAACAATACCAATTTCTATCTATCACTTGTATATGCTTATTAGAAATTCTCTTTTAATTATTAGATTATCAAATTAATATGAGAGAACTACAAGGTTGTAAGAGGAAAACTAAAAGGAATTAGACAAATGAGATGCAAAAGAGAATCATTTATTTCATTTTTGCCTTAGGATGTGCTTTAAGTCTTGAGATATTGTATTTGAACCCAACTTACTCTCCATATGTCAAGCAAACTATTCCTTCCTCGACGATATAGGCCTGCTGTAACTACCATTCATTCATGCTCGATACTCACTAGAGTGAGTTTGTTCAAACCCCAACCCATTCAGAGTCTAATAACCTTGTGTCAGCCTCTATCTATTAGATATGAACTTGATTTAAGGTTGGATTATATATATATATATATATATATATATATATATATATATATATATATATATATATATATATATATATATATATATCAGATAGCATCCAGAGACTCTAGAGGACCACTTAAATCATTCTAAAGATGAGAATAACCATACCTTCTAGTTTATTAAACAATTTCAATGTCACTATAACTTGAAATTGTTACTCAATACAATGAATCTGTTCGAACCCCAATCCATTCATAGTCTAATAACCTTGTGTCAGTCTCTATCTATCAGATATGAACTTGATTTAATTATGGATTATAGATATACAAAAGATAGCATCCAGAGACTTTAGAGGACCGCGCAAATCATTCTAAAGATGAGAATAACCACAACTTCTAGTTTATTAAACAATTTCAATGCCACTGTAACTTGAAATTGTTACTCAATACAATTATTCTGTTCGAACCCCAATCCATTCATAGTCTAATAACCTTGTGTCAGTCTTTATCTATTGCATATGAAGTTTCTTTAAGGTTGGATTATAGATATATAAAAGATAACATTGAGAGACTCTATAGGACCACTTAAATCATTCTCAAGATGTAAACAACCATACCTTCTAGTTTAGTAACAAATTTGAATGCCACTTTAACCTAAAATAATTACTCAATACAATGATTATGTTCTAAGCCCAATCCATTGAGAGTCTAATAACCTTCTGTCAGTCTCCATCTATTAAATATGGACTTTCTTTAAGGCTAGATTACAGATATATAAAATATAACATCCATAGATTCTAGAGGACCATTGAGGAATAAGAAGCCGATGAGAGATGCAATGAGGTAGTTAGTATCCAAGAAGGTTGTCTTATCCTTAACTGGGCTAGGGAGAAAAGCCAACAAAAGTGCCAATATGCTAACTCAAGAAACTACTAGTCCTTCAATATACAAATGTCAATGAAACATGGACGGTTTTAGCTTACTCGAAAGTATATATCAGTCAATTAAATGATGAGATCAACCCTTAAATCATTCTCAAGATGAAAATAAGCATACCTTCTAGTTTACTAACCAATTTCATTTCCACTATAACGTCAAATCTGACACCTGCAATTTAATATTAGACTACTATAACAATGATATCATTGAATTATCAAGAAGATTGGTTGATCAATATTCTACGATAGAACACTTAGTAGCCTTTGTGATTACAGATCTATAAACTATAGCAGCCAGAGTCTTTAGATGACCACTGAGAAGTAAGACACCGATGGGAGATGCAATGAGGTAGTTAGTATCCAAAAGGGTTATCCTATCCTTGACTAGGCTAGGGAGAAAAGCCAAAAACAATGCCAATATGCTAACTCAAGAAATTACTAATCCTTTAATGTACCAATGTCAATGAAATATGGATTGTTGTAGCTTACTGGCAAGTATATATCTGTCAATTAAATGATGAGATCGACCCTTAAATCATTCTCAAGATGCGAATAACCATACCTTCAAGTTTAGTAATGAATTTCAATGCCTCTGTAACCTCAAATCTGACCACTATAATTTAGTATCAGACTACTATAATAGAAATGCTTCACACTTGATACTTTTCGGCAGTGTGCAATAGGTTACTGTTGAGGAGAGGCAAGCTTACAAGTGCTTGAAAAAATACACTCCAATCATTTATAACATGAAGCCGACCTTATAATGTCCTCACATCCTAGACAAATCAATCAAATAAAGCCCACAACCATGCAAAACAAAGCTAGAAAGCAATTTTATGTGTGAATCCTAACTGTTTCCTTCTAGATTTATTGTTGCTTTGTGTGAAATTAATTATTCCAAGTCTCTTGTAATATGAAATTTTATTTGTGAAAACCCTTCCAATTATGAGTTTCAGATCAAAGATGTATTCAATCACCCGTACGGCTCATGTTAAGGAAATGTAAGATTGAAGTTACAATATATAGATAAAGCACTGATTGTTTTTTCTCATTGATTGCAAAGGCCAATGAATTACCTTGTTTTCTAATACAATTTTTTAAAATCAGAAATTCATGCTAAATCTACAGGTTGTTGCAGCCTTGACAAGAGTTTCTATTACAGATTGTACAAGGAACAGAGACAGGGCTTTAAATCTATGCCCTGCAATTATGTCCAAGTTCTATGACAATCTTTCTCCTACATATGAGCAACACTCATATTCCCTAGAACATATATGGAACTTTGATGAAATAGGCTTATGGGCAGGAAAGAATTGTGGCATGTGGGTAATTGCCAAGAGAGGGAGATGAAATGTGCCTAAGAACTTTCCTAAGAGCAGGGAGCAGATCACTATTCTTTGTTGTGTCAATGCAATTGGTTCTTCGATCCTAGGATTTTATCTATTCAAAGGTAAAACTCAACTAAAAATATATATACATAACTATGAACAAGGTGCATGCATGGCTACACATCCCCATGCATGGATGAAAAAGGAACTATTCCTGAATTGCTTTTGTCACTTTACTGCATCTGTACCAAGTGGTGTCTCACCTGAAAATAGACACCTACTGATTGTAGATGGCCATGGAAGCCACATGGTTGTGTAGACAATTGAGGAGGCCAACAATTTGGGCATTGACCTGTTAACATTGCCAGCTCATACCACTCATAGATTGCAACCCTTTGATGTCAGTGTGATTTGGGACTTTCAAGGACTATTTCAGGGTCAAGCGAGCTTCATGGATGGCACAAAATCCACGGGTTGAAGTAAAGAGGTTTAAGCTAGTTGAGATTTCAATTAAAGCATTTAAAAGGGATCTCACACCTTTTAATATCAAGGATGGATTTAGGAGGACTGCTATATGGCCACTTAGTTGATGCTCGTATGCATGATACTAGTTGTAGCCAAGCATTTGATGTGGAAGGTCAAGAAGCAGAGAACCTACAAGACCATGTTGATGCCCAAGAAGATGTTGCTGTTACTGAGGGTATAATGTCCCTTTCTGAAGGAAATTCTATGGTGATGATGAAGAACATGTGAGTGAGACACGGTTTAGTCATGAACCAACTATCAATATCATGGACATTATCACACCCACTTAACCACCTTCCAATTCTTCATGTGATATTCCATATGAGGCAATTGATCAAGCGAATGAAAATGCAAACTTGATTTCAAATGATAATGCAACAGGATTAAACAATGAGAAATTGGGCATGCCAAACCAAGTAATCCCACCATCATGGTTGGCAGAGGCCATGATGAATATCAACACACATAATGTGTCTACCACCAATGAGGAAAGCATGGAAATGCCTTAACAACTATCAAAGTTGTAGACCGAACTTGTTCATTATTCTGTGGACAATGGATCGCTAGAAGAGGAGCCTATTCATCATGAAGTACCTGAAGAAGACAACAATGGGGCCCAATTAGTTGTCACGGAGGTTGAAATCCAAGTGTGAGGTCCTGAGGATCATAGGACGTCAAAGAAGAGAATACTTGGTGCATTCCTAAAGCTACCAGTAAAGAGAGTGAATGCCTCATCAAGGCACTCAACATCATATTGTCTTTGCCTGGGGAGGAGTTCACAGTTGCTCACATTTGAAGATTATGAATTTATTATTTGAGTTTGAACATAAAAAAAATGAAATTTAGGAATCTAAAAAGAGAAATAAGGAGCTGGCTAGGGAAAAGAGAGTTGCAAGGATTGTAACAACAAAATCTCAAGAAATGGAAAGGTTGGAAAGATAAAAAGAAAGGGAAGATAAGGAACATAAAAAATTGTACTTGGAAAGGCAAGAGAGGGAGGCAAGAAATGTTCAACAAGTGTTGGAAAAAGGAGAAGGGGTGACAAGCAAGGAAGACTATAATCTAATACAATTCGATACAAATAGGATGATGTCCAACACACTGGACCGCATTGCAGAGAACACACCATCATACCAAGACTTGATTAACATCCAAGTCCCCCAGTATCATCCAGGGGTTATGCCCACCTCCCATACCCCTACTAGTGCATGTTTAAATCCTAACTGTTTTTATATGACACCTGCACTTAGTGCTAGGGTTAGTAACACAAGTGGACTCTTGGGCTACTCAGTCCCTCCATGGCTATAAGGAGAAAATTGGAGTTAAGCATATGGAAACATTAAAGCACATCCTAATAAACCAATCTTGGGTAGTCCACCATACTTGGGTCAGGAATGTAACTAACAATTTTGGGAAATGCAGGAAATGGAGGCCATCAAGCATAGGGGTGGCATGATATAATTTTTGTAACCACATCGCAATGTAAATTTTGTAAGGATACAATATGTTGATTGGTTTACTAGTAGAAGATAAACTTATACTCATTTAAGAATTATCTAGTTCATCAGATTGAGGATTGTAGAAGATAAACTTATACTCATTTAAGAATTATCTAGTTCATCAGATTGAGGATTGCAAATGATAAAAATATCGTTGTCTTCTACAAAATTACATCCACTTTTACTTGATTTGAGAATGATTGTTAATGGTTACTGTGATGGTCAACGAACAAAGGTAGATCAACTGAATTCAAGAATTTGAACTTTGTTTGGATAATATGATCTGTATATAATTGAACTTTGTTGGGATAATTTGATCAAAGTTAGATAAAATGAATTCAAGAATCTGAAGTCTTTTGAATTTGAATTTGAATTCTAATCTGAAAATTATTTTTATTTCGATGTGAGGTTTTTATGCTTTTTTCAATCCTCAAAATCTGCTCTTTTATTTATAGAAAATCACTAACTCTAAAGCAATGAATCATTTATTTTAATGTTTTCCTTGGAAGCTTTAGTTTATGGTTTTGTTAGGAGTCAGTAACAACAACACCTTTTTCAGTTTAGCTCTCATTTTTAGCTTATTCGTCAAAATGGCATTCATTGCTTCCAGAGCATGTATGGACTACCATTCATATGGAGTTAACACAATGTATTAATCCTCAAACTACATTCTTATAAGTTTTACATCATTTTGACTGGCAGTAAAAATATTGAATGCTTCTGGACCATGTACAAACTATCATTCATCTAGGGTCGATACCTTGTATACAATTACCAAATTTATTTTCTAGTCAGTTTCATAGAAACGAAACTAATTGTTTTGTGATAAGGCTTCACATACTTGTATTCTTTTGTCTCTAGGAATATAGAACCCATTCAAAACATTTTTAGGCATATTATTGCTAACCAAATCAGTTAACAAAAAAAGCATTTTTGCTGAACATTTTTCATATTTTTTGTGCTTTCTCAACAAGTAACCATGATATGTCGGTGAAATTCACACAGGTGTAAAGGAAAGTTGTGTTGGAAACAACTTTCTTTTCATTCCCTTCTACCCCAAAATTTCATTAGCTTAAACATAAAAACAATTAGATTTCCAGTTCAACTCTTGTTTTTCATTCTCTTACCATGCACTTCAGCTTGTGCTATCAGTTTCCCTTCCGGTTTTTACATATAACAATTATTTCAATTGGTCAAATAGTTTAATCTTTGTACAAAGATTTCTGATCCTTGTAAGTAAGATAATAAAGAGTTGAAACATGAAATCCTTAACAATAAATCTCCCATGAATAATAATATCAAAACTGCATAGAAACCACCTAAACTAGCTAGTTAGGCTAGTTCTAGGGGGTTTCAAACCAAAAATGATCATAAAAACCAGAAACGATTGGTCCCATATGGAACCAACTTTTCTAGTTTGAATCACCCAATTCCATACAACAACATACAGGCATGTGTATATCCATTAAGTTTAACTTTATGTGAAAATAAGGTAAAATACTAAAATCTAAGCCCTAAAGCTAATTCTAAGCACCTTCTCTGATTAATCTGATGAATTTGCAAGTACTTTTCTTTGTTGCAATCACATATGGTGGTTGTATCTCCTCCTCACATAAATTTTTGGCCATGAAAAATAGAGAGACTTCCAAACCTTTCTTTGGCACCATGAATATACAACTCACAAAGCAAGCATTTAAACCACTAAGGGAGGGACGCCATTACCCAAATTGAAAAGAAGGATGGAGGGACTGAAGACAATGAAGAAAATCACAAGTATTTAGGCAGTTTTAAAATTTAAATCTAATAAACAAACAAACCGACTAACAACGTTTTAATGCTAACAACTGTTGACAATTTAAATGTATTGTACTGCTAACAACTCCTAACAACATTATACTGCTAACAACATTTTTTCTTGTAATTATGTCAAACTGTAGACAAGAAAATCTGACGAAAAATAACCATGACCTCTCAGATAACCTTTGGGATAGTGTCAAGATGAAACCATAGCTATCTCTGATCAACAAAGTGACAAAACCCTAGCATACTAGCAACAATTATGCCCTCAACTTTGACAAACCCTAACAAAAATACCCACATTTCACACAAGAAAAACCACATTTCAATATTAAACCCACAACTCACAGAAAAAAACCACATTTTACACAAACCCCACAATTTAGACAAAACCAACACAACTGAAAATGTTTAAAAGTAGAGGCACATAAGCTGATCAAAGGCACAATAATCCATCTAGTTAAATGTTTATTAAAAATACAAGTAGATACACCGGTAGGATAATGTCCTACCTTCCAACTCTCATTTGGTCAGCCACAGGAACCAGATGCTCTAGAAATTGTAGCTTTAACTGCAAATCATACAGTGCCCTACAAGACAGCCCTGCGGTGGAGTTAGACATCCCAATATTTGCATAAAACAAACAAAAACTCCCATAAACTCCATAAACTTACTCGTCTACCTGAAAAAACCCTTCGGAGCACGAAACCCCATATCCAAAACTGAGTCGAACTAGATCCGCCACAGGGATGAATACAGACGAATACCCAACCCAAACCAGCTCAATACACCACACGGGGAACAAAACACAGCCCAATAAACCTAACCAAACTCCATATAACAACCTCACAATCTCTCTAACAAGCGACATAAATGCCCTATAACCCACTATCTACAGCGCCAGTGACAAATATGGCTGCGAGCAGCATTGCAACAGGGCTGCGCAAGTAGCTCGGAGCAAAAACGAACAAGTACCAGGCCCGAACAAAATAAGGCAACGTCTTTAGAAAGGCTCCAACAAACTACGACAAACTAACCCTAATGCGCCCTAAAGTGGTTGAACCAGCGATTACTCACTGAAGAGCACTGTCTGCAGGGCAGAGGACAAGTGTCATACAACACCTCAGCAAATTTGCGTGGCATATCTCAGCTCATAGCTGGACGCATTCGGGTAATGGCGTCCCTCCCCTCGTCAAACATTTACAGCGTTCGCCTTTTTATTTCACGTGGGGAGGTTGGTGATAAGATTTCAGCACCCACTCGGTGGCAATCTCGTTGTCACCTGTGATGTCAATGGAAATATCAGGGGGTGGTTTCATTGGGCACGCAAGTCCCATCAATGACATGGAGCGCAATTCATGGGAATGAGCCAATCGTGTCAGACACGTATATGTTATCGCACAGAGTAACGACATGGATCACTGCCAACAGCAAAAATAATACACTTTCCTTTTGCCTGTAAAAAGCGGCGGCATCGTTGCTCCGTCCCCGTGTTTGTCAAATATTAGGTTGACGATCGAATTGAATATGAAAAAGCAGTATTTAGTGTTATTCAAATGCATGGGGTTCGTAAAAGTCGTTTTCCACGTTATAAACTCAGTTGCAACAATTCTTTGGAATTCGCAAAAGATATTTTCTGCGCCGCACGCGGTTGCAATGTCGGCGGTACGCAGGTTTTTTATGAGTAGGATCAGGGAAAGGACCACTGTATGTCTATCATTTTCGATGGTGCACAGGCTGTACTCCACTATCACCTTTCTTTCTTCACTTACAGCTGCAAACCACAGAGGAGCCTTTCAAATCTTCCAGGACCCTTCCTGTGTTGGTCAGTAAAATGTCTTAACCAACCCACGATAATGTCGTTTATATTATTAAAATGTTCACACGCAGCGTTCATCGTTCCCAGTCAGAAAATTATTCCACCCGGTTGCCAAAGAATCAGATTTGGAGATTCTTCTATTCCGCATGGATCTTAGTGGAGACTCGGAGAGTAGAGTATGAAACCCTACGAGTTTAGGTTTTTTTGCATTTTGTCTAGAATAGATATGACACGAGTCACACCTTAATTACTCCACGCGATAAAAAAAAAAAAAAGAGACACAGATCTGAGCCTATCTTATACACGACAGAACAGGCTAAGGCAAGTTGTCTTGCTTTACACGACGGTCCAGCATCTGATTATCCCATGTACATGGTGACGAAACAGAGAGGAGACAAATGCCATCATTCAAGAATTGCCTCCTGACTATAAATTGCCTTAAACCTTTCAGGAATTCCACCATCGAGGAGACAAATGCCATCATTCTCTTCTCCGCTCTCTTAGCTGCTTTCGATTTTCTTAGATTTTTTATATATAGGAAACATGGCTAACTACGTACAGTTTTCGGTCGGCATTCTAGGTGCTTGCTATTCTCTTTTATTCGTTTTACCATTCAAAATGCTTTCGTTCCCTGCATTTTAGTTTCAGTTCGTTTATTGTGCTCTTCACTTGCATAGTTCTTTACAGCATTGAACACCGTCTGAAAACGCGAGCGCTTTGTATTGTTTATCAGGAAACGCAGCTTCCTTACTGCTGTACGGAGCCCCAATGTAAGCCGATTCATTTTTTTGAAGTATCCTTTTAAGAACATTTTCAACTATTGTGGTTGTGTAAATTGAACTATAATTCTAACTAAATATTTATATGCAGCATTACTTTTAGGAGAGTGATTAAGGAAGGATCGACAGAGGATTTCTCAGGCTTCCCCTATGCAATAGCTCTCCTAAATTGTCTCCTTTACACATGGTATGGCTCACCTCTCATCAGTAATGGCTTCGAAAACGTCTTGGTATTGACTGTCAATGGCATTGGAATAATTTTGGAGCTTCTGTTCGTTTGTATATATCTGAAATTCGCTCCACGCAAATCAAAGGTAGTTTTCAAGTCTCATATTCTTTTATCAGTTAATTAGTAATATTCATCAGTTTGTCTATCAGCTTTACTGAATAAGTTGAACTAACGATCTCACAGCTACTACGAAAATCATCACTATATATAAGAGGACTGCTAAATGTCGAGCAAAGAGCTGAAGCGAAGACTGACTTGAATATATTGAATTGATTGTTTGTTATTCAGTCAGCAATGGTGACAATACTCGTGGGTATAATCACGTTGTTTGCCTCTATCGCAACAGTATCTCAGCTTGCTCTTCATGATCACAAGAGTAGAAAAACGCTGGTAGGGACTTCGGGAATGATCGTCACCGTCATTCTGTATGCTTCTCCACTTTCCGTCATTGTAATTATATTTTGGCGGCGTTGCTACATTCAACAGTGGAATTTATAAGGTCTTGTTCTAATATTTGAGTCAAATATTTGTTTTGACGAGCACCCAATTTTTTAACGTGAACAGAAATTGTTGATACGGACTAAGAGTGTGGAGTTTATGCCCATCCATTTCTCCCTTTTGGCATTTATTAACAGTTGTTTATGGATGACTTACTTCCTTTTGGACAAAGACCTCGTCTTGGCGGTAACATCAATATAATGCAGCCTTTTCTACAAATTTTTTTATATTTTTCAAGGAATCATAACCTTCAATAGCTATAAAAACTGAGTTTCATACTGTGTTGCGGTCAATGCAGTGCCCAAACATAGTTGGTTTACCATTGGGAGTAAGTCAGATAGTGCTGTACTGTATGTACCGGAAGCAACAAATTCATGAAGAAAAGAAAGTACTGGACCGACTTGACCCAGAGATTGGATTGAAAGAGATCGCCAACGCTGAGAAAACAAATTCTAACAGCCAACAGAGCGTGGAAATGGGGGACCAAAGTGCGTGAAGATAAATCCAGAAGTGGCTGAGACGTGCACTCGATCACCCACAAGTCAAAATGTTGAGGAGTATGAAAATAATTTGTGGCAGTGTGCATCCTCTGGGACCTACTGCATGCAACTTTTTAAGGTTTTGTGTCGGGGCCATTGCCCTGCCCCTGTTTGTCACCAGAATTTAATTTTTAAAAACTCACCATACATTTATGATCCTTTTACGGTTTTCATTGGCATTTTAGATGGCCTTACCATGTTGAGGAACTCCCTTATGCTTACGTAAAACCGATTTGTTTAAGAAAATGAACAGCAAACCAATTTCAATTTGGCATTGTGTGGGCGATAAATATTCCAGCGTTGGCATCTTGCCGGAGATAAATATTCTAGCATTACGTCGTGAGAGTCTCATTGCTTTAGAATCTGGTGGTCTATATAAAATCGACGCCAGCATATATAACATGACAACTTGGGAATTGTTATTAGTTTAAAATCCACCACAGCATAAATATCATAACAATTTCGAAACTATCATCAGTTAATATGTATATGGATATTGAATGATGAAGAAAACTGACCATTACTTTTTATTATTATTATCAGTTTATATTTGTATGGATATTTAATGATTAATAAAAATGACCAACACTTTATTTTTATTATTATCACTTTATTTTTATTATTATGGCTCTATATCTAAATCATTAATTTTGTATTATTATTATTATTTTAATTCTATAAGAAAAGACAAAAGAAAGTTGATCTCACCCGTGAGCACACTAATTTAAATCATTAATTTTGTATTATTATTATTATTATTTTAATTCTATAAAAAAAGCCAAAAGAAAGTTGATCTCACCCGTGAGCACACTAATTTAAATGCCGAGTAATATTGTTAACAATTTATTGTTAAAATAGTAAATTATTTTTAAGATAATTAAAATTTTTGATAAATTATTTTTATGAACAATATTTTTAATATAGAAAAATATTAAAAAAACCAAATTAAAATTATATTTCTCATTTAATATTAAAATACTTTTAAAATTATTTTAAACTTATTTCTTATCAATTTGAAATTTTCTAAAATTAATAAATCTATCAAGTGCGAATCTAAATTCTTCAAATTTTCTTGATATTAAATTTAATAATTTTCCTAAATTTATATTTGAAAACTTATATCAATTATCATTAATAATTATTTCTATTAATATAACCTAGAATAAATAGGGAGCTTATTCTAAATATGTAGAATATAAGATAGAATCTATAAGGAACTTAGGTTAATTATGTAGAATATGTAAGTTAATGAGGTAGAATATAACATAGTGTGATAAGTAATCTATGTAATTTTGGTAATAATATATATAAATAAAAGTTTGATATTTATTTTTAAATTATAGGCTTTTATTTCCCCTTTTAAATAAATATATCAATTAAAAAATGTTATATGAATTAGTGTTATATGAAGTGATTTATGATTTTTTGGTGGCAAAAGGTATTGCAATAAACCATGTTTACAGATTAAGAATCTCCATAGTTAAAAATAGTCTTCCTTGTTTTTCTAAATGTATATAAGTTTGTTGTTAAAGCTGTTTGACTAAAAGAGAAAATGGTGGTTTCCCTTATAGTGGAGAGATATTGTGATTTCTTGTCATTTTGTTTATTAGTTAGATTACGATTTTCTTTATCTATTTTTTAATTATTTGTTATTAGTAATAATTATTTAAAATAAAATTATAATTTAGTTATTTTTTATGATTTTTTAATTTTAAAAATGTGAAAAGTATCATGTAATAAGTGTTTTTATGTCTTTTAAAATGTCAATTTTTATAGTTCAATTTTTTATAAATATTCAATAATTTGGGTGAACGCTTCACTCATTTTCAAAATCTTAACCATGAAAATTCTTCCAGTATATGTTCCCCAAAATGGATGTTCACCCATATCGTGCAGTTGTGCACTTTCTTAACACACAATTTGTATGGGTTGATGCCAATTGACCTTTATCAACCATTTAATCTATATAAACATGCTTGTAATTATGCTTAATATTTTAAAATATCTATTAACTATTTCTAATTAAATAATTATGTCAATAGTTATACCAAATTGATAATAAAAGTTTGAACCATATAATTAATGGTTATTTAATGTAATTTGAGTGAACACTTCACCCATCTTCAAAGAACTTAAATTTGACAATCTTCAAACGTAGTTTGTGAAAATGGGTGAAATTCTTACCTAAATAACACTTTCTAGACACAAATTTTCCAAAAAT
Organism: Pinus tabuliformis; assembly: GCA_031772625.1. NCBI lineage: Eukaryota > Viridiplantae > Streptophyta > Pinopsida > Pinales > Pinaceae > Pinus > Pinus tabuliformis. Next base: position 225,526,501 of record CM062815.1, on the reverse strand, counting down.
TTTAATACTTTTATAGATTGATCTCTATCAACATTTATCAACTATTTTATTTATTCCTACTATTATAATAAACATTCTATAACATATATTAACCATCTCTAAAACATATATTAACCATTTCTAATTGAATAATTATGTAAATAATTGTATTAAATTTTAATTAAATAATTATATTAAATCGATAATGAAAATTTAAACCAATTGCGTAATTAAAGGTTATTTGATGTGACCATGGATGGTGTGCACTACATTGTAGTGCGCAGACGCATTTTCTTATATTGTTATAACTTACACCTAAACTCCATCGGCAAGAAGATATGGTCTTTGTTTGACGTCATGTATTTTTGTTTTATATATATATACATACGTTAAAGAGCATGAAGAATAATAAAGGGCCATGTTCAATTATCAACTCTTATATTCTACGTGATACGTTAACTTTTATATTTTCTTTTATAGGATAAAGTAGGTAATTTCCTAAAGATTAATGTTTTCTACATGATATGTTAACTTTTATATTTTATTTTATAGGATAAAGTATGCAATTTACTGAAGATTAAATTTTTCTAATTTAAAAGTTATAAAAATATGTACTTTATTAAATTTGTATTTTTTTTTTAAATAGTTTAAAAAATATATATATTAGAAGAAACATGTGGGTAATCTCATTTCGATTAGTTTTTTGATTATTACTAAAAACATATATCATTTTGTTGATTATCAATGAAAATATATGATAATGAAACAAAAATCAAAGAGAAACATAGTCCATAATTTCAAAGGCCATAGGCCCCAGTGAATGAACACAACATATAAAACACTTCTATCAATGTCAATCCTTAGAGGTGATGGAGGTTGGGTTGTCTAGAGATGTACTTGTAGTTGGAGGAGGACGAAATGAGCATTGGACATGCTCCTCGAAATAGGCCATCCATGCCTCTAGTTTCTTCACCTTCTCTGATAGCAAATTCTGGCCGCGCTAGACCACCAGAACACGCTCCTGGGTATGAAATTGGAAATAATGGATTTTGTTCAGAGTTGCTATCAATTCGGTGTGCTCCTCCTATCTAACCCACTTTGAATTCTCTAGATGATTCAAAATTGACTAAACCACATCTCTATATTGTTCCATGTAGCAATTCCCTTGTCGCTGACTACAACCACCTTGACCCACCAACACACGATGCCCAGAACCACCATGATGAACCAAACCCCCTTGCTGCAGAATAGGCAGAGTGAGGTGGCCCTAAATATGAGCTGAGCCCCTATGTCTACCACCTCAAGCTGCTGATCCTGCGTGTTTAGAATGCCCCGACCATCCACCACCTCTGCCTCCTGATATCGCGCGACTCGAACTCTCTGCACTTAGACCTTCCAGACTCCCTCCACCATTGCTAGACACTAACTCGAGATGAAGCTGAGACTTAGCCACGCCTGGCCTACCTAAATTAGGTGACACCTGGGCTGAGGACTGCCCTGAGCAAAGAACTGACCACATGCTTGAAAGTCTAACACCACCTAAGCGAGACGAAGACCACCCTTCCAATAGCTCCCAAACAATCCACATAGGGGTCAAGACCACCAGCTCTGGCTAAACCTCCTCTCCCTCCGGCGTCAGGCACCCAAAACTTAAAAAGTTATTTCCCACCTCGAACCAACATCATACACTCCTCTTGAAACGAACCCTCATAATTCGAGCAAACCAAAACCCACGACATGCTCGCTAATGGCACCCCCTAGCAGCCTGGGACCATGTGAACTAGCTAACGAGGAGCACTTCAATAATCCTGCTCCCCCAAATGCAAATTCGCAATAAGCCCAGACTGAAACCACACCAAACAAACTGGAAGCCACAAAAAACCACCCCTGTTAGATGCACATACACCACGTTCCTTGTAGACTTTCTCTTGCCAAGCCCAATTCGGCAATTGATAGCTACCCACTCCCACAAGCAGGGGCGAAACTTTCTACTACAATTCTGACCGTTCGGCTTGCTCGAAGCACCTCTGCAACAACCTCCTCTTCTCACTTTTACAAAGTACAAGTTAATCTTGGGAAACCCCAAATTTACATTTAACCAATTTTCCAACTTCAGCAAACTCGGTTGCCCAGCTCGTCGGCACCTCTGCATGTTCACCGCAGGACTCACCAACCCTTTGTTCACCTCTTCGCACGATCATGTTGTTTTCCCAACTTGGGCGCGCCTCGTCGTAACCAAGTCGCCACACACAGGCGCCTTCTCATGCAAACCTCTGTTCACAATCCCAACACTTCACCGATTCCACCGTTTCGTCGTGCACGACACACCCTCACCCGGTCACCCGTCTGCATGATTCTTTGTTTTGTCGTGCACGGCGCGCCCTCGCCCAGCCGCCCGTCCACCCGTTCACCAACTTGTTCACCCGAGTCGCCACACAACTTCACCCGGTTCACCTGAACGACTTTTCTGAACAACTTTCCTGAACGACTTCTCAAACGACTTCTCGAACGACTTTCTCGAACGAATTCTCGAACGAATTCTCGAACGACTTCCTCGAACGAATTCTCGAACGAATTCCCGAATGACTTCTTGAACGACTTTCTCAAACAAATTCTTGAACGACTTTCTCAAACAAATTCTTGAACGACTTCCTCGAACGAGTTTTCCACCCGAGTTTCGCACATCGTGCAGGCTCATCCACGCACTGTAGAACTCCTTGTTTGAACTTGTGTGGTCAAATGATGGTCGTTTGCCTCCAAACTCCCTCCAATATATATGGGCAGGTGGTTGGTTATGTCACCCAGCCGACCCACACCAAACGTCCAAGCCGACTCGTTCAACATGTGTTGTCTCACCCAAGAGGAGGGTCAGCCCGCCCAACTCGTCCAACACCTTATAAACTCGTTTCTTGGCTCGTTTCGTTTCATATTTCGCACATCCTTCGCACGGTGGAGTCGCCTTGCCCATCGCACGGACCGAAGGTCCTAGCATCCTCCCCCACTGGAAGTCATTGTCATTCTCAACAATATCTCATCCCGGCAACCATCTGTCACCAAGATCACCATACCAAGGTAAACACCCCATCGGTATGTCATACATCGGAAATCATCCCAATCCATGACCATCGACTAACCTATCACAATCTCCACATGCTGCTCCTCGTCGTGGAATGTTGGTCCCTCCATCTCAAGCTACATTCCCACTGCAACATCTCGTGTCGACCCCGTCATGTGTCATCCTCGTGTGAACTGCTGCCATGATACTCCAACAAATGCTAACACATCTTTGTACACTTCCGGACCCCATGTTTGAACTAGTCGGGTGATCAGTCCAACTGTCACGCTCAAACCATGAGAGTGAACATCTTCATGCCATCATCAGCTGCTTCTCAGAACATCGCGTCACATCCTCAACTCGATCAAGAATCCATCTCCATATAAGTGTAATCCATGCTCAGCTCCATGAAGTAGCTCTCATCTCATCTGCAACATGTTGTCCATGATGTTTTCTATCCAACATCATCGTCCATATGTGTATCTCCTCAATATGAAGAGACCTTCTCATCAACCCGACTCTCGATGTGCCACATTCAGGTCCATGAAGCAACCTCCATCATATTTGCAATGTGCCATCCATCAAGTCTGCCATAGAAACAAGTATACACATGTCTCATCTATCCATGTGCTGCCCATGATCATAGATCAATCAGCCCCGATGTGTCAAAGGTGGTTAAGTCTCGGCTCAACCCATGCCCAAGTGTTGTCACCAAGGCATCATCATCGTTGTAACTCCATCACTCCAAAGTGTCTCATATCGATCCTCCACATCAAGTCACTTTTTCAAGCCATTCCCATACATGTACTTGAAAGTATGCACCCCATCCTACATCAAAGTCTCTTATCTCAGCTCCTCAATGCATCAGATCCTCCAAGTCCACCATATATGAAGTCCCCAAAAGTCACAACCTCATGTCATCATGAGCTCCATGAGTCATCTCCAACCAACACTCTAGCAAGCATACAAGTCTTGGCCTAAAGGTCTTTGCAAGATGCCTTAGCTCTCCATGTAGTAGGAATGCTCCATAACCTGCTCACAACTTCATCCAAGTCCATGGCCTTATTGTACATAAGTGCACAACCTCTCCATCCGCTCATAAGTAAAACATCTCCATGTCACACCAACAATCCACCTGCACAACATCCCTGCCTTGGCACTCCTAATTGGATGCCCATAAGTGACACCTCTACAAGTGCTCCTGCATCATGTCCCTGCGTAAGATTTCCATGCTCCATGTCTACAACCTGATGTCCATGACTAAGTTTCCCATGTAGTCAACCAAGTAGACCCATCACAACAATCGGTCATCCTCATCCAAGTTTGCAATCTTCGATCTAGTGAAATAGGTCACCCAATCATATCATCATCATCACGAGTCCCTTCCATCATATCTCCACCACTGAAGGTTCCACCAAGACTTGCTTTTGGTCTCGGCCATGAGAAGTCCACCCAAGCAACTCAAGTGTGTGCCCTCCTCAATTTTTCCATGAGTCATGCTGGGCACTTAGCCAATTCTCCATGTGGCTAAAGCATGACCCATTCCTCTGCAACGATCATCATGTTCCTCCCTTGTCACGGGCCTTGCACCTTCTACGATAAGGTCACAAACAACCCCAACAAGTCTTGCAACAATCAATAATCCTTGCTTCTCCATACAAGGTCTCATCATAGACATCCATGGTAAGATGCTCCCTAGCATCGACAAACTGATTTTTCCCTTCCTTGCATACAGTCCATCCACCAAATGCTCAGATGAAACACAAGTATTAATACTTACTTCATCATCATCATGAGGCTCCTTGGTGGGCTCCAGTATTTTAGCAATAATGCTGCAACTCCTGGGACTCCCTTCTTTACTCTTATCAACCCGGTAGTTCGTAACAAACTTGGAAGCAACGGTGCTGTATGCACAAGTACTAGCTCTTGCCACAGTTGTCACTTGGTCAGCTGGCACAAGTCCGCTAGGGGCTCAAGCCAACTTCTATAGCTCTTAGAAGAAGCTTTGTACCTGATGGATGGAAGCTAACTCAAAGGAAGCTGATCTACTTACAAAAAGAAACTGAAAGTCAAAGAGTAACATAAACCCTAGCAAACCCTAATTCTACCAGCTAGTCCTATTGATGCAAAGGAGAGGATGCAAAACTATTGAAAAAGATTCCATTTCTTCTACAAAGGTGAAATGCACATGCCTATGCCATCTCTATCTAAAGAACACATCTTTTTTGTATTTTTGATTACGTTATCAAAATTATCATACATGTACTTTTAACTGGCTTCTTACTATGCAGGGGTGGATCAAGGAGGAGAAATGCTTGAAAAAGGTTGGTAAGGTTCAGAGAGGGTCTAAGGAGTCCCTAACACCCTTCCAGAGAGTTTCACCAAGTTTGGCTATCCATCAACCTCACTTGTGAGCTTCTACAGGAAGTCTGCAGGGGTTCTACAGGATGTTTCAGGGATTTCTACAAGATGTTCAGAAATCTCTACAGGATGTTCTGACATCGGATTTTGGAAGATGGGTGAGTGAAAGAGGATGCATGAATGGATAGGGAGGTAGGGTAGGGGTCTGAGATGACCCAGTGACTGATGGATGAAGTGATGAGAGGGTGTGGAGAGCTAACTTGTCTTAAGGAAGTCTAAGGCAATGGAAGAGCAAGAAGGTAGGGTTACGTGGACAGAATAAGAGTTGTGAGATGAAGAAGCTGACTAGGAGATGGAGCAGCTAGCTTGGATGAAGCTTAGGTGGATGAGAGAAAGATGGATATGCCCTGCACGGTGTGCACTTAACTGAATCAACCAAATCCTGCATACAATCGAAATCTTAGCTAATCTATCCAAACTGTCAATGAAACAAGTGAACAACAGTTTAGTTCCAAAGAGAACCATGTATAGCACTTAATCAAAGGAACATCTAAAAAGGTCTAAACGCATGACTAACTTCTACAAATGAAAAACATTACACCAATGATTGCATGGTCAAGCAAACTAGTGTTTTTGTTGAGCAGCACTGGCTCCACAATTCCAGCCCCTGATCCAATAAGGGGGAGGTGAAACTGAGAGTGCAGGAAACCCTTTTATGGAGCTTTTATCAATCTTTATCTTATCAATCTATTCTACACATCTGAAGTAATTCTATTCCTCAACAATAACCTACTTAAGCAACACAACTAAATCTAGCTCAACAAACTTTGTTTCAGATGCATAAAAGGAAAATCACAGTGCTGAAAGGAAAGATAACAATACAAATAAGGAGGCCCTAGGCTCTCAGGTTGGGCCCAACCCCGAGAGCTATGACTCCTATAAAAAACTCAGAGCTAATATCAAATCTGACTGCTTCCCATTATCAAAAAATAATCATAAGTCAAGAGTTATGCCAATAATGGCTACAAAAGAACAAAACAGAGCTAGCAGCACGTAGTGCGGAATATGCAAGAGTTTTTCAAAGGTCCTTTTCGAAGGCTGAATCCTTAACATTTATACACTACGAGGCCCTAGCTGGCCTCCTAAATCTATGGGACTTGGCTGCCCAAACTGTGAGTGAACAACTCCTTCCAAGAAATCTGCTTGGCTGCCTTCTAGATCCGGTTTTGGTGGCCTTTGGAGCTCGGAGTTGGGGGTGAAGATCCTGAGGGAGGCTATTTAATGCCATAGACAAACCCCCTACGGATCCTCAACCCAAGCTTGGTTGTCTCCTAGCCCATATCTGCTCGGTTTTGCTTCAACATGTGTCAAAAGATCCTGAAATGAGCACGTGTTAGCCACCTAGGAATAGTGACTACCCTTATTCGTACAAATGACATAAACATACTAGAAAATAATGCATAAGTTATGAAAAATGAAGGATTGAACAAGGGTAGTTAGGCCAAATGAGCCCAAAATGTTACCAAATTTGGGGCTCATCATCACCCCCCTACTAAAATGATTGCTCACCCTTGAGCAACTAATCCAGCTCCTCGTCCTTCATTGCTTTAACCGCCACTCTCACATCCCAGGCTTCTGAAGTAGTATCCTCCTCACTATCATGGAACCCGACGTTCTTTTCCACCTCTTCCCATTGCTTATGTTCTTCTTTTTCTGTGCTTCCTTCTACCAATCCTAGAAGCAAAGGTGGGCTTAGCTTGAGGCCGATCCAGCTGGCCTGGAGGTTTTGCATGCACTTCTTGTAGAGAGGTACCCATACTAGGCCCTCCCTCATTCTAGTTGGAGTGTGATACTCCCTGATTTTGAGGCTGTGGGACAATGTGTTCCACCTCCGGGTGCAAGCATGAACACAATTGTCCCCTAGTAGTCGCTCCATATCCTCGAAATGTGCTATAGCCTGAGCCTACTGATCCATATATTTTAGTAAAGTTTTCGGGTTGGTTGTTAGGTGTTGGTGGACGGATACCAATGCAGTGGGGCCCCCTGGCTCTACTCTGATTAACAATGGTTCATGTAACTCCTGGTTCATAGCATCTTTGACCTTTGTCGCTCTCTTTTCTTCATGGGTTAACCATGAGGTAAATGCCATTAGCTGCATATCTCCCACAACTGTGTTGGGATCCCATGAAGTTACATTAGGAAGGGCCAAATTATGGAGGTAGAACTCTGATAGCTTGGCCTTGTCCTCTGAGGAGCTACTGTTGCATAAATCTGTGAACTGATGGGGGTTTTGGATCTGGGAGATACCCCTCTGTGCTAATGCATTAATCTAGAATTGCAGCCACTGGTCCCGTAGGTATAGGCCATAAGATTTGGCTGGCTGCCTACATTGTGGAGCATCCATAGCCCAACTAGCCATGCAGGCCAGTTGTGCCTCTTTTTCTTGGAACTGCTGTTTGAGAGCTTGTATCTCTATGTTTGCTTGCAGTTCCCTTTCCTGTAGATGCTGGTTTAGTTCCTCAAGACCAGTGTGCATTCCTTCTTTGCCTTGAGGTTCTGTTGTAGTGTCCTCTGAGGCCATTTCTTTCCTCTGTTCCTGTAGCTGCAGTTTGAGCTTCTCATTCTCTTCTTGTAGAAATACTCGCTGGCAGTTTCCCACGTGCTTGGCCATAGCTAATTCCCTTCTTGCCTCCTTGAGTTGTTCCTCCAAGGGGCCTATATCTGCTACTTCTTTAGATTTAGCTATCCTCATCCATGTGTGGGTCCGTACTCTTTCTTCTTCCAATGCAAAGAAGAGCGGTACTGTGAATTTTTGTGGGATAATTTTCCCAGCCTCCAAAAAGTTATAATAAGAGCTCAAGCTGGGCTGGGGGCTAGGCTCCATGATGTGTTCTACCTCTGCTTCCCTTTGTGGTGAGGTGGCTGCCTCCCCCTCCATTCTTTCGGTCTCCTTGAGCCTAGCTAAAGTTTCCTATAGAACTGCTTCAGCATCCTGTAGAGGGGTTTTTGACGCTGACCTTTCCATTCTCTCCCTCCAGGTAGTTGTCTTGGGGCTCCCCCGCTCATAAGTGACTGATACTTTGGAGGGGGACTTCTCCCTTGGCGAGGTAGGGGTGTCTTCAATGGTAATTGGGTCTTTAGATGGAGGTTGGGGCTTGCCAGTTTTAATTCTCACACTTCTCCTCGTTTTGAAATACAGAGGAATCTCCCTTTTGCATTTCTCCTTTGGCTTGGGAGAGGTACTTAGGGTGGCCAGCACAGCTGCTGCCTCCTGAGCAAGAATTTTGACCATCTTCTCCTTCTGTGTTCTTTTCTCAGGACTTCCTGTAGAAACCCCTGTAGTGGTTGATTTCTGGCTTCCTGTAGAAGCCGTTTTCAATTTTCCTGTAGAAACAGATGGCACCGTTTTAGCCTGCTTGGCTGAGGGTGCTTTTTCTTTCAATTTTGCTGAGGCTGCCTTAGAGGTGCCCTCACTGACATGGACCTTTTCAGTCCTTTCCACCCTGCTCTGTAGTCGTTTCTCCCTGGGGGTTAATGTGGTTTTGTCACCCTCTGTTTTGGCAGCTTGTTTTTCCTCTTGTTTTCCCTTGTGCTCTTTCTTTGGTGCTTTGGCCATGTTTTCTTGGCCTTTCTCTTTCTTCTCTGTTTGAATTGGTTCCTTCTCCTCGCTGTTGGAGGAGGTGAGCTCCTCAGCCAGCACTCATATGTCATCATCCTTAGTCAAATTTCGGAAGGTTTCCCAGGAGAGAGGGACGGTATACGTGTGAAGTGCATCTTCGAGGAGGAGCTTAATGAGCCCATGATGGGCTATCTGATCTGGCATCCCCTCTCTCAACTTATTGGCACACTCGGTCATGGACTGCAGGAGGAAGTAAGGGATGCTCAACTTTTTCTCTGAGGGTACGTCCATTTGGCGCCTAAGTTCTGTGAGCAGCCGAAAATGGTATCCATACACAATGCTAAATCGCCCCTCGCACGTGATATACTTCATAATTTGGAGGCTGACCTCACCCTAGAACGACTGTAGGCTGGTTCTTTGCACTCCATTCTTGTCTTATGAGAATTTCTCGTCCCGCAAAAAGAATTCCTTCTTAGCCTTCTGGCCTAGTTTTCTCTCCTCCTTATCCCAAGGTACCCCCATCGGTAGATCAGTGACCCTGCTAATGAACTGTGGGGTAAGTCTGAGGGTCAAACCTATGAAGTTGACAACAACCAACGTTTTGGACTTTGGCTGCAAGGATCGCAAGAATTCCTCTGCAACCTCGTCATCGTGACCTTGAAGGTTGTCACAGAATGACATCCACCGTGCACGAGAAAACAGGTCTACCACCTTAGGGGTTTCCCGTAGCTTCTTTGAGTCTGTAGGCTCTTTCCTGATGAACCCACCCGGCATGGTAAAAGCTTGCTGTGGTGGCCTGAGCTGGCTGGCGTGTATAAAAAGATGGACCTTTGGGATTTCCTTAGACAGAGCGCAAAGTTACACCTCTATCAAGCACACAGTTTATAAATTCACGATTGTCTACAGGTGAGCCTTGATAGTGGCTCAATTATGAACCAAACCCTGTAGAAAATCCCGCATATACACTACGACGACAATTCTCATGCAGAAATAAGAAGACACTTGCAAGTTCATGCACAGACAGAAATTTACAGTTTTCTACCCCTTTGATACGTCGACTTCACCACCTTTTGAACCAATTGGATGGGAGGACTATGTTTAGGCTTACCTCGTTCCAGACTTGCCACCTTTGACGTGAACAGTTTAATCTCTCCCTAACGTTGAGCTTCCTATAGCACAACTTCCTGTAGAACTCGTGCACGGGTTCTGGGGAGCGCTTCAGTGGTTCTGGGCCTTCTGTGCAACAACAGGACGTTCGAACAGGCTGAGAATTCGGAGTATCAACCTTCAGGAAATTGCGGATGCGTACTCGGCTGCAAAGCGGTTGGGAATAAATGAGTGTAGTGCACCATACGCGATCTAGCCGGTAGATTTGAATCTCTACGGAACTCGTGGCGCCGGGGTGAGCTGTCCCCATTGGCCCGTTGGCCGACGTCACCTGTGATCATTCCACTACATGTCTGCCTGACCGCCGAATCATTCCCTGCATATCTACAACTGCCACTCCTGTTAGATCGCCGCTTCTCTCCGACTGGACTCTTCCCACGTGTCCATTTCCTGCCTCGTCGACACACCCAAAGCTTTTGGGATCAGACGAGGCCGTCGGGCTGGTTGTGGTGGCGAGTTGAATGGCTACCTGACTTGCTCAACCCATTCATTTTCATATTCACACACATTTTAAAGCATTATTCATGTAATTTGACGAAACAGGGTGAGGCACTTACCTTTGCGGCTGTGACGTTATTTTTCTCATGCTTCAGGATGAGGGTGACAGATCCGCTTCGTGCACAGGCATGGGAGCTCCTTTTCGCTGACTGCTACCGGTTACGAGACTGGTTGCTTGGCTGTGGATAGTGCATGCGTCGGCTCATGAGTTTCAGGTATCTTCATGACGTGCGCTCTAGCCGGATCAACTGCTACAAGATTCCTGTAGGACATCCTGTAGCCGTTTCTCCTCCTCAGGTGCATGCTGAAACGGTGGAGTCACGTTCACGGTTGCAGGGTCTTCGGATTGCCTTGACAGGTAGCGCAGTGGCCTCTGCATGCTTTGTTTTTCATTTCAAAATGATTTCTTCTGAGAGTCCAACGTTCTGGTTTGACTGCGCAGGTATTTCAATCGTATGGCAGCAATGGTGGTGGAACGAGGCGACAACAGTGGGTGATGGAGAAAAACATTGGTTGCATACCTCCTTATATGACTTTGAGCTTCAAATTCTTCTACACAGTCGGTCCTGGCCCGTCCCAAGTTTCTACAGGAAGTTTCCTGTAGAAATACAGAACTTCCTGTAGAAAGTCCTGTAGCTTTCTATAGGAGGCTAAACTATGACCAAACGGTGCCCAAACCTTGGAAGAGATGAGTGTTTCTGGAGGGAGTGCTGGTGAGGTCACCTGGTAGCATGGTAGGGACCCTTATCCTTGAGTTGAGAGGCCTCCTTTTCTGCATGGAATACCTGCAACCTGCATTAATTTCCAAAGCTTGAGCCTGTTTTTCTGTTTCTGCCTCTTTTTTTCTTTTCCTTGGTTTTTCCCTCTTTTTTTTTTTTTTTTTTTTGAGGAGAGCAGGGGTGCCTCAATGAGGTTTTCACCCCTACTATCTGCCTTGGGCGCCTCAGAGAGGTTTTCTCCCAAGTGTCTTTTTTGTTTTTATTCCAATTTTTTCAGAGAGACAGCAGAGGCGCCTCAATGAGGTTTTCACCCCTACCATCTGCCTTGGGAGCCTCAGAAAGGTTTTCACCCAAGGATCTTTTTATTATGATTTTTTTTTCTTCTTTTTTTTTTGGGGTGCTCAAGGTATGCCCAAAACAGAGGTAGAACCCTTCTCTATGACCACCATTGATTTTTCCACAGTTTTGATGAACTCTTGCCTTGAAAGAGGTTTCCTGTAGATCTTTAGTTGATGCCCATTAACGAGCATGGGGATGGCTTCCTCATCGACGGTCCAGATAAGAACAGACCCATTATCATTACACTTCTCCACTGCATATGGCCCTAACCATCTTGTCCTCAGCTTCCCCTTGAAATCCTTGTGTCTGGAATCATACAACAACGCCCAATCTCCCGGTTGGAATTTCTTGTCATTGAGGTGCCGGTCATGCCATATCTTCCTCTGAAGTTGAACCACTTCTGAGTGGAGAAGGGCCTGCATTCTGTGTTCATCTAGCCGATTCAGCTGCAATAACCTTTCTTGTTGGGCGTGCCTGAGATCTAGGTCCAGCTGAGCTGCCATCCTCAATGTGTTGTACTCAAACTCAATTAATAGAAAAGCTCTCTTCCCATAGACCAGTTCATAAGGTGTGAAACCGGTTGTGGTCTTCCAAGTGGTGTTGTAAGCCCAGGTGGCCTCAACTAGGTGATCTGCCTAATCCTTTCTGCTACTGCTCACCACCTTAATCAAAATCCCTTCTAATGCTCTATTGGTGACTTCCACCTGCCCATTTGCTTGAGGATGATAGGGGGTGGAAGTCCTATGCTTGATCTTGTGATGAGCAAGCAAATCTTCAATTAAGTTGGAGGTGAACTGGCTTCCTTGATCGGTGACTAGCTCTCTTGGGTAGCCAAATTTGTAGAAGATGTTTTCTCTTAAAAACTCAGCCACCTTTTCTTCTGTCGCTGCTTTTATTGCCTTGGTTTCTACCCAGTTTGTCAGATAGTCTGTGCACACAATGATGTAAGACCTTTGCTTTGAAGGAGGATTGATAGGACCCACAAAATCCATGCCCCACTTCTCGAATGGTTTAAGAGTCACTTGAGGTTGGAGAGGCATTTCGTCCCTTGGGGTTGGCTTCCCCATCCTTTGGCATCGGTCACATTGGCTGATATATCTCTTGACATCTTGATGAAGCGTGGGCCAATAGTAGCCTGCCTGTAGAATTTTGAAGGCAGTCCTCTTGGTTGCAAAATGTCCTCCACAAGGCCCGTCATGACAGGTTAGGAGGATGTCAAAGACTTCCTCCTCCCTTACACAACGCCTTAAGATCTGATCGGGGCCAAGTTTGAACAGGTTTCCCCCGATCCAAGTGAACGAGGCACTCTTCCTTACAATTATGCTTTTCTCTTTGGAAGATAGATGCAGAGGGAACTATGCTGAGACCAGATAGTTTTCTATATCAGCAAACCATAGGGAGAGTACTGAGATAGCAAACAGATGTTCATCTGGCATCTGGTCGTCCATTGTTCCATCTTCACCTGCAGGTAAATCCAATCTAGACAAGAAGTCAGCAACAACATTTTCTTTACCTGGTTTGTCAACGATAGTCAAATCAAATTGCTGCAATAGAAGTAACCATCTAATAATACGAGCATTCACATCTGGTTTATTCATTAAATATCTAATTGTAGCATGATTAGTATGTACAAATGTTTGATAGCCAGTGATGTAGTGTCGGAACTTGTTCAGGGCATGGACCACAGCCAGGAACTCTTTCTCAGTTACATTATAGTTCAGTTCTGCCTTGGATAAGTTTTTGCTAACAAAGTATATGGCATATGGGAGTTTTTGTTCAACCTGTCCTAAGGCTGCCCCTATGGCTTTGTTCGAGGCATCAGTGTGGATGTGGAAAGGTAGGGCCCAGTTTGGACCTCTTAATATCGAGGCGGACACCAACTTATCCTTTAATTCATTCAGAGCCCTTTGACAGTCGTCTATCCATTTGAACTCAACATCTTTTGCTAAGAGGCCAAACAGTGGCGAGGCTAGCTTACTGAAATCTTTAATAAATCTTCTATAATATCCTGCTAAGGCTAGGAAACTCCGAACATCTCTTACTTTCTGAGGAGGTGGAACCTTTTTTATTAGAGAAATTTTATTAGGATCCACCTGCAATCCCTGGCGAGAAATGGTATGTCCTAGCACGGTCCCTTCAGTCATCAAGAATTCATATTTTTCCGGACTAAGGGATAGGTTCATCTCAATGCACTTGGTTAGGACTTTTCCCAGATTGGATAATGCTTCTTGGAAGTTGGACCCATAGGGAGGGAAGTCATCCATATAGATTTCCACCGAATCATGGACCAGCTCAGAAAAGATGCTCAATACTGCTCTTTGGAAAGTGGCAGGAGCGTTGCATAGCCCAAAGGGAAGGACTCGGTAAGCAAAGGTACCCCAAGGACAAGTGAAGGTGGTCTTATCTTGGTCTTCCGGGCTGATTTGGATCTGGTTATACCCGCTGAACCCATCTACGAAAGAGAAAAACTTCTTCCCCACTAGTCCATCCAACACTTGATCTATGAAAGGCAGAGGAAAGTGGTCTTTCTTGGTGGCTTTGTTAAGTTCTCGGTAGTCCACACAGATTCTCCACTTTCCATTTTTCTTGGGTACCAACACCAGAGGGGACACCCACTCGCTATCCGAGATGGAGTAGATGAATCCTGCATCCAACAGTTTTTGCAGTTCTTATTTGACAATGTCCTTAAGGGCTGGACTCATTCTCCTCTGAGGTTGCCTGACCAGTTTACAATCTTCTTTGATGTAGATGTGATGGGTACAGACCGAAGGGTGGACTCCTTTCATCTCCTTATAGCTCCAAGCGAAAGCATCTAGATGACTGGCCAACAGACTATACAACTCCTTTTCCTGGGAAGGAGATAGGGAGGAGCTGATCTTTAACGTTCTCTCGGGGCCAAACTCCACATTTTTGACCCTGGGAGAGAGTGGATCGGTCACACAAAGGTCCACTAAGGTGCTGGCTTGAGTATCTTCCACCAATTTCTCTAAGGACAATGCACTGGGAGGCGGATTCTAAATCAAGGTCTCAATCAAATCATCCTCAGTTTGAGGACCTCCCCTAGTGGTCTCTAAGGTGCACAAGGGTGCAGAGTACACCTCATCCTCTTCTCCTTCTTCCAACCAAAGTGGTAAGTCATGCTCTAATAGAGTTTGGGCAGGAGGGTATAGGACTAGCTGCTTGGACATAGGACCATTTTTTATGGTCATGTTTCCTGCTCGGCAGCTTATGTAAGCATCCGCAGTGGCTAGCCAAGGTCTTCCCAAAATAAGGGGGTATCCGGTAAGCTTTGCCTTTGGCTGAAGAACCAAGAAGTCCGCAGGATACTCCCAAGAGTCAACAGAGACCAAGACATCCTCCACAATCCCTTCGGGAGTCACGGTGGAGCGATCTGCCAATTGCAGGACTGTCGAGGTCTTCCTTAAGGAACCCTAAAGGTTGAGTTTGAGCATGGTATCCCTGGTCATCACATTAATGGCAGCCCCTAAATCAATCAAAGTGTGGGGTATGATGGTGCCATTGATGTGGACATCAACTACAGGACTCCCAGGATCCAAATACTTTGGATAGATTACTTGCCCCAACATAAGATCAGACAGTTGTCCTATGACATTGATGGTTGAGGCATCTCTTTTTCGCCTGCCTGGGTACCTGAAACACTTTTCCTTAACCAATTTGTTGTATATCGGTACATCTTTGATGGCTTGGAGAAGTGGTATTCTTACACACAACTGTTTGAGTTCTCCCAAAAGCTCATTCTCCTCTGGGTCGGGTTGTGTGGTTACTGTTAGTCTCTCAGGAAAGGGTGGAGTGGTCTTGGGTTCACTTTCCTGTTTTTCTTCCTCGTCCTCTAGGGGAGGAGGTTGGCGATCCGGAAGAGTCTTCTCGGATCACAGGTTGATCTCCTGGATATCCACAGCATAGGTAGGGCAGGCTGTTTCCCAGGTATATACCTGCTGGGCCTGTCGGTTGTTGGGGTTCGGGTTCGGTTGAGCAGGCATTTGGGGTTGTCTCAGAGGAGCAGGAGGTAATGGTTGTGGTTGAGCTGGTGGTGGAGGCAAAATGGCGGGAGGAGTGTTGTACTAGGGCCTCCACCCCGGTTGAGGTGCATTCCACTGAGGTTGTGGCTGGACATGTGAGTGAAATGAATGAGTAGTGGGCTGAGTATGGTATTGAGGTGGGTAAGACCATGGAGGAGGCACAGACCAGGGAGGATGAGCAGGGGGCCCCCAAGAAGGCATAGGAGAAGATTGGTTGGGGCTATAATAGGCTTGGGATGTCCCTTGCATCCCCTGCTGGTAAGGTCTAGGTCCATGCGGCCTTCTTTGGTTGAGGAAGTAGAGAGGTTCAGTGGGTGCCTCAGTTCCTTGGTACATGGCCTTAAACCTAGGTAAGTTTGGGCATTGGTTTGTGGGGTGGTCCTCCTCACAAATGAAGCACACCTCTACCGAATGTAAGGGACACTCATTCTTAGGGTGCTTCCTTGTACACCTAGGACAGAAGAGGGCCAAAGCCCTCTCAGCTTCCTCTTTCTTTTGCTGGATTCGGAATGTATCAAGTTGCACGACAATGGTCTGTCTCACCTCACTTTTGAGGTCCTCTAGCTGATAAACAAACTCATGCTTGGAGAAAGTAGCACTAGCTGAAAGGGGGTTTCCCCTACCTCTTTTCCGGGCTGCCCTAGAGTGGTTTCTAAACACAGTCTTTATATCCTCGTAAGGTAGTTGGTAGATGTCTCCTCCAGCTAGCATGTGAAGGGTATCTAGGAGGTCTTCAGGGACTCCTCGGAGCAGGACCAACTTGAGAGATTCAGGGTCAAGTGTGCACCTGGCCCGTTTATAGCTAAGTTGGAATCTTTCCTCATAATCTTCTAAAGACTCCTCATTTCCCATGGTCATCCGAAAGATCTCTCCCTTGGCTTCCTTGGACCTACAGTAGTCTCAGTATTTGGTATTGAAAGCTTGCTGCCTCTGAGCCCAAGTGGTGATATTGTTTCTAGGTAATCCCATGAACCAGCGTAATGCTGCATCCTTGAGAGTAGAGGGAAAGAGTTTCAGGTTTTGCTCATCTTCTGTATAGTCATATGTTCGACAAAGGACAACAAACTCAAACAAGAAGGTATCAGGGTCTTCAGTAGTCAATCCATGGAAGTGAGGTAAAGCGGAGGGGCTTATGTTTTTCATTTTCATGTCTCCATTAGTCTCTCGGATGGGAAAGGCACCTTCTATTCTCTCATCTTCTCTTCCATCTTCAACGATGGCTTCAGGTGGGATGGTTTCTAACTCTTCTTCTGGTATAGGATCTTAGTATGTCTCAGGAGGCTCGCCTATAGGTTCTTCTGGATCACTGTCACTAAAGAAGAGAGAAGGGTGACTCAGTGAAGTGGTGGGGGTATTGGGTAAGAATTTGCCGTTTTATCTCTGTTCCTACGAGGCATGAAATGGAAAGGCTTTTGATTGCTTTTTGATTTTTCTGCTTGTACCTGCAAAACTAAAATAGATTGAACTGCAACTAGCTATCTTGTTGGAATGAAGATGCGGAATTGAAATGAGACTAAGCTACGTTGCTCAAATGAAATTGTAGGAATGAAATGCTAGTCTACGCTTGTAGAATTGAAATTGCTAATCTATGAAAGCAGGAAATATCTATTTTACTTTTGCGGAAATGAAATTGCAGAATGGAAATGAAATGAATTATTTAGCAGAAGGCGAGTGTATAAAAATAGAAGAAAAGCAACAATCGCCAATACTCTGACGCTTCCCCGGCAACGGCGCCAAAAATATGGTGGGCTCCAGTATTGCAGCAATAATGCTACAACTCCTGGGACTCCCTTCTTTACTCTTATCAACCCGGTAGTTCGTAACAAACTTGGAAGCGACAGTGCTGTATGCACAAGTACTAGCTCTTGCCGTAGCTGTCACTTGATCAGCTGGCACAAGTCCGCTAGGGGCTCAAGCCGACTTCTATGAGCTCTTAGAAGAAGCTTTGTACCTGATGGATGGAAGCTAACTCAAAGGAAGCTGATCTACTTGCAGAAAGAAACTGAAAGTCAAAGAGTAATATAAACCCTAGAAAACCCTAATTCTACCAGCTAGTCCTACTGATGCAAAGGAGAGGATGAAAACTATTGAAAAAGATGCCATTACTTCTACAAAGGTGAAATGCACATGCCTATGCTATCTCTATCTAAAGAACACATCTTTTTTGTATTTTTGATTACGTTATCAAAATTATCATACATGTACTTTTAACTGGCTTCTTACTATGCAGGGGTGGATCAAGGAGGAGAAATGCTTGGAAAAGGTTGGTAAGGTTCAGAGAGGGCCTAAGGAATCCCTAACACCCTTCCAGAGAGTTTCACCAAGTTTGGCTATCCATCAACCTCACTTGTGAGCTTCTACAGGAAGTTTGCAGGGGTTCTACAGGATGTTTTAGGGATTTCTACAAGGATGTTCAGAAATTTCTACAGGATGTTCTGACATCGGATTTTGGAAGATGGGTGAGTGAAAGAGGATGCATGAATGGATAGGGAGGTAGGGTAGGGGTCTGAGATGACCTAATGACTGATGGATGAAGTGATGAGAGGGTGTGGAGAGCTAACTTGTCTTAAGGAAGGCTAAGGCAATGGAAGAGCAAGAAGGTAGGGTTACGTGGACAGAAGAGGAGTTGTGAGATGAAGAAGCTAACTAGGAGATGGAGTAGCTGGCCTAGTCGAAGCTTAGGTGGATGAGAGAAAGATGGATATGCCCTGCACGGTGTGCACTTAACTGAATCAACCAAATCCTGCATACAATCGAAATCTTAGCTAATCTATCCAAACTGTCAATGAAACAAATGAATAGCAGCTTTATTTCCAAAGAGAACCATGTACAACACTCAATCAAAGGAACATCTAAAAAGGTCTAAACGCATGACTAACTTCTACAAATTAAAAAAATTACACCAATGATTGCATGGTCAAGCAAACTAGTGTTTTTGTTGAGCAGCACTGGCTCCACAATTCCAGCCCCTGATCCAATAAGGGAGAGGTGAAACTGAGAGTGCAGGCAACCCTTTTATGGATCTTTTATCAATCATTATCTTATCAATCTGTTCTACACATCTGAAGTAATTATATTCCTCAAAAATAACCTACTTAACCAACACAACTAAATCTCGCTCAACAAACTTCGTTTCAGATGCATAAAAGGAATATCACAGTGCTGAAAGGAAAGATAACAATACAAATAAGGAGGCCCTAGGCTCTCCAGTTGGGCCCAACCCCGAGAGCTACGGCTCCTATAAAAAACTCAGAGCTGATATCAAATCTGACTGCTTCCCATTATCAAAAAATAATCATAAGTCAAGAGTTATGCC
This sequence comes from Pinus tabuliformis, assembly GCA_031772625.1. Classification (NCBI taxonomy): domain Eukaryota; kingdom Viridiplantae; phylum Streptophyta; class Pinopsida; order Pinales; family Pinaceae; genus Pinus; species Pinus tabuliformis. The sequence goes on along the minus strand of CM062815.1, from coordinate 225,507,408 downwards.
AATAATGGCTACAAAAGAACAAAACAGAGCTAGCAGCACGTAGTGCAGAATATGCAAGAGTTTTTCAAAAGTCCTTTTCGAAGCCTGAAGCCTTAACATTTATACATTACGAGGCCCTATCTGGCCTCCTAAATCTATGGGACTTGGCTGCCCAAACTGTAAGTGAACAGCTCCTTCCAAGAAATCTGCTTGGCTGCCTTCTAGATCTGGTTTTGATGGCTTTTGGAGCTTGGAGTTGGGGGTGAAGATCACGAGGGAGGCTATTTAATGCCACAGACAAACCCCCTATGAATCCTCAACCCAAGCTTGGCTGTCTCCTAGCCCATGTCTGCTCGGTTTTGCTTCAACATGTGTCAAAAAATCCTGAAATGAGCACGTGTTAGCCACCTAGGAATAGTGACTACCCTTATTCGTACAAATGACATAAACATACTAGAAAATAATGCATATGTTATGAAAAATGAAGGATTGAACAAGGGTAGTTAGGCCAAATGAGCCCAAAATGTTACCAAATTTGGGGCTCATCACTCCATGTGAGTATCCACATCCATCCATGTCTACAAACTGCATGATCCTAGTCCAACATGATCATCCTCAAGTTCATCCTCCATCATTGTCACATCTGCAACATCTTCAATCATCACGACTTCCTCTTCCTTGTCAGAACAATCTGCAACTTCATCTTGCTCCATTGCCCAGCCAAGTTGAAGAAATTCGTCTTCAACGTTCTTTTCCAAGACTTCAAGCTTATGTCGAATCCGGGGATTCTCTTCTTTCAACCACTTCAACTTGTATAAGGTAAGCAAGAGCTTCCCTTCACATTCTTCCAAACCTGCCATGTCTTGTCATTCAGCTTGGTCCAAGCACTAAGCTTCACCTTTGCTAAACCTGTTTCACCATTCACCTGAATCACCCTGATATTTCACCTGTTACCTGCAAAGCTTGAAATTTCTTTCAAGTCTTTGGTCTTCACAGAATCAGCTCCTTGATTTAGTTCACCAACTCCAACCATGAGCTCTGATAACACTTGTCACGCCCCTACACCTACAGTAGTCTTTCAACCGCTTATAGCGAGGTGCGGCACTACCAATCATTTTCTTTTCACCAATACTTATGATTGTAGACTACGCCTAACATTCCACTTATCTTACTTAGTTTGTGTTTCACAACCAAGTATTATTAATGTGTTCCTTTATACAAGTGAAAGCCCATAACATTCACATAAACAACATTATACAAGAGAAATGTACAACAGTATAAAGGGAGGGGCACAATATGAGTCTGCCCAAATAAATATATATAATCTTCAATTTTACAAAGTACAAGTTAAATCTTGGGAAACCCCAAATTTACACTTAGCTAATTTTCCAACTTCAACAAACTCGATTGCCCAGCTCGTCGGCGCCTCCGCACGGTCGCCGCATGACTCACCTACCCTTTGTTCACCTCGTCGCATGATTGTGTTGTTTGCCCAACTTAGGTGTGCCTCGTCGTAACCAAGTCGCCACACATGGGCGCCTCCGCACGAGTCACATCTCCATTCACAATCCCAACACTTCACCGTTTCCACTGTTTCATCATGCACGGTGCGCCCTCACCTGGTCGCCCGTCCACACGATTTTTCATTTTGGCATGCACAGCACGCCCTCGCCCGTCTGCCCGTCCACCTGTTCACCAACTCGTTCACCCGAGTCACCACACGACTTCACCCAGTTCGCCCAAACAACTTTTCTGAACGACTTTCCTGAACGACTTCTCGAATGACCTTCTCGAACGAATTCTTGAACGACTTCCTCGAACGAATTCTCGAACAACTTCCTTGAACGAATTATCGAACGACTTCCTCGAATGACTTCTCGAACGACTTTCTCGAATGAATTCTAAACAACTTCCTCGAACGAGTTTTCCACCCGAGTTCCGCCCATCGTGCGGGCTCATCCACACACTACAGAACTCCTTCTTCGAACTTGTATGATCGAATGATGGTCGTTTTCCTCCAAACGCCCTCCAATATACGGGCGGGTGGCGGGTTATGTCACCCAGCTGACCCACACCAAACGCCCAAGCCGACTCGTTCAACATGTGTTATCTTGCCTAAGAGGAGGGTCGGCCCGCCCAACTCGTCCAACACCTTAGAAACTCGTTTCTTGGCTCGTTTCGTTTCATATTTCGCACGTCCTTCGCACGGTGGAGTCGCCGTGCCCGTCGCACGGACCGCGGGTCCTAACACATAGGGTCTAAAACTCTCTCTGCTACAGAATGACCATTGAACACCCGTGCCACCCTTAATAACGTTAATGCGTTCACCACCCTCCATAAAATCCCATGTGACTTGAGGTTTCCCACACCGATATTACTGTGTCTCATACTCAAGGTAATATAGGGGGCCGTGAGATCACCCCGCCATCCTGTAGCTATGTGTTATTATAGGCGCCCACACGTTCCTTCAAAAACATCTTCTTCTCTGTTCCTCACCAGATCTAAGATACTACATTTTAATTTAATTGTATTAAAAGTACTTTTATAATATTATAGAGAAATGGTAATAGTCATCTTTTTATAATACTATGCATTTTTAAAAAACATAAACAATTTTATTTTATTTATATATCAAAAAATTAATATTATTAAAATATTTTTTTATTATAAAATTTAGAATAAAATTAGACTTTGGTGATTTTCAAATACTTTTAAAGTATTAAATAAATTAAAAATAACAAAATTATTTTTAATTATTTAAAATGTATTACGATAAACTTTGAAATATATTACTCTCAAATTAAAAAATCTGAGTAGGAAAACCACTTTGGATATGCAAAGAAGCTGTACAGATATTTACACATTATTCGTCATAGGCATATTCAGCCGCAGCCTACGCGGTGAAGGAAGCGACGTTGAATCAACCTCCTCTATTCACGTGTAATAAATGTGTCCGCTGAACTCAAACGAAGTTTGTTGCGATTTTTCAGTTCATTATTTGATACACTGCAACATCAAATATCTTAATGACCACCCTTTTCTCTATCCCGTCATGATCCAGATGCGTGCTCAGTTGCTTCTGCAATTTGGCACATTCGGCACAAGATATTTTTCTCTCCGCCCGCATTAGTTTACTTATTACTTTTATATACTTTAAGTAAAAATATATTTTATTACAATTAATTTGGATTTATTTAAACTTTAGATTTTTGGAAGGGGAGGGATAAAACACATTATTCAGTCGTCGATTTAAAAAATAGTCAGCATATTAAAAGATTCATTCTTTCTCAAATTTTACTCATGATTGAAGTAGATTTATATTTATTTTATAAAAAATATATAGCTGATCTGTAAATTAAAGTGGGATCTAGGAAACATGAAAATTTTGATTTATATTTATTTTATAAAAGATATAATTGATTTGTAAATTGAAGTGGATATCTAGGGAATAGGAAAATTTTGGAACTTTTGTATGTGTCACTCTAAGTTCAATGATTTGTGTTATCATAAGAAAAGTAAGTGGTAACATAGGTATCAACCAATAGTGCCAAACTCAATTAGGGACTACACTTTCTTTGCAAACTTATTGTTTCTGGATGTTAGCTTTCAATATTGTGGCTAGGAAGATGTGTAATGAAGAGATGAGAACTAAAGTAGCTCAAGAACTTTTAGAGGGTTATGGTACTAAGGAGATGGATAACTCTTTCATTTTAATTTTACATGATAAACCATGAATCAGTTAGTAAATCCTAGAGATTTCATAGTAGACCAAATGGCTTATCATGGTTGGTTCTTTTAGTGAGTATATCGAGTAACATTTTTGAAAATGTGGATGAGATATGGATGCATGCCAAAGTTTTTAATGAAATGTTTGTACGATAAGTGTTTGATGAAATGATTTCCTATCAAGTGTTTGCTCAAATGTTTCCCTATCAAGTATTTCATAAAATTTCTACTAACTATAGCATTATTGGGATAGGATTAATTTGAGAATTCTTTGTTAAAAGGTTAATAATTTTCCTTACAATTACACTACTGGAAAAGATGATTTGATCACGTGGAGACCATTCTAATATTGGTGGGTCATATGAAGGAAATACTATCACATTGCAGGTTCAATTACTAGTATGTATTCCATCCATTAGGTGAAAGGTGCATAAAAAAGTGGATACCTTACTGTGCTCGTTGCAACTTCTATACATTGATAAGTAACTCAACTATCATTATTTCCATTTAAATTACAACAATGGCAAGGATTCAATGCTATCCCTACTTCTATATCTTCATGGAGGAGGAGGAGGAGGAGGAGGTAAGGAGATGCCCTCCTCACCCAAGGGTTTATCTTTTAAAGATGTAGTTCATAGGGTTCTATAGCTATTCAATAAGCCAATAACAATTGTATATAATCTTCATGATGAAGATTCCCTACATACTTATGAGATACTGTAAACTATTTTTGTAGGATATGGATACTTCAAATGACTATACTGAGAGGTTTATTATGTTGCAAATTAAATTCTAGTCTAATAGCAAATCTTATTATATCTAGACATTCATGAAATAAAAATAAATTTATAGCCAAACACTACTACAATGAAAGTAAAATAATATATAATGAAAGTATAGTACAATTAACTAAATATTACAAAACTAAAATTGACAACTCTAATCCAAATCTAACATGTGCTTGCATCATGGGAACTACTACATTTATAAGTGGAATATACATACTATCCTTTGCTCTAGAAACCACACTCAAAAGAAGAGCTTATAATTCATAGAACCCATACAATATAAACTAATTAAGGAAATCATGTATTTATCACCAAAAAAACTAAATGTTAGTAAAAAATGTGTATACAAGAAATAAATTGGCTAGTCTAGTACTTCGTAGTGGGCCCTTGTTTTTAGGTTCCAACTAAGTTAGAACTATATTAACAATGCTATAACACTTTCAATTTGTAGATAATCTCCCTCCTTTAATTAAAATAATTAAATTGTTTTACAACTCATTCACTCCACACTTGTTAGCTACAAAGGTTCTCTTATCATAATATAGGTAAGAGTGGGGATAAGGTAATTTTACAATAATAAACTAATCATAACATTTTTTTAAAAATATTGGTCCTAATTTTATGTGAAAATTATGTAGGAATTATGATATAGGTGTTGTCCTTGATGGCAACTCACACAGATGACAGTTCACAATGTAACAAGTTAACAACAAAGTATTATGGATCAAACTCCAGAGATTGAAGAAAGAGAGCTATATGCTGGTTCACTTTATCAAAGTAGTGTATACACACGGGAACAAAAAAAAAAGTGCATATACGTACACACGCACTTTCACAGAAGGAAAAGTGCGTATGAGATGGAAAATCAAATTTTTGGTCCAAGGTATTTGGTCCATGGTATTGACCCTAGGTATTTAGTCCAAGGTATTGGTCCTAAGTGGTTTTGGTCCAAGGTATTGGTACTAAGTGTTTTTGGTCCGGGGTATTGACAAAGGGATTAAAGCTATATAAGGAAGAGAAGATCGTAAGGCCGTGAGTGCAAGCAATAATATTCTAAGGAATACTTCTATCTGAAGTATATTTGAAGTTGCAACGTTATGTTTGGGACTAGATCTGAAATATTCATGTGCACCTTGTGTTCAATATTTGATTAGGAATCATGAGACTTGAAATGACTTATTCTTGAATGATCTAATATAGGTTGAGACTAGATTTGATGTTGTGTGCCTATTCTATTTGTTATCTATCATGATTTGGGTTTGTTTGAAGTCTGAAGTTACAACAAAGTTTTGAATCAATATTTACAGATCTATACGCAGGTTCGTCTTAGCCAAAGTATGTATACACGCAGGTTTGGTTCTTTCAAGTAGCATATACAAAAGAAAAGCTTCTTTTTCAGATCTAACTAATCTATCTGATAAAATTCTGTTGTTTGCTATTGTGTGTCAATGGAGTCTTCTTAGATCTAAATGTAAAACTGAATGCATAAGGAGGGTGGCATTTGATTGATTGATTGTATAAGTGAGAAGAAGTGATCTATGTCCCTGCCTATGTAAAGCTTTGTAAGTTGACAGTAGATATTCAACATATTGATGGTTGGTATAGACTTGATTCAAAAGTTTATGTTTGTAGTGGTTTTGAAGGTATACGTAGGTTTAATTCACAGAAGTAGCATATACACGCAGTTTGGGTTCAACCAAGTAGCGTATACACTCTAATGCATGATTTTTGAGGTTACAGCTGGTTCTGAATGATGATGCAAGGTTCTGAGTTCAACACAGTGTTTTGGTGACAGTTATCTGATTGTTCAGATTAACTGAATATTGGTTGATGCAACTTAAGTTTAAAAGCATTGATGAGTCCAATATGAAAATTAGATGAAATGTGGCTTTCAGATTATGGTGTTGTGATCCAGGAGTATCTAGTCTAAAAATTCTTGAAATGCGGTCCTTGGTGGAAGAGTGGAGTTTTCTATATGCTGGCACCTATGTACTAGTAAACATATTGGCTAGTATAAGAGCTAGGGGGTTGTAACTCCCTTCCAGTAGAAGTTGGAGAATGAGAGAAGGTTATAACCTTCTGTAGGTAGAAGCCTACATACTGGTATGAGTCTGCACTAGTACAAGATTGTAAACAGATTTTCTTATTAAGAAAAAGACGACAACAGTAGGTGGCTTTTACCCACATTGGGTTTCCACCTTAAATCTTGGTGTTCATGTGTGTTGCTTATGTGTGATGCTTTATTATGCTTTTACTGCACTGTCTAATAAATCTCTAATATATTGTTTTAAGCTCAACACATGATAAATTGTCTAAATCACAAGTTCTCTAGATACATTGGTTTCTTTAATCACAGTCGTGTGTACACACTAGTTCACTTCACTAAAGTAGCATATATAAATCTGATTGGGAAATAAAATTATTGATCTGATAATACTGATTCACCCCCCTCTCAATATTATTTCGAACAAATTAGCCATCATAATAAACCTTCATGCAATAATTGCATGGAGAGGCACATTCTACATCCCAGTATGATGTGTAAGGATGTCAAAGTTGAAATTTTGCTCATATAGGCCAAAATAAAAAAATAAAAAATTAAAAATCTAAAAATAAGTAAATAATCTTTTGTATAGTTATTTAATTTTTTATTCAAATTCAAAGCATATGATAAAATAGCTATTAAACACATAATATAATTTTATTGTATTTTTTTTTTTTTTGAAAACAATGAAAACAAACTACAATACAATTATCTTGTGCCTAGTATGATCGAGCTTTACCCTTACTGGAGCATATGTAATAAAAGTAATTAATGTTCATAGTATAAGCCTATATGAAGCTGAGTAATGGAGATATCTACATAATCAACTTAACTAATAAAACTTAGATATGCTTTTACCTATATTTATATTTATACCAGATTTAATAGTTATTTCATCATATGCATTGAATTTGAATGGATCATAAATTCAACACAAAATTTTACCACATTAAAATTCGAAATCAGGTAAAACTTTAAACATGTTTACTCTTTACTAAAGTCAATATCATTTTTTAAAATTAAGTAAAAAGGTTAATTCAACACAAATAATAAAAATTCTTGCTATAAATTCTTTTAATATTTCTTTCTTATCATGCCATGTAATACTTAGGAGTAAAACAATATTAAATTTGTTATATTATAATATATATTAACATATCAAGATATAAATTAACTCTAGATATATATGGGAGGGAAGAACAAAGACATAGGGTGATAGAAATGGAGAGGTAGAGGGAGTGAGAGAAAGGGAGAGAAAGGGAGAGAGAGGAATTGAGAGAGAGAGATAGGAGAAGAGAGGGAGGGATAGAGAAATGGAGTTGGAAGGAAAGAGAGGGAGGGAAGAAGAAACACATAGAGAGAGAAAAGTGGAGACAACGAGATGGGGAATGAAAAGGGAGAGATGGAGAGATAGAGTATATGTTTAGGGGTGAGATAGAGAGATAATAAAGGAGAGATAGATAAAAGAGGGGAGAGAAGGAGATGTAGTGACAGAGTTGGAGGCTAGAGAGAGATGCAGAGATAGAGACAGAGAGATGAGGGGGAGATATAGAGCGAGACGGGAGTGAAATGGAGAGAGAGGAAGGAAGAGAGTGAGGATTTGAGAGAGATAAGGAGAGAGAAAGAGGGAGGTAAGAAGAAAGACACAGAGAGAGAAGGGTGGCGAGAGAGAGAGGGATTGATAAGGTAGATGGAGGGAGAGGGAGAGAGGAGAGAAGGAGTGAAGAGAGATAGAAGTGGGGAGAGAGGGAGAGAATGTGAAGAGAGAGAGAGAGAGAGAGAGAGAGAGAGAGGGATAGATATGTAAATATGGAGTATGTCTTGGGGTGGTAGAGAGAGACAAAAAGATACACACACACACACACACACACACACACACACACACACACATATATATAGATGGAAGGTGAAGAGAGGGGAGAAGATAGAGATAGAGAGAGGGAGAGATAGATAGATATAGAGAGAAAAAGCATGTGTGTTTTGGGGGGGGGGGGGGGGGGGGGGGGGGTGCGATAGAGAGACAAAGAAAGAGAGATATAGGGAGATATAGATATAGATGGAGGGGGGAGAGAGGGGAGAATAATTCTTACATTATATGCATTGATTTTAGCGTAGATGGTGATTTGTAATCCTATTTTATTGCTTTCACTGAAAGAGAGGGGAGAGGAGGGATGAAGAGAGAGAGAAGGAGAGGAGTGAGAGAGGGGAGAGGAGGAATGAGAGAGCGAGAAGGAGAGGAGTGAGAGAGGGGGAGAAGGGTAAGTGAGAGAGAGGGATACACAAATATGGAGGGGGAAAGAGGGGGATAGAGAGAAGGAGAGAGGGAGGGAGATAGTGACAGGGTTGGAGGGCAAAGAGAAGGAGAGAGAGAGAGAGAGAGAGAGAGAGAGAGAGAGAGAGAGGGATTGAAAAGGGAGATATGGAGAGAGAGTGTGTATGTTTGGGGGTGAGATAGATAGACAAAGAAGGAGATATAGAGGGAGATATAGATATATATGGAGGGGGACAGAGGGAAGAATATTTCTTGCACTAAATGCATTGAATTCATGGTAGGTGTTGATTTCTAATCCTATTTGTTTTCTTGTGCTAGATGCATTGATTTAAGTGTATATGTTGATTTCTAATGATATTTGATTGCTTGTACTAGATGCATTGATTTCAGTGCAGATGTTGTCTAATTCTATTTTATTGCTTGCACTAAATGCATTGATTGTAGCATAGATGTTGATTTCTAATTCTATTTTATTGCTTGCACTAGGTGCATTGGTTTTGGTGTAGATGGCGATTTCTAATTCTATTTGATTGCCTGTGCTAGATACATTGATTTTGGTGTAGATGGTGATTTCTAATCCTATTTGATTTCTTGCACTAGATGCATTAATTTCGGTATAGGTGGTTATTTATTATCCTATTTGATTTCTTGCACTAGATGCATTGAATTTAGTGTAGATGTTGATTTATAATCCTATTTGATTGCTTGCACTAGATGCATTGGTTGCAATGTAGATTTTTATTTCTAATCATATTTGACTTCTTGCAATAGATACATTGATCTCAATGTTGATATTGATTTCTAATCTTATTTTATTTTTTGCATTGGATGCATTGATCTTAGTGTAGATGTTGATTTCTAATCTTATTTGATTGCTTGGATTAGATTCATTTATTTTTACTGTAGATATTTTCTAATCTTATTTGATTGCATGCATTAGATGAATTGATTTTAGTGCAGGTGATGATTTCCGATTTGATGTAATTCAATATATGATGGTACATTAACTTAAAGTGATTGGATTAGCAATGTGCATTGATTTCAGTGTAAGCACAAAAAAATGATTGACAATGTGCATTGATTTTTGTGTTATAGTAATTCAATCTATTAAAATTGGAGAGCAAAAGCGACAAGGTATGATGTTTACTACAATAGTCTCAGTTAAATAATTTAATGGTTTACAATCTAAACTATCCTTTTCATATAATCTATATGAAAGGATGGAAAATCTAACAAATAATATAAAGATTTTGTAAATATGACCACCCATTAAAAAAACTTCAAAATTACATTATTTCTTGACTTTTGTGAAACAAACTATAGACAAAAGAAATCATCAAAATATGTTGAAGGAAATAAATTATTTCAAATATTAGAAATGAAACAAATTATTTAAAAAATAATCTTGATGTCATACTCTTCAAGGTATATTTAGGAATACATGGAGGGAAACTATTAAGAATTGATTAATTGTCAAAAGTTGTGATACCTAAAATTAAATGAAATAAATGTGTAGTATCAATCCTCTTGCAAACTATTGACAAAATTGTATCCCTTCTTCATCACCAACTAATTACTAACAGATAATTACGCATGCATATAGAAATACAACACAAAAATTGTAAAATTCACAAACATTACCATCCAAATCCAAACACATAAACACATAAAATACTCAAAGCCTCCAAGCATAGACGTACAAACCATTCAAGGAAAACAACAAAAATAAAATTAAAGAAGAGAATTGTATAGTCATGTTAGACAAAGAAAACATAATGTAAATTTAAAAGTATGTAGTTTATCTCAAACATATACTTAATAATGATAATATAAAAATGTGCCATTGTTACCCTCAACTGGAACCAACCTAGATCCATCTAACTCTAGATGTATCATTCACCTAGAGGGATCAAATCCATCGAGGTTCAAACCTTTCCTCGAGTTATACACTCCAAAAGGAAGGTTTTCACCTCGAGGGATTTGATCCCTCTCGGCGCATGATAGATCATTTAGATGGAAGTAGGCTGGTTTTACTACATTTTCCCTCATTTTGATGAATAAAACTACTCAAAAGTTATTTTTGTTAGTTCTCTTTAATTTTTGAGTTTTGGAAAGTTTTGATGCATTTTAAAATTATTTTTTGCTAAAATATCAGTTTTAGTCATTTCTATTTCATAGAGATATATGCAGGCATTTGGTAGGGTACAATCAATGCATCATTAGCATAGCGAGCAAGGAGAAAACTACATGGTCAAGATAGAAAATCTACCTAGATTTTATAAGCTCCTGATTTTGTGTGAATATCATATAAATGTATGATAAAAATAGGATTTAGTTGGTTCCATTGAGATTCATCAACATTTTAGTTTTATTTTGTATTGCATAAACACACAAATAAGTGAAATCTAAGGGGATAAAATAGATTTAAGTTTCAAATTCTATTTAATTACATGTATATAGAAGAAATTTTCATTAAATATATGTATTAGGTTTCATTAAATATATGTATTAGGTTTCCTTTTATCAATATTTGCAACAATCTTCAGTTCCCTTAACTCATAGAGTTCTTTAGTGTAAGAGTTGAGGTTTTGAGGGTTCCCATTCACTTTTAGATTTAAATATGCAGGACGATCATTGTTTATATTCATCATTAGTTTCCTTGTTTATATGTTAGTTACTACGCTTTCCATTTGCTAATATCTTCGATATTTATTTGGAGCTTTAGTATTCTTTTGTGGTACCTTATTTGTTGCAGTTTTGATGAACACCTTTAGTTTCCATTAAATAGAACTACTATTTCTTTCAAAAATCAAGTTTAATAATTCTTGATTAAGTAAAAGTTTGAAGATTCTAATACAGTATTGTTGCAAGCCTTTTAGCCACATGAGGGATTGAAACAAATACACTACAACTAGATTTCCCTCCAGTAGGAACCCTAATGCATTCCTAATCTACCAATTAAACTTTAATAAATTATGTTTCTTTTGTTTTAGAGATTTTTTTTTTTCTTTTAATCATGTGTGCTTAGAATTTCTTCTTTAGTTAATAACCTACATAAGTGACAAGAACATTATTATTTTGGCCTTTATCAAGGCTTATACTCTCAATCTTTTTTTTTGTGTTAGCTTTTATAGTCTATATAAAGGATGATTAATTTATTTATTGTTGGATTAATTAATGTTAAAGTTTCTTTAATATTAGAATTTAGAGTTTGAACCTTTATATTGTAGTGACTTAGCTATAATTTATTTTTCCATATGATACATGTCAGCTTTAAATGGCATGTTTATTTATATCATTATAGCTACAACTTAATATTTCTTTAGAATCTAGTATAAGAAATTTCATCCTTTAAAACTAAGTGAAAGTAACATAAATACAAGTCTAATTCTTCACATATAATATTGTGCTTCTAAGTATATTGACTCCTAGCTTGATAATTTAACATCCTAGTTTATGCAAAACAATTTAACCAACATATTGGCCCCATTATGAGGGAATTGCAACCAGAGTTAGATTTAGATATAAAATATTTTCTTGAGTTTCTGGATTTAAGACACTCATTTAAGATAAGGAGGAGTGAAGGGAATCAGAATAGGTAAGAATCTTTCATTTTAGTGAGTCTTCACAATTTAGTTTTTGTATTTTATAAAAAAGATTATTAGTTCAATCCTTATTGAATTAATTAATGAGAAGTTTGCTTTAAGATTAGAATTTAGGTTTTGAACATTTCCATTGCTCTAAATTAGATATAGTTTATGTTTTCATATGATACATGCCATTTTGAAATTGTATATTTATTTAAATCATAGTAGCTACGACTTCTTATTTCTTTAGAATATAATACAAGCAATTTCATCCTTTAAACACTAAGTGAAAGTAAAGTAAATCTAATTTTAATTCTTCACATATAGTATTGTGCTTCTAAGTATATGGACTCCTAGGTTGATGATTTAATGTCTTATGTTATGCAAAATAATAATGAACATTTTGGGGCCATTGTTAGGGAAGTGCAACCAGAGTTAGATTTTGATATAAAATATTTTCTTGAGTTTCTGTATATAATACAAACATTTAACATAAGGAGTCTAGGCAATAGGAGAAGAGGTAAGAACCTTTCACATTAGGGAGCATTCAAATTCCTTTTTCATGTTTGTACCATATACATAGATTAATAAAAAAGTAGGAGTAGTTTTATTAAAAGGATAGAAATGGTAGTCCAAATTGTCCAACTATTTTAATCATAGGTGTTTTGAGAGCTCCCAACAACTACTTTGTTTGAATGTACAAACTCTTTTTAAAAAACAAAATAAATTGATGATGCTAAAGAATTTATTCCGTATAGTAGAGCATGTTGCCACAAAGATATTCTCAAATATTTGTCCACAATTTAGAGTTGTCACCAAGGATGAATCCACATTTCAAAAGATAAACATATGAGAAAGGGATCCATGAAGAGAATCTATGAGAGGAGGATCTAGAAATTTCTCTATTTATCCTTGTTAGCATATGAAGGAGATGGAGTCATGGACAACATCCCATGAAGACTAGAGAGAGATTGAAGAATTATTACTTCCTTATCAGAATATTTATTGTGTATTTAGAAATGTCATGAATAAATTTCAAAAGAACTTTATCGTATGACAATCAAAGAGAGCCAAAGACACAATGATTATGTTAAAACTTGGTTCTAAACAATCACCAAGCCATAATACCACTCAATTTTTTGACATTTTTCGACATCAAATCTATTTGAGTAGTTAATTTCTCATGTCGTAGATTCATTGAGTTATATTTCAAAAATTTGAATATGAGTCTACTTGTAATCTTGTTATGAATATGGATGCATTCAAATTTCTTATAAAAGTGAGGGAATGGATTCTTTTCACTAATCAAGTAGTATAGTAGATTGGAATAAATCAATAAATAAAATAGGAAAGAAAAAATAGGTCTTACTATGAAAGTCTTAGTGCTCATTTAGATGGATTTTTATGATAGTTGAATCACTAACCATATTTAAAATTGCTGTTGAAATGCTCCTACCTGCCATATTATCCCACTGCATAAGCCAACATTTTTCCCACACTATGTTTATGAGTATCAAAACCTAACTTATAAATAAAACTTTTAATTTTTACTTATTTTGCTCATCATTACCCATTACTTGTCCTATTATTCCTACTTTTTCACAACACATTCTTGTTACTCCGCTCCCATATAGACTATTATTACTCCACTCCCATATAGACTATAATTACTCATTCAGCATTTATGGCTATTTCATAACATCTATCCTCACAGGTCACTCATGAAATGACTTTCAAACTAACCCAAACAATCAATATATCCCAATGTTCTCTTTTAGCAAATTTTTACTCTATTTTCGAAGTTTAAATCAAAACCTTGTTTTGGGTTCCGTCACTCTCATTTCAACTTGTGTTGCCCCTATTGTATATACACACTGCCATACAAACCCAATGAATTCCTCTGTTTTTCTTGAAAAGAAGATATGGTTACCAAGTCAAAGTTCTTTTCGATGTGGAAAAGGAAAACATGAACAAAATTACAAATTACAGGTAGAGAGCGCATAGTGAAGGAAATATAGCCCAATGCAGGTAAGCAAACACTTAGAATTGCAAAGAAATTGTTTTATCAAAGCCTGTCCGTAGAAAGTTAGTTGATAAGATTGGTTATTACTAAACATTTTCTTTTGCTTCTAAGAAATTTTTGAGCTATAATTCGACCAAATCAACTTACAATTTACGAAGTTATTTAAGCCTTCCAAAAAAATTCTCTGGTTTCGAAACACAGTGAGATTTTTCATTTTAGAACTCAAATTTGACAGTTGAAAAATCATCATATGGCTTATAAAAACTTTACAAATGGCGGTGAGAAAAGAGCAAAAGGTGAAACCACAAAGCTATATCCTGAAAGTTTAACCGTCCTTGAAGAAGAAAGATTGTTGAGAATCTTCACTAAATTTTAAGGATTCAATTTTGGGGTGACTAGGGCTTGGGAAGAGTGCCAATGTTTGTAATTGACCATATATCTTTCGGAACATATGATTGCACAAGATACAGGGAGATGAGCCAATGGTGTCGGACACTTATAAAGAGTGGATTGTAGCTGTTTATAATTGAAGGCCAGATTCGTTTTATAATGTTATTGCATAGAGTAACGAAATGAATCCGCTCCCTACAGGAGAACAGAACACCCACCCTTTACCTGTGAAAATAAATGTTTTCAAATAGTAGGTTAACAATCTAACTTCCAAGCCCAGAGGAAGCGGATTGAATATGAAAAAAATTGGAAAGCAAAAGAAACAGTGACTGTTATTCAAATGCATTCGGATTCGTAAAAGACATTCCCCATGTCATAAACTCAGTTGCAACAATGCTTTTGAATTCCCAAAAGATATTTTGCACGTCGTGAACGCCACTGCAATCTCAGTTGTACAGTCTTTTCATGGCGAGAAGGTTTTTTTTATGAATGTGCGCAGGCCCACTGTATCTCTATCTTTTATATGGTGCACATAATCTAGTCCGCTGTGATCGACTTAAGCCCAGGGATCCGGGGCTGTCGCTTTTCTTACTTACAGCTGCACACCACACAGGGGCTTTTCACTGCTTCCAGGACCCTTCCTCTTTCGGTCAGGAAAATGTGTGAAACGACCCATACAATGCCGTTTATATTATTCAAATGTTGACAGTCTGTGTTCATCATTTCCCGTCAGAAAATTATTCCACCCTGTTGCCCAAGAATGAGATTTGGAGATTCTTCTATTCGGCATGGATCTTAGTAGGGAGTGTAGTATGAAATCCTATGATTCTAGGTTAGGGCCTCCTCGTTAGGCTGCTTTTTCCATTTGTTTAGAATATATATGACACGAGTCACACCTTAATTACTCCACGAAATAAAAAAACAGATGAGCCGGTTGTATTGCGTTGTATTTACGACAGAGCAGTCAGAGTACACAGATCTGAGCAGAGATGCACCCCATTAGCCAAAACTGGAAATGTGGAGGAGTCTGAAAATACTTCGTGCCAGTGTGCATCCTGTGGGATACACTGCAGGCAACGTTTTATAGGTTCTTTTCCAGGGCCATTGTCTTGTTTGTCACAATAATTTATTTTAAGAGCTCATAATACATTTATGAGCCATTTACGGTTTTGATTGGCCTTTAAGTTCGCCTTACTGTGTTAAGGAACTCCCTCTATGCTCATGTATATGGAGTTGTTTAATTGGCATCGTGTGGGTGATAAATATTCCAGCATTTGGTCGTGAGCTTGTAATTGCTTTAGAATCTGGTGGTCTATCTCTAACAAATTGGAAATTGTTATGGGTTTATAAAATCCACGCACCATATGGAGCATAACAACTTGAGAATGCAGTTTTTTATAATGAGATTTTTTGGAAGCTTTTCCGGTAGGTTTTTCCGGTTAAATTCTGGCAGCAATTTATTGAAATCGCAAGTTTGATAGCTAGTTTCTGCACAATCAAAGCGTCCCAGGGGTTTTTCAGGGTGGTGAATCTAAATATGTAGTTAAAAAACTATTTTAACTGCAACAAATCAAGATTTAACCTCAATTTCTTCCGCCGTATTCCGTCGCCGGAATTTCCAAAAAATCGCATTATAGACAACTCCCTTTAATATCTAAATGAATATCGAATGACAAAGAAAAATGAACATAAATTTATCAACTTGGAAATTGTCATACGTTAATATCTATGGATATTTAATATGAATAGTGAAATGGATATTGAATATGAATATTGAACGAGGAAGAAAAATGAACATAAATTTATTATTTTTATTAGTTGTTTATATTTGTATGGACATTGAACTATTACTTTTTAAAAATATTAATATCAGTCTATATCTGTATTATGAACAAAAGTGACCATTAAATTTGTAATATTGTTATTATTTTAATTACGTTAGTATAAAGAGAAAAGAAAGTTGATATCACCAATGAGCACACCAGTTTAAAAGCTGAATAATATTGTTTATTGAGATTTTGTAAAATTAATTAAAATATTTGGCAAATCATTCCTTCGAAAACTGTTTTTTAATGTAATATTAAATATTTAATTTTATAAAACAAAAAAATTAAAATTTTTGAAAAAATAAATTAAAATTATTTTAAAATTATTTGTTATTAATTTAAAATTTTGTAAAATTTATTAATACTATAATTCATAAAGTTATTACATGGAAAAAATTTAATAAATTTATTAAATTCTTAATTGAAAATTTATGTGGATTGTTTATCAATAGTTTTTTTAGTATAACATAATATCTATAAGTAATTTAGGCTAATTATATAGAATATTGATAGTAGTACATATAAATTAATGTTTGATATTTGTTTCTAAAAAAGTTAAGCCTTTGCTTTCTTAATTAAATTAATTAAGTAAAAAAATGTTATATGAAGTGACTTATGATTTTTTTGACATGTGGTATGATATGACATAGTATTGGCCCATGACATTGTAACAAATTCTATATATAGATTAAGAATCCTCTAGGTAAAGTTGGGCCAAATCTCCATGGTTAAGAATTTTGTTCCATGTTTTTTTAAATTTACATATGTTTAACTTATATTTATTTAAATGCACATATATTTTTTTAAATCTCCATGTTTCTTAGAATGAATTTTTGAATGCATCAATAGATTCAACACCCTAAAAGACTATAGGGTACTTTATCTTTGCAAATTAAACAATTTAAACTTATGATTCTTAAATATCTCTACAGATGTTAGCGAAGTCAACCGAAAGAAATGATAAAACATGGAAAGACAAATTAGAATGAAACTTGCAAACTGAAACTAGCAGCTCACAGGTGAGCAAGCTACACCTGGAAGTTGCCCAAGCAGTACTGTTGTATTCCTTTCATCATAAAATCATAAATAAATAAGTTTCCATTCAATTTAGGGAGACCAAACTATCTCCTAGACAATAGGATGTAAGTCTAAACTAAGACACACACACAACCACGAAACAAACTTTCTCCATTAATTTCAGCTCTCTCCCTTAATGGAGAAAGGATTCACTTACACTATTGACATCTCCTTAAACAATTCAAAATGTAATCTTCCCAAGAGGCTCGGTGAATTTATCAGCTGCATTTTCACAAGTGCTACAATATTCAAGAAAATCTCTTTGGACTAAACCTTTTCTCTAACAAAATGAAATTGAATGTCAATATAATTTGTGTTTTTAAGAAAAAGAGGATTATTTTCCAGTTTTATTGAACTTTGGTTGTCGCATTTAATCACTGCAACGTCCTTTTGTTCTTCTCCTGTACCATGAAAAAGTATTCTCAATCAAATTGCTTCACAAGTGGCTGTACTTACAGCTTGACACTTTTTTTATGCTTACGATAAATATACAATGCTCTTCTTTTTACTGCTACAAGAAATGACCCCGAGCCCAATATTGAAAACATACCCGTTATAGATATTCTATCATCCATATTTCCAACCCAATCTGAATTTGAATAGCCTGTCAAATTAACATCAATAGGATCAATATGTTTAATGCCAAATTTATGGTTTCTTGAAGATAACTCATGACACCTTTTGATGCCAGCCAATGATTTTCAAGAGTTTTTGTCACGAACTGACTCAACACACTAACTGAATATGCTAAGTCAGGTTTCGTTGTAGTCAAATAAATCAAACTTTCAACCATTTGTTTGTACAATGTAACACCCACCTCTTTAGAACCATCATCACTTTGAAAGTTAACATTCTGTTGTATAGGTACTGAAGAAACTTCAAACAGATCCATTCTGAATTCCTTCAACAATTCCATGACATACTTTCCTTGAGTAACAAAAGTCTGGGAAGAATCCCTCCAAACTTCAAGACCCAAACAATAATGCAGTTCTGCAAGGTCCTTCATTTCAAATACCTGTGACATTTACACTTTAATTTCTTCAACCAATTCATCAAAATTTGCAGTATCAATTAAATCATCAACATATATGGAGATCAACACAAGTTTCCCCTTTGAATCAAATGTGGTATATAGATTTGGATCATTTTTACTTCTCTTATAACCATGTTGTAAGAAGAAAGATTATATTTTCTCATACCAAGATCTCGGAGCTTGTTTCAACCCATACAATGCCTTCTTTAATTTACAATCCAAGTGTTCTTGCTCCTTTTTAAGGAACCCTTCTAGTCGTGTTAAATATATTTCTTCCTTCAATTCCCCATTTAGAAAAGCAGATTTTATGTCTAGCTAGTGTAAGCTCCAATGGTACTTAGCTATAGGAGAAAAAGTCTCCTCATAATCAATCCCTTCTTTCTGTGAGTACCCTTTGGCCACCAAACTAACCTTATACTTGTCTACACTACCATCTACTTTGAACTTAGGTTTATAAAGTCATTTACAACCTATGAGCTCTTTTCCTTTTGGTAGTTCAACTAATTCCCAGGTTTTCTTTTTAATTATTGACTCATACTCTTCTTTCATAGCTGACCTCCATTCATCATACTAATTTTCTTCATTATAATTCATGGGCTTAACAACATTTAAAATACTAGTCATAACAACGTAATCTTTGTACCTTGCAGGTAAGTGAGTCTGTCGTCCTGATCTCCTTGGTAGCAAACTTGCCTCAATTCTATCTTATGTGATTTCTTGCTCTCCTCTTAATGAACTTCGACTGCTGAATGTATCCACATCATTGGATTCCTCTTTTCGCTACTGATACTACTGTTAATTACTTTCTTTGGCTTCATCATTGCTATCATCAATCAATAAAGGCACGTTCCACTCCTCATAAATTTTGTTCTTATTCCCTTCATCAGCTTGTTCATGGAAGATAACATATCTACTCACAAATGCCTTGAGTAGATGGATTAAACATCTTATATTCTTTGGAATCAGAACAATACCCTACAAATATGAATTTTATAGATTTAACATCCAATTTCTTCCTATCTTCCTTAGGAATGTGTGAAAAATCTTTAGAACCAAATACTCTCAAGTGATGTACTTGAGGTTTAAAACCATACAAAGCCTCAAGTGGAGTATTGAGATCAAGACACCTAGTTGGACTTCTATTCTTTAAATAAACTCTAGTACTAATTGCTTCTTCCCAAAAACCATTTGATAGGTTCTTACCTTTCATCATGCTATGTACACACTCCACTAGAGTTTTGTTCTTTCTCTCTACAACCCTATTCTGTTTTGGAGTGTGAGGTACTATAAATTATTGTAGTATTCCATGATCTCTGTAATATTTGATGGAGGTTCCAAACCTGTATTTCACCCTTGATCTGAGGGGAGAATTTTAATGACTTTCCTAGTCTGCTTTTCAACCATATTTCTAAATTATTTAAAGTACTTGAAAGCATCACTTTTCCTTCTAAGAAAGTATACCCAGGTATACCTTGTGCAGCCATCAATAAAAAAAAAAAATATTAAGATCCACCTAACGACCTTGTATGCATAGGTCCACAAATATTAGTATGCACAAGTTCAAGTATATATTTCTTTCTCCAATTTAAGTTAGAGGTAAATGTTGGGTTGTGTTATATTCTTTCCATTACTAGTCCATGTAGTTAATCGGGGGGTTAGAGTGTGAGGTGGGTATTCCCCCTCTACGAGGTCTGGGCAACGCCCTGGGAAATTTTTTTTTGGACCCTATATTAGGTTGGGAGGACCTACCTATGGTTTTGTGCATGGTTTTCACACATGGTTTTGGACGCGATGGTTTTCAGTCCATGGTTTTAGACATGATGGTTTTTGGTCCATTGTATTGGATGCTTTGACATGTATAAATATGTGTTGTAACATTGAAAGAAAATAATGAAAAATAAATCTGGTAGTCCTAGTTTTAGGATCCAGGGGAAAATCTCTGTATATATGTGTTTTATGTGTTATTCTCTCACATTGTTTATTTTCTGTGTTTTAGAATTTGTATGTAGGTAATTTCTCTATGGGGTTAAAATCTACAGTAAATTCATCCCTGTGCATATTCCCAAGTGTATAACCTTCACAATCAATATGTTCATTTCTCAAAATAGGAAGTCCATCAACCATACCTTGTTTCTGCAGCGACAATAAATCATGAAGGTTGATGTGACAAAACCCTTGATGCCAAAGATTCTATGTTGTCATAATTGTTGAAGTTAAAGCTTGATGTGGCGTGCTTGTAACATTCAAATTATATAAGCCTCCAACTCGTACTCCCGATGCAACCATATTCTGATGATCCAGCAAATCCTTTACAACACAATAAGTTTTGAAAAATTCTACCTTTAAATTTTGATCTGTAATCGTGGAGACAAAGATCAAATTATTTTTAATATGAGGCACATACATGACATTCTGGATGCACTTAATAATACCATTAGGTCATATTATAGGTATATCTCCATACGATTTAATATGACATGCTCTTTCATCTCCCAGGTAGATGTTCACACCATTACTGGTCTCCTTGAAATTTTCATACCAATGTTTATTACACATCATATGAGTGGATGCTCCAGAATCCGCAAACCATGTTCCAACCTCATTGGTCTCAGCAGGAATAGAAGTATCAGACACAGATAATTTAAGATCATGATTCATATACACCAACAAAATGCTTGTATGCCTCTTGTGTCTATGCTTGTTTTCATCATTCTTCTTTTTATATCTGTCTCTAGCAATATGACGAGTTATGCCACAATAAAAAAACTCAATTCCTAAATCATTTTTAGTGGATGACATACCTTGAAATGGCTTTTTCCTGAGATGGACAACTGCTTTTACGTCCTCCTCTTGGTTTCCTTTTGAAGAACTTTTTATTTACCACTAATACTAAATCTCCATTTTGAGGCTTCAGATTCTTACGACGCTCTTCTTCCTGCATCAAAATCCCTATCAACTCTTCAAAGGTGGGAGATTTCACCCTTGCTGCAAGCCCCGTAATGAAGATTTGATAATCCTCTATCATGCCATTTAAGGTAATCATGACAAGATATGCATTGGATACTTTCTCCGCTATGTCGCCCAACTTGTCTCTCAAATCTTTAATCTTTTAGATGAATTTTGCAACAAATTAATTCTCTTCCATTGTAATGCAGAAAATCTTACTCTTCAAAATGAACACACGATTTGTATTTTTTGTTTCATACGAATGCTTGAGTCTCACCTAAATCTCATTAGTGGTTTTACATTCTCGAATATGAGGGACAATTGTGCCTTTATCGACATCTTCAACAACACATTTGCATTATTTTACCTCTTCTCCCAACCTTGAACTGATGCGGTTGTGGCACCTCCGGCTGAAATCGGCTTTGCTTCATCCTCATTTGCAATTGTACATGCACTAGAACCATCGAGCAATATTTGCAACTCGAACTTCCAGTTGGCATAATTTGAGTCATAGAGTTTATTGTTCTCATTAAGGTATGTATCTGCAATGTGAATATTCATTGTGGAAAAACAATTTCAACAGTGCCCTTCTTTCAATTAACGAGCACCACTAGTAGCTTGTCTGATCAAGAGATCCACGACTCTAATAATAGATCCACTGGTCCAATATACAGATCTAATAATCCAACAACTGATCTACGAATCCAACAATAGATCCTTGACCAATCGATCTATTGATATAACTCCAGATCCTCCAACAGTCGATCTATGGATTGAAATCTAGATCCTCCAACAGCTCTAGATCCAAATGCTACGGGTCGAAATCTAGGCACGTGACCTTCAATATACAAAAAATGCTAGACAAGATCACCAAGATAGGTACATCTCATCTTGAACCACCTCTAACATGAAAAAAACACCAACGCCATTTCATCTTGCTATAGCTCATGCTAAACAAGTTTTCTATAAGTTTTCGGCATCAACGCGAGCATAGCACTGACCATCAGCATTGATCAAAACACTTTCCCTGTGCACCACCAATGTTGATCAACGTGACCTGTCTTTTTTAGGGTCATGTTGATCATGTCTATCCACAAAGATCAACGCTCTGCCAAAAAAAAAGAATTGTACTAGTGTACCTCTCCCTGAGCAAGCCTTTGTCGCCTCCAACAACAACTTCACCTACACTCACTATAAAGGGAGGCTTACTCACTCTCCAATATTGGACACAAAGGCTCAACTCACCACATACCCAACTCACAAAGAGATCCTTCTCTATGCTCTAATACCATGATAAAAAATGGAAAGACAAATTAGAATGAAACTTACAAACTGAAACTAGCAGCTCACAGGTGAGTAAACTATACCTAGAGACTACCCAATAAGTACTTATCTATTCCTTTGATCATAAAATAAGAAATAAATAAGTTTACATTCAATTGAAGGACATCAAAAACATCTCCTAAAAAATAGGAACTAAGTCTAAACTAATACACCCACACAACTGCGAAACAAAATTTCTCCATTAATTTCAACTAGAAATGCTAAGAAAAATTCCATTTTCTTTATTAGTTAGAGTACAATTTCCTTTATATATTACTTTTATAATTCCTTAATAATAATTTAATTTTTTTTATATAATTTAGGTTTATTTATGTATTTTTAATTTTTATTTTAACAATTTGAAATGTATCATGTAACAAGTGTTTTGATGCCTCCTAGAATGAAGCTTTTCATAGTTTGAATTCATGTTGGAGACAAAATACAAGTGCTTTGAGGCTTCCTAGAACGTAAATTTTCATAGTTTGAATTCATGTTGGAGGCAAAATTTCTTCAATACCATGTCTTGTCTAGGGAAAGTTTTAAGGATTTGAGTTTATCTTAGAGATTAGAAACCTTGGTGAATCATGCTAGTGCCCAATATGCAAATTCTAAAATGTTTGATGATATTGTTATAAAAGTATTTAGATTTCTAATTATTTTGTATTTGTGTGCATAAAATTTTGGTTATTTCGAAGGTAAAATAATTTTATACTAAAAAATTTGGATGAATGATTTTTAGAAAAGTTGGAAATTGGAGAATTGTTTTTGGAAAAAAGTGTTGAAAATTAGCCCATCTGCAAACATTAGCCCCTAAAATTTTTCCTCAGACTCTTGTCCTATGATTTGGGTGAATAATTGACCCATATTTAGGGAACATAAGACCCTAAGCTTGAAAAATCTTCAAGGTTATGGTCAGTGAGGATGGGTGAACTGTTAACTAAAATGACCTAAATATTTTAACATTTTAAAATATTTATTCATTATTTTTAATTAAATGATTATATTAATAATTATATCGAATTATAGTTAAAATTAAATGTTTTTGTTAACAATTATATAAATTGATAACAAAAATGTAAACTAAGTATGTAATTTATGTCTATTTAATCTGTAAGGTGTGCACTACCTAGTAAGGCTACATGGAATATTATATTTTCTTATATTGTTATAATGTACAATTTAAAAATGGTCTTTGTTTAATGTCATATATTTTATTTTATTTATAAGTTGAACTCTCTCTCTCTCTCTCTCTCTCTCTCTCTCTATATATATATATATATATGGATATATAATTTTGTTTTTTTTTTTTAAATTTGAGGAAATTCGATTTTTATGATTTTTTCAATTACTTTTATAACATTAAATAAATTATGTAAAATATATTTAGATTGAGTTTAAAATATATGAGTCTTAGAATCAAAAAAATCTGAGACTATGAAAACCACTTTGAATATGTAGAGAAGTTGTATAGAGATTTACACATATATATGAATCATAGCTATATTTAGTTGGAGCCTATGTGGTGAAGGAAGCGAGATTGAATGGTTCTCTATTCATGTGAGCTAAATGTGTTTTGCAAATTTTGATTAAATGCTTCACTAAAACGCAGTTTGGTGTTGTTTTCAATTCATTTATTGATATGGTGCAACATTAAATATTACAATGGCAACCTTTTTCTCTATCCCATCATGATCGAGATGTGTGATTAGTAGTTTGTGAAATTTGGAGCTTTCTACACAAGATATATTTATGCAGTCTCGCCCACTACTACATGTAGGGGAGTTTTAAGACAATATTTAAGACAATTTTCGAGTCAATTGCCTTAACTTGAGACAAAAAGAAACTTTTGTATTGTCTTAAATATTGTCTTTAATTGGGTGTCTTAAAATTATTGTCTTAAAAAATTATCTTTATAAATACAATATAGAACACATTATTATTGTCTCTATAAAGACACATGGGTTATTGTCTGTTAAGAGACAATTTCATTTGTCTCTCTAGAGACAATTGCATTTGTCTCTTTAGAGACACTTTCATTTTTGTCTCTTTAGAGACAATTACCACTACAACACAGAGACAAAAAGAAACTTGTGTATTGTCTTTAATCCAGTGTCTCAAATTAATGTCTCTATAAAGACAATATATAACAAAACTGTTATTGTATCTTTGGAGACAATTTCATTTTTGTCTCTCTGGAGACAATTTCAATTTTGTCTCTCCAGAGACAATAGTTTGGATTAAAGACATATTGACTTTATAGAGACAATTTGTCTTTTGTCTCTTTAAAGACAATATAAAACAATGAATCCAAAAAAATATTTGACCATTGATATAAATCAATATAAAATGTATTTAATTAAAAATAAACTACAATATCATTGATTAATTCATGATAGGGCACAGTGGAAATGAACCACCAACCTTCTGCTTATAAACATGTGCTCTTCCATTGAGCTAGCACCCTTTAAAAAATTATGTAATCATGTTGGCAAGTTGGAAGATATGACACAAATACATGAGCTCGTGATGAGCTTCAGGAGGGTTTCTAAAATGAAATGGATATGACGGAGGTAGTTGAAATTTGACATCAACTATCCCAAAATATATAAACATCTTAGACTCAGAGAATTAAATAGGATTGCGGAATTTGTCCATGAAAGTAATCTGCACAACGTTCAAAAGAAGAGTTAACTAAAATATGATTTCTAAAAAATTCTTAAAGAGGAAAAAAATTACCTATTCTATCATTTAGATATAAGCATTTCGGATTAATCAAATTATTAGGATTTGGTCGATATTTTAAGCTAACTAATGTGGTTCATCTTCTGGAAAAGGTGAATAAATAGATGGATGCATCATTGCCCAGAGTTAGCCATTGGTAAATTAGTTAATAAGGTAAGTAAAGAATTATTTAAGAATTAGTGGAAATGAGTTATCTAACAAAATATTATATATTTAATTAAAAACTATCTATTATGGAATAATTAAATATAAAATATTGTATTTTAATATTATCAATTTATATAATATAATTATTTAATAAAAATGTTATTTTTTTATGGGTTGACTTATTCCCATTAAATAAAAATATATTTAGTTGAAAAGTGGCTATTAGGAATAATTCAATTCAAAATATTTTATTTAGGTATTTTAATAATTATTTATTGATATTATCAATTTTTATAATATGATTATTTATTAATAGTATAAATTTATATAATCATACTTTGGTAGAGATTAGCTCATTTCCTTTAAATAGAAATAAAGTAATGTTGAATTATATAAACCGAGTTATAGGTTAATATTTGTTACTAGAAATATATTAATAAAATAAAAAAGGAGGTTACATCATGTTATATTATTAGGTGTATACATATTTTAGTTGTATTAACAAAATTAATAATATTGCAAATAATAAATTGAAGAGGAGGATCCAACATTTATATAAATTCAGAGAGATGAAAGGAGATAAAATAATGACCAAAATCGAAAGGGTTACGAAAAGCATAATAATAAATTGAAGAGGAGGATTCAACATTTATATAAATTCAGAGAGATGAAAGGAGATAAAATAATGACCAAAATCTAAAGAGTTACAAAAAGCAAAATTAAAAAGAGGTGGGGGGGGGGGGGTGGTGTCGGTTGCTAGAAATAATTACTATGATAAACACATGAAATTAAATAATATTAATAATGATAATAGGGGATAAATGATGAAACAAGATGAAAGTTAGTTGGCCTATACCTCACCTTGACTTTCTTCAGTTCCAAGGTGAGTTCTATGAGAAAATGTGCAGTGTTGTGATGGGTTCCCCTCTTTCCCCTATTGTCACTAACTTGTTTATGGAATATTTTGAGACCAAGGCCTTAGCCACAAATCAATTTCACCCTAAAAAATGGAAGAGGTTTGTTGTTGATACTTGCGTCATTTGGCCTTATGGTTGTGAGAAGCTCGATTTGTTTCTTAACCACCTTAATTCTCAATCAGACTCCATCAAGTTCACAATGGAAAATGAGGTGAATGGACACATTCCATTTCTTGACATTATTTTTCTAGGATGGATGATGATTCCATCTGTCACCAAGTTTTTCAAAAGAAAACTCACATGAAACAGTATCTCCATGCTAGTTATTATCATTTCCTGGCTCATAAATTTGGGGTTCTCAACACTGTTACTACTCGTTCTCTAAGAATCTCGGATGATAGCCACCTTGAACAGTAGAAATCTCATCTTCTTGAGGTTTTTAAAAATAATGGGTATAGAAGATCTCAAAGCCTTAAGGCCTTTCACAAGGCCTACAAAGTGCTAATAGTTAAACTTTCCCAAGTTGATCCTATCTCTAAGGTTCATCTCCCATATATCCAAGGAACCACATATAGGATTACCCATATCCTTAGGAATATTAATTTCTCTTCTTCTTTCAAGCCTCTCAATACCATTAAAAATTCTCTTAAGGTAGACCCCCTTCGTGTCCTTAGATATGTTAAACACCCTATTGACCCTAAGGACACGAAGGGGGTCTACCTTGTTCCCTGCTCCTGTGGTATTCCCTATATTGGAGAAACAGGTAAGTCTATTAAACAAATAATCAATGAGCATGTTGTAGACATTAGACACAATCTCTCCCACGCATGCCAAGTACGTAGAGAAATAGAAACACCATGTTTGCATTGAAGGATCCAAGGTCATTTCTAGGGTTGATCACTTCCACCACAAGAAAATTAGGGAAGCAATTGAGATTCAAAGTGATGCCAAAAATATTAATAGGGACGATGGTTGGAAATTGCGTAAGAGCTGGATTGTGACACTCTCTTCATGATTCTTCCTCCCTTTCTTCTCCATTCGCCTTTTTAATTCTTTTTGGTCTACTTATATTTTCATCTGGTTTCATCATTTGTCCCCTATTATCCTTATTAATATTCTTTAATTTCATGTGTTTATCATAGTAATTATTTGTAGCAACCAGTCTTTAGAAACCCCCACCCCTTTTTAATTATTCCTTTTCTAACCCTTTAGATTTTGGCTATTATTTTATCTCCTTTCATATCTTTGAATTTATATAAATGTCGGATCCTCATCTTCCATTTATTATTTTAAATATTATTAAGTTTGTTAATACAACTTAAATATAGTAGAGTTTAGGCTTCTGTGATCCATATCAAGTTTACAAAAAATTTTCGGCGAAGATCACATGAGACATCATTTGTCGACGCGTTTCGAACCAACCATTGTGGTTCATCATCAGGACAAGTTGAAGAAATAGATCCATCTTAGCAGTTTAAATAGACAGAGCAAAGCCCCCAACGGTTAAAAAGACTAACAGCTACTTTTGACTAGGTACCCTAAAAAATGCTACCCGGAGGGACCAGTCCTTAGATATGATTTTTAGTTATTTGTCTTTAACTAACTTTTAACATGAATTATTTTTAGGTAATAATTGAACATAACTGTTATATATTTTTAATTATTTTTAATATTTTTATCACAATATGAATTTATTTAAAGGACTGGTCCCCTCGGGTAGCATTTTTAAGGTACCTAGTCAAAAGTAGCTGTTAGTCTTTTTAACCGTTGGGAGCTTTGCTCTGTCTATTTAAACTGCTAAGCTGGATCTGTTTCTTCAACTTGTCCTGACGATGAACCACACTGGTTGGTTCGAAACACGTCGACAAATGATGTCTCATGTGATCTTCGCCGAAATGTTTTTGTAAACAACTTAAATATGTATACAACTAATAATATGACATGATGTAACTTTTTATTTGATTTTATTAATATATTTCTTAAGGAATTTAGACTTCTGTGATCCATAACATTGTCTGAATATCTTCGGCAAAATCACATAATCAATCTTTTGTCGACGCGTTTCGAACCAACCAGTGTGGTTCATCGTCAGGACAAGTTGAAGAACTGATCAGGCTAAGCTTGATTAAATAGAGTGTGCAGAGACTCCAACGGCTATATTGCAACGGCTAATTTTGACCTGAGGATCAAAGTCAAACCCTTGATTTTTATTAATAGAAGCATTAATTATTATTAGTTAATTGAGTAATAAATATAATGGTCATTATATCATCGTATTAAATTAAATTATTATTAGTTAATTGAGTAATTATTTAAATTAAATCGTATTAAATTACTATTATTCCTAGAATTAAGTTACAATCGGTAAGTGTGTATTAATTTAATAATAACTGTTTAAACCCAAGGGGTCCAAAGGTAAACAAGAATTATTGGTCATTAATAAATAAGGTAAATTAAATATAAATAAGGTAAATTAAATATAAAGGTCATTAATAAATTAATTTTTTTTTTTTTTTTTTTTTTTTTTTTTTTCCAAATAACCTAAATTTATTATTATTTAGATATAATAATTAGTATTAAATTACAAATATTCTTATAAAATAGTTACAATAGGTAACTGTGTAATACTTATTAAAATTCAGGGTCCAAAGGTGAACTAGATCTCCTCTAAATTTAAAACATTTTTATTAATTATGATAAGTTCATACACTAATTATGTTTATTAAATATTCTATATTTACTTAATAATTTTTATCTTATAAATAGTATTCTAGTTAAGTAAATACCATAATTAAAGCACATGTTAATCTAACCTAGTAATTTATATCCATTAAACAATCAATATTTATTACTAAAATTATTTACTTACAAGGTTTAAAAAAGGTTTATTTTAATTAAATACATATGAATTCAGTTAAAGGAAATAACTAGTTAAAAAACAAAGCAAGGAATCTGATCAAATTTTGAATTACCCCCTCGGATAGGATAAAAGCCATAATTGGCCCGAAACTACTAAAACCAAATTACTACCTCGTGCATTCCAAGACATACCCGCCAAGAACAGAAATTGAGGAGAGGGAAGATAGAAACCCTAAGACCTAACCAAAGGGGAAAGAGGAGGCTAGGAAGACAAGGCTGGGACCCAGCAACTGCTAATCTTCCAGCCATCATCCCTATTAAGATTGTTCGGCCTTTTCTCAATTTCCAGGGCCTCTCTAAATTTGCGATGGTGAAACTGCGCAACTTTGGCAATGACTTGAGCATCCTCTATACACACATGATTTTGCCGAAGATATTCAGACAATAATATATTTCTATTAACAATTCTTAACCTATAACTCCAATTTATATAATTCAACATTACTTTATTTCTATTTAAAGGAAATGAGCTAATATCTAATAAATTATGATTATATAAATTGATAATATTAGTAAATAATCATATTATAAAAATTGATTATATTAATAAATAATTATTAAAATACTGAAATAAAATATTTTGAATTGAATTATTCTCAATAGCTAGTTTTCAACTAGATATATTTTCATTTAATTGGAATAAGTCAACCCATAACAAATTAATATTGTTAATAATAATTATATTATATAAATCAATAATAATAAAATAAAATATTTTATATTTAAATATTCCATAATAGCTTGTTTTTAATTAAATATATGATATTTTATTAGATAACTCCTTTCCACTAATTCTTAAATAATATTTTACTTACCTTATTAACTAATTTACCAACGACTAATTTTCAACGGTCAACTCTCGGCAATGATGCATCCCTGCTATTTATTCCTACAGATTGATTGATTTCTCACCTTGTCCTAAGGATGAACCACATCAGCTGGTTCAAAACGTTGACCAAATCTGAACAACGTGATTAATCTGAAAGACTTATATCTACATTATGGATAAGAAAGTCTTAGACCTAACAATAATATTCTATAATTATTGTTGATTTGGAAGAATGTGCAAAATTAAAAACAATTAACTTTCTTTCTAAATAAGCATCACACCACTAAATGTTTGATTTATTTGAAGCCTTAAATTTTTTGTCCCAAAAATTAGAGGAACACATTTAAAGTTAATTGATATAGTAACAAAGGGTGGTAGTAAGGGAGGAATCCCCGTACAGGAAGAAGAATAAATTTTTGCAAACATAAAAGTCATCTAATCCTGAGTAAAGCAAAGAAATTTAAAAAATCAAGCCTATGCTAGTAGACAGTTGATCTATTACTGATAAACGAAAGTTTACATTATATTTTGTGACGTGGAAAAGGTGTATATTTATTTTCAAATTTAGAAAATTGTTGTAATGGGATTGTTTGCACAATATTGATGCCAAACTTTCGAGAAGAAATATATTTTCACAAAAAATCCTTTTACTTTTAATTAGCTACAAAGAGTGGGAGAATGCAGAAGGAAAGCATTATGGAACCATTTCTTATATAAGAAAAATTAAGGAACCATTTTTCATGTAAGTGTAGAATAACTGGTAAATAGTAAATACTTATAATCATGTAAAATAAAATATATGGGAAAAATTTATCCAAAAAACTTAAAATTTATGGGGGTTTATATATTTTGTAGAAAATGCTGATAAAAGTTCTCAAAAAGATTAATTTTATTTGGACTCATATTTCTTTCGGAAGCACATCTTGAGGTTTGGAGTTGCACCAAGTAACATGGATTTCCTTGGCTTCGATGCAAGATTTGAAAGATAACTATTTGAAAAAAATATGTCTAGGTCTTGCACCCTAGTTGTTTCTCGGACAAACTTATCAAAAAAACTTGAAAACTTATCAAAAAATCTTGAAATTTATGGGGGTTTATATATTTTGTAGAAAATACTGATAGAATTTTTGAAAAAGATTAATTTTATTTGGACTCATATTTCTTCTAGAAGCACACCTTGAGGTTTTGAGTTGTACCCAATAACATGGATTTCCATGGCTTCGATGCATAATCTGAAAGGTAACTATTTGAAAAAAATGTCTAGGTCTTGCACCCCATTTTGTCTCTTTTTATACACACCGTTTGATTAGATGCAAACTACAACAAAAATGAAACATCGATCGACAGTTAATTATGATCCATTGACCTCACCACTCACCAATTAACCAAAGTGTTGTTGGCATTGGAAGCGAATTATGATTGTGAAATGGTGAATTATTTCAATAAAATTAAAAAATTGATTAGCCAGATGGAGAAGCCACAAAGAAAGGATAGAGTAACATGAAAAAGGAAAAATTCTAAGGGCATCTGATCAGTCTATATGACCCTTCAGTGTACGTATTAGAAATAGGCCACCCCTTCATGACCCAAGTAAATTGGGCAAGCTAGAACAAATTGTTGGGTTATGATATTTAGGGTAACTACACTTATATTCTTCTTATAATTCTACCTAATGCTTCCATATTTCCATTACTCATCTGAAAATACATGTTACTAACAATACAAGGGTTGCATCAATCCACCATATAATAACAAAAATATGAAGGTTGAATATGAAATATGAATCAGAACAGAACATATTCCTATCCAATTTTGAGGACAAACTACAACACCACCTCTAATGGAAATGACTAAACAATACATAGTATATAACTTCTTCAACACTTCACTTTGTCAACTAGACACTAAAAGCAATCAGTTCAACATTAAATATTGTAGATTCTAATTGTGAAAACCAAATTTAAGGATTATGGTAATTTGTAATATAGGAAATCACCAGATAGATAATAAAGTAGTTGTTATTTTCTAAATCTGCATGAAATTACTAACACCAAAAAACTAAGAAAAGAGAATGAAAATATTTTATATTCATACAATGTAGTTGAGTAAAAAAACTGAAGGGTATTCGCTAGATATGAATTGATAGATTGCACAACGATGTAAACAACATAGAAGATATTTTCTTAAAGGTGAATAATTTTGAGTCATAACTCTAGAGGATGGTGCTATAAGAAATCTAAAATATTTGTAAACTAATTACCTCAAATCTTTGAAGCCTTGTTCATTGTGCTCTTTGAAAACCAGTGCTATAGGTGCACTGCCTAAGGCAACTTCCACCAACTAATCATTGTAACAAACTTTTTCAAGGGTGCGTGAAATTGGGGTGAATGAAAAAGACACCACAATAATCAGAGAGGTAAAATGTAATATCCCAAGACTTCTGCTAAAATATTTCCAGCAGTTGTCTTACCACTACCCATCATACCTGCAAAAGGAATATTTTGGTTTACCCAACAATGTAAATAGTGAATAGCTTATATTTCTTGAATAAGAAGCCATCACAAGTTGTCATTCCTAGGTAGAACCCAAAGATATCTAATTACCAAAAAGATACCAATAAGATATATGCATTTTCCTTTCAAATGTGGGATAATCTCTTCAGCCTTCTTCTGCATTAATAATATCTTATTAGGAATACAAAACTCAATAAATTCATCATCGCTTCACATACTCGAATGTTGGCACTCAAATCATAGCACTCATGATTTCCAAGCCAATTGCACATTGGACTTACAAAATAAAATTAGGAATGAAGCAACATTTCAACAGAAAAATAACATGCTTGCTACTAAAATCCTAATTTACACACACTACATATGTAAAAACTTGAAAACTAACCTTCAATATCAACATCTCTTGATCTCAAGTATTGAGTTCATCTGTTTTGACTTCAGACACTGCATTCCATGAACAAAATAGATAATATTAATAAAGAGGAAAAAGAAATAATTGAATACAATGATGGAGTGAGAATAACATGTCATGTATTGTTATAGTCTCGTGACATACCATTATACCAAACAAAACTTCCATATAAGAAGGTTTTTCATACAATGTCTTTAGAGGGTTACAATTTAATGATGATGTATAACAGCCAAACAACAAATTTGAATGCTCTAAAACATAAAATAAGTTAAACAACAAATAAAACAATCTAGGACTTGCCATCACTAAAACAATATTTAATTCGATTAGATTTTCTTTCCTTTGAAAGAACTTTTATATTTAAGCACATTCTCTTGAAATATGAAGAATTTTCAGTCTCCAATAGATGTTTGACTTATATGACACTGTAAATGTTCCTTTTCCTTGCATAGTGCCTTGCTGCACCTTGAATGAATTACAAATGGATTGAATCTCTTATGGACAAAAAAAAAAAAATATATATATATATATATATATATATATATATATATATATATATAAGGATAAATGGACTTTGTGTAAATCGTATAAATGATAAGGATGTCTAGATGGTAAAGCATGTAATATGTAACCCAAAATAGTTGAGTCAATGCACAATTAAGCATTGTATACCCACTTTAGGACCTCACATGGATTGAAAATCCAAATCATGTACAGAATAAAGGAATCCATTTACAGAGCTTATGAGCATTTACTATTTGAATTAACTTAAACTATTTAAGTATGTTTATGGACAATTTTTCATGGCAGGTTTCCATCTACATTCACTTCCTTTTATGTCCTTGAAATACTCAAGTTCCACTTTTAGCAATGCTAGATGAATACAACATGATGAGATAGGAGGGAGAAGAGCCAAAACTAAGGCTCAAGATATGAAGTTAGACTTTGTTAAGTGCTTTGATATACATCACATAAACCACAAGACTTTTCTACGATGGTAAAAAGACCACTTTTTGACATTTAATCTCCATATTCAGAACATCCTTATCTAAATACTTCCATGCTCAAATATAGACATAATGCTCTTGTTTAAAGGTACAATATGCGTAAGAGAAAAATGCCATAATTTTACATATCAACGGAAAGGTGGAATTTCAATGGTGAAATAAATTTCTAATTTTAGAATATAAAAGCAGAGTGGAAAGGTCTATATTGAAAGCTAAGGGTCCATCACATTCTAATTTTATAGTGCTAGATGAGATGCAATTTCTAATAGTAAAATATGTAGACGTCCTCACAGTACTAGAAGCCTTATAATCTACAATACATGTTACAAAGTGTTTAATAAACCCATGATACTAGAATAAACACATAGGAACATAGTAATAAGACATGGGAGTGTTTGAAAAGAATAGTAGTTCAATGAACACCTGCGTATGCATTATAAAACTTAACATTTAAAAAAGGTCAAAAAACTCCATACAAGATGAAACGATGGTAGAATAAGGTCCCTAACTGCCCAATGATCAAAGTGTCTTATTTGATGACAACCATCTCTAGCATTGAAGTATTGAATTTCACTCAAGCAGTGGTTTCACAAGGGATGGTACCACTTGCGTTATCAATTTTTCTTACAATTTGGGGGCAAGGGGAAACTTGAGAGGTTCCTAGTTCTTCCATGGATGTCACCTGTTAAAAGGGACACCTGTAATTTATCCCCTTT
Source organism: Pinus tabuliformis (assembly GCA_031772625.1). Taxonomy (NCBI): domain Eukaryota; kingdom Viridiplantae; phylum Streptophyta; class Pinopsida; order Pinales; family Pinaceae; genus Pinus; species Pinus tabuliformis. Next base: position 225,472,192 of record CM062815.1, on the reverse strand, counting down.
CAAATCCAATGGCCAAAAAAAGGAAATGACACTTATTTTTGTTTTTGTTACTTTTACTATGGGTCCAAGTACACTTTTAAGGAAACCACAAGCTCCCAAAATTCTAAATTTTCATTTTGTACATGAAGAGAAGCGAGAGAATCTAGGGTAGTAAATTGTAAGGAATTTATGAGTAGAAAAAATAGAATTTGTAAACAGCAAAAATGGTTCTTGTGATTAAAGGAGAAATTTTTAACTTGAAGTAGCAAGACTTTTAACTTTGATCAGGGAAAGGAGCTAGTTTGGAGAAGGGTTATGATTATCTCCAACTTAGTTGTTTTGACACACAAGTCAGCTAACTCACTAAGACTCTAGGTCAAAACTTAGATCACTATGAGATGTGGACAAATTCCAGATATTTCTGGAGAATCAGACAACTGCAACATGAAAATATCCAGTAAGGAAACAAAGGTGGCACCAAAACAAAGTGAAGCAGTATAACATTGGATGTGGACAAGTTGCATCCAAACACAAATTTTTCATGACTGAATTGAGATCGAACAGAATGAAAATTGAACTAACACCTTTAAGACATTTACAGGTTTCAGATTGTGAGGGAGAATGATTGATCTCTTATAAGTAAACAAGGAGATCCAATAAAACTTTGTTGAAGGAAAAAAACACTAGACATGGGAGATTTGTAGTGAAACAAAAATTCATCCTGTGCCCTTGGAAAATCAAAAAATGACAAAGAACATAAGGAAATGTGGTTGGAAAGAATCAAAACCTGTAAAGGTAGCTACGAGATGTTTAATAGAATCAAATATTTACACAAAATCACATAGGTAAACAAGTCTTCTAAAACCAATCATGTTCGAGCTACCCATCATAGGCAGGCTGGCCACTGCTATATTAGGCATGATGAATTCACAAGGGAACAAAACCTTCTTGTGGCCAAACATTTACACACAGTCAAATCCATGTTCAGTCACCATGTCGTGTACTCGGACATTAATGTCACCATTATACTCAATAATTTCATGAAATGTAGTGTTATAATTTTTTTAGAAAATCACTACAGGAAGTCATACGGTTCGACCATTTTTTATCACTATTTTTTTTTTTTTTTTATATTCGTTTTTGAATAATGAAAAATTGTACATTACTACAAGTATATGATGCATTAATAGGTGTATTGGAAATTCCATTATTTATTATTTAGGACAAAAATTTTAGTTTTTTTTAATAAAATGCTTCCTCTAAACATTAATATAAATAATAAATGCATGTTATAGGATTTTATTTAAAAGGATCACCAGGTTTCCTAAACAACTACCAATAGAAAATGAAAAACCAGGCAAGTTCAACACCAAAAATTCTATTAATAGAGAACAACAACGTGACAATGCCACAAACCATACATATCCCAACAAGACAAAAACAAAAAAGTCATGGCCAATTGACCCACATCCTAGAGGAACACAAGTCCATATTCAACCCTAAGCAGCTGTTGATATGAGACCAACACTAAGAGCAAGATAATTATGATCTTGGGGGACCAGTCCCCAACCTCTAGTAAGTAAGTTGAGGATCATGAAATACTGTCTCTAGCCATTATTCCCTGGTTCACTTTTTAGGGTCTTCTTAGCTTTTGGATACACTTGTGGCTTTCATATACTCCACCTTTATTTGAATAATACATAGACCATCTATTCTCCTAATCTAGTGTCTCATTAAAATGAAAAATTAAATCCATTCCATGGGTTTGTCCTTTGAATCACGATTGGACTTGGATTTTGGATCATTCTATCCAAATTATCTAGAATCTATAGTTCTACTGGGAAAGGTCAAGGAATCAAATATGGATAAAGATTCAATAAACATATATATTATTATGATGAGATTAGGTTTCTTTGAGGTAGGAAAGCATTATGCCAATCTACAGTGCTCAAAATCAAGAGATGGTTATTGAAGCAACCAAGGAAGGTATAATTATTTTGAAAAATGAGGGATTGTTTCCCCTATCAACAAATCAGATTAAACTTTTTGTTGTGATTGGACCTCATGCCGATGCCACAAAACCTACGATAGGAAACTATGTAGGTACATTTTTATTTCTTCTTCATTTGAATTACATTTGATAACTCTAGATTTATCAAGTTTTGAAAGTTAAATGATTAAGGGTATGGTGTGGTATCCCTATGTGGATCATGGCTGCATGGGAGTGGGAGCGAAAGCCGATGTGGGGAGAGACATTTTGAAAATATGATGGGTCGGCGAGATTTTGGGAGAAAATTTTATATAATATATATTTTTATATATTTTGATGCATCTATGTCAAGAAAAAGCATGTAGAATGATGAATTAGTGATCAAAAATTGAAAAACATGGATTAAACCATATTACATCATTCATATAGTAGTTATAATCTTCATCAACCATAAATACACAAATGACAAGTTCTCATTTATATAGCATGTAAGGGTGCACATAACCAAAATAACACCAATTGAAATCCATCTCAAATTCAAAATAAATCAACAAATATGTTCTATATGGCCTCTAGCATTAAAAAAATATGGTGAAAAAATCCTAGTTTGGAGCTTTACACTTTGAATCTAGGATACAAGGCCATGTTTGTTCCAAATATATTTTAGGATATGGAATGGAAGTGGAAACCACAATGGAATATCAAATATCCTCTAAAATATGAGAGATTTATATGGTTTTAAGTCAGAGACAAAGCACGCACGTGGCATATCCTTCAAAGGAGGAACAACATTGTCTGGGTAGACTTCCCTTGTGCAAAGAATCTCTTGAAAGTATTGCTCACCTCCCAATTACTTGCTCTTATGCAAGGTATATGTGCACTGAAATGGGAATCCTCTCTAAAATAAAGGCTAGCTAGCAAGGGGTTTCTGTATAGGATTTTTTCACAAAATGGAAAAAAAATATGCTCTAAATGAATTTAAAGCATCGGAAATAATAGTAACCTTAAGGCATATGGCTAGACAAGAATGTTGCAATTTTTGAAGAGGCACTCATGTCTCCTTTTCAATGCACATTTCAAGCCAAATCTATTTTCTATTGCCTCAAAAGTATCTCCAAAATATTTCCACAAAGGATTTTACCACATGATTCTATTTCCAAACTGATATTTGGGGTCTCTTTGATGGAGCCAACAAAAGGACCAAACCTTGATGTGGGGTAGGTGGGCTTCTATTTTTCAATGATTCCATTATATTAATTTCAAAGTAGGATTGATAGGGGTTTCAAATGTCTTCATTAAACTATTATCTATGAAAATTTCTCTAAAAATTGTTCCAAGCAAGGAGTGTCAAACTTTCAGGTTTATGTGGATAATCTAGTGGTCATCAATTGAATAAAATGAATCTATAAAATGGAGAAATTGGTACTTAGTCCTATATATGATGAAGAAGAAAGCTATGTTTTTTTGTGTTTAATCAATTTCGTTTTCCATGTCTACAAAGAACATAACTGTGAAGAAAACACTTTATCAAAGGAAGGACTCCAGTTGGTAGTTTGTTCATGCATATGAAAATAATTAAAGGACAAGATATTGGTATATGAATCTAACATTCCTTTTCTTTGATTGAGATTAAGTTCTCAAGTGTAGGTTTTCAGCTTCATGTGAGATCTATTAAGATTTATCTTGCTATTATTGTGAGGTTACATGCCTACAAACGCCCCGTTTGACCCTTTTTTAGCTATATTGAGAGAAGAACTTTGCATTTCTAGAATTGTGATGTAATTTTGGTTTGATCTAAATTTTGTATCTCAAAGGGTTCTTATGTTTGGATTATATGTGAGGGAAAAATACCCTCAGTTTTGAGATCTAGTCATGGAAGCTAAGGGATTAGTCTTTGCTTTTCTCTTTTTCAACCGCATCTTGTAGATCTATCATGCAATTGTTGGGTTGTGTTATATTCTTTCCACATAGTTAATAGGGGGTTTGACGAGTACTCGTAACCCCAATTTATGGGGTCCAGGGCAGCGCCCCGAAAAATTTTGATTTTGGACCCTATGTTAGGTTGGGTGGACCCACCAATGGTTTTGTGCATGATTTTTGCACATGTTTTTTGGACGGGATGGTTTTTTGATCCATGGTATTGGACGCAATGGTTTTTGTCATGGTATTGGATGCGATGGTTTTTGGTCCATGATATTGGATGCTTTAGCATGTATAAATATGTACTATAACATTGAAAGGAATATAATGAAAAAATCAAGCTGGTAGTCCTGGTTTTGGGATCCAGTGGGAAAATATCTGTGTATATGTGTTTCATGTGTTATGCTCAAACATTGTTTATTTTTCTGTGTTTTAGAATTTGTATGCAGGTAATTTTTGTACGAGTTCAAAACCTACATTTGGTATCAGAGTTGTTTTTGGCTTCAAGGGGATGCCTTTGTTTCTAAGGGGTTTTGCTCAGGCCTATGGTAGACCCTGTTCAGTGGGAGATCGATTATGGTAGTGAAAGAAGATGGCGAGTGGTGGAAAGACAAAGATCGAGAAATTTAATGGTTAGATTATTGAGTTGTGGAAACTCAAGATGGAGGATCTATTGGTGGATAAAGATCATTGGATCGTGGTAGATCCAGGCTAAACCAATGGGCATGACCGATGAAGAATGGAAGAAGTTGGATCGAAAGAAAAAGAGCATAATACGATTGTGTGTCTCAGATTCAATATTTCTGAATGTATCAAGGGAAGCTACGACAAAGGCTTTATGGGACAATTTAGGGACTTTGTACCAATTTGAGTCTCTGGTGAATAAACTGTTCCTGCGGAAAAAGCTGTATAACTCAGTGATAGAGTATCTGAATGCGTTTAATACTGTGGTAAGTTAGTTAGCATCTATTGATATTGAAATTTCAGATGAAGATAACTGCATCAATTTGTTGTGTTCCCTACCAGATTCATGGGATAGTTTGGTTATTGCAATAGGTAGCAATGCAACTACCTTACATTTTGCTGAAATAGTCTCATCCTTGCTGACAGAGGAGATGAGACGGAAAAATATGGAGAGCCAGAATGGTGATGCCTTATCTGTATGCGGATGGTCCCAGAACAGAAACAAAAATAAGTCATCGAGTGGGAGATCTAAATCTTCAGGAAAACCTATAAAGGTGGTGTGCTGGAAATGTGGAAAGGAAGGGAACTTCAAAAGGGGCTATAAATCTAAAGCTCTTGATAAATGAAAGGGATCTGATGATGCTCCTTCTACAGAGGCAAAAACCACCTCAGATGAAGGCGGGGATGTGTACTTGGCTTCTTCAAGTACACATGTAGATCATGAGGCATGGTTGATTGACTCAGGTGCATCCTTTCACTTCACTCCCCATAGAGAGTGGTTCTGTGAGTATGAGAAATATGATGGTGGTGATGTCTTCTTGGGGGATGACAGGAAGGCTAGAATCATTGGTCACAGAAATGTAAAGTTTAATTTGCAAGGTGGAAGGGTTAGAACACTTCTGGGTTTTCTACATATTCCTGCATTGGCCAAAATTCTGATTTTTGTAAGCAAGATGGATGATGTAGGTGTAAAAATAGTGTTCGAGAAGGATACCTACAGGATGGCTCAGGGAGAATTGGTATTGATGCGGGGAGTTCGGACTAGAACTCTGTACAAGCTCCAAGGTAGCATTGTTGTTGATGGGTGCAACAATTATGTTGTTCCTGAAAGTGGATAAGAAAATCTAGTCATCTCTGGAGAGACGACCATGTTATGGCATCAAAGGCTTGGACATATTGGAGAGAAGGGCCTTTGAATACTTCATGGTAAAGGTATGGTAGAAGGTATGAGTAATAACACTCTGGATTTTGATTTTTGTGAAAATTGTGTATATGGAAAGTAGAACCGGGTGAGTTTCCCCTCTGGAAGTAAGAGGGCGAAACAGATATTAGAGCTTGTGCACAGTGATGTGTTTGGACATGTGAAGGTTACACGACTGGGTAAGTCTGTGTACTATGTATCATTTATAGATGACTTCTCAAGGAATACATGGATATATTTCCTTAAGAAGAAATCTGAAGTCTTTGATAGGTTTAAAGAATTCAAAGCTCTAGTGGAAAACCAGATAAAGAAGAAGATAAAGGTGTTGAGGACAGATAATGGGCAGTAAGGAATTTGAAGAATTCTGTAAGAAGTGTGGTATAGCACGGCAGAAGACTACTCCATATACACCTCAGCAAAATGGAGTTGCAAAAAGAATGAATAAGACATTGATGGAAAGGGCAAGAAGCATGCTCAATGGTGCCGGGTTAGGATAGGAATTTTGGGCAGAGGCAGTGGATACTGCATGTTACCTGGTCAACAGGTCACCTTCATCAGCATTGGAGGACAAGACTCCACAAGAGGTATGGACTGGTAAGAAACCCTCTCTTTCACATCTAAGGGTATTTGGATGTGATGCATATGTACATGTTCCAAAGGAGAAACGAACCAAGTTGAATAGTAACTCTGAAAAGTGCATCTTTATTGGGTATAAGGATGGTTTGAAGGGTTATAATCTTTGGAACCCAGTAACAAAGAAGGTTGTGTACAACCGAGATGTGGTGTTTAGAGAGGTGAAAGATGTTATTAAACATGAAGTCCAACCAAAGGAACTTGAGAAGATAGATTTTGAGCTAAAGGAGGAAGAATCACACTCTACAACAGAGGAGGAATCAGAAGCTGAAGAGCCACAAACTCTGGGTGTAAGAAGATCAGTTCGAGAAAGAAGAAAACTAGAAAGGTATAGTCCATTTGCTTTATGTTTAGATTTTTCTTTGTCTATAACTGATGATGATCCCAGAACTGTGAAGGAAGCAGTGGATTCAGAGGATGGAAAGCTCTGGAAAGAGGCCATGGTTGATGAAATGGCATCTTTGCACAAAATGAGGCTTGGGATCTGGTGGAGTTTTCGGCTGGAAGGAAACCCATTGGCAGCAAATGGATGTTCAAAAAGAAGACAAATTCAGAAGGAAAAGTGGAGAAATATAAAGCTCGGTTGGTAGCAAAAGGTTATTCCCAGGTGCCGGGAATTGATTTTGGTGATATTTTTTCTTCTGTTGCCATGGTAACTTCTATTATATTACTTTTATCTGTTTCTGCTGCTTTTGATTTTGAAGTAGAATAGATGGATGTGAGGACAACATTTCTTCATGGGGATGTCGAAGAGGAGATCTACATAAAACAACCTGAAGGCTTTGCGATGGAGGGTAAGAAAGAACCGGTATGCAAGTTAAAGAAGTCTCCGTATGGGTTAAAACAGTCACCAAGGATGTGGTATCAAAAATTTGATACATTGGACTTGGCTTCACTAGAAGCAAAGCAGATCATTGTGTGTATTTAAAATTAATTGGTGACTGTGCTATTTATCTGGTCTTGTATGTGGATGATATGCTGCTGGTTGGAAATGACAAAGAAATTATCCAGGATTTGAAGACTCAATTGTCCTCCAAATTTGACATGAAAGACCTTGGTGCTGCAAACTATATTTTGGGCATGGAAATTAAAAGAGATCGGGAAAAGAGGAAGCTCTGGTTAAACCAGAGGAAGTATGTTGAGACAATATTGCAGAGGTTTAATGTGCAGGATAGTAAACCAGTGAAGGTTCCTATTCCTGTAGGTGTAAAGTTATCTGCTGAATAGTGTTGCAAGACACAAGAAGTGGAAGAGGATATGTCTCGTGTTCCATATGCAAGTGCAATTGATAGCCTGATGTATGCAATGGTCTGTACTAGAGCAGACATTGCACATGCAGTGGGAGTATTGAGCAGGTTTATGTCAAAACCAGGAAAGGAGTATTGGAAAATAGTGAAGTGGGTTTTCAGGTATTTGCGTGGCACTAGTGATTATGGTTTGTGCTACCAAGGAAGACCAGGATTGGACAGAGTGTTGGATATTCATGGCTTTGTTGATGCAGACTGGGCTGTAGATCTGGATTAGAGAAGATCTACAAGTGGGTATGTTTTTAACCTATTTGGAGGTGCATTCAATTGGATGAGTAAGAAACAATCTATAGTGGCACTATCAACTATAGAGGCAAAATACATGGTAGCCACTCATGCAAGCAAGAAAGTAGTTTGGTTGCAGAGATCGTGTTCAAGTATGGGGTTAGTACAAGAATCTATAAGGATAGACTGTGACAGCCAAAGTACAATTTTCTTGGCAAAGAACCCTGCATATCATTCAAATACAAAGCACATTGATGTTCAACATCACTTTCTGAGGGATATGATAGAAGACAAAAAGGCGTTGCTAGTAAAGGTGGACAATTTGAAGAATACTGTAGATGCATTGACAAAATCTGTGAGCTCTGAGAAGTTCTCCTGATGTAGAGAAACAATGGGCGTTTCAGGGCTGGAAAAATGACTAAGCTCTCCTGTGGCCCCTTGCGGAAAGAAAACGACAAGTGGGAGAATGTTGGGCTGTGTTATATTCTTTCCATGTAGTTAACAGGGGGTTTGAGGGGTACCCGTAACCCCACTTTATGGGGTCTGGGGCAGCGCCCTGGAAAAATTTGATTTTGGACCCTATGTTAGGTTGGGCGGAACCACCTATGGTTGTATGCATGATTTTTGCACATGTTTCTTGGATGCGATGGTTTTTTGGTCCATGGTATTAGATGCGATGGTTTCAGTCCATGATATTCAATGCGATCGTTTTCAGTCCATGGTATTGGATGCTTCAGCATTAATGAAAAAATCAAGCTGGTAGTCCTAGTTTTGGGATCCAGTGGGAAAATCTCTGTGTATGTGTTTTATGTCTTATGCTCTCGCATTGTTTATTTTTCTGTGTTTTAGAATTCATATGCAGGTAATTTCTGTACAGGGTTAAAACCTACAACAATGCCAATGGAATATCTAGAAAATATCTCTTCATATTGAATGGAATATATAACTCAAATATAAGTGAAGTATGTTTAGTAGATGCTCACTTTAATATCACCGACACCGTCCTCCCTCTATTTCAATTATTTTCAAAAATAGTAGGCTCATTTTTTTGAAGCATTGTTATGGTCTATCATTGGCCCTCCCTCCTATGTTTGAGTGTTTTCAAGATTTATGGGCCCACTCATTTTGAATCATTGTTCTGGTTCAAAATGTTTTCAGGAGCTATAGGACCATATTCTTGGGTTTGGATTGGGCCTAACCGAGTTGGAGAGGCAGATTCTGTGCATGTGTTGAGGTGTAATTTCTCTATGAAAAAGCTGAAATATCTTGTGTATTGTAGCACAAACTTGGAATAACTGTGATATAACGATTGAATTGTAGCCCAAGAGTATAGGGTTTCTAGAGTAGGATTTCCATAGGTATTTGAGGACTGTTAGGCCAAGTTGGGAAAACACTGTAGCTGTTATAGGAAGCCCTAGACATGGTCGAAAACCTTAGAAGATATTATGCACAAGGTCGAGTATTTGAGGGAAGATGATGACATCCTAGGGAGCTATGTTGTATGTCTTTCATGTTGATGTTTTTCAAAGGATTGTAGGTCTAGTTTTGGACAGTTCTAAAGAAGCCAAAATACAGTGGTTAGAGGACTGTTAGTGGCTATTTGGGTATCCATAAGTGTTATGGAAAAGTGGAAGATTTGTCACAACAAGAGGGTTGTACATTGTATGCTCTAATATTTGACTTTTGGACAACGGAAGTTAAGAGGGCTAGTTATTGGGCCCTAGTTCTGTGATTGACAGTTGGCCAAATCAGAGATAAGATGGAAGCTCCAAGACCTAATTTTGTTAATCTTTGGAGAAGTAGAGAGGAGATTAGTAGAAAATGATTAAGACCTGTGGTGATATTCAGCAAACCCCCCATTTATCAATATAATAGCTAATATTTTATCAATAAATGGGGACCCTTAAAAAATCCTTCCAAAATATAGATTTAGCATTTAGACATTTTCTTTTAAATTTTTGGAATGAAACAAGATATCAAGTCAAAAGCCTTATTAAAAAGAAAAACATGCAAAATGTGATCTAAAAGAATCACCGTGCTTAACCTAGATATCATTAGGATTTTCGTCAAAACTATGTCCTAAGGAATTTCCTCTTGAAATAAAGCCCGTCTCATATATCGTAATTCTCAAAGGGTGCACCCTCACGAAGTATGTTGAATCATGAAAAATGTGATATTGCGATGCAATGGTTAACCTTATTGCATTACATCGAAAATTCTTAAGAAACGTTCAAATATTACGAACCACGTGATGTTGCGAAATGTGATAAAAAGGCCAGACCTGATTGGAGCCTATGTTATAAAGTAACACTTAAATATATTACGCAAATGAAAAGGGCTTTATAAGGTAAATCCCATTAAATAAGTTATGCTTTAATAAACAATAAATAATGTCTCACATCCCATAAAAACCAAAGGAACTTTAATGAAATTGCACAATGAAAATGTGATAATGTGATTTACGATATTGCATCGCAATTGCAAAATTGACATTTTCACAAATCAAATATCATAACCTTAAAAAGTTTTCTTCCTATTTTATGATGTGGAACATTAATGAGCCATAAAGGTAGCTATAAAAAATCATTAGTAGGCATTTAATACGGGTTAATGGCATTTATTTTGAAAAGCGGCTTGACGTGATACGAAATATTTTCATCTACGTTTAACTAAAACTCCTTTCTTGTCACCTTTTCAAGATTATCTATATCATTCATTCTTATTTTCATTCCCATTTGTGTATATCCAATAGCTTATGCTTTGCTTCATTTCAGGAAAAATTCGTAGCAAGAGTCATTAGAAGCAACGACAAAGAAGGGAAAGGTAGCCGCATCTGAAAAGTTAGAAATGATCCCTCTAGTCTCTGATACTACGTGCAGTAGAGATGGAGTAACCTCAACATGGGAAGCCATGTATTATTTGTTAGTGGAAGAGAAACCAATGCTTCTGGTGGGAAAGGCCACAGTTGATGCTAATATTTCCTCAGATGCCTCTTACTTCGAGACAACATGCTCGTTTCTACACTGCATAGCCGCAAGGCTGAAGATAATCCCATACACAGATATGGTCAAGTGGATAATTGATGTAGTGGATGTATTTGTAGTGTCCTATATTTCTAGTATAGTTTTGTCACTCCTATCAAGGGCTATATATATATGATAGGTTGATCACTTTATTGAGGAATAATGTTTTACATACATAGTTATGTTCCTTTTATGTTTACGTATGAAAGATTGATCACTGGATTTGGGAACAATGAACTTTTATATAGTTATATTTCCTCTTATACGTGGCATGATTGATTAGCTATACTAGATGGTTTTGGCTAAGTAAAATGTTATACATATGTTTTTATGTTTGTATCTAATTTATGAAGCAGGTGTATGACATGGATGGTGATCCAATATTGAGACACATATACCCATGGATTCTCATGGTTATGTGGAATATACGGTTAATTATGATTTATGGATGATACATGATTTGTGTGATTATGTATGTCTAATATTGTACTAAGCATGAGGTGGTAGGGTACCTGGTCATTTTCCAACAAGGATGTTCAATTACGAATGATTGTGGAAGTCATTTATTCAAAAGAAAAATGATTGTGTAATCCGTGCACCATTTTGGGTTAAATGTGATTAAGTTAATTACATTATGAAATTCATTTGATTCCTTTGATCTATGAGATTGTAGCGTGTGCAGGTCTTTGAACAAGGGCTTACCAGTGAACCATCAGATGGGTAAAAGCTCACAATTAGTACCATAAGGAGAAACACAAAGTTTCAAAGCACAATAGATGAGAGGGCATGGAAATTAGGGCGTGGAGTCCAAAATCCAAGAAAGATAAAGACATCGAGTCTTGTATATTTAGGGCGCGCAGTCCTGAATATTTAAAAAGATCAAGTTGTGGAATCTTGGATCTTTGGAATAGATCAGGGCACGGAGTCCTCAACTACTAAGGCATGAAGATGCATGAAATAGGGATGCATAATCCCTATTATCCGGAATAAAAATACCACTGATGGATGAATTTCCTTAAATAAAATTTCATTCTCACAATTCTCAAATGACTTCCTGAAAATAGAAAGTCATGTCTAGCATCTCAAGCATGACATTACAAAAATAGTAAATCACTTTACATAAATTGGTAATCAAGTGGAGTTGAATAAAAATGAATTAACTTATCATTAATCAATCGTAATAGTTCAATCTTGATTGAATTCTCAATATTATTAATTCATTACGAGACTATGATATTATTATTAAAAAGGAATTACAAGTCAATTTTATCTCCTCAATCAATTCACACCTCTCCTTCATGACTCTCATGGCTCTATGTAACTCTCTCTCTCCCTCTGTTTTAAATAATTCATTATACTATATTTTATGCCCTCATTAAATAATTGCATATTCCTTTTCACTCATTAAAAATATGTCATAAAATATTCCTCTTACACTCTATTTAATGCATATGATACACTCTCCTTAACTAAGGCATGCATAACTCTCCTTAATGGCTTAAGTTACACACCTCTAAATGGAATCCAATGCATGCACATTACTCCTCCTTTATGACAAGAATTGGTTGCTCCTCCTATATATGAGACTCATGTGTTCTCACTTGGGGAATATGAGGCCAAGAGTGGAAGAGACTTGAGGAAAATAGTGAGAGGGAGAGATATGGAGAGTAGCTAATTGCTTCCATAATAAATTTGAAATTATTGTTAAAATCCTATGATCTCTAGCTATTGAGATTTGCCATGAGTGGTATTGAGAGGAAGTGAAAATTTTCTTCCTTAGTTTTCCTTGCAAATCTCTCTACTGTTGTCTTTTGGTACTACTTGTGAGCTTTTGCAGCTCAGGGTTTCGAGGGGGAGAAGTTCTTAATGGATATGGTTGGGAGGAAAACTGGGTGGTTCACAATGAGTTGGTAAGGATATTGGAGCTAGAGCATATTATCATTGGAGCTAGATTATACATTGGATACTGCTAGGTATGTTGACAACATTATATTGTGTTTATTTTTCTAGTTCATTACATGGTTTTTCTTATTTTGTTGTTGACTGAAACTTAGATGTATATCAAATGCTTCACACTAAATGTTGAAGGAATTTTGCAATAACTGTAGTTTATTTTATGCAAGTTTTTTTTGTACAGTTCTATTGCAAGTTGATTTACATCATGTCTTAATGGCTAAAGCATTCAGGCTGCCATGAGTTTTATGAAAACACGTTAATAGCGTAAATTTGGTTTTTCCTTCTCTTTTTATAGTTGTAGATAAGTTTTCATAGTATCTGTTTGACAAAAGGGATAAATGAGATAGTATGAATTTGTTTTTTGTTGTGGTTTTATATAATCGCATTTCCGGGTGTTTATGTTTCGATTTATTTTAACTTCAAGGGGTATCTATACCCTATCGCAATGTCGCCCCAACTTTGATTTCAAAAAACAGAGTTTCATAATCCTGTTCTGTAACCTTCTATCTTTTATATATTTGTTGCTGCTGCCGGATGGTTTGTCTTGCTGTTTTATTTTTTGTAGCTGTGATTTATTTGGTAATCTCTTTTTATCAAACCAGTCTATTATATAAACTTGGAATTATTATTTTAAAGTATCAATGGTTCATACATTGGTAGTTTAATAAACTTGTGATTGCTTGTTTGATAGTTTAATAGCTAGCAGCTTGTTTTATGACTACCAACTGTTGTTCAAAATTCCCAATGGTTGTAGCTATATTGCTGCGATCTATTTGTAAAAATTCTTACATATTTATAGTCATTATGTGCCTAAATTTTTGTATATGCAGCAATCAAGATGGATGACAGTTTAACTTATGTATTAGGTTCACTTCTTGGCATTACTAACAAAGAAAAATAAATTATGTAATCTTAGATTCATGTTAGTTAATTTTGGTGAAATCGCCTTAAGGGTTATGGTTATAAGCATTTGACAATATGCCTCAATGGCCGTACATTTCATGCTTGCAAACGGTTTGACATAATGCTTCAATGGTTGTAGCTAATTACATCTATGAATTTTCTACCAAAATGACTAAGTAAATTTAGGATTTACAACCAAGGTGTTTCTAAAAATATCTCAAAGAATAAGCATGACGATTCCATTGAATTAAAAGTCCATGGAAGGAAAATTGGTTAGGTGAAATGTTGTAATCGTTAGCTCACTTATGAATTCATAATAATAGGGAACCACTCATTTAGAAGTTGAACTATCTTGTTTTTCTTCCCTTTGTTTTACGAAAGAATTCATAGGCATATTATCTAGAACATAATCAAATTAGTCACTCTTAAACACTCTTAATTGCAATAGAATGAACAATTAGCTTATTGGAAATTGTGGTTTGTAAAGATTGATATTATTTATCCGACTAAAGATTCGATCATTTAAATGTGATTTTAAGACTTATGGTTGTAAGTTTTGGATTTTGAGGAACCATGACCCCGTAGCCTTAATGAGAAGTTTAATATTACCATGGGTTAGTTAGTTAGTAGAAATTAGTATGTAGTGTAAGGAATACCAATAAAAATAAAAATAAAAATATAGATATATGACCTTGCATTAACTTTTACGTCTTAAAAACTTAAACTTAAATCACATTTTGAGTTAGCCTTATCATAATATTGATGGTTGGTAAGGTCAGACCTTACAGTATTAGACAGAGAGTTCAAGAATAGTAGGCATGAGGTTATGAGATCTTTTTTAGTAGAAAACTTATGGCTTATGTACAATCTACCATAGCCATAAAAGCTCTACAATAAATAGTTCCTCGAGAAATTTTCTAAGGAGAATGAAGACCCAACAGATATTAAGCGGGCCTGAGCAGAAAACAAAAGTAAGATCAAATGGGATAATACGGGTATGTACTCAATGGCATCTATTTCTCCCCCTTATAGTTTTGTAGTAGTCATGCTATGTAGATTGTTCGGTAAGCCCGATAGTACCAAATTTTCCCCAGAGTGGCTACCATTAATAGAAGAAATTGTGAACGCAACAATAACGAATTGGGCTCAAATTTTGTCTGATAATTTGGCGAAAGCCATTATGGAGTATAGGAGAAAGAGGAGTCTTGCTTTAAGGGTTTATCCCCCATTTTTCATGAGTGCTTTTGTAATCGACGCAATCTGTTTTAGCTCTAAATTTCCTAGTATGGGATGGAAGTGGACTATGCAAGGTCCACTTCCTATCCATGTGTACCATAAGAGTTTGTGGGAGTCTCGGTTTCACCCCCATTTTTACAAGATTTGTCAAGGAGTTATGTTTCCCATCCATAAACAAGTCTACGACACAACCACCCCTAAATTTTCCAAAGAAGCTAAAGTAGATATTTTACCTGTAGCCAGATGGTTTAGGGAGGAAAAAATTACCTATATCAGAGTATTTGGGAACATTTCTTCACCGCATGTCCTCCCATACTATGTCCCTGGCAAGTTAATGGCTAGGGAGATAGCCTACCAAATGGCAGGGGAAGTTGGGATGAGAAAAGTGTTGAAAGAACAGAAGAAGGCCATTTGGCCTACATTTCCATTGCAATGTGGTGCTTTTGCACTACATGATTTTGGACATGCATGCAAAGAGGCAAAGATTATGAAATCTCTAAAATTAGCTACATTCCCTGGAAGGCAGTATGACCCAAATGGCATTGTTAAGGACTTCACTACTATGGTGAAAGTGAAACCATTCACCCATGAGGAAGATGATTTTGATGGCCTCTTCCTACAAAAGGAAACATTTTCAGATGTGATACATATGGAATCACTACTTTTTCCCCAGATGATGTTGAAGATTTTCATGTGTATAGAAAGAGGAGATTAAAGAAGGTCCCACTATACCTACTATAGATTGAACCAATAAGGGAGCCAAATCCCAGTGTAAGCTTGGAGGATAGCTCTAAAGAAATTTCCGAAGAGAATTCTGAAACAGAGACCCAGGAGAGATTACTCATGAGTCAGAGCACTCATAGCAGTAGTCTCAAAATGGGGGAGGAAATAAAAATAAAGAGTTCGAAAGGGACACATCCAGAACTATAAAAGAAACAACCAAACAAACCTCGGCGAAGAAATAGGAATAAATTCACTCTAGTTCCACTCAG
Source organism: Pinus tabuliformis (assembly GCA_031772625.1). Taxonomy (NCBI): domain Eukaryota; kingdom Viridiplantae; phylum Streptophyta; class Pinopsida; order Pinales; family Pinaceae; genus Pinus; species Pinus tabuliformis. The sequence goes on along the minus strand of CM062815.1, from coordinate 225,456,143 downwards.
TTAGCAAAACCCCAAGTTATTGATCTGGAAAAGGAATGAGAGAATTTTAGCAAGAATTTTCATACAGATGAACAAACATCTGAGATACAAACTCCACACCACAAGTCAACTCAAGAAATAAGAATGGAGAAAACTTTAGGCACTCAAGATGTTGAGCTTATTCCTCCCACCCCCACTTCAGAAATTATTTTGAGAATTGAGGAAATTCCTCCATTAGATGTGTTTTATAGTCTTGCTCACAAAGATGACATTAAGAGATAGAGGAAGAAGAGGAAGCTAGATGTTGCAGCTATTACGACCCCCAATAATGAACCAATGGAAATTGTATGGAAAGACTCACCCATGGAACCATCTGAAAACCTCACAAGACTGTTGTAATTTATAGGAAACAATGCTACGACAACTATTGAAAAAGTGACGGAGGTCCAAATGCTGCTTAGAGAAATGGAACAAAAGATTCTGCTGTTGGAACAACAATTAGCTCAGGAGAAATCTAATCAAGAAGCAAAATTACAAGTAGCCCAGCTCCAACAGGAATTTGAACAGATGCAAATGCAACATCAGTCCAGCCTACTGAAAAGAGATGCGCGGATATAAGCCATTACAGATAAGTATAAAGACAATATGCAAAAAGATGAGTTCATAAAGGAAGAATTCAGTCTTAACTCGTAACTAATGCAACAAAAGGAAGTTATATGCCAGAAAATCTCACAAATAAGTCCTTATTGCGAGATCAGTGATAAGCTAACAAGGCAAGTTGTCGACATGCGAATTCAGTATGATGAAATCCATAAAAGGGTTTCTGAATTTATCACCAGGCAAGAATCAGAAGAGGGATGAAAGGTTGATTTGCCAAAGCTGGAGGAATCACATAAAGACATCTTGTTCACAAATTGAGATTTATGGCTCAAGCAAGCAGAAAGGGCAACGACGATCATGGCAACAGCAACAAACAACATCGTAGAAGCCATCAACAAAAATCTGTATGGTGCCAACCTGGTTGTAGAATCTAAACCAGGATTTCTTTCAAATTCCAAATAGTTAAAACAATAGTGGAGGTAGGAGACAAAAGAAAAGGAGGAGGTAATAAAAAAAATGGGCAAGCTAAACTGGGAAGCATACTAGCAGTTTTTGGTAAAACCATACAACTAGTGGATGACCTTGCGATGCTTAACTACCTCCACACAAAAAATAGTTCCAAGACAGACATACACTATATTTGTTGGGTAGTTGAAATCTGCAATTGGCCAACCAACATAGCTCAAGCCTATAACAAATATTTGTGATCTTAAAGATTGAATGCAAAGGAGTTAGTCACTTAGTTTATTTTTATTTTTAGTTTTATCTTTGCATAATCTGAGAGAGGTCGTTTAAAACTCCTAAGCTATTTTTGTAATAATCTATTTTAGGACCTATAGTTTAGTATTTAAACTCGTCTCATGCATTTAGAGAGGGGTCCACAAACTTTATCAGAAACATTCTTCAAAACATGCACTTCTGTACCTTTGAGGAGGTTATGATGGAATGAATGGAACAAGATCTATTTTCCCTTGAATGTCTAGCATGCTCTACTGAAATGCACTTTGTACTCTTAGAATATGTTGGATTGATTGGAATTAAGTCAATATTTCTGAAGCACATGAGCAGAACTCGTCATATATGGTACTTTTATCTTACGATCTTATTTTATTTATGTATGAAGAAATAATTCTCCTTTCAATTGTTTTATGTATGAAAGTTTGAATTATAGTTAGCATTTTTGCACTTTCGTATGCTGTTGGCTTTGACTTTATTCTAAATACATGAATGATTTATATGTGATATATCTTTCACAATCATTTTGGCTAACTATTTATCCAAAATTATTATTGTTAAACAATTTCACTTCTTATTGCAGTTGAATGATCTTTATTACCAATTTCTATAGGACATTATTGTAGATCACATACTTTATTTAATTCCCGAGTATATTTATATTTAAATAGTGTTTAAAATAGGATATATGGATGTGTTTAGTAGTTTATATTAGATCACACTTAGCTTAATCATTCCTCTGTTACACCATATATCACCCCATTAGCACTATGAAAATATCTTTTGGGAAACTGGTCCCATTATCCCCAGTTGGAGCCACTACACGAAACGAAAAAGGAGCTGCTAACCAAGGTCCAGACTTGGTGGTTTTCCCCCATGTTGTAGCAATGATTTCCAAGGCTTCAACATTTTGGTGCTAGAAAGGGGGCCTAACTATGAATGGCAAGTAAATTCAAATCAACAGGCCATTCTAAGAGTAAAACTCCCTCACCCTCACCTCCAACTTCTTGATTTCATTCCAAATATTTGAATCCTAAATGAGAAGTTGTAAAGAAACCTTTAGAATCCACTACTGTGATTTCAAAAAAGTCAGATCAATTTTCTTCTATATAAACCCCTGAAGTCTAGTCTTTAATCCATAAGTTGCAGGGGATTTCAATATCTCAAGAATAATCTGAGTTATCCCAAGCTAGTGTTACTTCTCAGTTCCCCTCATCCCAAAGGTTGACTAGAGCATAGAGTGAAAAGTTTGGGATCCTATAGTGAGGTTCTGTCATTGTCACCTGAAACGTCTTCATTCATTCCATCCATTTCATCACAAAATCAACCATCCTCCTCACAACTCCAGATCATGTTTTACACAGGTACTGGAGCACAAGCCTCCTCTACCCAATCACCTTCAACCACTGGAACATCTTCCTCTACAAAGATACCTATGATGGCTCAAAACACTCCAAGACCATGGAAAAATTCAGGAGCTATATGGATGGCAGGACCCTTACATCAATTTCCAGCCCATCCGAAAAAATGGTTACCAAAATTCAATCTTGATGATGGCCTACCAATTAAGGAACACATAAACAATTTTATGTTGTCCATAGAACTAAACAAAGTGGTGGAAGAAGATGTAGTTGTAATATTATTCCCTTATACCTTACAAGGATCAACATGATCATGGTACTTTTCATTACCATTAGGTTCTATTAATTGTTGGGATGCCTTTCAAGAGAAGTTCTTAACCAAGTTTGGAGATGATAGATCAATAGCTACTCTTATCAATGATCTCTCCAACTTGAAAGTCAAACCTAGGGAACCCATAAAATACTTCAATTCTCATTTCAATAAGCTATTGAATAAAATTCCAATGACATCTAAGCCCAATGATGAAGTTAAAAATGAATGGTACATTTCTTCTCTCCCTTGAAACACAACTATTTTCTTCGATGGAGCTGCCAAACAAACTTTGGCATAAAACATGAAAGAAGCCATAGCTGTAGAAAACAAAATCTAGCCTTAGATAAGAAAAGTGCATTAGAAGAACAAAAATCCAAGAAAGTGAGTTTTAGGGATGAATCCAAGAAAAAACCATCTCAAGATCCTTTTGATCTTGAAGGTTTACAAAAAGTCCTCAAAACCATGTCCAATGAAATGATTGATATCAAGAAGTAGGTAGCAGAGACTTCCTCAAAGAAACCTTTCAGACCATACAAAAGAAATCCCCCCTATGAGACTAAGCCTCCAAGCACCATATCAAATGTTGAATTGGATGTGGAGGAAGATGAAGTCTCAACCACTAAAGATTAAACATATGATGAAGAGGTAGTCAAGTTACAAGGAATGTGGGATTTTATTCTCCCCAATGAAGAAACACAAGAAGCATTACCTATTGCAACTAGGAGTAGAAGTCCTGTTGATTTTCCACAAGCAAATTGAAAGCAAAAGGTATCAACTCCAACACCCAAAGACAAAGCAATAGGTAAGAAATATTCATCTAAATCCACTCAAAATGCTCCTCCTCAATCAAATGCTCCATCTCCAACCAAAACCCTGATAGTCTCCGATGAAATGGAATATAAAATAGTGGAAGATATGAAAAATACTAGGGCGAACATTATCTTTCACTCTCTTAGCAAGCTGAAACATTAGCAGTAGCTATTACTCAAAGAACTAAAAGAAGTCCCTACTTCTCCTGTTCCCTCTGCTGTAATCTTGCAAGCTGCCCAAGAGATGGGAAGGCCTCCTAATACCTCATTAGACAGAATCGATCCTACCAATATTTCTCTAATTGGAGGAATATCTAAATCCCATAATACATTTCTTTTGACTTTTGAAGTTTTCAACAAGAATATACACAACTATTTAGTTGATTTTGGAGCCTCATCTAAAATTCTACCATGAAAAATTTGTGCCAGATTTAATGTTGAGACCCAAACTTCTGTTGTGCGCATTGTGCAGTTAGACCGATTTCTAGTTGAAGTTATAGGAGAGCTCAATCAAATCACTATCAGACTCTCATCAAATCCTAAACTCTGTCAAGTCATTGACATTATTTTGGTTGATATGCCCGAGTTCTATAGTTTAATCCTTAGCAAAGACTAGTAAAAAAAGCTTCAAGGCTATTGTTTTGGAGAATTTGGTATCTACGGATAAATACTAATTCCCTAGATAAGTAGCCATATCTAGAACAACAGTTTAAAGTATTTTAGCCTTTTCCTATAAGCAATAGATAAGATGAGAAGATGAGAAGACCTACTTGTAGTTCCACTTTCCTCTCATCTCCTTTGTATCAACCCCGTCGCTCCTTCCCGTACTTAATACGCTTGAGAAGTACCTATAAACATAACAGAAAACAAAGAATCGATCAAAGAAAAAGATCTATTGAATATAAGTGAATGGAAGCAAATACATTTCACACATATAAGCATTATAAGACAATACAAACATATGGGAGAAAGGTTCAAATAATTTATTGAATAAAAGAAGGAATTACAATCATTTTGTTTGATTCAAAATCATTCCTCTAGCTTGGATCCCATCCACATCACATCAAAAGAATGACAAACTTGTAGCATTACAATACTTGCTTCAAAGCCAATTCTCATAGCAACATTATCTACTTACAATTCAACATAATCTAGCCCCTGATCACTTAGAGTGGTCAATTTATAGGAAGATGAAAGAGGTTTTGTCATAAATGATGGCATTGAATGGCCTTCCATACTTAGAATTAGTTCCATGGAGGAAGGGATGAGAGGACAGGATGCATCTTAACTCATTCCTCATCCTTTTTTGAGCTCATAGGAGTTTATAAGTGAGGGAACCTTCTATATGACTCCAAAAGATAAGAATATTCCCCAAACCCTATGTGAATTTCGCTCAAACTCAAGCACCACAGGTGAAAGGAAGCCTAAGTGCTCTACAGAGAACCCTGGCATGGAATTTAGCACACCCTTACATGGGCCTACCTATCCTGGTCCCTCTAGAGGCCTTTTCTAGATGTCTTCAAGTCATGAAACTATCCGGGAAGGAGGCATTCAAAGGGGTAACTTTTTTAGGGCATGTAGCAAATGAAATTAGGGTTTGATGAGCCCTAAAAATGATGATCTAGATGATAGGATTGATGTGCCCAAGTGGATCTGTAATAGTTTCCCCTAAAGCATGAAGTCAGAAAAATGCCAATGTCGAACGAAATTCTTTACGATGTGATGAGGAGGTTTCGAAGTGGAAGGTGACCTGCATCAATTACAATACATATATCATGATTTTTTATTTTTACATGAATCGCTAAGGGAAGTTATACCCGTGCTCAGCTTATAAAATTTCATTACATGTACATAAACAGTCATCTACAGATATAGACCAATGATTGGAATGACTATCAATGTAAAGCCATTATACATATGATTTAGTACTCCTGAAATCACAGCTCATATGGATGAAACTAGATCCAGGGTCTTCTATCTCGCTCAACTGTTCACTCAAGTACGAGTCTAACCATGTGAATATGTGATCTGAGGTTTAACATGGGAAGTCACCATCTGATTACTAGACAATGATGTAAGCTGTTAATAGATGCGAGAGAAATCACTGATAATGATATGATCCTCAAGGTATTGCAGTACATTATGCACGGTGTGAATGGATGATTTGATGTCAAACACCATACAAAGTCTTTCGGTTGAAGGCCATTGATGTCAACCTATCGCCGGAAGCAAGAAACCTGCCATTGATGTATATAAGCCTCAAGGTACTAGAGGGGTGTTTCTAATTCAACTTCTTGGATAATGTGTTGATGTCGACAAGAAATGACTCGTTGTAGGAGGGCCTTGATGTATCCCACATCAATGAGAAGAAACGAGTGTAATGATTTTGGAGATGGAATTTGACTGACAACACAAGGTTCAAGAATTGCGGTCATGAAAATGAAGGTTTATGGTATTGTAAAAGATGAATTTTGACTGAATGACTTCTCTTGAACATGTCGGGGACACTGAAAACCGAAGGAGAGAATTAGGGTTTTAAGCTTTACTTGTTTCAAAGGCTTTCGAAGTTTTGAATGAGGCCAACGTTTTTCATCCTCTTCTTACACTCTACAGGCTAAAGGCCCGTCTTCGAGTTTGGTAGTTGTGCTTCATTCATCATCGTTCCAAGGCCTATACTTTCTAGGTATCTATTTCAACTCCTATTATAGCTCCAAATCTCAATCTTGATGTTTGTGATGCTGCACTCATGGCCTAGGGCAACCCCTCCTTCTAGACCTGGTCCAAATACTTAAAAAACAATGTTTTACTCCCTATACGCGACATTTCGCTGAGCTAAACGAGTGTGTACGCGGGTTTGTGTATACCCAACCCATGTATATGTCTTGAAACACTTAAAAAAAATAAATTTCCTTAATTTCGGGCGGAGATCACGGGTTTTACCTGTTGATTACCTATTAGTGCCCGTGGCCCAACTGTTCCCAACGAATTCCCAACTAAAAAACTACTTTGGGAGAAGTATAAAAAGGCTTCAATGGGAAGGCCTAAGAGAGCATAGAAGAGAGAGAAAGATCATTATGCTAAGATTATCCCTGACCAGGTTTGAAGATCTTTGTGCTTCCAGCACTTCCCCCATTACAGGAAACCCTTGTTTCCTTGTGTTATGATGTCTTTCTACTACTTGAGATATCTGGGAGTAAGTCATGGAAGGAGTTTGTTGAAGGCTTGAGACTCGACGAATCCGAAGGATGGTTCCACTTGGAGCCTGCGAAAGGAAGACTTAGGTGAAATCATTCCTTTCTGTACTTTAGTTATCTATAATAAAAGAAACACTTGTCTTGTTCCTGATACAAATCTTCTTCATGTTTATGATATCAATGTTATGATTCACATATGAATGGTTGTTTTAATTGTATAACTAACTACCTTTCAATATGCTATGAAGATGATTTATTTATGATGCTTGGTCAATATACTGCTCTTCTTTCTGGAATTGATTGTTTTGGAGGTTGAAGGACTAAAAGGAACTCCAAGAGGGTTTGGACCCTAGCTGGATCTTCCCAAATGAAGGACCCCCAGGTGCACCTCTCTTCATATAGTTTGTTTATATTAGCATCATGGCTATGTGGAATGTGTGTTTTTCTTTGTAGATAACCTCTGATCTGCTAGGGTATCAACCCAAGACCCTAGGGGAATTTATCCCTTAACAGAATTGGCAACTCCGCTGGGGACAACAGTATTGTTGTTCCTAGTTTGGGTTTGTTCAAGCCAATCAGGGCTCAACCATCTATTTGCTTGCTGTTACTGTGTAGTCTGTTCCTATAGGAACTTGAATTGTAAGTTTGATCAATTTCTTCAGACTCCTTTTTGTTCTTTCTTATAATCTTTTATATACGTTGTTTTTCCAGTTTATAGAAGCGTATATATGCATATTTCCTTAAGTGAACCTGCAAATATGCAGGTTTCCTCAGGTAGAATAGCATATACATGTAGTTGTGCACTAATACAGTTGTGTATGCCCTAAAATTTTCAAGATTTTTTAAATATTTTTGTGTCTGTAGATCTATCTGCTAGTCTGAATCCGTCCTCAACAATTACTTTTCTGTGTCAAATTTTATTTTTACAGCAAGTACATGATTTCAAACTCTCTCCGGTTGTGGAAAGTGTTGGTCTTGTTTGGTTTTTTGGCAAGCGTCATATTTTTTGTTTGAGCACACAAGATTTCTTGCTGGGAATCTTGGCTGCTCTGGTCTTCCTGGGCAGAAAGATTGATCTTAATCTTTGGGTCAACTCTTGTTTTTGTGACTTTTTGTTTGCATGTCAAAACTACATATTTATGACCATCTGCTTTTCTTACTTTCCGAAAGTTGTTGATTCACACTTTCTTGAAAGTTGTCTTTTCTATCTTTTGGTCTTTATTGCCAAGCTCTTGTTGCTACTTTTTGTTTGTTAAGAGCATCTTGAAACACATTTTTGTTGAGCTTTCACCCGTTTTGTGTTGTCAACTTGCAAAGTGTTTTGTTGCCTATTCTTTCATCATAAAGTTTCAGTCTTGTTTAGATCATTTTTGAAAAGCCACTTTTGTTTTTGCTTTTGAAGAAAACTTCTTGAAAACTTGGTTTTGCTTTCTTGAACTTTGTTTTGATTTAGTTTAATTTTCCGAGTCAAAGTGCATTTTTGTTTGCCTTGAAACTTGCTTTTAGTGTTTGGACAAAAATGAGTATTAGAAACTTATATTCTACATAAACATCTTAAGTGGCAAATTAGAATTGATAAACAAGTTACTTTCATTTCTTGATTTAGAGTAGTATTAAGTTTTGCATCAGCATGTACTCATTGCATTAGGATAAATTTGTGCATTTTTTAGGACATCCATAGTTTTGTTAATTTTTGTGAGTGTGAAGCTTGAGTAAAACAAAAGAAGAGAAAAAGTTGTTGATTTCTTTGAAGTTCCTCTGAACCTCGTAGAAATTTCTTTCATCGAAGAACAAAATGAGTGTATTTGCATATAGTTCAATGGTTTTTATTAATTTCTTTTGCGTCAAAACAAAACAAGTGTCATTTCTGTTTATCCCTTGACTTAAGAACAACCCATTTAAAAAACAAGTGCTAATTAAAATACACTAAAACTTTTTTATAATTGTCAAGTTAAACACACCAACAAGTTTTAGAATATTTTAGGGCCTTGGATTAGGCGAGTGGAGAGAAAACTCTCCAAGGCCATTTAAACTGTCAAACATAGGAGTCTAAATAGTGACTGAAAATCCAATAGCATTAGGGAGAGCAAGAAAGCTCTGGATCTAGGAGCTCAGCACAAGGGTTTTTGAAGATAAGGAAGGGGGATACCCACTCTCCTACTTGTCTGATCTTACCTCAAGACTGTCCCACCTAGCTTCTGACACGAGTTGGTAACCTTAGTTGCTTCTCCTAGGGATCTACATAGGTGGCTGCGGAGGGGAATCCCGTGGCATTTGAGGTCGACGTTGTTTCACTCTCAACGATACTACTGGAAGGCACCCTTGCGAAGCTTGGGGGCTTGCACTGGTGCACTGTTGGTAGGAGGTTAGAGTAACTTCCTCTGTTACCTTCGCTGGTAGGACTGGGCCGTCATTATCCCAGACTATCTTCGGAAGGCCCCTTACTTCACTTTCTTGTATTTTGGTGTCCGGTCCTCATCACCCGGAGAGGAAATACTTCAAAGTTGTCTGACTGGCTGACATCTTTTAGGGATTTTTTAGTGTGTGCTCTATGCTCTTAGTTGGCCTAGTTTTCATTTTTTCTTGAGTCTTTAATTAGATCTTAATAAAAAATTCAAAGTGGCTGACCGATCACCTAGACGGTCTCGAAGACTTCATGGTCTTTCACCACCAAGTTTAGAACCTTCTCCTAGAAGGTGCAGAGGTAATACTGTTGGTGGGTTTCATCCCATGGCAGTTGACACATCAGGGATTGATCTTCCTCTTGGGGACATTAGTGTTCAGCATAGGCTTGGTACTTCTGTAGAACTAGAGAGGAACACGCCAATTATTTCTTGAGTTCTCTTTCAATCGAAAGATAACATAGAGGTAGAAGAACCCCCAGAGTCGTTAGCGGCTCCAAATTCTCCTCTACCATCTAACTATACAAACGTGTTATAATACGTTGGGACTCCAATGCATAAACCGTCAAGTCCAGGTCATAGTACGCACTTACCATCGATGGCCACTACTGAAAGCATGGCTTCTACCAAAAGTGCTACAACTATGCAATCTCCAACATTAGTACAAGGGGGAGGAAATATTTCCATCCCCTCTGCATCTTTATTTGGGTCTTTTGCTAGCACATCCTTAGTTGGGTCTACCTCCATTCCTTCTACGAGTGGAAATTCCCAAGCCAATGCTTTTAGTTCTGGATTCTTCTCGTTTGGCACCCATTCACAGGGTATTCCGTCAGTTCCATTTAGTGCCTCCACATCCATGATGGGTGGGTTAGCTTCATTTCAAGGTTTTCCTTTTGGAAGTGGTCATATACCACATTCCAACCAAACAATAAGATCTATGCCTTTTTCTTCTACAGGACAAAGCAACAATCCTTTTCAAGTTTGGACTAACCCTGCGATTAGTGGCATGGGAACTGGGAATCTGCTTTTTGTCCAACAAGGAATAGGCCGTACTCCATAGTTAGTTCATTTCAAAGTATTCCTCCCTTACCTTCTACTTGGAATCCTTATCAATGGTTATCGACTCCTTATAATCCTTTAGGAGGGAGCTTCGTCGGTTATGGGGGTTTTTCGGCCATAGTTGGTCAAACTCCGAGTTTTTCTGGATCACAACGTTTGCCTTTTGGTTTAGCTGGTTTTGCTGGTTACTTCGGGCAGTTGGTGCCTTCCAAAATCCAGGCCAATCTTTTCAGAACTTTGGGAGATCCGCCCAGTCTAGGTGGAATCCCCAAGGTCCTCATAGGCTTCCTTTTTTGGCAACATTGAACTTGCCAGATCTCACGAAGTTAACAAACGATCCAATTAAATACAATTTGACTTGGCCTCCGGTCCCAGCCAAACTCCCTTCGGACATTCCAAAGTTCGAGGGGAAGGGCGGCAAAGACCCGGGTGACCATGAGACTTTTTCAACACACCTTGACTGGTAATGTGGCCAAGTTGTATATAGAGTTGCCAGGGGGAAGCTTTACATCTTTCACTGACTTAGCTAATATTTTCTTAAATAATTTCTAGTTGCCTGTCCATTATGATGCCGGAATTGAACTTCTGGCTCATCAGGATACGACAACTCACTTCTAATCACAATAAAGAATGGAGATGAAGAAAGAGGCTCATTAAAGCCGAAATTTCTCCGGAATACCATCTCAAATGGTTTTTGAAATCTTTATAGCCTGAAATCTCTAAGGATGTCTCCTTGTCCGAAGTCTATTCTGAGGAGCAAGCTATTTTTAGGGCCCAACGATTAGAATTGATTTATTCTTAGTCTAGGATTCTACAAAAAATCTTGCCTGGTGCTCCTGGGACTCAGGTTGATATAGCCAAGTCGAAGCGAGGTCCCCATGAGGATGGTATCGTTCGATCGGTAGAAACAAATGTGGTGAACCTGTTGAGCCAATTGCAGCAGTTATCTTTGCAAACTGCTCCTAACAACCAGGTCACATTGTCTAACCCTTCGTCTTCCTAACTCTCTTCAGTTAATGCCGTCCAATTTTCCAACCCCAAAGGAAATCAAAATTCCAATGGGAAGAAGAAAGGACAAGGTAAGAAAAAGAGTCAAGATGGGAAGGCTGATGCAAATAAATTTGGCAATAATGCTGGTGGTGGTAGAAATGGGTCTAGAAAGAAAGTCAAGTTTCCGTGCAAGTTATGTAGTGGAGACCATTTAACTCATCTCTGCCCAAAGATTCAAGGCACTCAACGCTTGCTAGGGTAGCAAGGGACTTCTAGTTCTCAATCTGTGTTAACCAACCCTTTTCCCCAAGGGCAGCAACTGCTTGCTGGTGCAACTTCAAAACCTGGTACCTCTGCAGGGGGAAACCAAGAAGGGGAAAAATCATCAAATGTTTTCATGATGGGTTCTGACACAACTTCAAATCCTGGTACCTTTGTAGGGGGAAACCAGGAAGGGGAAAAATCATCAAATGTTTTCATGATGGGTTCTAATGTCCATGTGGCCACTCAGTCGCATGATTACGGTGAAGTTGAAACATCCAAGGACAAAGCTGCTCCGGGAAATACTGGCCTTCATATTGAGCGACTCCCTATCGAGACTATACCACGGATACCGAAAGGTTCAGTTAAACGCGCGACTATGAATCCAAATGCTTGGGCCACCTAGAATTACTCCATTGTTGAGGATCTGGCTCAGAGTCCATGCGCTATGTCTACTTTCGACGATAAGGGTAGTTGATCCAACTAAATCTTTAGTGCTCACTTTCGACATGCTGAATGTCAAAAAATGACTCCCTCATCACATGGCTTTTCAAATAAAGTCCACTTAAAGAAAAATTAACATTTTTCATACTATTATTGATGAAGGAGCTTCCACGTGCGTCATGTCAATGTCATTCTGGAAGGGCATTGGATCTCCTTCAGCTGTTCCTTCACCTACCCTCCTGACTACATTTGATGGACATTCTCATAGGCCGCATGGGATCATCCCAGCCTTTCTGATATGTGTTGGGGGAAAAGTCGTCAATATCGAAGTAGAAGTCATTGACACCAACCTAGATTACAATCTCCTCTTAGGAAGGAATTGGGTATACGAAATGGATGCCATTGTTTCGACTCTGTTTCATGTCATTTGCTTTCCTCATGAGGGGAAAATTGTTAAGGTTGATCAGTTGGATTATTCTCCAGCCGATCCTAGGGCAACTTCAGATTCTACTGTTCCTTTAGTGGATAACCCTCATCCTCCTACTGAGAATCTAGGAGTTGGGATGTATTCTTCATTGATGGGTAACTTTGATTTTCCCTCTCCTATCACTAGAATCAATTTCATTTCATCATTCAAGGAGTCCTCGCGAGAAGATTTCTTCCGAACTCATTATTTTTCAAACCCTTGGACCTCACCTTCACCTACGACCACATTAGCTGAAGGACAAGTTGGTGGAATGGCATTCCCTATGTCTGCAGCAGATCTTAGATATCAGTCTATCATCAACTCTGCAGACAACCACTCTACTCATTTCTCTAAGGAGGAGCTAGATGGTGATGTGGCCCCAGCCTGGACCGTTGATTCTAACTTTGCTATGGACTGCTTAGATATGGTTTTACCTTCCATAGAAGCAATCCTAGAAGTAATGATGGGTGTAGATCGACCTTCAAAATACTTACACCATCATTCATATTTTCTTCCTCTGTTGCAGGAAGTAGAATCTAGGTTCTTCGAGATCTTTACTAGTGATGTTTGTACGGTATCAAATCCTTTGGCTCCAGCACACTTTTGTGCCAAAGGTAATATGTTGGTGATTTCAAAAACGATATCTATGAACATCTCTAGGAACCCTAGTGTAATCGAGAATCTCTTCATCGGAGCCGAATGTTCCGCTGAAGAAATTCAAATTTACACCGACCTTTTTAAGGAATTTTGAGATGTATTCGCTTGGTCTTATGAAAAAATGCCTGGATTGATCCATATATAGTTCAACATGAGATCAAGGCGTATGAAAATGCCAAACCGATTCGTCAAAGGCTTTGACCGGCTAATCTTAGGAGAGCAGCAACCATTAAAGCTGAAGTAGAAAAGTTGCTCAAGCTGGGTTTCATATACCATGTTCCTCTTACCAATTGGGTTTCTAATCCAGTCCCTATGGATAAAAAGTGAGGAACAATCCGAGTATACATTAACTTGAGGGACCTAAACAAGGCTTGTCCCAAAGATAATTACTCCACGCCATTCATTGATCAGATTATTGATGAGTGTGCGGGTAATGAGATTTTCTCCTTCATGGACAGTTTTTTCGATTATAATCAGATCTCTATCCATCTAGAAGATCAGTGAAAGACAACTTTTATATGTCCTTGGGGTACCTTTTCATACAGAAAGATGCCTTTTGGTCTCAAAAATGCTGGAGTTACCTTCCAGCGGGCCATGTCATATGCTTTCCATGAAATTAAACATATCGTCGAAGCATACTTGGACGATCTAGTTGCTCGTTCTCGAAAGAGAACTGATCACCCTAGTCATCTTCGATTGGTTTTTGAGTGATGTCATTTTTATAAAATCCAGTTGAATCCCAATAAGTGTATTTTTGTGGTTACACCTAGTCGATTATTAGGGTTCATCATGTCACATGAAGGGATTAGGGTTGATCCCTTCAAGGTAGAGGCAAGAATTCAGTTGCCTCCCCCATCCTCAATTCGACAACTTCAAAGTCTTCAAGGGAAGGCTAATTTCTTAAGACAGTTTATAGTGAATTATGCCAAGATCACTAAAGGGTTTATGCGTTTTCTATGGAAAGGAGTTCCATTTGTATGGGACAACTTTGCGCAGTGGTCACTCGATGCCTTGAAAAAGGCATTAGTCTTTGCCCCACTTTTGAGTCCATCGGATTATGGTAGGGATTTCCTTTTATATCTCCCTGTAGCAGAATCAACCATAGGTATGATTCTCGTTTAGGAAGACGATTCTCTCATAGAGCATGTGATTTATTATTTCAGGCGAGGCTTGATAGGTCCTGAACTTCGCTATTCTCCTGTTGAGAAGTTGGCCTTGGCAGCTGTCCATGCTGTCTAGCGGCTTCGCCATTATATCCTGCTACGCAGAACTTTTGTCTTAGCGGCGGTCAATCCATTTCAATTTGTCCTTAGTAGGCGAGTGATTGGGGGCAAATATAATCAATGGATAGTCATTTTATGAGAATTTTATCTCGAGTTCTTGTCCGCCAAGTGTAAGAAATCCATGGTTTTTGCCGAATTAATTTCTAAGCTGCCTTGTGGAGAAGATGCTATTTATGAGGAAATTTTTCCTGATGAACATTTATTCCTCATCTCTTCACTCAACCCTTGGTATGGAAATATCATTGTCTATCTCCAGACTTCGAAGTTTCCCTCTACTTTCTCTAAGGATGAACGCCAAAAATTACATCACCTCGCTAAAAATTATGTTATCATTGGTGATACGTTATATCGTCGAGGGGTTGATTCGATCCTTTGGCACTATTTAACCCTACAGGAAGTTGATTCAGTGCTCAATGACTGCCATAGTGGAGCTTGTGGTGGTCATCTTTCAGGGCTTGCTATAGCTCAGCGTATCTTACGTGCTAGCTATTTTTGGCCTTTGCTCTTCAAGGATTGTGTTGAAGCGGTCAAATGTTGTCGCCCCTGTCAAATCTATACTCAGAATATGCGCGCACATACAACTCCTCTTTTTCCCGTTGTCACTATTAGTCCTTTTACTAAGCGGGGTATTGATTTTACAACTTGTAATCTGCCTTTAGCAGCGAATCACAAGTACATTATCGTGGCTGTAGACTACTTCACGAAGTGGGCTGACGCCATGCCCACTTATAAAAATGATAGTGAAACAACGACATTGTTCCTTTATAATCAGATTATCTCAAGGTTCGGTATCTCGAGAGAGATTGTCACTGACCATGGCAGTCATTTCCAGAATGAACTAATTTCTGAATTGGCTCTCAAATTGGGTTTCTGGAAGGAACATTCATCTCCTTATTATCCTCAGGCCAATGGATAGGTCGAGGTAGTGAGCAAAACCCTTAAGATGATCTTGCAAAGGACGATCGACAAAAATCGGTCCAATTGGCATCTTATGTTGTATCCGGCTCTTTGCGCATACCAAACCTCCGTAAAGACTGCTACAAGTTTTACACCTTTTAAGTTAGTTTATGGGATGGAGTCTATCTTTCCTATTGAATATGAAATTCCATCTCTTAAGTTAGCTGTTGAGCTCCTTCCAGAGACTTCTAGTCTTGAAGAGCAGCGTCGAGATGCTGCCACAATCAATGATGCTCATAAGAAAAGGGTTAAAACTCAATACGATAAAGTTGTCCGCCCTCGAGTCTTTTCTGAAGGTGACCTTCTCTTAATCTATGACCAAGATAAGGATGCCTTGGGGGCAGGCAAGTTCAAGCCCATGTGGTATGGTCCATTCATAATTAAATGAGTTTTAGAAAAAGGGGCATATGAGTTAATCAATTTTGAAGGAAACAAGTTGGCAGAGCCCCGAAATGGGCTCTACCTCAAGAAGTACTTTGCTTAAGTAGCAACTAGGCAATGGCTTCTTTGTACATTTTGTATATTTGTACATATTTTATCAGGAGTTTTTTGATATCGACACTTTTTGGTCTGCTATTACAGGATGATTTGGTCTATTTTAGATTCATCGATGGTGCTAGTCAGCACACTCAGAACTTCACTTCCGCAACTTGGGTACTCTACTATCCAACTAGTCAATTGATGGTGTCAAGGGGGTATGCATTGGTTCCACTTCAAATAATATGGCTGAGTATACTGTCGTCATTAATTTACTATCTGAAACAATTTCTTATGAAATCGAATTGTTGGTAGTCTATTTTCATTCACAATTGATAGTGTCACAATTGAATAACATTTATCGGGTAAGGGATCGATGTTTATATCACCAATATTTAAGGGGGAGGTTGTTGCAAAGATCATTTACTTATATTAATTATTTGCACATTCCAAGATCTCATAATTGGTTAACTGATTCTATCGCTAATCAAGCATTAGACTGGCACATCAATCATTCATCACAATAAAATTAAACATCAAAAATTCGAACTGTATATATATATATATATATATATATATATAAATAAATATATATATATATATATATATATATATATATATATATATATATATCATAAAAAACCTCGATTGTACATAAGTGTGTCCAAAATAATATACACAAATTGGGACTCAAATGCCCATAATCATGTCTAGTACATCTAATGCCCTAGCTCAGGATGAGCAGCTAAGTATGAAACTACTGCATTGGCCACACGCCTAAGAGTGTGAACCCAGTCTCGTGGCATGCCAACCACATGACGTTGCATATCTATAGGGAGATCCTCTACGGCCTCCATCAATACTCGATGAGTTAGTCTCACCAAGTTCCACTGAAATGTGTGTATAAGTCGCTCTGTGTCTGCAGCCGCCTCTTTGGCCCTTTGGCCGTGACGTCCATGCTGTGGGAACCCATTTGGTCACACCGGCCCAATATTTGGAACATGATCATCATATTAGTCATTTGAATCCTATCAAAAATATTTTTCAAAATTTATTATTATATTTGAAAAATCACAAAAAATCATAAAATCAAAAACACTTACCTATGTCACCCCATGTTGCGGTCGGTGGTAATACTAGATCGGGATCTCCTCGGAAGTCCAACCCAGCATAAGGGTAGTCATCTATGGCGATGATCTACTGACCCCACCAAGAGAAGAAGTCATCATCGAATGTAGTCTGTGGGATGTCCCCACCTCCTAGACGTTTCATCAAGTCAGCCCACCTACCCATTCGTGGATCTCGTGGGGTGCTGATCGAATCCAGTACTCCAGGACGAAGTACAGGGACCCTCTCAAAGAAAAAAGAGAACAAGATAGTTACATATGCGAAGTTTTTGGTCTGTCCCTTCTATATAGAAGTAAGTTGGCTTTTCAGGTTTGCAAGAAGAGGATTGCACCAATCAAAGACGGTGGTGAGGCAATCTACCACCAAGCTCATGGCTAGCCATGATGCCTAGTGAAAAGAAGCTGATCCGTTCACTCTATCTACGGTGGAGAAGATTATCAATGATAAACTCTCCACATGCTTGATTGGAATTTGACTTCCAATCTTTTCTGGATGTCTTGGGCAATATATATGTACGTAGTCCTCGATCGAGAGATTGCCTTGTGACCTGCCCATGGAATGTACTACCTCCCCCCTCTGGGAAAGGCCTGTGATGAAATAAATTTCTTCAACCTCTATCTTGAGTGGCATCTGGTCAATCATAAACGAGTCATCCTCGATGCTCCAGTAGTGAATGAGCATTTTGACCAGGTGAGTGTTTGTTTTCAGATTTGGCATTTTAAAGAAGTTTAGCAAACCACATCCCTGTAAGGAATCCAAAGCATTAGGATCATTCATAACCTCATCATCTACTGAGGTATGCTCTCTTTCTTGCCAAGTGACTGGCATCCTGGAGAAAAAATGAATTTAGACTGTTAATTTTTTTGTTTGAAGTTTTTGTGGCATATACGCGGGTCCATTTTACACACAGTCGCATGTAGGGCCTACGTATACGTGGGTTTCATATATCCAACCCACGTATACACCGTGATGAAATTTTTGACAAAAATTCAATGGTAAAACTTAATTTAAAATTCTAAAACTAGTCACAACTGAATGCAAGACAAGTTTAAGGGTTACTTGGTGATTTTGGAAGGATCTAAACGGTTGAATTTGGCGTATGGAAAAGTTTGATCCTTTTGCTCCACTCGTTTGCTCTCAAAATCAAATGGTTGTTAGAAAATTATATATTATGGAGCAATGGAACACATAAAAATATTGCAAAGATATAAACACAGAGAACACATAAAACAAGAGAGACACAGATATACGTGGTTCACCCATTTTTGGCTACGTCCACCCCGAACAACCAACCCTTCCTTTCTATTATCCAGCAAAATGAAGAGACACAACCTACAACAAACCCGTTGTAATATCCTCTGTTTTCTCTCACAGTCTCACCTCTCAGTTTCTCGCTCATAGAATACACATCTATATCTCAGCCTCCAATACAATGCCCTCATACAAAGAGAGGGGTTGCCTTCTAGGGAAAAAAACCCTAAACTAAACATAAGTTCTACCATCAGATCATCTGCCTAATGAACGGCCCAGATTGACTAGAAATTACTATACTTTTGCAAGGCAATTTTACATCCCGCGGGGGGGACAAGTCCCCCCTGCACCCCCCCGCGTGGAGCGGTGTACAAACTTCCTGGGGTATACATCTGGCTGAAACAAAGACCTCTGAACAATCATGCTCCGCACACAACAATGATGAAAATGGTGAGTCCAAAAACTATTTTATAGGCTTTGAAAATGCAAAATTTTTTCAAAACTTGGTTTTGTTTTGTCTCACATAAATTTTAACTTGGGAACTTGGAATGTCGAGAATGGTTTGATTTTCAGGACATTTTGGATTCGTTTTTGACAGTTTCGAGATTGTTCCATGACTGCTGACCCATCATGGCAGGTATCATTTTTCATTGGAATATTGGTTAGGGAAACCATTTTTCTGTTGCATTATGCATTCTAGCCTCCATTTGTCTATACACTTGCCATAGGGTCAATTCCATCGTGTTATGTTTTGTAAACCATCTTCACTCGCCGTTTTTAAATCATGACACGGTGGTAGAGCCATCCTTTTGATGGGCATCGTGGTTAGCACCTCACTTACATTTGTTGACCATGATACTTCAATTTGAGTAGGCACGGGAGTCCTCTATAGTCCCACCATGAGTTATGTGATGAAGACTCATTCCTCTTTTCTTCTTCGCTTCATTTTGGCCTTATACCTTAGAGTCTCCTTTGTGTTGAGTTGTACTATTGCATTGCATTTTGAATATTTTCACCTGTTGGCTTTGAGCCAGCTTCATTTGGACTCATGTTTAAGCCAACTTTTGACCATGACGACTGCAAAATCAAACTTGGATGCCCTTGAATTCTGCAACTTGACACACCTTGATCCATGGAAGGAACACACCTTTGTGTGTCTTTGACCAGTGTTCACCTCCCTGCATTGAAGATAGGATTGTTCCAATCCCAGGAACTAGATCATCTGTTTCATTGACACTCATTCTTTCCATTGTAATATAGCATTCTTTTATTCTTTTTCTAGCTTAAAGAAAAATATAAAAAAATTATATATTCCAAAAAGAGTGGGAACAGGACAATATTTCCATTTATTGTTGGCAGCTAGAATCAGTTGTGTCTCCATTTAACAAAGCACTCAAAACAAAGTCTCCTCTATTTTGGCAGGATTTAGTTTGACTTAGGTATGCCTTAACCTTGTTATTGAGTCAGTTCTCCCTTGATTGGTTATCTCTTTCAATCATATGGAGGGTTCGTTCATGACTCCTACGTGGAAAACTTATACAAAATCATCATATGCTGCCACATAGTCACATCGAGTCATGCTTTAATTCAAGGGAAGTTAGCCTGAGTCAGCCTCTCTGCAGTGTCCCTTGACTCATTTTTTAGTCAGCCATCCATGGTTGTCAGTGTCTTGTCTATCTTCACATTAGTTATATTGGTACTTTACTTGTGTCAGTTTGAGAAGATCTCCACTTACTTCTTGCTGCTGGGTCTTGTCCTTATCGATGACGACATCTTGCTCTGAGGACAGGCCTGGAGCTGCACCCTGGCCCTATTTTCATTATTAATAGGTCACCTTGTGCTCAACATCGATCAATATCATGGGTATTTGAGTGAATGGTTTCCTTTGTGTTTGACATCAACCTACACTTTTACAGATTGGGATTCATGTAGTACCTTGGTTTCCATTTGACCCTATTGGTGGATACCTCGCCTCTATGTTAGCTTTAATTATTGGTTGGTTCAGAGGGTGTCTGTCATGCACTAGCCGCATCTTATGTATGTCGGAAACATGCTTCGATCGGGTTACTACATCTTTTTTCGTTTGATTCCCTCCACATTATTGGCCTACAGGTTACACTCACGCTATATTGATGAAGGATGCCTTAATGCCTTCCTTCTAGCAGATCTTTCCCTATCAACTATGACTCATTGCTCTGGGGAAAAGATCTAGAGTCCATTTGGTAGTACCTTGGGGTTTGCAGTCATTAGTGGCAGATCCTTGGCTATCGACAGTGGGAAACCATCATTGTATCCTGATTGATAGATTCTTACAGGTGTTCAACTTCAGCTCATCTTTTCACACTTGTTAGATTGTACTGGGTACCTTGACGCTCATTATCATTATCGGTGAGTAGTCTCACGTTTGTTAATGGTATACATAAATGACTGGTAATAAAATGATTTCTCACATGGTTGACTTCAGATCATTTATTCCCATGGTGTAGAAATGTACCACGATGGTCAGTGAAGACCTTAGGTTGCATCAACATTCATTGATTGACTTGACAGTTGCTATTGTTGCTGCTAGTTGATACCGCTCCACCTTATATGTTGCAGTCATTCATGGAAAAATTATATATGCTGGCACCTGAGTTTGCAATGTAGTACCATCTTACTCCATCATGTTCATTTGGTACTTTTTAGGATCAGTCTTTGATATCAGTGATCCGCTTCATCCTTTAGCATCATTGACATTCTTGTATGTGATATTCAAACATGTACTTGTTCGATCATGATCATATGATCCATTATGTATTTTCCAATTTTTATACTTGTATACTTAGTGGATCCACTTATACTTGATATGGGGACATGCTTTACTTTCTCTGAGCATGGGTAAGCCCGCCTTAGACAATTTTTCTTTCTGATCTCCTTTTGTGGCTTGGCAGGCTGAACTTTGGTGAAGTCCTTCTCAGTTTTTGACAGATTTCCTTTCCATGCAATTAGTTAATACATTTTGGCCATCATGTACCCCTTTTGATCTAATATATTAAGGGGCATCTATTATAGCTCCAAATCTCACTCTTGATGTTTGTGATGCTGCACTCATGGCCTAGGGAAACCCCTCCTTCCAGACCTGGTCCAAATACTTAAAAAACAGTGTTTTACTCCCTATACGTGACATTGCCCTGAGCTAAACACATGTGTACACGGGTCTGTGTATACCCAACCCCCATATATGTCTTAAAACACTTAAAAAAAATTAGTCTCCTTAATTTTGGGTGGAGATCATGGGTTTTACATGTTTATTACCTATTAGTTCCCATGGCCCAACTATTCCCAACGAATTCCCAACTAAAAAACTACTTTTGGAGAAGTATAAAAAGGCTTCAATGGGAAAGCCTAAGAGAGGAGAGAAGAGAGAGAAAGATCACTCTACTGAGAATATCCCTGACCAGGTCTAAAGATCCTTATGCTTCCAACACTTCCCCGATTACATGAAACCCTTATTTCCTTGTGTTATGATGTCTTTCTACTACTTGAGATATCTTGGAGTAAGTCATGGAAGGAGTTTGTTGAAGGCTTGAGACTGGACGAATCCGGAGGATGGTTCCACTTGGAGCCTGCGAAAGGAAGACTCAGGTGAAATCATTCCTTTATGTATTTTAGTTATCTATAATAAAAAAAACACTTGTCTTGTTCCTGATACAAATTTTCTTCATGTTTATGATATCAATGTTATGATTCACATATGAATGGTTGTTTTAATTGTATAACTAACTACCTTTCAATATGATATGAAGATGATTTCTTTATTATTCTTAGTTAATATACTGTTGTGCTTTCTAGAATTGATTGCTTTATAGGTTGAAGGACTAAAAGGAACTCCAAGAGGGTTTGGACCCTAGCTGGATCTTCCCAAATGAAGGACCCCCAAGTGCACCTCTCTTTGTATAGTTTGTTTATATTAGCATCATGGCTGTGTGGAATGTGTTTTTTTTCTTTGTAGATAATCTCTGATCTGCTAGGGTATCAACCCAATACCCTAGGGGAATTTATCCCTTAACAACTCCCTAGTTTTGGTATGTGTGGTTTGGTATGTGGCGAATTGTTTGAGCTGGTTTCAATAATATCATCTACCGTGGGATTTTTTATGTTGTAATGGGGAATTTTATGCCTTATTGTCCTTAATTTTGGGCTAAATTATTTAACATTTGTGCATAGAAGCAAAGTTTTGTCTGTAGTGGATAATTTTCTACCTTTGTATCATCTGGGTTGTTTTTTTATGTCAAATTATCGCAAATAATTTCCTTTTGTTTAGTCTAGTAAGAAAAAATAGTATTTAGGTAGGGATACTTAGTTGGTGTATTGGGTGGGTGCTCCTGTTGTTTCAAATTTTCTCTATGAGGTTAAACAATAATGGATCTCCATCATTCTTAGGTTGTACAATTTAAATTCCACGGTTATTTCGCAAACTACTTTCCTATCACAAGCAATTGGAAACTTTTATATGGAAAATTCACTTCTGTAGACAAAAATGAACTCCCTAGATCTAATGGTTTGATCTAGAAAAATATAGAGCAGAAATATATATGTTTTCCTTAAAGAGATTGAAACATGGAAAAGAGACCTAACTGTAATATGTAGTAAGTCATCCTCTTCTCCTTGCTTGTAATCTCCAATTCTAGCTCCTCTCGCCATAAATGAATCCTGCAACAAAGGTTAAAACATGCAAGGGAACTACAATATCCACATAAAATAATCCAATATCTATAATCAATGAGTCCACATGGCATTGAAATACATCAAACTCAACATGACATAAGTATCGGAAAATAGAGTGCTTTTAGTATTAATAAATAAAGGAGAGAGTTACAACAATATATAGAAGTTGATTTTCTAGATGTCTCCCAATTGCTTTATCCTCCCTTTCCACAAAGAAAACCTTAAAAATCAACCTTAATTCATAAATGGATAGATTCCTTAAGCTCGAAGTAGCAACATGAAGGAACCGTTAATCTTCAAAAGCCAACTCAAACTCTATGGGAGGCAGAAAATTTATAGGGCGAAAGTGGTAGTTAAGGATTTACCAATATAGGCTTCAGATCCACATATGAGGTGAACAATTTATGAGGGGAATGGATCAAGCCATGACCAACATGCTTCCTTTGTTCAAGAAAGACACTGAAGCTTTTGAACTTGAAGAGGCAAGGCAAGCTGCTGTGAAGGTTGGAGGGGAGGCTGAAAAGCAGACTAAGGAAAAATTTTGGAGGGTGGTTGTAGCTACTACAACAAGACCATAACCAGGCCACTACTAGCCATGACAGAAATTTCGTTAAACATATCATCAACATGTAACCTACAAGTGTAAACAATAGAATTAAGTGTAGAGATCTCATACTTATCTTAGAATATCCATGAACCATTGTTTCCTCATGTCAGTTGTTTGCTTATCATCTATTAGGTCATAGACACATATTCCATTCACATACAAGAAAAAACATACTGAGATCCATACATAGTTGTTGCCATAAAATGTGCATATAACTAGCATAACAAGAACAAAAATACCATAAGGATATCAGCTATAAAGATCCATATATACATCAGTACGTTTGCACATGAAAATCAAGGGAATGAATTTCTCATTAACAAATGCAATGAATCAACCGTTAGTGGGCCTACCATGTTCCACCCGACCATAGATTGGTTGAGCCAATTCTCTCTTCAGCCAATCACCTCTATGCCATATTCCAAACAGGAATGAAGGACTCATAGAACACATAAAAAACAACAACAATCAATGTGGATTCCACCGTTGATCTCCACCTGCACCTGGGGAATTTGAGTGCCTCCTAGTCTCTCAGTCATTACCGTGCATCTGAAGTCTGATCTAGGGATAACTAGGCACTACATTGAGACATACTCTCCAGGATTTACCAAGCATTCCATCTTGGAATCACTTGACCTAACAGAGACACAATCCACCTCTTGGCTTTACCAAATATCTCGCCATTTACGGGCAAGGATTCCTGGGCCATTGAGGCACGATATATGGATTTACCACAACCCATAGTACGGTTCATGGGTTACTAAGCCAGTGGATTTTTGTATCCTTAGTCTTGTTCAAGGAACACAACCACTGTGTGTTTGTCAATTTGGAGATCCACCCCACTCAGTTTTGAATTCAATCTGGCCATCCCACACAAACTACATTAGAGAACCCATCTCATCAAAGTTATCAGGAAATGGCAAGGCTAGGCTAAAAATGTTGTAACGCCTGGAAAAACCCATGCCATGGTAGAAAAGAAACACATGAAATCCCATGCATCCCAGATCTAGTAAGGAAAATACACGTGCAAATTGATACCTGCAATGAATCCTTTTATAGTTCCTTGATCATGCATTTACCTGCTTGATCTTTGCTTCATCTTTCCTTCTTTACCTTTCATGCTCCAATGTTAAAGTTCTCCAAGAAACTCTAAGTGTCCAAGAGTATGAGAGAGAGAGAGAGAGAGAATAATGAGAGAGCACCAAAACTAAACTAACAAAAGGTTACCAACTAATCCTCAGAATCCTTTTTATGAATGAGGCCTCTATTTTCTTCATTTTCCATCATTTTCCTCCTCACATGCAACCTCTGACCTTTCACCTTCCTTCCTCCTAATTTCCATTATTTTTCATAAATGTGCCAAAATATCTTTTAGTCTCTTTAATGCCCTAGCCATTGCCTTTGTCAATTTCCTTAGCCATAAACAACCAAATGAACACACACTAGGATGTCTTTCCCACCATTTATCTTGGAATATGTGTCCCATCATCTATGATATTTATATATTTTTACATGGAATTTTCACCAGGGCTATTACAGAACCATCCCCCTTAGGGGCACATCATCCTCCATGTTCAATGATACCTATAACAAAAACAATGTTGAAAACAAAACATACTACCCATGGAGCTTTATAACATAACTTGTTACATTATTTACAATGACCAACTACTAAAACATGACAAACATACCATTTGTTGGAGCTTTATAACACAACTCATTACGGTATTTACAAGAGCCACATATACACATATACATTTTCTTCAACCAACAATAAAAGATACGATTCTTGCATCCACAACAAGGGAATCTAGAGGCTCACCCCTCCACCCTCAAGTAATACCAGGATTCACTTCCTTCCCAAGAAGTCTAGAATCCACTGCAAAGTTAGATCTGCATCTAATATCCAATGCTATAATCCCACACCACTTTTCCTCTTAATGAACAATTACCATCTCATTTCTCTAGAGCGCACTCCCAATGTGCATGTCATTCCATCTGGAAATGTTAATGGCCAAAAAATCCATCTGTGACCTTCCCTTCTCTGCTACACAGTCCCCCGAGAAATTCGGTCACCCCTTCCATGTAGTCACTCACCCTCCAAGTTCTGCTGGTATGCCCATGTCGGGTAGTCCATCCCTTGGCAAGGCTTCCTTTCATCAGAAGGTACAATGACAAAGGCATATCTATGCCTTAAAACCATCATATTGGTCATAACATTCTCATGGAAATCAATGGACGTTATTGGGTACTAGTGTACCACGATGGCCCTATTCTTGAAGTGCTTTACCAACATAATTCTGCCTGTTTCAATTCTTTTGATGTTGTTACTAATTCTTGTAGTCAATTTCGACGACCCAACTCGATGTGTTCATTCTTTCTTGTATGAAACACATGACTTCCATTAGATTAAAAATAAATTGAAATAAACTTAAATCATAAGTCATTGGTAGTTTGCGAATAAGGTACATTTGCAATCCTGTTCACTTCCTATCATGACAAGTCAAAATAGCATATTTTATGAAAACATGTATAAAAATATCACATCAAGTTAGCTCAAAACATAACCATCAAAATCATAAATCACATGTAACCATCATAAACCAAAATGATAATTTACATGTAATCATCATATACCAGAATCATAAATCATATGCATAATAAAACTGAAATGAGATACTTATCCTTTAATCAATCCTTAGCTTCTACCTTTGTCTTTATTCCATACGCACTCTGGATCGACTGCCACACCTGACAAACACCTAGTGCCTTCTCATAGACCATGTGCACATACACATAGTGTGCACCACACACATACAACCACACACACCATACAACACCATGCAGTGCATGCATCTATACCTAACATACAACACATACACCTACACCCAGTGTATGATACAACTCATACACCTACACCTAGTGTACAACAAAACACAATACATACTCCTACATTTGATGTACAACACACTACATGCACCTATACAATGAATGCATATGTCACGATACCATGACTACACAATGCACATACATAGTACCGCATGCCCGCAACACACCATTTATGACATGTACTCAATCCCACACGTACACTAATACCACACGTACCAAGCACCACCTGAATAGTGTGTCCACAACATCACATAAACATAGAACCGTCTGCACAACATCATATGTACACTAGACCACTATAAAAAATGTACACAATACCACATGCATGACATGTACACAACACCACATGCAAGACACATACACAACACCATCTACACACAACACCACTTGTACATCATGTACACAACAGAACATGCACACATCACCACTTTTACAATCATGCACACCACACCATATATACATAGCACCGAATGTACAACATGCATGCAACACCACATGTACATAGCACTACAAATAGAACATGTACATAGCATCATCTATACATAGCACCACATATACAACACATGTAGAGCACCATATGCATACAACACTGCATGTCCATCAGGCACACAATACAATATGTACACAACACTCTACATCCAACATGTACATAGCACCATATATACCCAGCACTGAATATGCAACATTCATTCAACACTATATATACTGCAGCATGTACATAACATTACATAATCAACATGTACACACGCTAAATATACACCACACCACATACACACAACATCACATGTGAAACATGTACAACATATATGACATATGGACAACAATCATACCACACATCCAAAACCACACTGACTCTTTACCGAGCAACCTTCCTTCCAGTGTCTTATCTGTGTCTTTACCATCATGCCACATACCACACTTATTTCACTTCATTGATGTATACTTTGGTATAACTTTTCCACATCATAGACATAATATAATCACATAATATCAATTCATAACCACATGATAGTCACCTCATATATTTGTCATGACTACTCTTCCCACTTGATTCCTCATGAACCAAGAACTTCTTCAAGACATTTGTTTGCATAAGCAATCATTCCTCCACAAGAATGATTCTTAATGACCCTGTCAAACAGTGACATAGATACATGTACACATATATACACCATAAAATAATAATGATCTCGTCATTCAATGTCTTACATACATACAATGTACATATAAACACTAACATAAAATAATCATGATTCATGATCACCCTGTTAGACACAACATACATACATTCCTACATGTATACATATATAAATATCAACATAATCATGATGAAATTTTTTTTTCCAGATATTATAAGGTCAAAGTTAAGAGAACTTCCTTTATTCATGCAACACATGTGCAATATCGACAACAACAATCCAAACATAGCCAAGGCTTCCAACACCTTGGATCCATTTACCTTACATTTTCTTAATTACCTCTCCCATGATCACTTTTTCATCGTCCATTTACCACAATGGACCCAACCATTCCAACTGAATGTCATAGTCTTACCTTCTGTTGTGCTTACTCATACACGAAGATTCATCTGTGTTTTACATTACCTGTTGGGTACCACATAGCTCTCCCCAAGATCCATCAACTTTTCCTCTTTCCCAACGAATTTCCCATACTCAAAACATAAAAGGAAATACAATAAAAATGTGAGAAGAAAACCATGAAAACTAATAACAACAATACAACACCATAACTAAAGTGGCATGATCATGCACAAGATGCAAACACAACCGTTAATCAAGTGCAAGAAAATCACCAAAGAGTAAAAGCACAAGATGCTAAAAAACCAAAAATCAAGCACGACACTTCTCCAAAAGACCAAAAGAAATCAACAGACATCATGACTCAATCCCCATGGTTCCCAAGGAAAGCTCAACCTGAGTCTTCTTCAAGATTTGATGGAAACCTCTCTTTCCATGCAACTCCATGCATGATGCTATCATTAACACATAACTGTTAGTGAATAAATAAACATAACAATACACTAGTTACCTCATATTGTTGCACCAAGCACACTGACTTGCAACTGAAAATATCCACACCATCTCTCAAGGGACTCCAATCCTTTGACAGATCCACCTGTAACTAGAGACTAGCTAATATACCTGTCAAGTACATTTTCATGAATCTCGCACATATCCACATAATGTCAAACAAAATGAAGGTTATGAAGACTCCCTATATGCAAAGCACTCATTCATTTTGAATTAGGGTTTCCAAACATAGCTAAAGGAATTTCTATCCAAATCCTTCCTTTTACCTTTTTATTTTGCAGCAACTAAATCTTACTATATATTGTCACGTTACCCGACTATTAGTGATATACACACATGAACTACTACCTTTACGGGCTAATACCGACATGTTTCCTGCAACTTCTCACACATATCAACCACATGTTCCAAATGTCAAGACAATCATATTTATCAATTTGAAATCAAATTTTACAAACAATCATTTCATAATCCATAGTCAACTCATAGTCATTACACATAATGATACAACTATCGCCTACTTCACTCAAGTTCATATCAACTCTCTCAACACATATGTGTTAGTAAAGCCATCTTAAAAAAAGATCATTGGAACACATACTCATATTATGAAATCCATCAAACATTCAGCCAAATTGAAAACATGCCATGTTAAATAAAACAACTAGGCATCAAACACCAAAAACCAAGTAGATGTCATAATGAAACAACCAAGCACCAAATATAAGACATAAGAGAATTCATACCTTAATGTATATGAGATGAAGTTATCTTGTCTACATTTTAAAGCTAGTTTAGCACAATATAACTTCACAACATATCAACTCAAACATAGATCATGATATCCATAATAGTAACTAAGTAACATGTTCACGTCATAGACTCATAAGTATTTTTCTTTCATGCATAACAATCACATATGTATGATCAATCTAGATTAGTACAATAGCATATCACAAATATGTCGGCTCATACCTGAATATCACAACCATAACCATCTGCATAGGTCAAACTAGGTTAACACAATACAAATAACAGCAAGATATTTAAGGCAATGAACATAACCATCGCGCATATGACCAATCCAAATTATAACATCAAGATCTCAATGAAATAACCTAATCGTCAATTTAATAGCATATAACAACAATAAGCTATATATCATGCTCATTAACAACATAAAACCAAATCATCAAGCTAACTATCATATAACAATCAACAAGTTAAACTATAACATACTCCTCATCAACATATAACATAATCAAACAATGTAAACTTTGAAACGGGAACTAATACTGTTACCCGTTTTGTAGAAATAGCAAAAAAGTGACCCGATTTTGAAAAGGGGTGATGCAGAATACACATGTTTTGTAGAGATAGCAAAAAAGTGACCCGATTTTGAAAATGGGTGATGCAGAACACACATGTTTTTTTTAGAGCATAGTTTTTGGCACTTTAATTTTTTAAAATTTTTTTTTATGTACATTGTGTTTTAGAATGGTAGTGATTTTCATGCTGATTTTAAAAAGTAGTTATTCTGCATCAGACCCTTTTTTTAAAAGACCTATTTTTTGACTTTAACTTTTCTAATGTATGTAATGTAAATAATTATTTTGTAAATTTAATAATTTTGGAAGTGGTCTTCTTCTTCATATTTTCTTGTTTTTATTTTTATTTTTATTGTTTTTGGTAGTGAGGTTTTTATTGATTTGCATATTTAAAAAAGAAGGTCAATATTTTGCATTTTCCATATTTTACATATTTATACATCGTTAATTAAATTTTCAATCCAAATGAAATAATTGTCTCTAAAAAACAAATATAAAATTATATATAAAAAAAGACAAAAATAAAAAATAAAAAAGTGTTAAAATTTTTTTATCTTATAAACCATAAAACACTTTGGGAAAAAAAAAAAAAAAAAACAAAATTATATATATATATATATATATATATATATATATATATATAAGTCGATAAAAATTGAGAAATTAAAAAAAAAAACATTAGCAAAAACTAGGAATAAAATTTTAAAAACAAACTAATTTAAAAAATAAATAGAAAAATTAACCAAAAAATAAATTAAAAAAACTAATAACATAAATATTAAAAAAAAGGGTTAAAAAAATTATCTCACAAAAAAAAACATTAGCTAAACTGGAAAAAAAAAAAAAAAAAAAAAAAAAAAAAAAAATAGTTTAGAAAAAAAAATAGAAAATTAACGAAAAAAATTGAAAAAATAGTAAAATTAATATTAAAAAACAAAAATAAATTCAAATTATAAAAAAAAAACAAAAAAATACGTATTTTTTATTAAAAAAAAAAATGTAATTATTTTTTGATGATGATGATGATGGTTAACGTCCGCTGAGACCAAATAATGATCTATCGGACCTAAAAAGACAAATTATTTATTCTGATTTAAGATTTTATTCCTATGCTCAAAAAGCTTGGAGAGAAGCCTCCCGAGTTCACTATAATTTTGGCATTGTAAAAGGCTTAATTTTGGCATTGTAAAAGGCTTGGAGAGAAGCCTCCCGAGTTCACTATAATTTATTAAACATACATATTTTATTTAAAATATATATATATATATATATATATATATATATATATTAATTTTTTTTTTTTTTTAACCAACCTTTTTTATTATTTAAAAAAAAAATTATAATTTTTTTAAAACAATTTTTGTTTTTGTTTTTATTTTTTCCCTAAAAATACAAATTATTAAATCTACGTTTTATATTTAAAAGAAAAAAATAAATAAATAAAACCTAAATTTAAAAAAAAAATTACATTTCTTTTTTTATTTAAAAAAAAATTAATAAAATTAATTTTCTTTTTTAAACAATTCTTTTTTTATTAAAAAAGAATTATAACCTTTTTTTTTTTAGCATTTTTTTTGTTTTTTATTTAAAAATATAAATAATAAAAAAAATGATTTTTAAAAAAAATTATATATATTTTTTATTTAAATATTAAAAAATTATTAAAAAAAAAATTAAAATTTAAAAAATTTAAAAATTCACATTTTTTTTAATTATTAAAAAAGAAATTTATGGGCCGCGCACCGGCCGCCCGTGGTGGCGCAGCGGTGGGCAGAGGGGGCTGCACGCAGCCCCTCCGCCCACTGCCGCGCCACTGCAGGCGGCCGGTGGGCGACCCGCCGATTCCGGGAATCGGCGGGTCGCCCACCGGCCGCCTGCAGTGGCGCGGCGGTGGGCGGAGGGGCTGCACGTCGGCGGGCCGCCCACCGGCCGCTCGTGGTGGCGCGACGGTGGGCGGAGGGGCTACGCGCAGCCCCTCCGCCCACCGCCGCGCCACCACGGGCGGCCGGTGGGCAGCCCGCCGGTTTCGGGAATCGGTGGGCCGCCCACCGGCCGCACGTGGTGGCGCGACGGTGGGCGGAGGGCCTGCGTGCAGCCCCTTCGCCCACCGCCACGCCACCACGGGCGGCCCATAAATTTTTCTTTTTTAATAATTAAAAAAAAATGTGAATTTTTAAATTTTTTAAATTTTTAAATTTTTTTTTAATAATTTTTTAATATTTAAATAAAAATTATATATAATTTTTTTTTAAAAATCATTTTTTATTATTATTTATATTTTTAAATAAAAAACAAAAAAAATGTTAAAAAAAAAGTTATAATTTTTTTTTAATAAAAAAAGAATTGTTTAAAAAAGAAAATTAATTTTATTAATTTTTTTTTTAAATAAAAAAAGAAATGTAATTTTTTTTTTTTTAAATTTAGATTTTATTTATTTATTTATTTTTTTAAATATAAAACGTAGATTTAATAATTTGTATTTTTAGGGAAAAAATAAAAATAAAAACAAAAATTGTTTTAAAAAAATTATAATTTTTTTTAAATAATAAAAAATGTTGTTAAAAAAAAAATTAAATTTTAATATATATATATATGTTTAATAAAAAATAATTACATTTTTTTTTTAATAAAAAATACGTATTTTTTTGTTTTTTTTTTTATAATTTGAATTTATTTTTGTTTTTTTAATATTAATTTTACTATTTTTTCAATTTTTTTTCGTTAATTTTCTATTTTTTTTTTAAACTAGTTTTTTTTAATTTTTTATTTTTTTTTTCCAGTTTTGCTAATGTTTTTTTTTAATTTCTCTATTTTTACTTACTTAGTTTATATATATATATATATATATATATATATATATATATATATATATATATATATATATAATTTTGTTTTTTTGTTTTCCAAATTTTTTTATGGTTTGTGAGATAATATTTTTTAACATTTTTTATTTTTTTATTTTTATCTTTTATATATATTTTTATATTTGTTTTTTAAGTAATCAACATTTTAATCTTAATTTTAGTAATTTTTATCTTTTTTTGTTAATTTTCTATTTTTGTAGATCTAGTTGGTTTTTAATTTTAATTTTTACTTTTTTAGTTTTTCCTTATTTTTTTTTTTAATTTTTCTATTTTCACCTACTTATTTTTTTGTTTTTTTTTAAATGTTTTTTTTTCTTTTCCATTTCTTTTTGAGCAATTTTTTTTTTTTTATGTTTTAGAAGATAAATCTTTTTCTTTTTTCTCTCCATTTTTTTAAATATTTTTTTTACTATTTAATTGTTTATAGTTTTTTTTTTTTTAGTTTTTTAATTCTTATCATTAATTTTGTTTTTTTTACATTTTGATGATTGACTTTTTTTTTCATTTTGTTATTTTTTTTAAACTTTTTTTTTGTGTTTTTTGATTGTTTTAAATTTTTTTTTTATGTTTTCATTATTTTTTAAAATTTAATGTTTTTCGGGTTCATGATAAAATATTTTACACCATTATTTCTAAATGTTGAAATTTTACTGTTGAAAAAAAAAAAGTGTTCTTCCAGCATCAACACTTTTCGTTTTGATCAAAAAAATTGTTTTCACCACCATTTTTAAAACATGTTGAAAATTTACCCGCAAAAAAAAAAGGTGTTATTCCAGCATCAACACTTTTCATTTTTAGCACTGTTTTTGATGTTTTTTCGAGGTTTTTTGGCCAGAGTTCCCATTCTGAGTTTATAGTTCCCGTTTCATAGTTTACATTGTTATCATCATGTTATCTAATATAAAACAACAATAGAAATTCATACAACTACAGGTTACTATCATTCTTGACCATCCGACACATGTGCATATAACTACAATAATCAACTAACATCTATCATGAATGTAACCATAACATCAACATATTTTTAAATAACCTAATGTATATAACCCTAATGCATATAAGAATCCTTAACCCACCTACTTACATGCCAAATATACAAACTTGTATGATGACATGTCCTTGCCTTGAGGTCCAATGTTACAACTTCACTTGATGATTTTCATCTCCTGCCTTACCTCATTCAGCACATTAGCATCATAATATACCAATAGCACCATGATGACCTAGATTTCATACACTGACCTCACAAGGTAAGTTTGAGCTACGATTCATGCATAACTATAACCAAGACCATACATGCATAACAACTACACATATACATATAAGACATGAGCACAAAACCATTTATACACCATTTTAGCTAGAGTATAGTGATCAATGCATGACCATATAACCTACACAAACAATGACCACATGCATGAAAACAATTGTTACTCCATTGTACACATTTCCACATGCAACCAACATTGTGCATAATCGATGTGAAGTTAACTGCACCTACACATAAACACATGTAGTCAAACATAAGAGATCAATTTTTGTAATCAACCTACAAGACTGATACATCTAATAATTTTTTTTTTAAGAATTTAACCTAACATACAAGGATGTAAGTAGGTGAGTGAATTCAACATGTAAGCGACATATAGTCCATATGAAACCATCCACATACTCATGACCAATGCATTTCACAAAATCAACATCAAATTCGCCATAACAACCATACTACAACCATAATCAATCATCAAGCCAATGAAACAAGAAAATGAAATGCAAGACTTATAAAAGACACACATGCAACTAACATGCATGAATGACTAACACATTCAACCCATCTAGTCTAAGAGTTGAACCATGCTTTGATACCACTCTGTTACACCTTCCTCCCACATCCACCCAGGTAACCCTGCCGGCTTGGGTAAATATGAGACGAGAGGTTACTATGATCAGATTCAACCTACTAGGTTACCTTAAGGAAGTGGGATCGACAGAACATCACACACAATCATCCAACATCATCCTACTGTTGTTTGAGAAACATAGGGTAGAGTAACGCTCCCTAGACACTACCCAGGCGAGTTAGTCTCTAAACTAACAATCTATTTTCTAGCATTCCGGAAATTGAGCCACCTTTTTTGGCGAAGAGATCAAGACACTACCCACAATGGAAGGTTCACTTCAAATTGGTAAGAATAAAAGGAAGCAAGGATGAAAAATCAATAAGCTGAACAAGACCATAACTATACCCCTACTAGCCATGACAAACATTCCATCAAACATATCATCAACATGTAACGTACATGTGTAAACAACAGAATTAAGTGTAGGGATCTCATAGTTATTTGAGAATCGCCATGAACCATTGTTTCCTCATGTCATTTGTTGCCTTATCACATATTAGGTCATAGACACATATTGCATTCACATACAAGAAAAACATGTTGAGAGCCATGCATAGTTTATGTCATAAAATGTGCATATAACTAGCATAATAGGATAAAAAATACCATAAGCATATCAACTATCAAGATCCATATATACATCAGTACATTTGCACATGAAAATCAAGGGAACGAATTTCTCATTAATAAATGCAATGTACTAACCAGTGATGGGACTACCATGTTCCACCTGACCATAGATTGGCTGAGCTAAGTCTCTCTTTAGCCAATCACCCCCATTCCATATTCCAAGCATGAATGTGGGACTCATAGAACACATAAAAAGAACACCAATCAATGTGGATGCCACTGGAGTTCCCGCCTACACTGTGAGGAGTTTGAGTGCCTCGTAGTCTCTCAGGCTTTACCGTGCATCCATAGTCCGACTTAGGGATCATTAGGCCCTACACCAAGACATATTTTCTATAAGCTTTATCGTGCATTCCATCTCGTAATTACTAGGCCCAATGGAGAGAAAGTCCACCTCTTGGTTTTACCTTATATCCCACCATTGACCGACAAATATTCCTAAGCCCACCAAGGCACACAATCTGGCTTTACCACAACCCATAGTCTACTTCATGGGTTACTAGGCCAGTGGCTTCATGCATCCTCAATCTGATTTAGGGACCACTACCACCATGTGTTTTTCAATTCAAAGATACACCCCACTAAACTTCGAATCCAATCCGGCCATCCCACACAAACCACATGAGAGAACCCATCTCATAAAAGCTTTCACAAAATTAGAAGGCTAGGCTAAAAATATTGTCACACCTGGAATAACCCAAGCCATGGTAGAAAGGAAACACATGCAATTCCATGCATGTCAAATCTAGCAAGGAAAATAGACATGCAAGTTGATGCCTACAATGAAGCTTGTTGTATCTTCTTGATTGTGCCTTTCCCTACTTAATCTTTTCTTCCTCTTTCATTCTTTTCCTTTCTTTCTGCAATGCCAAAGTGCTCCAAGAAACTCTAAGTGTCCAAGAGTATGAGAGAGAGAGAGAATAATGAGAGAGATCCAAAGCTAAACTGAAAAAAGGTTACCAATTAATCCCCAAAAGCCTTTTTATGAATGAGGGCTCTATTTTCTTCATTTTCCATTATTTTCCCTTCATTTTCCTCCTCACATGCAATGTGTGACCTTTCGTCTTCCTTTTATCCTAATCTCCATTATTTTTAATAACTATGCCAAAATACCTTTCTGCCTCTTTAATGCCTTAGCCATTTCCTTTGTCAATTTACTTAGCAATAAGAAACCAAATGAACACACACTAGGATGTCTTGCCCACCATTCATCTTGGAATATGTGCCCCATCATCCGTAGTATTGATATATTTTACATGGAATTTCCACCAGGGTTGTTACAGTATAAATGGGGTGTTGAAAAGTTGTAAGTTTGAATGGGACATTAATAAATGTTGATGAGAGAGAAACATGAAAAATGATGATTATTAATATATTTTTTTCATTCATAACGCTTCCTTTCCATATAATGAAGACTCATCACCTCCTCCTTTTCCACGTTGTGTTCTTCATGCAAGGAGATTGACACGTGCCTGTCTATTTTTCGCTTCCAATTTTACCTGTCTTTGTGTAGGGATTCATAATGTTTGTTGAGAGCTTGAGAAACTTTTACACATTTCAGCTGAAAAATATTGGGGAACGAGAGATTCATGAGAGGTTTTAATTCCATGAATGTCTAGGCCTTGTGAGTAATGATGTCTCTCTAGTTTTGAAGTATTTGCTAAAGGTATACTTGCATTTTGTGCGTACAGATATGTTTTCTTAAATATACTTGCATTTCAAGTGTATAGATCCATGTCTGATGTTAGATCAAACTCAAACCCTTGACAACGGCATTTAGAGGATTAGTGAAGTTGTCCCTGTTATGAAACCAGCTCACAAAGGGAAAGAAAAGATAGTTGAACGCCTTAGAATTCAACCTCTTTGAGGGGGAAACCTCCTTTACATTACACAAATGAACAATTCTTGGATGATTCAAATGAAAAAACCTCCTTTCTATATATTGGAGTCTAAGGAGTCACAATATTACCTAGCCAACCTAACAATAATAATATAAAGCCACAAAAATAACAATAGAGGGCTTCTATGTGGCACAGTAATAACAATATGGGGACAATAGGGACACAACAATATTAGTAAGGGATACAACTACAATAGTAATGGGGTAATCACTAGTATTATAGGGACCTAACATGCCCCTCTCCTTCCAAAAAGTGTTTTCTTCAACGCTTGAGTAGTTCTGGATGCTTTTGTATAAAATGATCTGAAATTACAGAGATACATCAGATTCAATATCAAGCTCTGATACCAAATGTTATGAAACTAGCTCACAAAAAGAAAGAAAAGATAGTTGAACGCCTTAGAATTCAGCCTCTTCGAGGGGGAAACCTCCTTTACATTACACAAATGAACAATTCTTGGATGATTCAAATGACAAAACCTCCTTTCTATATATAGGAGTCTGAGGAGGTACAATATAACCTAGGCGACCTAACAATAATAATATAAAGCCACAAAAATAACAATAGATGGATTCTATGGGGCACAATAATAACAATATGGGGACAATAGGGGCATAATAATATTAATAAGGGATACAACTACAATAGTAATGGGGTAATCAATAGTATTATAGGGACCTAACAGTCCCTCTTTCTCATGTGTTGTGCTTCAATATCCTCCACTCATGTTTATCTAGAAGAGTGATTCAATGATGGATTAGAAAGTTGTTGAGTGATATCTGATTGGAAGAAGGATGAGAGTAAAGTAGGGGAATGGCTTCATGGTGCTTGAAAATGGAATGATACCCAAATGACAAAGGGATTTAAACTTATCTAGGTTCATGTTTCTTCACCATTTCGACTGAGTTTCCAAAGTTTAACAACAAGGATAAGACATTTTTTCTTTAATTTTTTTTAAGCATGAGCATAAACTTGACTACAATGGCGGATATGTGAAGCTATTGAGTGGTGATGTTGACCAAAAGAAATTTGGTGGAGATACACCTGACAACATCATGTTTGGTCCAGACATATGTGGTTATAGTACAAATAAGGTTCATGTAACGTTGGAAAGAACCATCCTATTAAGGAGGAGGTATCATGTGAAATGGATCAACTTACTGATATTTATACTTTTATTATTCTCCTTGAAGCTACTTACAACATTCTCATTGATAACAATGAGAAATATTCTAGAATTTTATACACCAACTGGGATATTTCGACACAAAATCAAATTAAGGATCCTGATGCCTAAACAAAATTTGGTCGTAAACAATACAAATTTCCATGATAATCACGCAACAATATTGTAAGTATAACATTCAAATGTGAGTTGATAATCATTATAATTTTATGGAAGATATCTCAACGTTAATTTGATTTTAATAGTTTTGACAGTAGATTATATCCATATGAGGTGTAGAGCCGAATTATTATCTCTTCATTTTTGTTACAAAATAAAAATAAAAGTGGTTAGTACTTTTGATTTTAATATCTTTATATATTCATTTGAAATATACGTGTTAATTTATTATCATGTTTGAATTCAAATTTCAATGCGCTACAGTTTGGCTGATCGAATAGTAATTGGTGCTAGATCAAATGGAGTTGCTAGAATGTCCTTTCTTTGATTGTAAGGTCATTGAGGCTTGCATGGACGTAAATAAATAGATTCGAGGATAGATTGATATTTTTGGAGTTTCGGGCATTATTTTATTATATAAAAATGGGTGATTTGATATTTTTGTGTAAATTAGTATAATATCTTTCTAAAACGTATCTAAAGCAGCCTAGAAGAGATTGGAGCATGTGAATGTGATGAATAACATGTTGCTTGAATACAAATTTCAATAAGTTTCAACTTTGAATGTAAACGTACAACATTGTCGTGCAATAGCATGGACGAAATTTTAAAATTTTCGTGATGAACAGGCCAAATAGAACATGATTTGGTCCTCTTATTCATTCTAATTTCACATGATTCATCTTGGTGTAAGGATCGCATGTTGTTCAGTTTCAGAGAAAGCATTTTAGAGGTAATTTTCTTGCTATTTCTAAGCTTACTAGCAGTCCTTCAGCTTGAATTTCATTGACAGAGTTGATGATTGGTTAGGTAAATCTTGTCTAATGTGTAGCGGCTCTGTTGGGGTGACTCTCAAAAGGGCCATGGAAACTGATGGCCTTGAGTTCACTCAAGAGAACATTGTAAGGCATGATTTCACTGCAAACAATGTTGCAACGTATGTGAATTTATACAATTCATAAATTCTCACGATGACAATGAGGATAGGGGCAGGTAGGGTGAATGCAATGACTTCAATGCATTTCACAGTGAATTTATTAACCTCATCTCATGTCCACATGTTATAGTTTGGTTGGACAAAGGAGGATGAAAAGGGAGCTTTGGGATTTGCTAGGACGAATTGTGTTTACCTAGCCCAAACCCACAAAGGAAACAACTTTCGTGTTAATATACATTTAAACGAAAATGTGACTATGGTCCAAAGGCAAGGAGCCCAATTCAACCATGTGAAAACATTATGCTATTAAGTTACAACAATGAGAGTTAAAACATTGAAAATTTAATGGGCTTGTGAACTAAGTTATTTCCATTTTTTGTTTACTAGTATGGTAATACATTTTTGTTAAAAGGGAGATGTTACAGGACACTTGTCTATCTCACATTATGAGAGAGAATAAAGTTATGCATGTCTTGCATGTTATATATTTGCATGCAACATCCTATTAAATGTTTGAACAGGTTGTTTTGATACCCATATAATGTAGATTCCTTATCGTTCTCTTAGGATGGGTATGATGTCTTAAATCCTTATAAGTATAGAGATTTTCATCGGAATGTGGCCACAGAAATGGAACAATCTTCTACTTTGTATAATTCCTTTTGTTTCATATTATACTTTGTAGAAGTCTTTTTCCCAAGCCAGTTGGACTCATTAACATTGTAGAAGTTCCAAAATTTAGTATACGATATTAACTAGTATTCTCTACAAATTGCCGACACCAGCATTATCACTTATTGACCCCTAGACCTCTTCACCTAGTATTGTATAAATGTACTCATTGATCAACCTCACGATTATTGAAAGTGAAATTCGACAAACACTATTTTTTATCTTTTTTCATGCAAATTTCACTAGATTCCATGGGATGTGTCTGTAAAAGGATAGCAAGGTCTAGACAAGGATTTCCTCATATTAGAAACACCCAATTATGTTCATAATAATAGTATTTCAATGAAATTTGATTCCATCTTGCTTCACATTGGTTCATATGCTATCAAAATAGATGGAAACAGATCATTCCAGTGAAGGGAATTGTATGGACTTGATCCAAAATTTTTTTTTGAAATGTAAACAAGCATCCATAGGCTTGTTAGAGTCAGTATGAATATTTACTAGAATTTGAGTACTCTTGACATCACCAACCACATCCAGTAGAAAGGTATCAACCCTTATAATACAAATGATGTCTCCAAATAAGGTGTAGTCAATACCAATAATATCATCTTCGAAATCTATTACAATATGATTTGTAAAGTACATTGCCATACGTGTGTGAAAGAAAAAATTCATATGATTAGAAAATGAAAGTATTTTTAAACACCTCAATAAACCCCGTTGAAGGAGATAAGAAGGGTTTGAAACCATAGAATACAAGTTGATCTATGAACCCTAATTCTACAACCTTTAGGAGAAATGTTACTAGTCAATAATTTGACAAATAAATTAAATAACCAAAAAAAAAAATATCTTGCTAAGTAATCCTCCGGATCAAATATCAGAAGCAAGCCCCTCTAGAGGAAATAAATAGGAGATCCAATTTATTCTCAATAAACTGGTATGTGGAAACTCTAGATTATCTTGTCTGAAGACTATTTAAGTAGCTACCATTGCAACACCAATTTCTCCTACAAGATTTGATTCAGGATTGTTAGTGTTAATCTTGTAGGATTTTCTTAATGGTGTTGTAAAATATTTTAGCCTCTACCAAGAGAAATGGTTTGAGTTACCATCACCAACCTGTGAATAAACCTAGGAATAGATATGCGAAAAAAAAAAAAGAATAAACTGCTAGACCATTGAGAGCTTTGACCAGAGAAGTAAATACATGACCCGACAGTTTAAGAAGGGGTTTATGATGTTTAACACAACATGCAGGGAAGGGGTATATCTCTCTCTTTCTTGAGAATTGCAGCAACTCCTATAGTAGGGAACACTACAATTAGGAAATAAATGGTAAGGATTGACCAATTGTATGGAAGGAAATAACCAAAAGTAGTTAAATGAAAGGGGTGTTAGAGCATACCCTCACCCATCAAAGGTAAACTACAAGAGAAGCCTCGATCTGGGCTCATATTTTTCCTATCATACAGATTGTACTAGTGTCTTAGAAAGGAGAAATTTAATTAATCAATAATGGAAAATTAGGTTGTTTTCAATAATTGGTAGTTGAGCCAAGGGCCAAAAGATAGATGATGGGGTAGTGTGAGGTGCAATAATTGAGAAAATGTATTTCTGATACAACTACTAAGTAATGAACTGTTGTATCTAAATTAAGGCCGCTTCTACAAAGATAAGAGAAAGTAGCTATGAAATCATGAAAATCAGGAAAATAGAACATATCTCACACAAAACCACAAATAATTGCAAAAATATAATGAAGAGGAAAATATAACCTTTGTTCTATTTCTTACTACTAGCTCAGATGCTTATCATACCTTTGATGCTTGTCTTACTACTAGATCAAATGTTTCTTGTGCCTCTACTGCTTTGATCAAACCCAGGATAGTATAAGCCCTAACTGCAAAAATACCAATTGGAAGCAATGTGC
The DNA here is from genome assembly GCA_031772625.1 of Pinus tabuliformis. Classification (NCBI taxonomy): domain Eukaryota; kingdom Viridiplantae; phylum Streptophyta; class Pinopsida; order Pinales; family Pinaceae; genus Pinus; species Pinus tabuliformis. The sequence continues at coordinate 225,414,003 of CM062815.1, read as the reverse complement.
ATATATAGACACTATTGAAAATTTGCCGCACCCCTGTGTTTTGTGCTCCATAAAACAATTTTCATCTGGCTAGTTCACTCCAATATGGTAGAGTAAATGAACAAGTGGTTAGTTCACTGGAGGAATGGTTGAATGATAGTTATCTACGGTGAAGTCCTTCTGGCATAGCTAGCTGCTAGAGGAATGGGATAGCTGTACCTTACAGGCAAACCCTTTTTCTTGGCCATAGTTGTGCCAGTGGATGAGTGTCTTAAACACAGGACTCTTCTAGTGTTCTCATACTGGAGTGGTCACTTTGAAATATAGATTATTGTATTTTTAGTAAATATAATGATAATTTTGTGGTCAAGTATTATTTATTAAAAAATGTTATTGATTTCGTAATTCTCTTGACATTTCATCTAGTTAATGAGAAAATGGAGTATTTTTAAATAGAAGTTTAGCACATAGTATGAAAGCGACAGAGAAAGTAGAGATTATAAATAATAAAAATGTTGGTATTTAATATAGGTGATGATAATTAATTTTTAATTACTTAATACATATAATAATAATGATAAAGTCTAAACGAAAGTATTATAGTATTATAGTTATAAACATAGTTGTACGTTGTTAAAGCTACTAACTAATAGGAGAAAATAGAAAAATGTTAATTTTGAAAACATTATATAAGGGGCAGTAGGAGGGGGAGGGATTTTGATTAATCCTGAGGGAATAATAGAAGCTAGGTATGCTTGGGGCCTTAGAACTAGATCAAGTAATCAAGATGAAACATATGGGATGCTTCAAGGCTTACTCATCACCAAAGAAAGAGAGGTCAACAATATTCTTATCTTTGGAGACTTATTGCTCACTAGTCAATTTCTCTAATCCAAAATATTTTCTTTGGGCTAAAATCATTTCCAAAATTTGGGATATTTTGAACAACTTCTCCTCTAAGGAATACTTCCATATCCTTTGTGATAATAATAAAGAGGCAAAAAAACTGGCCAATGAGGTAGCCTCCCTTGGGGAGGCATAATTAATGTTAAATAATATTAAACAATGATGTATAATCCCCTAAGGTTCATTGGGGGTTGGAGGGGGCCTCTAGGGAGCGCACTTATAAGGAAATTAAGATAGGGTGTAAGGTGGATTGTGGGGCATAATGAAATGAAGGGATGTGGAGTAATGTTGATTGACCTGCATCTCTCTCTCTCTATATGGCAGATGGAGGCGAGTTCTCCTTGTTGGTCATGGAGTGGTACAAGGTCGAGCATCATACACACACGAAGCTACTGGTTTCACAAGAATCGAAAATTAATTTATTTTATCGTGAGGAGAAATGATCTTAATCCATAATGGAGAATATCAATTTAATAACTAGGCAACTAAAAGAGTTCATGTGGAGTGGAGGTGGATAGGATGAATTAATAAGGGATCTATTGATATTAAGGGCATATCTGGTTCAATTCTCCAGTATGATTCACTTCCAAGAGGCTCTAGTGTGGGGTTTTGAGAGATTCAGTGTCATTGATGGTGAATGTAGTCAGGAGCAATGGAAATTATGGTGTTGGGTCTGGTATGCGTGGGGGTGAGTAGGAAGCTGTAGAGGAATTTGTTGTGGTAGAGACATAGGTTGTAGTAGAAGTTTGGGGTGCCAAGAATGAGGACGTGGGTAACAGTTGTTCGAAGGTAAATTCTATTCCTTTCCCTGGAAAGACAGATAATGGTCTCTTATTCTTGTTGTTTTAGCCAATAGTTCCCCTTGGTTTATTTAGAGTGTAAACAAAATCCATAAATGGGATGGCGGACACAGCCTAGGATTGAAGGGTGTTTTTGCCTTGGTTCTAAGATGAAGGTGAATGCAAAGAATTTGTTTTCTTTAAATTGGGGGTTCCTAGGGCTCAGTCGAAGCCGCTTATGGTTGGACATTGGCATTCTTGACTTGTATTTTGAGCCTTGGACAAAGTTGGATATGGGGTTAACTTGGAATCATGACATCAAGTTGGATTGGAAAATTGTCATCTGCCAGTGGTCTTTGATTGTTGTGCCTTTTTTCTTTGTTTGAGTTGTTGTATTACTATGTCAGTTAATTCTCAGACTTCTATGGAACTTGACTCCATGTTGGAGACCTCCTCATCCAACACATTTTTTCGATGTCAGGCCTCCCATGATGCCCTCTATCAAATTTTAGTGCAGGTTCACAATCTCTCTCTCACTCAAATTGAACACTTAGATAAGATCATTGCAATGCAAGTTCAAATCTCTAGGGTCTTGGATTTATTTTTGGTGCTCCAAAATATGTGAATGGATCTAATGTTTTCTGTGGAGAACTCCTTGGCTAGGGATGATTAGGAGGCACAAGTGGGTCACATGGAAATCAACCTCAACTATTCTGCTCCAGACTTTGAGTAATCAACTCTTCAACTAGTTATTTATGTGCATTTTCATCTTCTCATTGGACCTGACCAGATTTTTTCCATGGGTGAGTTGTTTTGGTATGCCTATACTTGATTTTAGGGAAATTTGGCATATGGGTTTTTGGTATGTCAGTATTTTAGCTCGTTTAGGCAGTATGGTTTTTGAGTCAGCAAGTCTAAAGTTGTATTTTGTTGTAATAGTCGAAACTGTAGTCTGTGGTCAAGTTGTCAAATGTAGAGGGATAGTATTGTGTCTCTGAATCAACAAGCCTTGAACACTAGACATAGTGATGTTTGAAATTGAAGTTAAATCTCTCGAGTTTCATGCTACGAATGAGCACAAATTTTAAGTAAAATTACTCATTTATGTTAAGAAACAAAACATTATCAATATCAATATCTATCTATCTATCTATCTATCTATATATATATATATATATATATATATATATATATATATATATATATATATATATATATATATATATATATATATATATATATAGATAGATATAGATATATAATTTTGTGATAAAATTCTGGTATTATAGATATATTTTTATTGAGATGAAAGTGAAGGTTAGGAGATATTGGATAGTGATAATAAATATATTCTTATTCAATAGATAAGTGTGGTTATTATTATAAATTTTAAGAGAAAATGAAGAAAGCTACATATAAGACTTGATGAAGGATTCTAACCTAGTGAAATTTATGTGAAAGAACACAAACTTTTTTCAAAACCGTAAATTAAATGAACTTCTCTGGTATGGTTAAGGATGTTTTAGGAAGGTGTTGATGCCTTGAAAATCGCTGCATCAACATCGGGGATAACCACCCGGTTCGGACCTTAAAGGCAGCTCCTTTTCCATTTCGTATGGTGGCTCCGACTGGATATAATGGGACCAGTTTCCCAATGATTGGTAAATGGGATGAATAAATGATTGATTTTCTAATATCTAACGATGATGGATGAATGATCTAATCTAAAAAAGTAAAATATAAACAACTATTCTATCCCGGGAAATTGCTTCTTTTAGTGTAATTCTGGATGGTCTTCATTCACAAACAGGCATATAGATGACCTTTGTTGGTAAGTAAAGATGTTTATTCATATGATAATTACTAAGCCCAAATAGTTGAACAAAGCAGTCAAGCAAACATTATTACACTATTTCTCATTTATATCATGGACATAGACATGGGTGAAAGAATAACAGTCCTCTGACATCTAATAGTGGAAAGTACAAGGCTTGTTGTTAAAGCACATATATATATATATTCAATGATAGAAAAATTTAAACGAATGCAAATGCATATAAAAAATGACAGAAGAGCATAGATAATAATACCATATGTTTATTTGAGTCACTCCCAATATCAATCGCATTCATGTTCCTTTTTCCAACTTAGAAAACACTTCCACAAGAGGCAATAGTGCACAGATTATCAAAGCTTTCTTTGTCAAAAATCAGAATATCGGCCCAGTCTTTATAAAAAATAGATCACAAGCACAATAGTGTGACTTCCTGATTTGAGTTTATACAAAAACTGAGGACCCTTTCCAATGCATTGAAAGGGCCTATAAATACTAATTAAACTAACTAATTACAAAATAAAGCTGCTAATAAATTGGTACAACTATGCTATGAAGATCTCCTCAAAATCGGCTTGTCCTTAGTCAGCAGCATGATTCATTGCTTCTAATGATCTCCCTTCGGCTTGAGCTGGTAGATTTCTAACATTGGTTGCAACTCTGGGGGGCAGCTTAGGCAAGAATTCAGTTGAGCTGAGTATGTGGCATCTTGTATCTCGGGGATCATGCAACTGATAGCATCAGTTAAACACTTGAGTGCGGCCCTCTGACTGTATGGCTTGATTAGAAAAAACCAAAACATATCCCAAGTTAGACTTTGGATGCCAGCGATTAATCTTCCTTTCTTTTCCAGCTCCTGGTTGCATGTCTATTCCAAGGCTTTGGCCGATGTTAATTTTCCTGGATTACACTGAGAAATCATATTAGACAAATAAAGAGTGTCATTGACAAATTCAATTAAATTGCCAGTAGATAACCGACATCTCGAGGTTTCTCTTTCTGCCTTCACTAATTGAGTCTACCATTCTAGGAACAGGATGTCTTTGTGTGCTTCAATAATTTAGGGCAGATCTGAAGCCTGTCCTTCAATGGAGTTTTTCTAGGTGAGGAAATTGGTTAAGGTTTCATCGACCTGTTCCAATTCCTGTCTGGCTTCAACTAATTTATCAACTATAGCTGTAGTAATTTCACAAAGAGGTTCAGCCAAAGAAATTTTATGACATAGCAGTCTCAATTGTGTAATCAATGCTTTATTGATTTGTATTTCTTCTGTTCTAAATTTTGCTATTTGAGGAAGGCTCCTGAACTTTTCCACTTCTTGTGATAGTTGAGCGATTTGCTCATCCTTAGTCTTGCTCATTTTTTCGTTCATTGCCTTCAATTTGGCCACTTCTTCATACAGTTCCTTCTGTTTCTGCACTGCACTTGAATCTATCCTCTGTTTCTCTTTGTGTAATTGCTCAGTTAATTGGCTGTTGGTCTGTTGCTGTGCTGCTAGTTGTTGTTCCAATTGATCTATTTTCCGTTGTGCTTCGGATACTTGCAACTACAATGAATCAATCATTTGATCTTTTTCCTTGAGGAGATTGCTCACTTCTGAAGCCTTATCCATTGTGGCTGCCGAATATGCTCCGACATACTGGGAGAGTTCTGTAAGGTCATCGGAAGGGTTCAGTTCCTCCTTCCACACCACGTTAGCCATCTCTGTTTGATTTGGAAAAACGGAATATTGATCAAGTCTTTTCCTTTTCCTCTGTCTTTTCACCACAGCCCTGTGTTTAGGGCTGTAAAAGACGTCTAGTGGTGGTATGTGTTCTACCTGTGAAACAATTTGATTAGATGGATCTCTGGGGATTATTTCTGCATCCTTACTACTAGGTAGGCCTCTGGTTCCTTCCATCGGAACCGTAGTTGTGGTTGTTTCTTGGCTGACTGTCACTTGAGGCTTGTCGAATCCTGGTGGAGTCTCGGGATTATTAATAATAGAGTCAAATTGCTGCCACTCCTGGAGGAGTTTTGGATCAATTTGAGTCTCCAAATCAATAATTTCACAGTCATGCTTCTTCCCTTTTTCCTACTCTTTTTCCTGCTCCTTTCCTTTCTCCTGCTTTGTTTCTTTTTCAGGAATTTCTTTTGTAGTGGGAGGCTCGTCAGTACTCTTCTGCCCAGGCTCGCTTGACTTAGCTGTTGGTGTAGTGGCCAACAAGTCCAGAGGCAAAGTTTGCAACCTCTGCTCTTTGAGCCTATTGAATTCCACCAGTGCTTCATCATTATATCACATTCTATCCAATGTTTTAACCTGAGACAAAGATTCTGCTGAAGAAAATAGATCATCAAATTGATCTTTTTCATGGTGAAACTTGGTGAGTTTGGCCTGTTCAATCACATTGTAGGCAACCTTCCGGGGATCGAATTGCCTACTAGGGATGGTTGCAAGGTTGAGCAAATTAATTTTGCCTACATCCTTCTCAGCGTGTTTCCAATCAAGTATGGTGTAAACACCACATATTAAAGGAAATACGGGCCATAGCTGCTTTTTGGAAGTCCTAAGAGTTTTGGACGTTCTAGCGGTTGTGATTTGGTAGGCTAATTCACGTGCCAACAATTTATCGGGCACATATAATGGGAGAACATGGGGTTTTTTGGCGCTGCCAAACACCCGTATATATGTGAATTTTTTTTCCCCGAACCAATTCCCCACTGCAGTCAAATCAATTTCGGCCTCCACGGAAAATCTTGGGGCAGGCCTATCAAAGATAGCATAATAGATGGGCAACATAAAACCATTACAAATTTGATATAAGTGGTCTTTGTAATGTGCCTTCGATAACATCTGATGGTAGATGTGAATTGGTTTGGGGTCCTGTGGCATCCACCTCCACCCGAGTATCGGGTATTTAGAATTAAAACAAAGCATGTCCATGACATAAGCACTGTAGTAGAAGGGAGGGATAGTCCGGGCAGTTTTGCGTGAATTGAATCTAAAATCAAGAATTGCAGAGGCTAATTTGTCAGACAATATATTGGCCCAATCCATGATATAACTACTAGTTGCCGCTTCCATTAAAGGAACCATTTCGATATCAAATCTTGCAGAATCATGCATCCCCCATATCCTACACATCATCGCCCCAGTGTAACCGTAAGGAGATGCTAAGGAATCCATGGAGTACTTACCCGATGACTTGTGTTTGTGCTTTGCTGGATTTTGTTTCCACTGTCTAATTGCTGCTGATTCCATCTGATTTTCATCTGCGAATTTCTTTAGAAAAGCTTTGTTGTATTTCTTCTCCGTCTAGGGCAAATGGTACATTTTCCTCAAGTCGTAAGGCTGGAACGAATCGAAAACTCTGCCATCAACTGTGCAAAAGGTCCTATTAGAAACAAGAATTTTTTCAACCACCCATCCGACCACATCAGTGTAAGGGAGAATTTTCTCCCGAGCTGCTATCCTGTGTAGAAACAAGTCGGCCAAATCCTTTAGCGAAGCTTCTGATTTGTTGGTTGAGTCTGCAGTCGCTTCTTCTTCTGTTTCCTCTGGTTCTTCAGCCTCAATCAGATTATAAATTCTTTGCCAACTGGTATTTCCCAGGCCGAGACATGTAGTGTCTGAAATCAATCCCTTCTTGCTTGGTCCTGGGTCACTGGTGGGCTGGATAGTAACTGCAGGGGCTGCTGCCGCAGCGGACCTCTTAGATTTCTTCCCCATTTGCTTAAAACTTGAAACTTCGATGGAATTCTGCACAAGGAAGGAAGACCAGCGTGATACAAAGAAACAGATAGCAAGAGCCAATATGAAAGAGTATGAATAAAGATCACGATAAAAATTGCCGCAGATAGAATCTAAGTGGAAAATCTCGGCATAACTCCTTCATTAATTGGCCGCTTCATCTATCAGTGATGATAAGGGGGCTTTTAAATAATCCATCACAACGTATATTGATTCAATCGTGGCTTATATTTTGGTGGTTAATCACATTTAATGATTGGCGTTGTGAAAAGGAGTATTTACATAATAATCCAAAATATCGTTCAATCACCGAAGGTGATACAATGCAGGCCAATCTTTATTATGTTTAGAAATACACGCCCAAATTTAATGTATCGCAATCGGGGCAGGGCTTGGGTTCCTTTATTTGTGCCATTGTGAATCGCCAATCACCGATAGCGATACGCCTCATCGCATCGGGGGATTTGAGGGTGGTTCAATTAATGCAACACTTACCAATGCCGATTGTTGATAGCGATGCCTTTATTGCATCGGAGGAATGGGGAATGCTTTATAGGTGATGTACTTTGTCTTTCCCCGATATCCGATAGCGATTTCCCTTTTTGGATTAGAATTATTCAATGTGCCTTTTCTTATGTTCCTTTTGTTATTGCGATATGTGATCTTGCAATTGCTTTATCGCAATAATAAAAGCTTTATAGATTTTTTTTTTAAAGGCCCTTTTCTCATTGTTTTCAAAAGGGAAATCATATTTCAATTGGACTTTTTATGAGGGTGTTTTCCTAATAATAAGTAAATACCAATTTATTCACATATCTATGTTTAAAAGGGACCCATTTCCTATTATGATTTCAAAGAAATTTTTTATTAAATTGGGGGGGGGGGGGGGGGTTGTTGTACAGCACAAAAATTGGCGATTCACTGGAAGAAATAGTTATCTCTGGGAAAAGTTAAAATACTTAAGCTTTTAAATCTGAAAATCTTATCTAAGTGAAAGAATCTAATATAATTAGAGCAACATAAATTCTGAATGTAATGGTAACTATCTCTGCTATTCTCTTCTCATGTTATAATTAAATACATTTTGTGTTTCAAATTAGCCTTGATTGGCTGCTAATGATAAAACAAAAACTTCTCCAACTTAGCTTTATAATGACTCCTTTGCCATAGGTAGAGCCTCTGTTGCCAACAAATGTCTATAGTTTCAACAGGGATACCTTTTAACCATTTGAATTTTCATTATCCCATTCATTTCAGAGTATGATTAAAAAGAATGAATCTGGAAATATGTTTTCATATTTTTGTATCATTTTCCTTTTTCTTCCTTTTGTAAGATAAAAATCCATTATCCTGGTTTGGTAGCCAGCTGTTTGACAATGCCATTCACTGGTAATAATTTAACTGAACAAGCTGGTCGTGATGAGACCCCTTGTCTTATAATTATAAGCCATTACCCTGTTTTGGTATGCAGTATTGGTAATGTCAATCGAACTATTTCCCTATGATCATGGTAAGCAGGCTTGTGATAAGACCTCTTATCTTTTACCTCAAGTATATTTTAGAATTACACTCTGAGTAATTATAACTCTTGATGAATGGGATGAACAATTTTCTCCTTAAGAGAGGATGGATGACAAGATAAGAGTTGAAAATGCTAAGATTGATTCAGTATCTGTTTTGTATTGATAACCATTTCGGGGCTGCTTAAAAACATTAAAATGGTTTACAGTATTTCTAATCTTTGGGAAGAGTTTACAGAAATAAAATGGGGTTTCAGAATCTAAATATACCTAATTTCCTAGAAATCTTCCTTTCATTTAAGGTTTCCATTTTAAAAGAAAATATCATAACCATTTCTTTTGAGAAACTTTTCAACATAGTAAAGACCAATGGAAGGCTAACTTTATTCTTCTAACATCTAAAATCTAATCTATGTACAAGAGTTTAGCTGGAAATTGAATATTTACAAAGGGAGGAGGGGTTACATTCTCAATTAAAGAATTTTTTCAAGATGAGGCCATTAACAGGAAGAGAATCTCTCTTTCCTTATAGATCTTGCAAAATGAAAGTAAAAGGGCCTATCTTCTCATTTATTTGAAATGGTCCAAGCCACATTTTCTGGAACTTTGTGTGTTTTCCTTTATCCTCATGGGCTTTGTCCCATTTCAAAACTAGATCACCAACTTGCAATTGTTTTGAACTGGTTGAAGTTGTATCAAAGGATGACTTGATAATTTGCTGATGTTTTGCATGTATAATCCTGGCTTTTTCCCTTTCTTCTTCTAATTTCAAAATTTGATCGTGTCTTAGTTGAATAGAAGATGAGGGACTTTCTTCGATAAACTGCACTAAGGCTAAAGATGGAAGCACTAAGTTAGCTGGTATGACAGCTTCCTTTCCATACACTAGATTGAATGGAAAAGTGCCTATAGAGGTTTTCTGAGTTATTATGTCAGCCCAAAGTTCAAATACCAAAGATTTATGTCAGTTCTTATAATTCTGTTCAATAGTTCACTTAATAATTCTAACAAGGTTTTTATAATTCTGTTCAATAGTTCACTTAATTATTACCCTGAGGATAGTAATTTGGAGAATACCTCAATTTAAATCCCCTTTTGATAGTGAACTCAAACATAGAATTTCCAGATAAATAAGATGCATTATCAGAAACAAGAGCATTTGGGACACCAAACCTGGTAATGATGAATTGATCTATGAATTCCATAATTGCCTGAGAATTTGTTTTCTTTAAAGGAATCGCTTCAACCCACTTAGTAAAGTAATCGGTGGCAGTAAGGATATACTTATGTTGCTGGATGAATGTGGAGTGATTTCTCCAATGATGTCCAATCCCCATTGCTCAAATGGTTGCTCAATGTTGACTGGTTGCAAAGGGAAAGCTGGCTTTCTTTGTCTTCCACTGGAGGTTTGACAGCTTTGACATTTCCTTACATATTCATGAGTATCCCTGAACAAGGTGGGCCAATAGTACCCAGCATGAATGATTTTGTGAGCTGTGGTGTCAGCTCCAAAATGTCCTCTTGCCGGTCCATCATGAAGTTCCTGCAAAACCTTTAATGCTTCAGGTTTTTCTAAGCATTTTAATAAAATTGAATCATAATTTTGCCTAAACAATACACCATCTATAATTGTAAAGTTTTTTTCTTTCAATCTAATGGCACGTTTGTTTTTATAGGAGAGATTGGAAGGAGCGTACCCATTTCTTAGATAGAAAATCAGATCTGTATACTGTGATTCAGAACCTGTGGTACTTATCTGATTGATTTCTTCAGTATCTTCTGTATTTTCAGATTCTTGAATGTTGAATGCTCCTGCTAACAACTTGCAAAAACCTTGGCCTTTGACAATCTTCGTTGGCTTGATTTCGAAGTCATATTCTTGTAATGTTGTGACCCAATTTGCTCTCTTTTCTCCTAATTCCCTTTGAACCAGTAATTGTCTTATTGCCGAGAAATGAACTATAACTTTTGTATGAGCTTTTAAGAGGAAGGGCCTATAGTGTTTTATGGCTTTGTACACAGCAAAGGCTTGTTTTTCAACTTCCGAATAATTCAGTTCAGCACCTTGAAGATTTGAGCTATAAAACGAAATGGGTGCTTCCAAGTTTTTATCATTGATTTGAGTCAATACTACTGCATATGACGAAGCGGATGCGATGGTATATAGTATGAAATGATTAGAAAAATTGGGAGTGATTAAAGCAGGGGCATTAATTATTGATTGCTTGATGGAATCGAATGCCTCCTTTTCTACAGATCCCCATTTAAACACTAAATTTTTCTTAATCATCATTTGCAATGGTAAAATAATCTGGGAAAAATCCGGAACAAAACGTTTAACAAAGTTAATCTGACCCAAAAATGACTGCATGGATTTTTTATTATGGGGAAATGGAATTTCAGAAATCTCTTTAATTCTGTCTGGATCAATATAGATACCATCTTTTGAAATAATGAAGCCTAAAAGTTTTCCTTGATTAAGGGCAAAAAAGGACTTCTTTGGATTAAGAGAGATACCATATTTTCTACATCGTTCAAAGATTCGTTTTAAATCATGTACGTGATTAGACATTTTCTTGGAAAATATAGTAATATCATCTAAATAGAAGACTACTGATTTATTAAGGAATCCTTTGAACGCTTTGTCCATGGCTCTCTGAAATGTGGCTCCTTCATTGATGAGTCAAAAAGGCATCTTTTGGTAGGCATAAGTTCCCCACTTAGTTCTGAAGGTAATTTTAAGCCTGTCATCAGGATGAACCAGTATTTGGTTATATCCTGAAAAACCGTCTAAAAAGGACCTTAGTTCTGAACCAGATACTGAATGTAATGTTTGCTCCATAGTAGGTAAAGGGAAGTTATCATTTTGACTTGCCTTGTTAAGATTTCTGAAATCAATGCAAATCCTGATATCGCCATTTTTCTTCCTAACAGGCACCATGTTGGAAACCCAGTTTGAATGTCTCACAGGAAACATTATCTTAGCCTTTAAGAGTTTATTTAATTCAGCCTTTATTTGACTTTCAAGGTTAGGATGAATCTTTCTTAACTTCTGTTGCACTAGTTTTTGTTTAGAAAGCATTGGAATAGTATGTTGAATAATTGATGTATCATATGTTTTCAAATCATCATATTTCCAAGCGAAGACATACTTGTTTTTTGTTAACAGCTTAATGAATGATGTTCTTTCTTCTATAGAAAGTCCTAGTCCCAAATTGATGTTTTGAGGGTTCTCATCAGTACCTAGGTTTATCAATTCAAATCTTAAAGTGGAACTCTGGATTTTTGAATTGGTCACCTATTTAAACCTGTCTTTAATATCATAAAGATCTTCAAGCTTGACCACTGGTTTTGGTATTGAGTTTCCCTCTTGCTTTTCCTTCATCTGAAGGTCATGATCACTTTCATCAATGATTTGGCAATCATAGGACTTGTCAGAAGTCAAGAAGCTTAAAATGTCATCATCATGATTGAACACTCTCCAATTCGTGACATTATCGGGGATTGATGGACTAAAAATTAATTCTACTGAAAATCTATCTGGGCTATAATCTTCGGATGGTAGGATTCTGGAAGCAACATTAGCTAACAGGTCTGCTGCTGCATTTTGGGACCTAGGGATGGGAGAAATATTGAATGCTAAAAATTGAGAGGTGAGTTCTTGTACCAGAGACTGATAGTGTTTGAGATGACCGAAGAGGCAATGAATTGTATTTCTCACCTATTTAATAACGATCTCTGAATCACCAAACACTTTCAAACATTGAACGTTTAGGCCAATCGCTTTGTAGAGTCCCTGGACTAGGGCCTCATATTCAGCTGTATTGTTTGTTCATTCAAATTCCAATCTGCATGATAACATAGTTTTTTCTCCCTGAGGGCTAACCAAAATACATCCTGCTCCCGAGCCTTCACTAGACTTAGACTCTTCAAAATATAGTGACCAAAATAAAGAATTATCAACAATTTTATTTACAATTTCCTCAGTAGTATTAAAACATCTTGACCTATCTGTTTGTGAAAAAATTTCAATCTCAGATGTGAAATTATTAACTGGGAAAGGAGATGGTTGGGCAGTGAAGTTGCCAAAGAATGATTCAGATGAATAATTCCCCAAGATATTGTTATTAAATGCTATTGGTTGGTTTTCTTGTTCAAACTCGGTAACTGTATGGGTCATGTGTTTCTCCCGATCAATCTTGATCTGATTCAGTTTTCCTTTATAAGGTAACCACATATGAGACCAATCGGTGGAAATATAACCGTGGAGTTTTTTGGACCAATCTCTACTTAAAATCAACCCATAAAATTCAGGTATATCAACGATCAAAATATAAATTCTTTGAACTACTTAGGATCAGCCGATAATCTGATAGTTACTGAGTTGATTTCCCCTAAAACCTAGACCTTAGTTCTATCCAACTGTTCAATATGAATTACAAAATTTTGGGGTTCAATGCTCAGTTTGGAACAAACTGAAGCTGGCATTATATTAGAGGAAGCCCCTGAGTCAATCAAATAGTTGTGTAGGTTTCTATTATAGATCTCATAGGTTAAGAGGAAAGGTGGAGTATGAGAATTTGATCTATCCCTAATTAAGACTGTGTTAGTAGCTTCCACTCTACCAGAAGGCGGTTGGCCTAAATCATTAGCAGGTTTGGACAATACAGCACTAGGAAGAGGTGAAGAAGGAATGGCATTTAACTCTTTAATAAGTAACTTCTGCTGTTGTTTGAGTTTACTAAGTTCAAACATAGTAATATTTGCCTTAGTCTTCTTCATGTCTTCGATAATATTGTAGTCCATAGAATCTGATACTACCAATGTCTTAGATGTTGAAGGTAGATTTGAAGATGATGGTTGATTTTGGGATGGTGTTGCCGAAGCTTTCTTTGTAGGAATCTTTTCTTTGGTAGTAGAGGAACTTACATTCCTTTTCTTCGAAGTTGTTTGGACAGGTTTAGGAGTGCCTTTACTCCTAGTAGTCACGGGGAAAGCTTCTTGTTAGTTTTCTGTATCGGAAGTGGGCAAAATAAAATCCCACATCCAATGGCATTCGACAGTCTCTTCTTCTTCGGGTTCCTCGGATGTTAAGACTGTTTCATCTTCTTCTTCTTCTTCTTCAAGATCTGAATCGACATTGGATATAACATTTGGTGGTTTTGATTTAGTTTTCTTGAAATTCCTAAATGGCATTTTTGTTGAGGTTTCTGCTACTTTATTTTTTATTTCAACCATTTCATTTGACATAGTCTTGAGGACTTTCTATAAACCTTCCATATCAAATGGATCTTTAAGGGTTTTCTTCTTTGAATCATCTTTGAAAGAAAGCTTTTTGGATTTTCTATCTTCAAGAGCAGCTTTCTTTTCTAGAGCATTAATACGTTTCTCCACAGCAAGTTCTTCTTTCATGTTTTCAGCTAAAGTTGGTTTTGCAGCCCCATCTACGAAGATATATATATTGGAGGGTAGGGAAGTTATATACCATTCACTTCTAATTTGGTCACTTGGTTTGGAGGCTGTCGGAATATTATTCAAGAGTTTATTGAATCGTGATTTGAATTCTTTAATCGGTTCCTTATGCTCTATCCTAAGATTGGAGAGATCATTGATCAATGTGGCTAAAGATCTATCATCACCATACTTAGTAAGAAATTGTTCTTGGCAAATGTTCCAACTGGTAATGGATCTAGAGGGCAGGGAAAAATACCAAGATCCCGCTGATCCTTGCAAAGTATAAGGGAAAAGCCTAATGACAACATCTTCCTCTGTTACTCCTTTCAAATTAACTGATAACATGAAGTTGTTAATATGTTCTTCGGCTTTTGTTCCAACATCTGGATTAAACTTGGGTAACCATTTTTCAGGAGAATCAGGCAATGCATGTAATGGTGCAGGCATATTTACTGCACTGGGACTATTCCATGGATCTGCCATTGAAACACCAGTAGTGGATGATATTGATGATGAAATTACAGATGTTTGGGAAGGAATTGATATTGAGGATTGGGCAGGTTGGGATGTTGAAGTTCCTGATCCCTGATGAACAACAATATGTAATGAGGGAGTGGATGGCTGACTTCGCACTGGGGAAGATGAGATGGAGGATGTGGATGAGAATGTTTCACTGTCAGATCCTTCAGTGTTCTTCTTTTCCCTTTTCCTTCTAGGTAAGGGCAACTCAGTAGGTTCGATACTGAGTTTTCCGCTCAGAAGTCTGGTGAGAGGATGAGGTAGATTGAATTGTGAAGTCTAACTTCCTTGAGATACCTCAGATTTCTGTGGTGATATAGAGAAGCCTTGAAGTTTATGGATGAGTAATTGAGCTTCAGGGGACTCAGGACTTAATCATTCTAGAGTATTGTGGGCTTGAGCAGTGGTAGTTGATTCCTCTTCTTCTCGGTTGGATACGGGAGAACCAACATACAATTGGGAAGTACGAGGTGATGTGGAGGGAGATTTACTCTCAGAATGGATTGTAGGTTTGGGTTTGCTCACCATTCATAGTTCATACACTCCCTCTAGCGCCAAAAATGTTGAAGTCTCGAAAATTGCTGCATCAACATCGGGGATAACCACCCGGTCCGGACCTTAAAGGCAGCTCCTTTTCCGTTTAGTATGGTGGCTCCGACTGGATATAATGGGACAAGTTTCCCAATGATTGGTAAATGGGATGAATAAATGATCTATTTTCTAATATCTAACGATGATGGATGAATGATCTAATCTAAAAAAGTAAAATATAAACAACTATTCTATCCCGGGAAATTGCTTCTTTTAGTGTAACTCTGGATGGTCTTCATTCACAAACAGGCATATAGATGACCTTTGTTGGTAAGTAAAGATGTTTATTCATATGATAATTGCTAAGCCCAAATAGTTGAACAAAGCAATCAAGCAAACACTATTTCACTATTTCTCATTTATATCATAGACATAGACATGGGTGAAAGAATAACAGTCCTTGGACATCCAATAGTGAAAAGTATAAGGCTTGTTGTTAAAGCACATATATATATTCAATGATAGCAAAATTTAAATGAATGCAAATTCATATAAAAAATGACAGAAGAGCATAGATAATAGTACCATATGTTTATTCGAGTCACTCCCAATATCAATCGCATTCACATTCCTTTTTCCAACTTAGAAAACACTTCCACAAGAGGCAATAGTGCACAGATTATCAAAGCTTTCTTTGTCAAAAATCAGAATATCGGCCCAATCTTTATAAAAAATAGATCAGAAGAACAATAGTGTGACTTCCTGATTTGAGTTTATACAAAAACTGAGGACCCTTTCCAATGCATTAAAAGGGCCTATAAATACTAATCAAACTAACTAATTACAAAATAAAGCTGCTAATAAATTGGTACAACTATGCTATGAAGATCTCCTCAAAATCGGCTTGTCCTTAGTCGGCAGCATGATTCATTGCTTCGAATGATCTCCCTTCGGCTTGAGCTGGCAAATTTCTAACATCGGTTGCAACTCTCAGGGGCGACTTAGGCGAGAATTCAGTTGAGCTGAGTATGTGGCATCTTGTATCTCGGGGATCATGCAACTGATAGCATTAGTTAGACACTTGAGCACGGCCCTCTGACGGTATGGCTTGATTAGAAAACCAAAAGGTATCCCAAGTTAGACTTTGGATGCCAGCAGTTAATCTTCCTTTCTTTTCCAGCTCCTGGATGCATGTCTGTTCCAAGGCTTTGGCCGATGTTAATTTTCTTGGATTACACTGAGAAATCATATTAGACAAATAAAGAGTGTCACTGACAAATTCAATTAAATTGCTAGTAGATAACTGACATCTCAAGGTTTCTCTTTCTGCCTTCATTAATTGAGTCTGCCATTCTAGGAACAGGATGTCTTTGTGTGCTTCAATAATTTAGGGCAGATCTAAAGCCTGTCCTTCAATGGAGTCTTGCCAGGCGAGGAAATTGGTTAAGGTTTCATCAGCCTGTTCCAATTCCTGTCTGGCTTCAACTGATTTATCAACTATAGCTGTAGTAATTTCACAAAGAGGTTCAGCCAAAGAAATTTTATGACATAGCAGTCTCAATTGTGTAATCAATGCTTTATTGATTTGTAGAGCTTCTGTTCTGAATTCTGCTATTTGAGGAAGGCTCCTGAACTTTTCCACTTCTTGTGACAATTGAGCAATTTGCTCATCCTTAGTCTTGCTCATTTTTTTGTTCATTGCCTTTAATTTGGCCACTGCTTCAGACAGTTCCTTTTGTTTCTGCACTGCACTTGAATCTATCCTCTGTTTCTCTTTGTGTAATTGCTCAGTTAATTGGCTGTTGGTCTGCCGCTGTGCTGCTAGTTGTTGTTCCAATTGATCTATTTTCCGTTGTGTTTTGGATACTTGTAACTGCAATGAATCAATCATTTGATATTTTTCCTTGAGGAGATTTCTCACTTCTGAAGCCTTATCCATTGTGGCTGCCGAATATGCTCTGACATACTGGGAGAGTTTTGTAAGGTCATCGGAAGGGTTCAGTTCCTCCTTCCACACCACGTTAGCCATCTCTGTTTGATCTGGCAAAAGGGAATATTGATCAAGTCTTTTCCTTCTCCTCTGTCTTTTCACCATAGCCCTGTGTTTAGGGCTGTAAAAGACGTCTAGTGGTGGTATGTCTTCTACCTGTAAAACAATTTGATCAGATGGATCTCTGGGGATTATTTCTGCATCCTTACTACTGGGTAGGCCATTGGTTCCTTCCATCCGAACCGTAGTTGTGGTTGTTTCTTGGCTAAATGTCACTTGAGGCTTGCCAAATCCTGGTGGAGTCTCGGGATTATTAATAATAGAGTCAAATTGCTGCCACTCCTGGAAGAGTTTTGGATCAATTTGAGTCTCCAAATCAATAATTTCACTGTCATGCTTCTTCCCTTTTTCCTTCTCTTTTTCTTGCTCCTTTCCTTTCTCCTGCTTTCTTTCTTTTTCGGGAATTTCTTTTGTAGCGGGAGGCTCGTCAATACTCTTCTGCCCAGGCTCGCTTGACTTAGTTGTTGGTGTAGTGGCCAACAAGTCCAGAGGCAGAGTTTGCAACCTCTGCTCTCTGACCCTATCGAATTACACCAGTGCTTCATCATTATATCTCATTCTAGCCAATGTTTTAACCTGAGACAAGGATTCTGCTGAAGAAAATAAATCATCAAATTGATCTTTTTCATGGTCAAACTTGGTGAGTTTGGCCTGTTCAAGCACATTGTAGGCAACCTTCCGAGGATCGAATTGCCTACTAGGGATGGTCGCAAGGTTGAGCACATTAATTTTGGCTGCCTCCTTCTCAGCATGTTTCCAATCAAGTATGGTGTAAACACCACATCTTAAAGGAAATACATGCCATAGCTGCTTTTTGGAAGTCCTAAGAGTTTTGGACGTTCCAGCGGTTGTGATTTGGTAGGCTAATTCACGTGCCAACAATTTATCGGGCACATATAATGGGAGAACATGGGGTTTTATGGCGCTACCAAACACCCGTATATATGAACTTTTTCTTCCCCGAACCAATTCCCCACTGCAGTCAAATCAATTTCAGCCTCCTTGGAAATTCTTAGGGCAGGCCTATCAAATATAGCATAATAGATGGGCAACATAAAACCATTACAGATTTGATATAAGTGGTCTTTGTAATGTGCCTTTCATAACATCTGATGGCAGATGTGAATTGGTTTGTGGTCCTATGGCGTCCACCTCCACCCAAGTATCGGGTATACAAAATTAAAACAAAGCATGTCCATGACATAAGCACTGTAGTAGAAGGGAGGGATATTCCGGGTAGTTTTGCGTGAATTAAATCTAAAATCAAGAATTGCAGAGGCTAATTTATCACACAATATATTGGCCCAATCCATGATATAACTACTAGTTGCCGCTTCCATTAAAGGAACCATTTCAATATCAAATCTTGAAAAATCATGCATCTCCCATATCCTACACATCATCGCCCCAGCGTAACAGTAAGGAGATGCTAAGGAATCCACGGAGTACTTACCCGATGACTCGTGTTTGTGCTTTTTTGGATTCTGTCTCCACTGTCTAATTGGTGCTAATTCCTCTCATTTTCATCTATGAATTTCTTTAGAAAAGATTTTTTGTATTTCTTCTCCGGCTCGGGAAAATGGTACATTTTCCTCAAGTCGTCAGGCTGGAACGAACTGAAAACTCTGCCATCAACTGTGCAAAAGGTCCTATTAGAAATAGGAATTTTTTCAACCACCCATCTAACCACATCAGTGTAAGGGAGAATTTTCTGTCGAGCTTCTATCCTGTGTAGAAACGAGTCGGCCAAATCCTTTAGCGAAGCTTCTGATTTGTTGGTTGAGTCTGTAGTCGCTTCTTCTTCTGTTTCTTCTGGTTCTTCAGCCTCAATTAGATTATAAATGCTTTGCCAACTGGTCTTTCCTAAGCCGAGATATGTAGTGTCTGAAATCAATCCCTTCTTGCTTGGTCCTGGGTCGTTGGTGGGCTGGATAGTAACTGCAGGGGCTGCTGCCGCAGCGGACCTCTTAGATTCCTTCCCCATTTGCTTAAAACTTGAAACTTCGATGGAATTCTACACAAGGAAGGAAGACCAGTGTTATACAAAGGAATAGATAGCAAGAGCCGATATGAAAGAGTATGAATAAAAATCATGGTAAAAATTGCCGCAGATAGAATTTAAGTGGAAATTCTCAGCATAACTCCTTCATTAATTGGTCGCTTCATCTATCAGTGATGATAAGGGAGATTTTATATAATCCATCATAACATATATTGATCCAAGCGTGGCTTATATTTTGGTGGTTAATCGCATTCGATGATTGGCATCGTGAAAAGGAGGATTTACATAATAATCCAAAATATCGTTCAATCACCGAAGGTGATACAATGCATGCCAATCTTTATTATGTTTAGAAATACACGCCCAGATTTAATGTATCACAATCGGGGCAGGGCTTGGGCTCCTTTATTTGTGCGATTGTGAATCGCCGATCGCCGATAGCGATACGCCTCATCGCATCGAGGGATTTGAGGGTGGCTCAGTTAACACAACACTTACCAATGTCGATTGCTGATAGCGATGCCTCTATCGCATCGGAGGAATGGGGAATGCTTTATAGGTGATGTGCTTTGTCTTTCCTCAATATCCGATAGCGATTTCCCTTTTCAGATCGGAATTATTCAATGTGCCTTTTCTTATGTTCCTTTTGTTATTGCGATATGCAATCTTGCGATCGCTTTATCGCAATAATAAAAGCTTTATAGTTTTTTTTTTTAAAAGGCCCTTTTCTCATTGTTTTCAAAAGGGAAATCATATTTCAATTGGACTTTTTATGCGGGTTTTTTCCTAAGTAAATACCAATTTATTAACATATCTATGTTTAAAAGGGACCCATTTCCTATTATGATTTCAAAGAAATATTTTATGAAATGGGGGGGGGGGGGGGGGGGGGTTGTTGTACAACATAACAGAAGGTTATAGGAATGAAGTGGCAGGATGAGTCTTACTAGTATTTTTTAAAATGATTCTGAGGTGTTTTTGGGACAAGATTTCATGCAAACATATAATGTAGTTGCCCTTTCATACTTAGACTATTTGCCTATATTTCCATGCCCAACCAAACACTTGGTGCCTATTGTGAGTAGGATGTGAGAAAACTTGTTTACATGATGAATGTATTAGTACACAAACTACTAAGACTATATTACTTAGTTCTTTTAGTGGATGTTTGATAAATTTTTTTACAAAGATCTTATGTTCCATTCATATATCCATTCGTAAGGCCGAGGTTAGAAAAGCATCATATCACTCACTTATCATGATTGGGATAGAAGAAGAAAGACTTGTGAAGTTGTAAGGAACCTCTGCTCATGCACATAAAATTTCATACAACTCTCATTATGATGAAGGTATAATTCCATCAAGTCTTTTATGGTGTGCTATAATTGGACATCTGAACTATGACAACCTTCGTTTGTTGAAGAAAAATGGTGTTACTTGTTTGCAAACTATTCCTATGAAACTTAAGCAATGTGATGCTTGCATCCTAGGAATGCACAACAAACAATAATTTCAAAATTCTCATTCCAGAGCATATATAAATCTTGAACTCATTAATTATGATTTATGTAGCCCTATTCCTTCAAAAAATTGTTCCTTATAATCCCCAACAAATTTAGTAGTAAAAAGAACGAACATGAAAATCTTAAATATGGTATGCTCAATGATGTTTTTCAAGAATGTTAAGCTATTTGTTTTGGGCTGATGTGGTTCTATGTATTGTGTATATAAATAATAGGTGTCCATCTCATGTTATATATAACAAGACTTCCTACAAAATGTGGTATTGCTACATTCCTTCGATGAGGCATCTCAGGGTTTTTGGTTCCATCTATTATGCCTTGATACCTAAGGAACATAGAAATAAAATTGGTGCAAGGAGTCGCAATGTATCTTCTTGGGGTACTCAAATACCTCAAAATCATACCATCTCTATGATGAACTGAATAAGAAGTTTATAATATCTAGAGATGTGATCTTTCATGAATCTTCCAAGATTGACAATGTTATTAAGCGACAATTTGATCGTTTGGATAGTTTTGGACGTAAAAAGTATTTTCGGGAGTTTGATAATGACATTCCACATATTGAAGGGGGGAATATCTATAGTGGATCAATATGTTGAATCTCCCTCTGAATCACTCTCTCCCCGACATGAATCTTCAAACACTGATCAAGATGACACTTTGAGTGATGTGATTGATAGAATTGGGAGGCTAAATCTTGATTCAGCCGCATCCCAATCAACTGAGCAACCTGTTCCATCTCATAAAGGTCCTCCAAAATGGCTGACAAAGACACTTGAAAGTGTTTGTTTTGATGAGGTTGGAAATACAGTAGAAAGAAGCTCATCAAGACAGAATGGAGGTGGTGTAGAGGATCCTGATTCATCTATTGATAAGGATGTTTTTTATGATTGTGAACTAAATTTGTCTATAGATCTTAAACCAACTTCCTTCAAGGAAGTCGCCTCTCATGATGAATCGAAAGAAGCGATGCAAAAATAATATGATTCTTTGATAAAGAATGGAACCGGGAAGCTGGTTGATCCTCCATTGGGAACAAATCCAATAGGTTGCAAATGGGTCTTTAATAAAGTGTATAAATAATATGGCTCACTTGACAAGCATAAAGTGAGGCTTGTGGAAAAATTTTTTGCACAAAAATAAGCGGTCGATTATGAGGATATGTTTTCCCCTAACTGAATTATTTCTTGTAAATGTGACAAGAGAGTTGGAAAAGGCAACAAGAATTTGAATAAGTACCATTTGGATTATAAGTTCTAACGTGAGATGAAGAGTTTGTGAAGGAGTTACAGGGGAAATGCATAATTTTATATGGGTTTGGATAGTGTGCAATCACCCATTGTCTAGCATTATTGGGAGGGTCATTGCACAAGTCATGACACAATTTTATTACATGACAAAGTGTAGGGAGATAATTTATTGTTGGTAAGAGGAAAATATAAGGATGAAAACACAATAGAAATAAATACACAATATTTTTCTTGAATAAATAATTTCTATTCATTAATAATTCTCTCACATACATCCACCAAGCTATGACTATTCTCTCTTCTTGTTTCACATTACAAATCCCAACCATAGGTATACAAACACAAAACTTTTTAAATATGGAATCATGCAAACTCTAACTTTCCTTTCCTCATTCAAACTAAGACTTCTCATTTTAAGTAAACTTATCTACCTTTCCTTTCAGTTAACTCAACATTTTTCTTTTTCTTGACTCAACTTTTCTAGACAAAGCATTAACCTTTTAACTCTGGTTCAATTGAATTCTAATATTAGAGTCAAATTGCTTTCCTTAACTTAACTCTACTCTTCATGCATTACATGCATACAAGAGTAATTACTATTTCTAAAAATACTCCCTAATTATGACCATATGACACAACCTTAAGTCAATCGTGACTTAACTATGCATGCTATGCTTGCAATAAAAAATTGACTCAAAGTTTTTTTACAATGCAATTTTTTCTTTTTCATTTCTTTCATATTCTATATGCTTGAAACTACTTCATTTTCAGTTGTGCTTTCTTGATGTAAGCTCCATATTTCTTCACTTGCTTCTACTACAATTTTCTTTGACTTCTTTTATGTTTGTTCTAAAAAACAATTTAGGCTTTTAGAGCCTATCTTCTATAGCTTCCTCTTGAAAGATTTGATCACTCATGGGCTACTACAAAAAGTCTTCATCTTCAAACTATGAACTTTGCCATGCTTCTTTCGCTTCATATTCCTTATCTTCTTTCTTCCATATTTCTTGATAGTATAATTTCATGTATTCTTGACACCATTGTTGAAAGCTTGTTTCGATGATTTCTTCTTTGTCTTGAAAAACTTCCATGTCCTTTCCTACATCTTTTCCTTCATCTTCTCTTTTAGCTATAATTGTAACTGGAATGTTGTCCTATCTACTTGCAAACTCAAAATCAATGTTAAAAACATCTTCATTATGCTCTCTAGTGAGAGCTTTCTGTGTTTCTTGTTTTTTCTCTACCTTTTCAACTACATTGAGGCTATCTTCCAATGTTATGTTGTTAATAGATATTCTCATCAAAAACTCATGAATCACTTTACCCTCTTCCTAATAATCAATTGTTTCTAGATCGGTCACTGGTTCATGAAAAATTCTAACTATTGCTTCATACCTTGTTGCTATAGTGTTAGCTTCAACCTTCAATTATTCATCAAACATGGCACTTTCCATATTTCCACAATCAGTCCTTGTTTCAAAAAAGAGACCACAAATTTCACCAACATAATTCTCAACCACTTTGTGGTAAGATATCTAAGCATGCATTAGGAGAATTTTGAGGTCTAATATGGGCCTCGTCAGGAAATTATAAAATAAGGTTAGATTACATCATCAAATTTTAGAGAGGAAAAAAACTAACTATTCAACTCGTACTTTTCAACCTATCTTACTATGGGTTTGCTCAAATTTTGAGTGAAAACACTCGTTCGATGCAGAATTTGATTCCTCATCCAAAGAGTACCCATGTTGCATACTTTCGATGGACCCTACTACACAAAAAATTAGAAATACATGAAAAATGTGATTGCAACAACATTTTTTAATGTATTTCTCATTTTTCGTGTAGCAGGGTCCATCAAAAGTATGCAACATGGGTACTCCTTGTACGAGGAATTAAATTTTTCATGCAACGAGTACCCCCACTTGAAATTTGAGTTAAACATTAGGGAGATAAGTTGAAAATATGAGTTGAAAAGGTAGTTTTATCATTTTATTATTTTTACTTTTTTACTCAAAAAATGGTGAATCATCCCCCGTGGTTGATATCATGATTTTGAATCCTATTGGTTCTTATGTAGTTTAATTTTGTTGTACATTTTTCATAGAAGGCCCATTTTAGACCTCAAAATTTCCCTAATGCATGTGCTTAATAAGTTATAACAATTTCAACTTCATCGAATTCATGATTTGTTGTTGGATTCATGAGAGATTCACTTTCAGATCTACAAACCATTACTTCATATGAAAAATATTCTTGGTTATTCTCAAACTTAAATGCCTCAAAATCTGATTCAAAGAGGTCATCATCAACTATAATCATACCAATTATGTCACAACTTACTTTACAGTCACCATCTGTATGTGTCTCCTCATAGTGGTATTCACCATCATATTCATCATCCATGTTACAGTGGGGTTCTTGTGCATCAATATCCTCTTGCTCTACTTCAGATGTAGAGGCTTCAACTTCTCACTTGACAATATTTTCTGTGTCTTCCTCATCCATATGCATGTATGCATGATGGGTTTCACTTTTATAGTATTTGTGTCCATCATTCACATTTGAGTGGGATTCTCCAAGCTCTTCATTCCTCCTAGAGTCTTGCTTATTTACTCTTGGCCTTGCAGATGAATTTCTATTCATTATAAGAAGGTCAATAGTTTTCATCATCAAATGTATTTTCCACGTACTTTAATTTTTAGTTTTTGAATAAGTTGAGCCTATGACCACTGTTGTTGTCGTATTCTCAAAGGTCATTGTCCAACATCATTGAGTTTTTGTCATCAAGGGTTCACGAAAAACATGGAGTGTCAATTTAAATGGATTATGTCTGCGGATGTTTATATGATCAGGTCGAAAGGGGTCATGTATTTGGGTTATGTGTTTGTCATCTGTTGATCAGAATTGTCCAAATTGACATTTTGATGGTCTTGAAGTGTGGTCACTAAAATTATTCTATATCTTTATTTATTCTTATATATCCCATATTCACCTATTTACTACCTTATTTCCTTTATTTCCCTTCATTCACTCCCCTACATATATAACTCACACCCTATACCTTTCTCACATACCATTTATTTATCATTCCCACTACATTTACATTCTTCCCCTTCATTCTAGACATATTCCCCCTCACAACATCATTACCATCATTACCATCATTGATAACATGAAATAGCTCTCATGTCAACACACCCCCCTCATACCTAAGTTATTATATTCATCATATCCAAATTATTTCCCCATACCTTTTTACACATGCTAAATCAAATGGAGCTCTCCAAAGCATCAGCTCACAGATCGTTGCGCAACAAGACAAAAGGTAGGGGTTAATTCAAAATCGTTAGCCCACCTTTTTTCTAATGCCACTATACTCTCCTGCTAATTTTGCACAAATAATTAGGTAAGCTATCAAAAGCAGTAGTTCATGCATCTATCCCTGGTTAACAATGAAGAAGAAACAAGGTTGCACTCATTGTGGAAAACATGTTATGTAACCCCTATTTTCGCTGCGAGTGTTGCACAAATTCTCTATTTTAGTCATCCTCTTGCAGAGCCGTTTCCGATCACATGGGGGAATATTTTTGGAAAATAAAATAGTTTTTTCTCAAGTACAGGACAAATAACAATAACGTCTTCCATGTTTTTCACGGGTGTCATGGATCGGGTGATTCAAATGCATCTTCAAAGCATATTTTTTGCACTGTGCAAATTGTCTGTTTTAGTCATTGTTTTGCAGAGGATTTTCTAAGGAGTCGGGGAAGACTTTCAAGAAATGGAGAGAGGCTATATCCAGTAAAAGCTCATATAAAATAACCTTTTTTTGATTTTACATAGGTTCTAGAATTTGGGAGCTACATATGTTTCGTCGAGGATTATTTTCACAGTTTTTGTTGGCACAATTGTTAACATTTTGGAATTCATTCTGAGATTGTAGAAATTCATGGATATTTTGAGGATGCCATTTTTTAGGAGGTGGATGGCGGAATATGTTGCGAAGACAAGAGTTGGTTCATCACCTAGCCACCAGCTAGAAGTCTGCAAATAGGTGGAAAAACATGCCAACATGGCATGCTGCACAGCTGCTGTGCAACACAGATTTGGAAAGTCAATGTTGTTTCTTATTTGTATTTCAAAAGGCATGGTGTGATGATTAGGATAAGACTACCATGGATTTGGGTAGTGTTCAAGATAGGATAGTATGATAAGATCTAAGTTAGTTTTCGTATTTTATACTTAAATAAAAAATTGAAGATATGTTTAAGAACATGCTACTTTTGTGATCATTTCGACCTATCTCATGGATAAGGATATGTTATATCTAGTCGTCATGATCATTTTCTGAAACTTGTATTTAATCTAAAAGAAATATGAATAATGGGTTTGATTTTGGGAAAGGAGGATTGTGCATATGTGTTTTTCAAGTCAACACCTTTGATATCAGAGATTCTTGTGGTATATTGATTTCAAGTTTGCTTTCCTTTGTGTTATATAAATAACCATTTCTGAGGCTTTTAGCATGAATTCATTTTGAGATGCTCTGGGTAATTGTGGAATCACACATGATGGAATTCTTCATTGCTTTGTCATGGTTCTTTTAGTAATTCATTCATTAGTTTATGCTACATAATTCATTATAATATGCTCAGTTTCTTGTGATCATATATAAGTGTGTCTCTTTCCATTCCCCACTATACTTCAACTCCTATCAGCTTGGAATGTATGCCTACCCTGCCTTTGTTTTTCTAAATATGTATGCATGCCCTAATATTAAGATTATGTTATTGGATTCATACCTAAGTAGTCTTTTCCCGAAGCACTCAACCATTCCATTAATTCTTATATCATCATTTCTAGACTTGTCCTTTGTGAGATTTAGTGTCTTTATCATCATAGTTTTATAGTATGGAAGACCCATCTGGTTAGAGAGGACCAGTTTCTAGACTAGAGTGGCTTTCCATTACCTTTGTAGCCTTTTCTTTAGCCTAAAGGGATTTAAAGAGTGTTAACATAGTAGCATCGTTGCTGGGGATCGAATGGTTTTATATTCCCAGGGAAATATTATCATAGTTTAGATTTGATTGTTGATGGCATACATCATTTAGACACATAAAAAACACTAAACCATTCACCCTGTGACTCCAAATTATGTTTGAACATGATATGAAGGAAGCAAGATCCAAGAATCAAGATGGATTCAATTGCAAGAACAAATGTGAGGTATGCTCCTATGGATAAATCTCATATTCTTGGCTTTCCAAATCCGATGCCTCGTGTCAATTGGTAAACTTATCTCCCAATATTCAAAGATGAGGATGGAGAGGATGTTGTTCTACATCTCGTTAAATTTCACATGCATGCACACAAGTTGAGGGTTCAATTTCCTGAAGATTGTATGATGAATATTTTCATGGCAACCTTAGAAGGAAAATCACAGTCTTGGTATGAAGGTTTTGCATCTGCTAGTATTTATTCTCTTAAATATTTTCATTCAACAATTTTTTTTAAATATATATAATGTCATCCTTATTTGTCATTGGTTGAGGATTGTTGTGAATATTTTGAGGTTTTAATTCAAAATCTAGAGAATTATTATGGTGATGAAGATTTCATGGATGAAAAGATCCTAGAATCTTTGTACAAGAACCCTTTCCATCACAAAGAAGAACAGGTGTCTTATCCCTTGGATGAAAGTGAAACCGAGCAGGATCTCAATGTTGACAGTCATGTTCGATCTTTTTCAGTTGATTAAAATTTGTAGTGGTCTTTCGATGAAGAGAGAGAACTTGTAGATGAAGATTGTGAGTTTCCATGTAACCAAAACAATGATGAACACAATGTTTCTAATTCCCGTTCATGCCATTCCTTATCTCAATTTTTAGCCTATGAAGAAAATTGTGAAGAACATATTTATTAAACTACTTGCACAAAAACTTTAGGTAGCGAAATGATTCACGGTGATAACTACCGAGGATTGTAGAAAAACTTATGAAGAAGAGAAGGTTGTTTTGGATCCCATGGATATGGACATTCTTGTTATTGATAACTTGGATGCCTCAAATGTATATTTCCAAGAAAATGCTTCTCTTTTTCCTATGCAAGTGAAAAATTTGATGAGCATATTGTCTTCTTTAATTCTGATAAAGATTTTGCATTGGAAAATGAAGGGAGTGCTTTTATTTATGCTGACGATGAAGACATGGTTATGTTCCTGATTATTAAGGATTATGTTGCTAATTTGTATTTATAATCAAGGAGATGCGCTTTATTGAATTTATGGATCATGAACAGATGGACAGTGGACAACTTGAGTTTCCATTTTTAGAATTTTCCTTTATGTATAGTGCAATTGAATACAAGCATAAGTCAAACAGTCATTTTCTTGGTTGGCTACACTAGAGGGATAATTTCACATGATTGTATGTATATCTTCAGTAGGTGGGAAGTCATCATTAGGATTTGAAGCCTGAGGTGAAGGCCCTAAGATCCCAATGGTCTATTGCTATAAGTATAGTCAGTCAGTAGTTGAAATTTGTAGACTGATAGTTAAGTTTAGTTTTGAATGTTTGACTACATCGCCCAATGGTTTAGGTCAATATTCTACCATTTTGTTCTTGAAACTTCACTAGGAGGTTTCCATCCCCATTGGATCTAATGTTAAGGTCAGTAGTTTTCATCGTCAAACTTATTTTCCATGTCCTTTAATTTTCAGTTTTGGAATAAGTTAAGCATATGACCATTGTTGTTGTCATAGTCTCAAAGGTCATTGTCCAACATTGTCGAGTTTCTGTCATCAAGGGTTTACGAAAAACATAAAGGAGTGTTAAGTTCAATGGAGTATTGTCACGTATGTTTATATGGTCAGGTCGAAAGGAGTCATGTATCTAGGTTATGTGATTGTTGTTTATTGATCAGAATTGTCCAAATTGACTTTTTGAGGGTCATGAAGTGTGGTCACTAAACATATTATATATGTTTATGCCCTATTCTTATCTATCTAGTATTCCCCTACTTCCTACCTTATTTCCCCTATTTACCTTCATTCACTCCCCTATATATATAACTCACACCCTATACCTTTCTCACATATCATTTATTTATCATTCCCACTACATTTACATTCTACCCCTTCATTCTAGACATATTCCCCCTCACAACATCATTACCATCATTCATAACATGACATAGCTCTCATGTCAAACACACCCACCTCATACCTAAAATTTATTATATTCATTATATCCAAATTATTTCCCAATACTTTGTTACACATGCTAAATCAAATGGAGTTCTCCAAGACATCATCTCACACATCATTGCACTACAAGACAAAAGGCATGGGATAATTCAAAATTATTAGGCCACCTTTTTTCTCATGCCACTGTAATCTCCTCCTAATTATGTGAAAATCATTGGGTAAGCTATCGAACACATAAGTTCATGTATCAATCCATGGTTAACAGTGAAGAAGAAACAAGGCTAAAGTCACTATGGAAAATCTGTTCCGCAACCCTTGTTTTTGCTGCCTAGTGGTGCACAAATACTCTGATTTAGTCATCCATTTGCATAACCATTTCCAATCACATGGTGGTAGATTTTGTAAACTAAAAGAGGTTTTTCTCAAGGACATGCCATATAACAATAATATCTTCTAGTTTTTTCAAAAGTATCATGGGTTGGGAGATTCAAATGCATCTTCAAAGAAAATTATTCATACTTTGGAAATTTCATGCTTTTGACATTGTTTTGCAAAGTATTTTTTGAGGTTCTCGAGAAGATTTGGAAGAAACAGAGAGAGGTTTATCTCCAATAAAATTTATTATACAATAACCACGTTCATTGTTTACAGAAATTATACCATTTGGGAGTTACAGGTGTTTCTTTAAGGCTTCTTTTCGGAGTTTTTGTTGGCAGAATTGTAAAATTTTTGGAATTCTGTTTGAGACTATGGAAATTCATTGATATTTTGAGGATACCATTTATTAGGAGATGGATGGAGGAATATGTTTTTGATCCAAGATATGCTTCATCACCTACTCAACAGCTAGATGTCTACAAATATGTGGAAAATCATGCCAACATGGCATGCTGCATAGTTGTTGCACAACATAGATTTGGAAACTCAATGTTGTTTCTTATTCTTATTACCATAGGAATGGTGCGATGATTAGGATAATACTTTGATAGTGTTTAAGATAGGATAGTATGATAAGATCTAAGTTAGTTTTTGTTTTTATAATAAAAGAAAAAACTGAAGATATGATTAAGAACTTGCTACTTTTTTAATCATTTCAACCCATCTCATGCATAAGGATATGTTGTATCGAGTCATCATGATAATTTTCTGAAACCTGTATTTAATTAAAACAAATATGAAGAATGGGTTTGATTTTTGGAAAGGAAGACTGTGCATATGTGTTGTGCAAGTTGGTATGTTTGATATAAGAGAATATTGTGGTATATTTCTTTCAAGTTCATTTTCCTTTCTGATATCTAAATAAACATTTCAGAAGCTTTTATCTTAAATTCATTTTGAGATTCTCAGGGTAATTCTAGAATAATACATGATGGAATTCTTCATTTCTTCACCATGTCTCTTCTAGTAATTTGGAAATTAGTTTATGCTACAAAATTCATTATAATATGCTATGTTTCTTGTGATCTAATATAATTGTGTCTCTTTCCATTCCCCATTATACTTCAACTCCCATCATCTTGGAATGTATGCCTACCCTACCTTTGTTTTTCTAAAGACTCATGCATGCCTTGATATTAATATTATGTTATTGGATTCATACCTCAGATGTATTTTCCTGAACTCTCAACCATTTCATTAAGTTTTATATCATCTTTTCCAGAACTAGCCTCTTTGAGCTTTATTGTGTTTATCATTACAAATTTATAATGAGGGGGTCCCCTCTAGTTGGAAAGTTCCAATTTCCATCCCATAGTGGTTTTTGGTTACCTTTGTGGCTTTTTCTTTAGCCTAAAGGGATTTAAAAAGTGCTAAAATATTCTTGAATAGACTATAACAAAATTTGTTTCTTTATGTCACTTTCTTTTATACCAAATTCTACTTCCAGTGCCTTCCATGCTTGCTAGGAAGATGTAGCTTTTTCTACGTTTGGCAAGGACTTCCTATCCAATGAATGCTTTATAAGATCCAATACTAAGGCATCACATACTTCATCATATCATTTATTATATCGATACTCAATAAACACTTTACAATGAAGAATTTTTTTAATTTTGACAGTTCCCAAAAATTAATTTTTTTACCAATAAATTTTGGAAGTGTTACTAGATGTATCATGATCCATTCATCCTTGAATTGTTCTACCACATATACTTGTATTTTAGATACCCTGACTATGATGAGAAACTCTATGAGCTCTTGCAAATACTTTGGCTCTTCCTTTCGATTTGTTCTCTCGGTTTTCTTGAGTCTTTCTTTTTGACCCATGATTGTCATATTTCTTTTGCCTTCTAGCATCTTTCTTTATTATGTCGCCCTTCTAGAAATGAATGTCTCATACACTTGATTATATTTAAAATGAAAAATTTTAACCTTCACTTTAACGGTCTCTCCTAACAATTACTAGCAACTTTGCTAAGCTCTTCTATGCAGATTCTTATGGAGGATCATGGATACAACTTACACTTCAGACTCCTTCATTGGTTACTGTTATAGACATTTTTGTGCCTTACAGCATTGAGAATGAAATGTCCATAATCTAAGGGATCCAAAGTCCCTAAACATGTTGTTCCTACCCCTAGAGGAACAAGGCTAACAAACCACAGCAATTCACAGAAGTTCTCCACCAGAAACTGCTAAAAAACAAGTCAATTCAGGATCAATTCAGTGGCTCCACTGGCTGTCTGCACTGAAATGCAAAGTCAACACTGGCTACCTGCACTGCAACGCAGGTAGAAGCACTACCAGGGTGCGCTGAGCGGGAATTGACAAATGGCAAGTTCATTCCAAGATGTGTCAAGACCCAGGAAGCTTCCAGAATCTTCCTCAATGACACTTGCCTCAGTGAATTCGACTAGTGATGAGTAAGAGGTTCCCAATCTCCAAGTGGAAGCAAGAACCTCCAAGTGGAATCAAGAACTGACAGAGGGAGAGGACACTAGTTAGATCTCAAGCTGACTCATCCTCTCTCCAAACATCTATATATGGATCTCTCCTCCATGAGATCTAGAGGCTGGAATTTTGTTATTGCAAAGAATTGCTGTTGGTTTGAGATTGAAGTCATTGGGTGCTTAATGCTTTGAGGGAAGGTGAAGATAGGAATTTCATTTGCTGGGAAGGAGATGCTGGATTGGAGCCCTCTGGGTTGTATCTCTTCCTGAACCTTGTTATTCATCAATAAAGCTATCTTGGTTTCTCCTATATACTGATGTATCTTTGATGTATGATTGCATTAGTATGTTTAGTTTATTTCTAATCCTGAACTAGTTATGAATATGAATCTATGTCTTTGCGTAGTGTTCTCTTCTTGTGATCTTGCAGAAACCTTTTGAAGCTGGGCGAGCGAGAAGACAAGTAGCTGGGAACTCCCAAAGAGAAGAGAAACCGGATCGAGGGACAAACAGAAGACACCGGTTAGTCCATCCATCTCTCTTCATTATTAATTCATAACGGAAGAATACTAGAATAGCTGTCTCTGTTTGTTGCTAAGGCACTGTCACACCTTAGGTGGATAGGATCATCCTGCATAGGCATTTTTCCCCACAACAAACTGGCGACTCCGTTGGGGAAATCTGTTTAGTCATTTTATTTGTGTTTCCATCATTGTTTGCTTCATAGACTCAACATCAACAATCGAACTGCGTCTGCTATTCTCAGATGCAAAGTAGACAGTTGCTGCTTTGATCCAATCACTGGATTTGTCTATGATCTGAACAATGGATTCACAAATGATTTGATGATCCTTTGTGATAGATCTTAGCCCTTCCTCAAAGCATCCCTTTGATTGTACCTTGCTTGTTGCTTTGATTTGGCCTGAAACTGTAGATTAAATAGCAAACTGTGACCCAGAACCCAGTGAGAAACTCTCGTTTCTCCTTCAGTGCAGACCCTATGAAGAGGTTCTGCATTTCAACGCAAGTCCCGTGAAGGCTACCTGCGCTGAATGTCAAAACCCCTGTGTTGAGGGTGCGCTGATCCAGTTAGGCCTTGTGCAACTGGGGTTCTCTGCTATGTTTTGCCTTGTTTTGATCTCTGGTTTTTGCAGCCTGTAACCAGCATAGGTACCTGTCTGATAACTCCTTTTCTCTGCTTAAATTCCGCCTCCTTTTGTACAAAAAGACTGTGAGTGTTTTTATGTGTTTGTGGCGTCATTTATAGTTTTCCTTTGCAAGAGTGAAATAATCATCCTGTAGCCCTTGATTCAGATCTGTTGATTGTGATCTTAGGAGAGAGTTCATTGGCTGTTTACAGTTGATTATACATTTACTTTTGCTTTTGGTTTGATTTTGTCTCTTTTAAGTGTCGAAACAAGTGTTCATTTCGAAAGTCGTAAAGTGTTGTAATCTCTTCTACCCTCTCTGATTTCGAAAAAGTAAAATTGTTTGTGTTTGTCATTTAAAAGCAAATTCAAAGTTGTACAAAAAGCTTTCTTTGTAGGCATCAATACTAAGAAAGCGGAAAACAAACACCTGCATTGTGCATTTGCATCTTGATAGTTTGCATGCTTGATTTAGGGAAAGTGCATTAGAGTGTGTTGATTGCTCTTTGAGAAAAGATGGTGTATTTCTTTTCCCTTTGTAACTAGGATTTTCATAAGTTGAAAAGATAAAAAGCTTGCTTATCATCTTTATACTGCATTTAGGAATTTGTATCATACATCTCGTGGTGAACCTCAAAAGGCAAACTTCTAAAAATATCAACCTAAAATAAATCGAATGAACTTAACAACGCTTTGCAACATAACACACAACATAGAGGTCTAGGCTAGAGACGTGTTCCGGCGTCGTAAAGCCTGGTGACTGTCGATCTCGTTGATGGTGGGTGATTCCTCCTGAGGGACGATAGCGCCAGTATGGATTGTGCTCCCACGTACCGTCGCGTATATATTGGGAGACCCCTATAGGCATAAAACCTTTATCCTTAGGAAGCCGTGTCGGCCGCCCTACTGATCGAAATGCACTGAACACAGCATTCAGGAAGATCGACCGCCCGTACCCTAAAAAGTATTCTGCGGTTTTGCGAAAAGTTTGGCACACCCTCTACCTAGAACTCTAGAGCAGTTCCTTTTGGCCTTTTTCAGACTCTATAACGGAAAAATTCCATCCGAGCATTTGTCACTTCGGGCTCGTTAAAACATCGAAGGAGACTAGAGTCATCTTTAGCTTTTTCTCGACTCTTTAAAATTGAAAAAGCAAGTTGTGTCTAAAGCATCGTTAAAATTTATTTTAAACGGAACAATCACCCCTATTCCTGTGTTGATCTTTAGGTTGAGAAAATGGAGCACACCAACCAAGGAATTCCCCTTGGTGGAAATCCTAGTCCCTTCTCCTCTTGGGGAGATGTTGGTGCGCCCCATATGGCCACATTGTTGCTTCCAGGACTGACAATTGGCCTGCCGGTCTGGCTCTTTTCAACCAATGTCGTTCAGAACACCACTACTCCTGAACAGTCGAATCAACAGTTAGACCAGACCAGAGTTACCCACCAGCCTTCTACTTCATCTAATTCTCCCTCTCCTCCTTCCTCTTCGCTTGACGGAACTGGTAAAACAAAAAACCAAGTTCCTAAGGAGAAGAAGGAAAAGAAGAAGAAAGAGAAGAAGAAGAAGGAGCCAAAAGCGACTGGGGGCAAACAAGTGGCATCTGACAAAAATCCACACACAGCACTG
Source organism: Pinus tabuliformis (assembly GCA_031772625.1). Taxonomy (NCBI): domain Eukaryota; kingdom Viridiplantae; phylum Streptophyta; class Pinopsida; order Pinales; family Pinaceae; genus Pinus; species Pinus tabuliformis. The sequence goes on along the minus strand of CM062815.1, from coordinate 225,379,054 downwards.
ACTAGGCCTAAATCGCCATGTGTCATATGCAAGGGAGACCACTTCCACAGAGATTGTCCCTGCATCCCTCGGATACTAAGGGACTGGTCTCCCCGTTTGCACAATTCGGTGGCATCAACCTCTGATAGCCATGTTGACAGCTCACCGTCAACTAGTGAAAGTGAAGTCACAGGACAAAGAGGGAAAACTAAATTTCCCTGCAAACTGTGTGAAGGCGACCATGCCATCCATCGTTGTCCCTTCTTAGACGAGGCTAAAAGAGTTTTGAAAGATCACCCGGTTTTACCAGTGCAACTTCCTCCTGGATATCAAAAACTCCTGCCAAGTCCTTCACTAGTTGAGAACCCGGCTGGCCCGTCCAGGTGGTCAGCCGAAGCACCTGTCATTGAAAATGAACCGTCTGGATCCATACCTGACGAAAGTCAAAAGGTTGAGGCAGAAGTTGACCCGGTTTTGCCTTCAGAGGCTCTATCTTCGAATGATACCATAACAGAGGAGAATAAAGACGACACTGTCCAAATTCTCTTCATCAACACAGACTCCGATGAACAAGGGGGCAATTTGCCCATTCCTTTATCGCAGGAAGGAACTTTGTCAGAGTCATATCTGGCCGTCTATACGGTCCCACCAGCAAGCAACCTAGTTGTCTCGTTCGACTGGAACCAACTAGGCAGACCCCGTTTGCCAGCAAGCATACCATTCAGAATTATCGTTCAAATATACAGAATGGTAATGGCTGGCACTATCATTGATGAGGGGGCATCTGTGAGTATCCTTTCCTCTATTCCTTGGAAAGCTCTTGGTTCGCCAATGCTTTTTCCTGAAATGAGAAATCTGACAGGCTTTGATAAAGGAACCAGTCGACCTTTAGGGATCCTCCCCAATGTGCCCATAACATTGAAAGGGAAGACCGTTCAAATGAACATGATGGTCATTCAAGGACCCTTGGATTATAACCTACTCCTTGGACGAGACTATATATATTGCATGGGAGCCATCGTTTCCTCACTCTTTAGAGTAATGTGTTTTCCGCATGAAGGAAGAGTGGTCAAGCTCGTGGACCAGCTTTCATTTCCCGGATCACGCATCGCAAATAGTCATATACCATCCCTAAATGGTCTCTTCACGCAAGAAATGTCTCAACCCACGGTCCGTCCTCCTGATGAGCGCGAGTAATCCGGGAGGATATGACTGGAACCCAGGGGGCATGCGTCCTGGTCTGCTTCGGCAGGAAAACTTTGGGTATAGGGTAGGTTTCCGCGGGAGAATATGACTAGTCCGTACCCCGTCCGTGATTGGAAGAGGGGTTGTTCTAGAATAAGATTCTTTTGTCAAAGTTATGTGAGTTGGCGGGCATCGTCGCTCACCTTTGTTTATCTCGGTAGACATCGCCGAAGAAGTGTTTTATTCGTGGCCGCGAATGGAGCAATCTTTGGTAACCTGAAAGAGGTAGGCCTCTCTCGGTAAAACAATTGTTTTGCCGGACTAAAGTAGGGGTAACCTTGAAACTCTGTTTTATACCTGGGGGCATGCAAACCTTTCGGAGTGCAAGCAAGGGGCAACTATTTATTTTTTAAATTTTTAGGTCCTCCCTTTAAACCTGTAGGTCTAACCCTTTAAACTCGTAGGATTAGTCATTTCTGAACTTGCATAACGAAAGGATGCGGGGCATAGCTTTGGTAAGGCGCAAGCTCCATAAAAAATGGAATCTTACATTAGACATTCTTATCATATGACTGGATTGATCGAGCAGTTTTAGCACACAGTTCATTCTCGTTAAAAAATAAACGCAAGATCCGAGAAGTTTTATCGTATTGTTCATGCTCGTTAAAAAATAAACATGAAATCGAGCAAATGTTTCAATCCGCGTTTAAGCTCGTTAAAAAATGAACTACCCGGTAAATAACCACAGTGAATGTAATATCATCAGCCATTAAAGCCTTGGTCGTGTTTGCACCGTCACCTCCACTTTTCCATTGGCCGATCATTCACCTCCATTTGATTGTTTACCCATTTTGAGGAACAGCTGCGAAGAGTGATTTCACTTAGCCATCCTTGTGACACTGCCGTGATTGGAAAATTCCAAGCCTTACCTGGAATCAGCTGCTAACCTATTTCATCACTCGTTCCTCAAAAGACGAGTCTTCTTTAAGCTCTTTTCATCTGACTCGTAAAATATGAAAAGATTGCCGAGTCCTTGGCCTTCCAGCTCGTTAAAGGGATAGGAAGTGCTATCCCTCCTCTAGATTTTAATCCTTTTGGACCTGAGGGATTATTGCACAAAAAGATCGAGCGCTTGTTTAATTCGGCTCGTTAAAACTATCAAAAAATCATCCCTTCTGTATTGTTTTATACTTTTCCGGACCTAAGGGATTAGATGACGAAAAAGGACTTTTGGAGTTAACTTTATGTACCTTTTCAAACTCTCTAAAAATGAAAAGGACCGAGTTATCTTTGTCGTTAGACTCATTAAAATCATTAAATAGCGACAAACTTGTCTTTAGAGGAGAACGAGTTTCACTATCGCTAGGCTCGTTAAAACATAGCGATGGGCTTGCCCGAAGGGCAAGTTATAGAACAAGCATATGTTATCCTCCTCAAGCTTGACAAAAATAAAGAGGTACTGGTCAGCAATGACTGGGGAAAATTGGGAGAAACTCAAGAAAACTTTGATGGTAGCAAGTCGCTCTTGAACATGACACTTTTCCTCCGTACCACAATCGGGTTGGGTTGTTTCATTCACCGGTCACATCACCATGGTCTCTCCATACCATCCATATTTGGGGTAATGCTACCGATCCATCGCATCAGTGTCGCCATATGTTCAAGAGAAGTCGTTCAGAAAAGTCAACCGTGTCCCATCGACTGCCGTACATTATCCTTCATCCTTTCATGACCGCCGCCCTGAATCATATGTCACAGATCGTTTTCACCTCCATCAAAATCATTAGCTCCGTTCCATGTCATTGATGTGGGATTCATTAAGGCCCTCCTTTGACGGATCGCTTCTTGTCGACATCAGCTCATTATCCAAGAAATTGATCTAGGAACAACCCCTTCAGTACTTTGAAGCTTGCATGCCTCAATGGCAAGTTTCTCACTTCCGGCGACAGGTATACATCAATGACCTTCGACCGAAAGATTTTGCGTGGTGTTCGACGCCAAGTCCTTTATTCACACCACGTGAATTGTACTGCAGTACCTTGAGGGTCATTATCATTATTGGTGATTCATCTCGCGCTCGTTAACGGTTTACCTCATTGACCGGTAATCAAGCGATGTCTTTCCATGTTCGACTTCAGAACATTTCTCACATGGATCGACTTGTACTTAGAGTGAAGATCGAACGAGTTTGAAGACCCCGGATCTAGTTTCATCCATTAGGGCTGCGATATATATTCAGAAAAGATAAAGACATTGACATGTACATCATTGCAGCAGATAATCATCGTATCCAAAGGATGATAATTTCATCAAAATTATTAGTCTACCATCAGACGATTGTCTGTTCTATGTACAGAAAAATGAATTTATAAAGCTGAGCATGGGAATGCCCGCCTCAGCTAGATCATGAAAGAAGTATGAAAAATAATGTATTGTATTGTATCTTATTACAGGTCTCCTCTCAGCATTGGATGAACTTCGGATCCTCCTGATAAAGCATTTCACCCGATAAACGGCCTCATACTTTAGGGGGCAACTGTTATAGACATTTTTGTGCCTTACAGCATTGAGCATGAAATGTCCATAATCTAAGGGATCCAAAGTCCCTAAACATGTTGTTCCTACCCCTAGAGGAACAAGGCTAACAAACCACAGCAATTCACAGAAGTTCTCCACCAGAAACTGCTAAAAAACAAGTCAATTCAGGATCAATTCAGTGGCTCCACTAGCTGTCTGCACTGAAATGCAAAGTCAACACTGGCTACCTGCACTGCAACGCAGGTAGAAGCACTACCAGGGTGCGCTGAGCGGGAATTGACAAATGGCAAGTTCATTCCAAGATGTGTCAAGACCCAGGAAGCTTCCAGAATCTTCCTCAATGACACTTGCCTCAGTGAATTCGACTAGTGATGAGTAAGAGGTTCCCAATCTCCAAGTGGAAGCAAGAACCTCCAAGTGGAATCAAGAACTGACAGAGGGAGAGGACACTAGTCAGATCTCAAGCTGACTCATCCTCTCTCCAAACATCTATATATGGATCTCTCCTCCATGAGATCTAGAGGCTGCAATTTTGTTATTGCAAAGAATTGTTGTTGGTTTGAGATTGAAATCATTGGGTGCTTAATGCTTTGAGGGAAGGTGAAGATAGGAATTTCATTTGCTGGGAAGGAGATGCTGGATTGGAGCCCTCTGGGTTGTATCTCTTCCTGAACCTTGTTATTCATTAATAAAGCTATCTTGGTTTCTCCTATATACTGATGTATCTTTGATGTATGATTGCATTAGTATGTTTAGTTTATTTCTAATCCTGAACTAGTTATGAATATGAATCTATGTCTTTGTGTAGTGTTCTCTTCTTGTGATCTTGCAGAAACCTTTTGAAGCTGGGCGAGCGAGAAGGCAAGTAGCTGGGAACTCCCAAAGAGAAGAGAAATCGGATCGAGGGACAAACGAAAGACACCGGTTAGTCCATCCATCTCTCTTCATTCTTAATTCATAACGGAAGAATACTAGAATAGCTGTCTCTGTTTGTTGCTAAGGTACTGTCACACCTTAGGTGGATAGGATCATCCTGCATAGGCATTTTTCCCCACAACAGTTACTGGTGGTGGCTCTTTCTTCTTTATATGTTTTTGGCTTTGTAGGTTACTCGCCCTAATCTTTTAGTAGTTGGCTTTACAAGTATTCAATGAGCTCTAGTTTCTACTTATGGACCAATGGATGCAAACTTTAATTTGCAGGCTACTCACATTAGCCAAGGCTCTTAGTGGAAGTAACTCATGACCTTATTAACTCCTTTAGTTCTTTGAAAGCTTGTTAAACCTTTCTCTGATACCACTTTTTATTTATAGGTAGAGATAAACATGAAAACACAAGACAAGTAAGTGCATAAGATTTTTCTTGAATAAAGAAGTTATATTTATTAATTATTCTCTCATATACATCCACAGAGTTGTTGTTATTCTCTCTTCTTACTTCACATTACAATGACCCAAATATTAGTATATAAGCACTAAAATTTTTAAATATGTAATCATGCAAACTCTAACTTTATTTTCGTCATGAAAACTATGACTTGATGCTTTAACTAAACTTTTCTAACTTCACTTTAACATAAATCAACATTTATTTTCTTAACTTAGCTTTTCATGAGAACACATTAACTTTCTTACTCTGACTCAATTGAATTCTAATATTAGACTTAGCTTTCTTTTCTTCACTTAAATTAACTCTTCATACATTGCATACATATGAGACTACTTACTATTTCCATCAAGTGAATGGTTTTGATCTATGAAAGGGTTGTGATCGATGGTAGTAAATCAAATAGGAAATTTGGGGATAGTTTTGTATGAATTGTGTGCTCTTATAATTTCAAAATTTCTATATGAGACTAGAGTTCACTTAGTTGTAACACATTTGAATATTTGAAAACTATTAGGCCAATTGGGTTGTTGATTATATAAGATTAATTTCTTTCATATCATTTGAATATTGGTTATGTTAAGGCATAATTGTATGGAATGATTATCTACAAACTTCAATAAATGTTAAATTTATGAATTTTAATAATCGTGAAATATAAAAGGTGAGGCGTAGTATGGAATCATGTAGTTTCATATTGAGAAAACCAATGAGATGTAATCAGTCATGATGCACCACAGACGTATAATGAAGTGCCATCTGGGTGCAGTAAGTCAAACTTCAATCTGGCTGACTATAGGGGCATGAAAAGGGCCCTTTAGGTTAAATTAAAGTTTATGATAGAGGTATTCTTTCAACCTCCTTCATAATTGATATATATATATATATATATATATATATATATATATATATATATATGCCTATTAAGAGGAAGATAAATCACATAGTTTGTATTCCCTAGTTTGAAATGATATCAATTACTAATTGATTAGATGATCAAATTTATGCTCAAAAACCAAAGTGTGTGACAGAGCTCGAAACCTATACGAATGGATAGATCTCGGTGATATGAATCTGATGCAACTTGAATCTTTCAAAACCGATATCGTATGCTCCCGATATCGTGTTTTGATCAAATTCCCAAACATGTAAAAAAATTGCAGAATGATAAGGTGACTGTACATTTTTGGTGCAGTGGTAGGCTACCACTTGGCCACTCCAGATGGGTCCAAAATTGTGTAATTTATTTGCTTATAATTTTTTTTAATATTTGTGGGTTCAATTTTTTTATTATATTTTGGTGATTGAGTGTATATTTGGTTGGGCGAATGGTGGAGGGCCTCGTCGGCCAATGGCTAGCAGCCACATGGCCTCCTCACATCATATTAAAATTTGGGTTGAGGGCCAAAGAAACCCCACAGGATTCAAACAACCGACCAAGCACCGAGCAACAAGACCCTCTACCATCACACAACACTAGAGTCACTTAACATGTATAGGCTGTTGGTTATATTTAAACTGATGCACATTTTATGTTTGGAATTGGGTCTAGGCTAAGCCCCAGCCCTAGTCCCCATGCCAACATAACTTGGGGTGAAACCAAGAGCCAAGGCTTAGCCCCAGCCCTAAGTCACATCCCATTGCACATGTAACCATTGCAGGAGGTTAATAGAGGGGAGTAGAGCTCAGAGCAAGGTCCAGCTCAAAGCCACATGGACCTCAAATAACCATAGGTTAGTCCTTAAAGTTGGAAAATGTAGATTTATAGCATCCATCCTTCGGTTTCCAGGGTTCCACATGACCACTCCAATTCAGTTGGGGTTCCACATGACCACTCCAGTTTAGTTGGGGAGCCAACTAATAGGGGGTGGATAGTCAGCCTCACCCCTTAGGCAAGCAACCCCCATACAACCCAATTTTTTGGAAAGTGGGGGTTAATGGACAGCTTAACTATCCGATATTTTCACTTATTAGGTGGGGTTGTAGGCTAGGCTTGCATACTATTGTCGAGTTTGGGGCTCTCAAGCTAAGTTTAGGTCAAATTGTAGGATGGTTAAAAAAAGAAGTTCATGAGAGAGCTTGAAAGCTTATACCTTTTGGAGGTCTAAATTGAGCTCATAAAGAGGCTTATTAGTGGTTTTTTGATGTTCTGAATCCATTGGTAACCTATATTTTCTAATTTTAGCATATCTACAGGATATTTTGCAGGATGGAGAGTAAAAATGTATGGATTAGTCAGGGTTTGGAAGTAGTTCTAGAAATTTTTGGGCATGGAGAAGACCTTGTATGGGTATTCTCACTTCCAGAAGGCTACTACAACAATTATAACCAATAGGGTTCTGCCCATGTTCAACTTCTCTTGTCATGAAGTTTTAATTATATGTTTCAATGTGGAATTGAATCATGCACATGATGTTTTTAACTCATTTCAGTTGAAGTATGTCATCTTTGAAGGGGATGTTTTGAGTTGTTATTGTTGTCAGAGTTCTTTGTAGGAGAACATTGCCTTGTAGGGGTAATAGCCACTTATTTACCTGCAGTAAATGTTTATGTACTTCATTGGTACTAAATATATGAGTGGTCTAGTCATGTTGAAAGGCCCGAAGATGTAGTCGGAGAGGGGTGAATTCCATTAAAAAATCTTTGTCTTGCTCTTCTATATCCCTCCGTGGATTATGTGTGTTATGTTCATTATGTTTAGTTGCATATGAAAAGTAAATTCATGTATGAAGAGAAATTGAATAAATTTGTTGTTTCAAGGCCAATTTTTAACCTTGCAAACCATTGACACGGTCCTAAGTTTTGTTTTATTTAATTTTGGAGAAGAGGAAGAAATCACCTAATCCAATTTTAGATCAGTTTGGTATTAGAGCACCAGCTGACCAAGTTGCAAGATGGTCAGCAAAAAGAATCTCCAGAGCTAGAGGTGCAAAATTTAGCTCTTCGGATGGAGAACATAGAATTGAGAGGAAAGTTGGATATAGTTGAAGAGGAGAAGATAAATGTGGTTTTTGTATTCTAGCAAGTTGTTGATGAGAAATTTGTAGAAAAATGTACTCCTACACCAACAAGGGAAACCTCCATAATGAGGCTAGTGTGTGGTCATGGTTCAAATAGTGGTTTTCGACCATATGTGGAAGATGTTGCATGTGCTTTTTGCAAACATCTTCAAGAAGCACACAATATTCTAGTGGAAAAGATTGGGTGACTAGAGTCATTTACAAGTTGACCATCATTGTCATCATCAAAAGCTGAAAAGATGAATGATAAATTGAAAGAGATAATTGGTATCTCAAATTCCACTCCTTTCGTTTTCATGCATAAAAACTCTTTCGTAGCCTTTGAGAAAGATACCAAAGGCATAGGTATTAATTTTCTTTCCAAGATGGGATATGAATGTAATACCCTCCTCCCACATCTACCCAAGAAACTGTCTAGCTGGGTAAACATGTGACGAGAGGCCACTATGATATGATTCTACCTCCTAAGTCACATTAAGGAAGTGAAACCGACAGAAACACACCATATAGACATCCATCATCATCAACAGAACCCTCAAAAGATAAGTCAACCACTCAGACAGACAGTGCCTAGGTCCCACTGTTGTTTTAGGTCTCTTGGGCCATAGCCACTCTGATACTATAGGTAAGGAAGTGACTAGAAACCCAAATTCACTCTCATAGGCATGCATGCCTGCGACTATGGACCAAAATTTTCAGTTCTATGCCAACGACCCCAAGAATTAAGCCACTTTTTCAGTCCCAAAGCCCAAGCCACTGCCTAGAGTTGAACCATCTCTCCAAACCAGTAAAATAACATGGAAATAACAGTACTAAAGAAAATACTTGTTCAAGACCTTGACTACACACCCACTATCCATGACAAGAATTTTTTTAAACACTTAGTAAATATGCAACCTATAGGTGTAAATAACAGATCTGAGCATAGGGATCTCATACTGATCTGAGATTCATTATGAAGCATTGTCTCTTTATCATATTAGCTGCCATTTCATCCATTAGGCCATAGATATATTGATCATTTAATAGAAAGTAAGAACATGATGAGAGCCCCTCATGGTTGCTATCATAAAACATGTAAATAACCAATATAATAGGGACATAAATACTAATGAAATCATAACCATATAACCCACATATAATCCCTAATAATACTCATACAATTCTGAGGAGGAATAAAGTTTCATTAATGATGAAAAATCCAAACCCAAGATGGGACTTCCACATTCCACCGGACCATATAATGGCTCAGCCAAGTCTCTCCTCATCCATTCACCACCATGCCATATTCCAAGTATGAATGTGGGATCTCATAGAAAACATCAATCAAAACTCAACCAGGGCTTCTAGAAGCCATCCACCTCAACTCGTAAAACAAAGATTCCACCTCATGGTCAGAAGTCATAAAACCAACATCATATCGATATTTATCCAAACCATCGAGGGCTCCAAATCATTTGTCCAACCAAGGTTCCATGACTAGTAACTCAACCCAAGCTGATACAGGGCTCCAAAGCATTTGTTCAACCATGGATCTAGCACTAGTCACTCAACCTAAGCTAAGGAACATGAGAACCAATCAAAAGCAAAACCATAATCACCATGTCTATCCAGGAAATGGAAAGGCTAGGAAATCCACTATCAATTCCGACCATCCTCCATGCCAATGACAGATCATAACCAAGAAACCACATGCATGTGCCATACGTGCCAAAAATAGTGAGGAAAACATACATGCAACTCGGTACCTGCAAGAAAATAACATTGTAGCTGCTGATCTCCATGCATTCTTGTCCTTTCCTGCTCTCCCTTTTCCTTCTTGATCCAAAAATCCAATTATGCCACCTGTCCAAGAGTGCTCCAAGAAAACTCTATGTATCCAAGAGTATGAGAGAGAGAGAGAGAGAGAGAATAATGAGAGAGCTCCAAAACTGAACTGGCCAAGTCTAACACCGACCAAGCTTGCAGACTGATCACCATAATCCTTTTTATTAATGAGGTCTCTATTTTCTTCATTTTCCATCATTTTCCTTCAATTTCCTCCTCACATGCAACTTGTGACCTTTCACCTTCCTTTTCTCATAATTTCCATTATTTTCATAAATAAATGTTCCAAAATACCTTCTTTTTGCTTTAATGCCTTAGCCATCACCTTTGCCAATTTCCTTACCATAAACAAGCAAATGAACACCGACTAGAATGTCCTGCCCGCCATTCATCTCAAAATATGTGTCCCATCTTCCGTGGTATTTATATATTTTTACATGGAATTTTCACAAGGTTTGTTACATTAAAGGTGGAGGTCTTGGAAAAAATGGTCAAGGTATTACCAATCTAATTATGGTTGAGGAAACCCCAAAGTACCAGTGATTGGCATAGCCAAAAGGATTTTGGAGAATGCTCCAAACAACTTGAGGTACATAAAACATCTAAGAATGATATGTCACCACCTCGTGACAACCATCGAAGTTGCAATTTTAGAGACACGTATAACACTCAAGAGTGTTTTCCAATGCATGGAAATTTTGAATACTTGTGGAATCAACACCCTTGTACATTTTGTGATGCTTTTGACGATTGCGTGGTTGTATGTGAGAACATATGATAAAGGTTAAATGAATAAACCAAATTTTGGGAATCAAGCATAATGACTTTCTTTTACATGAGAGAACTTTTGTGTCAGCAAACAAGAAGAAGTTTTTATGTGCTCATTGCAAAGTGCACGAACTTGACACTGAACGACATTGGAAGTTGCATCTGAAACTTCATCCAAAGGAAGGTAAAGAGATTATGTATCATAATGCAAGGAAAACAAATGGTGGAAAAGAGGACTCTCCACAACCCTAAGTGACCTTCAAGATAAGAAGATTCAAGAAGAGAACCCAAAAGCATAGGAGAGGCAAACTTTGGGTACACTTATTGTAAAGTTGTTTCGATTTTTTTTAAATACTTGTTTTCATTACCTATTTAGGTACTTTTTTAAAGTGAAAATTATTGTCACTATGTTCAACAAGTAGATGTTTTCATTGATGTATGTACTAAACTGTTATAATTCCACGTGTTCAAGGACTTTTGTGAGTGTACACGATTGTCATTCAAAGTTGTCTACAAATTGGCATATGTTCATTAATAAAAGTATTCTATTTGAAGCATGCGTGAATTAAATATTTGTTTCTAAGATTCTATCAGATGACTATCCATTGTAGGCAAGGTCAATCATATGATGGAAAATTTTCAAGCAGTGTACTTTTCATGTACAAGATCAACTTGAAGATGTTAAAGCAAATTTATTTTGTTTATGATTTCTAGGATAAAGTAAAGTTTGTCTTCAACTGTTTAAACTTCAAGATGAAGTGTTTTTGAAGCCGTGCAAATATGAGGTTGAAGAGAATGTTCAGATTCCACTCATTGATCTTTTGTTTTTGCTATAGCGATAAGAATGATGGCTCAATTCTTAATAGGACAACATGTTTTCTTGAGGATGATAAGTGAAGTGCCTTGATTGGGCCTTGAAGGTACCCAACCCAAAATTTCTAGTTTGGATTGAATTTTTGGGTATTTTTTAGTTCCAACCTCTTTATATTGACTAGGGAAGTAAAAATTTGGAGTCGAAAAGTTCGTAGTGGGGAGGTGTGATCAGGTGATCAAATTTATGCTAAAAAATAAAAGTGTGCGAAAGGGCTCGAAACTTGTTCCAATGTATAGATTTCGGTGATATGAATTCAACGCAAATGATATTTCATTCTAACCGAATTCTTAAACAAGTAAAAAATTACAGAATGACAGGGTCACTATACATTTTCGGGCCAGTGGCAAGCTGCCACTTGGCCACTCTAGATTGGTCCAAAATTCTAGAATTTGATTGGCTCATAATTTTTTTTAATATGGGTGGGTTCAATTTTTTTTTTATATATTGGTGGTTGACTGTGTATTTGGTCGGGCCAATGGTGGAGGGCCACGTGGGCCAATGGATGGCAACCATATGACCTCCTCACATCATATTAAAATTCTGGTTGAGTGCTGAAGCAACCCCACATAATTTGAACTAGCAACCAAGCACCGAGCAACAATACCCTCTACCATCACACCACATTGGAGTCACTTAACCTGTATAACTTCCCAGTTATATTTAAACTGGTGTGTGTTTTATGATTTGAATTGGGTTGGGGCTAATCCCCAAACCTGGTCCCCACACCCACATAACCATGGGGCAGGACCAAGGGTCAGGCCTTAGCCCCAGCCCCAAGTCACAACCCATTTCACATGTAACCACAACAAGAGTCTAACAGAGGGGGCTAGCCCTTAGCGCTCGGAACTGGAGCCAACCCCAAGCCACATGGGCCTCAAATGACCACATGTTAGTTCTTAAAGTTGGCGCGCACAGATTTATAGCACCCAGCCCCAGGTTCCACAAGGTTCCACGTGACCATTCCAATCTAATTGGGGGCTCATCTACTGGGGGAAGATGGTTAGCCCTAGTCCCTGGGCACGTGGTCCCCATACGACCTAGTTTTTTGAAAAGTGGGGGTTAATGGAAAGTTTAAATGTCTGACAATTTTTCCCATCCTGTGGGAATGTAGGCCAAGTTTGCATGTTGGTTCCGAGTTTGGGGCACACAAGCTAGATTTATGTCGAATTGTAGGATGGTTAACAAAAGAAATTCATGAGAGAGCTTGAAAGCTCATAACATTTGGAATTTTATCCAAATTGAGCTCACAAAGAGGCTACTAGGGGATTTTAAATGTTTTGAATCCATTGGTAACCTTTATTTTCTTATTTGAGCACCTACAGGGCCTTTTGCAAATTGGGGACTAAAAGTGTACGGATCAGTGAGGTTTTGGAAGAAGTTCTTTGAAGTTTTGGGCATGGAGAAGACCTTGTAGGGGTATTTTCACTTCTAGAAGGCTACTATGGTAGTTGTAACTAACAGGGTTCAGCCCAAGTTGAGCTTCTCTTATCATGAAGTTTTGATTATATGTTTCAATGTGGAATTGAAACATGCACATGATGTTTTTAACTCATTTCAGTTGAAGTATGTCATCTTTGAAGGAGATGTTTTGAGTTGCGGCTGTTGTGAGAGTTGTTTGTTGGAGAAAACTATTTTTTATGGGTAATAGCCACTTATTTACCTACATCAAATGTTTATGTACTTCATTGATACTGAATATATGAGTGGTCTAGTCATGTTGACAGACCGAGAGATGTACCCATGATGGGTGAACTCTGTCAACACACCTCTATCTTGCTCTTCTATATTCCTTCAGGGATTATGTGGGTTATTTTCATTATGTTTTTTCATTTGAAAACTAAATTCATGTTTGAAGAGACATTGAATAAATGTGTTAGTTCAAGACCCATTTTTAACCTTCCAAAGCATTGACACAATCCTAAGTTTTATTTGATTTGATTATGGAGAAGAGGAAGAAATCAACTAACCCAATTTCATATTAATTGGTTTCTTAATAATGCATTGATTTTTTTTAATTACTTGATGAAAATATTTACCAAAACCTTAATACCCAACAATAAATTAATATCAGAATATACTAAACCACTTTTTTGTATTTTTTTTGTGATATTAGTAGACATTTTTTTTACAATAAGAAAAATTTAAATACTAAAAGATTACCTAAGAAATAATTAAGTTATTATTATTTATCTCTTTGATATATTTGTTGGAAAGTGAAAAGAAAATTTTGATGTGAGGATAAAACATATGCAAGAATCAAATTTATGACTTTTTATTTAGAAAGGAAAAACAAAGGTGTAAAATGCATATATTAATGAATTTGTACATTAAATTTTTTTGGATATATATATATATATATATATATATATATATATATATATATATATATATATATATATATATATAGATAGATAGATAGATAGATAGATAGATAGATAGATTAGTATTATATTGCATCTAATTTCTTGTAAATTTATATGAAAGTTTTAGTTTAAGAACTTTAAATTTTTTCATATATTCAAAAAATAAATAATTTTAACTAATGGGTTGTAATTCTATTGCAATAACTTTGTTATGAAGTAATATGTAAAGATATAAGATTCAAATTTCAAATCTTTTAGGCTAACCAAAAAATAATAAGTTTTATCTATTTATTTATTATATTTAGAATGTCGTATGTATATTGTAATTGTTTTGAAATCAAATTATCTTTAATTTTTTACTTTTATGTAATTTTTAATATATTATATTTTAATTTTATAATTAATTAAAAAATATTATAATTAGCATTTTCTAATTTTATATTTAATTAATACAAAGGAAAAATATAATATAAAAGAAAGAAATTGATATGCTTAAATTTCAAACTTGAAAAATATAATTATCCTTTATCCATTTATGGAATCTCTGTGCAAACTTCTCAAATGCAACAACAAAAAAGTTGTCTCTAATTATATTAGGAGAGATCGAAGGGACAAAAGAGAAATTGATGTTTGAGAAATCTTGCTAGGAAAGTTGTCACGTTTTTCATAGTTAGTTACCCCCACAAAATGAAGAGCCCAACAAATCCTTTTTAAAGGTATACGTGGAGAATAATACTTGGGAGAGTTAGGGCGCACTGTCTAGTAAAGTGTTAGATAATATTGTTTTAAATTGATATGGTTTTTCTCATAATTGTTAATTGTGTTAAATGGGTTTTGTCTTAATTGTTAATTGTTATTTTTTCAAAATTGTTAATTGTGTTAAATAGGTTTTGTCTTAATTGTTAATTGTTATTGTCTTAAGTGGTCATTGCCAATTTTATCTTAAAATATTTTTGTTTTAATGGATTTCATCTTAATTGTCCCTATCTTATATAAAGTTTTGTCTTAAAATATTTTTGTCTCAAATATTGTCTTAAAATATTTTTTCCTTAATGTCTCTTTGTCTTATATATAAATTTGTCTCACATTATTTTAATCTTAAATATAAAATTTGTTTTGAAATATAAATTTTAGTGTGAAATACATTTTAAGGAAAAACAAATTGTGTTAAGAAAATGCCATTGTAGTAGTGTGTATGGAAAGCATTCCATTTTTATAAGTATCTTTTTAAGAAAATTTTCACCAATGATCAGCTAACGTGGTAGTGTAAATTGAACTATAATTCTAACTAAATATTTATACGCAACATTACGTTTATGAGAGTGATTAAGAAAGGATCGACAGAGGATTTCTCATGCTTCCCCATGCAATAGCTTTGCTAAATTGTCTCCTTTACAACTGGTATGGCTCACCTCTGGTCACCAATGGATTCGAAAACGTCTTGGTATTGACTATCAATGGCGCTGGAATCAATCTCGAGCTTCTCTTCGTTATTATCTATCTGAAGTACGCTCCACGCCAATCCAAGGTAAGATTGAAGCGTCATGTTCTTTTATCAGTTCATTAGTAATATTCATCAGTTTCTCCATCAGCTTTAGAGTGTACGTTGAGCAAATGATCTCAGCGTTGTTGGGGATTTTTCTGAGAAAATCTCAAAAACAAACAATTCAAACACACAGAGGCAATGCTCTGCTTTCTTTACTCCACGATCTTCTGTGCACAGGGAAGCTTTTAAAAAAAAATGAGGAACAGAGTATTACATCACCATAAAAACATTTCTATTCATTAAAACAAAATGGCTGTTACAAACTTCATCCTCTTTGATGAAAGAGATTCAGTTTCGTTTCATTACATCAGAGAAAAATTACCCATGCCCCTGTTCTTGTTTTTCTACACACTGCTGTGTGTTTCCTTGCTAATACAATGAACAACACCCGAGCATATGTGTTTTTTTTGCTCGTTATCAAAAAAAACTTAATACAAAAATAAACTATACTACCGTGGGATTTTACAATACATATGGTCAACACATTAAAAAAAACTTACATATTGTACATATGCCATACAAAAAATTACGTAACGTGGATATGTGCCAACCAATACTCCTACGGTCATATTTAATTCATTAAATTATTTTACCAGCGGTCAACGAAACTTGAATTTTACTCCACGCAAAAACTTTAATGTTGGTTTGTATGCAGCTTTACACAATCAACGGACGAGAATGCTGGAGACCATCGAACGACGGACAAAGATATCGGGAGGCATTTTGCTGCAGAACTTTAGCCTCCGAAATGTTGCGTAGGCTGACGTATGGGGAGGGACGCGTGGCTGCATTTCATTGTATCGGAGTCGTGAGTACGAAAACAGCTTTCACGCAAAAGCGGTCCGAAATTGCATTAAGTAGTTTATGGTTTTGCTGCGGCGGTTTTGGGAAATTAATTCGCACGGTTCAACAGTTGAAATTATATTTTCAACAAGAGCTTCTCCTAAAAATCATCATTATATATGAGAGGACTGCTAAATGTCGAGCAAAGAACTGAAGCGAAGGCTGACTTGAATATATTGAATTGATTGTTTACTGTTCAGTTAGCAATGGGGACAATACTCGTGGGGACAATACTGGTGGGTGTAATGACCGTGTTTGCCTCTCTAGCAACAGTTTCTCAGCTTGCTCTTCATGATCACAAGAGTAGAAAAACGCTGGTAGGAACTTCCGTAATGATCGTCACCGTGGTTATCTATGCTTCTCCACTTTCCATCATTGTAAGTATATTTGACGGCGTTGTTACATTCAGCAGTGGAATTATAAGGGTTTTAATATAATATTTGAATCAAATGCCTCTCGACGACTACCCCATTCTCGAACGTGAACAGAAACTGGTGATACGGACTAAGAGTGTGGAGTTTATGCCTATCCATTTCTCCCTGTTCATTTGTAAACAGTTGTTTATGGATGACTTACTTCCTTTTGGACAAAGACCTCATCTTGGCGGTAACATCAATATCGCGCAGCCTTTTCTACATATTTTCTTGTATATTTTATGGAATCGTAACTAAAGATATCTATAAAAACTGAGATTCATACTGTGCTGCGGTCAATGTAGTGTCCAAATATAGTTGGTCTACCATTGGGAATAAGTCATATAGTGCTGTATTGTATGTACCGGAAGCAACAAATTCATGAAGAACATAACGTACTGGACCGACTTGATCCAGAGATTGGATTGAAAGAGATAGCCAATGCTGACCAAACAAATTCTAACAGCCAACGGACCTGGAAATGCAGACCAAAGTGAGTGAAGGTGAACCAAGAACTGTTTAAGAGATGCACTCAATTAACCAATAAGTTCAAATGAGGAGGAGACTCAAATTAATTTGTTGTAGTGTGTATTCTGGGCAATCAATATTTTGGGCAATATTTGTTATTTTTTAAATTTAGTACTCGTTTAAATTTAGAGCTGTTTCTTTATTAACGGCAGTATATGTTATCTTTTAGATATATCGCTGGCTTAAATTTAATAAATAACATATACTGCCACATTAAACATTAATAGATAAATAACTCCAAAATATTGATATCTATGCATCCCGTGGGTTGTACTACATGCAAACTTCTCTCGGCATTGTTTAGGGGCCACTGTCCCGGTTTGTACCTCATGCAACCTTTTATTGGTATTGTTTACGGGCCATTGTCCTGTCTGTCACAATAATTTATTTTAAGAACTCATAATACAGTTGTAAGCCTTTTACTGATTTGATTGGTCTTTTAGATGGCCCTACTATGTTGAGGAACTCCGTTTATGCTCATGTATAATAAATTTGTTTAGGAAAATGAACAGTATACCAATTCCGATTTGGCATCTTGTGGGCGATAAGTATTCCATCATTGCGTCGTGAGATTCTAATTGCTTCAGAATATGTTAGGTCTATATAAACAACTTGGAAATGGTTATTAATGGACATTGAAATATAAGAAAAGTGAACACTACTTTATTATTATTATTAGTCGTCGTGTATGTATGGACATTTAATGATAAGATGTTATCATTATCTATTTATATGTGTATGGATTGTTAATGACAAAGAAAAGTGACCGTTACTTTTGCAATATTATTATTTTAATTTTGTTAGGAAAAACACAAAAGAAAGTTGACATAGCAATGAGCACAAAAAATTTAAATGTATGGTGATATCCTTTACAATTTATTGTTAAAATAGTGGACTGCTTTTAAATTAATTAAAATATTTGACAATTTTTTAATATATATATAAAATTGATTAAAAGGTTTGAAAACTAAATTAAAATTACTTTAATTATTTTAAAATTTATTACAATTTTAGTACTAAAATTAATAATTTCATTTTAATATAGATTTCAATGATTTTTTTAATATTACATTTATTAAATTTATAATTGAAAATTTATGTGAATTGTCGTTATTCAATTATATTAATATAGTATTTATATGGAATTTAGGTTGATTATGTTGAATATTCATAAAAATATACGTAAATCAAAGTTTCATATTCATTTCTAAAAAAAACTATGTCATGTTTGTATTTCTAGTTAAATTAATTAATTAAAAACAGTGACATGAATTAATGTAATATGGAATTATGATTTTTAAGACATGTGGTATGATAAAACCATATGACGGGGTGATAGCATTATAATAAATTCTATTTACAAATTAAGAATCTCTATGGTAAACTGTACCTAGATTTCCATGATTAAGAATTATGTTCCATATTTTTTATATGTACATATGTTTCTCAAAAAAATAATTTAACTTATGTTTCTTTAAATGTACATATGTTTTTTTAAATGTACATATATTTCATAGAATAATTTTTTGGATAAATAAATTGATTCAACACCCTGAAACAATTTAAACTTATGATTCTTAAAGATCTCTAGAAGATTTTGGCAATATTGACAATAAAAAATGCTAGGAAAAAATTCTATTTTGTTTCTTAGTTAGAGTAGATTTTTCATTATATATTATTTTTTAATTATTTATTATTAATAATAATAGTTTAAAATAAAGTTATAATTGTGTGTCTAGAAACTACAAAGTTCAATGATTTGGGTGAACACTTGACCCATCTTTAGGGACCATAAGCTTGAAAATTTTGCAACCTTATGAGCCCTAAAGATGGGTAAACATCAAACATTACATTTTGTGCAGATAAGTTTTCCATAAATTTTGATATTTATTATGGATTGATGCCTATTAACATTTATAAAATATATTTCATTTATATAATTACACAAGTAAATGTGTTTAACATTTTTATATTTATTAACTAATTTCACTTAAATAATTATATTGATAATTATATCAAATTAATAATAAACAAATAAACTAACTATATAATTGATGATTATTTAATATGTCTATGGGAAGTGTGCACTACATAATATCATATTTTCTTATATTGAGATTTGATATGGTTTTTGTTTCTTCTTCTTATTATTATTATTATTATTATTATTATTATTATTATTATAGAATAATAATAAAGAGTGACGTTTAATTGTCCAATCATACATTTTCTTTTATATTTTAATAAGATTTACTAGATGTTTAATTATGTTATAAACAATATTATAAGTTAATATGGAAATGATTACACTTACTATTTATTATATGACATAGATTTTTAAATTTTATTTTATTTATATATAAGAAAATGAATATTATTTTTTTTCATATTAAGCAAAATTTTTCGTAGAAATTATATAAGAGAAACTTTTGGCGAACACATTTCAAACCAACAAGTGTGGTTCAACAACATGACCAGATTTCTACCGAAAGACTTTGCTTAATTCATTATGGATCAGAAAGCTTGGAAAAAAAAGATAAATATTTTTATCACAAAGAATATACAATGAGTGCATTCTTTTTTTTGACTGAGATAAAACTAGAATGCATCTTGATGCATTTGTTAAATGTAGCTTTTTATATTAATAAAAAATTACCATTTCTTAAAAAACTAGATCATGTTTTTTTTATAAATTTTATGATGAAATTGGATTTTTATAAAATTTGAAAAGAATCATATATTCTAAATATTCAATATTAAAAAACTAATTTTTATTTATTTAAAATATTTTAAGATTATGTTTAAAATATATTGGTCTCAGATTATTACTCTAATCTGAGACCATGAAAACCACATTGAAGTTGTATGGAGATTTACATACATATTCAGTCGCAGCCTACGCGGTGAAGCAACCGATGTTGAATCCTCCTCTATTCATGTGAAATAAATGTTTCCCAACAATTTATACTATATATGGTATTTTTTTTTGTTTTTTTAGTTAGAAATTGAATCACATGTTGCAAAGACAGTGGCATACGGAAGAACATAGATGAAGAGATGTGATACGTTATAGAAGAACATAAATTACTTCCTTTAACAACAAGTAATAAGTTAATTTAACTTTACAACATGTTTAATTTAACTAGAGAAATCTCTACTTTTCTTAGCAAAAAGACGTTGTAGAAGATGTTCTATGGAAAAAAACATTAATTTTAAGAACTTTTGTTCAGCTAAGATGTTGTTGTAGCAGGAGATCACCCTTCTATCAAAATTACATACAACTCCACCCAACCCAAACTTCTTATCCATGCTCGGAGTTGAAATAAACCTCTGTGGGTAAGATTACATATCACCACTAAACCACAACCCCAAGGGAAAATTACATACAACTCCACCCCAACCCTAACTTCTTATTCATGCCTCCAGTGGAAATGGACCTATGTGTATAGGATTACATACCACAACTAAACCACAACCCCAAGGGAAATGCATCACCGTGTTCAACATTTAATTATTCTGCAGTAAAGAATTAGCATACCTTTTATATTTCTATAATACCATAACATCCAAAAGAATCTGCATTTTCCAACATAGTCATAGTTCAACAGTACAAATGATGGCACGTTAGACCACTCAAGTCAAATACGTAATTAGGTCTAGGTGCAAGTCCTAGGTGATTTTCACATGTGGCCAACTGTCATACTAGCTTGAAAAAACAAAAGTGTTTATGTTAAGCGGTCCACCTCTCAAGGGTCATTTCCCACTTCTTGTTCCTACCCACTCGAGGTTGCTTATAATGCTTGTATTGACTTTAATGAAGCACGTCAAAATAAGCTTATTAAAGTAATGAATTTCAAGCATGCATAATTTCATAAGAGTTGTGCTGAGTGGTTCACTTCTCAGACCTCTCTGAGCTAAATAGTATAAGAGTTAGTAAATCTGTGTTTATAAAAAATGAAATTGCAGATCCAAGACATATTAACACTGTGTTAATGTGAAATGTAAAAAATACTTAGAAGTATAAAGGCCACAAACGAATTCTACCAAGTAATTTGTTTCGGGAAAAAAATATTATATTGTCAATTATGTTTTTATCAATTCTGCTTCTAGTAGAAGTGGACTTTGCATTCGTTAATTCCAAACTCAACTTTCCTTTTGTACTACAAAATTAACTCGAATTGGAGGTTCTTCATGGACCTTATTGGTCATTCAAAAGAGTTGTATTTTATACAAATATAGAGAAAGGTAATCCTTTATATTGAGGCAACTATCCTTTCTTTTTTAGTGATTCTTAACTGTGATTTGAAGGTTTTCTAGACTAAAGTATTAAAGAGCATTTTGTTGCAAAATAAAAAACATAAATTGTGAAACACTACAAATTAAGCCTTTGCAAAGTTAAATAGATTAGAAATAATAATTGTTAAATTCATTGTCGGCTGCATTGTATCACTTGAAATAGATATGAGAATATAGAGAATTTCACATCATAACACAATAGATTGACATAGAAACATATATGCACTACAAAATAGGAGCAACATATGTTTTGAAGAATATAACAAATTTTAAAAAGAGAAATTGTTTAAAAAATCACTGCAAAGTCTTTGCAAATGTTCACTCCATATGACATTGAGTGTGCATTTTTGAGGAAAATGTTTTGGAATGATCTTAGCTTTTTAGTTATAATTTATTCAATGCCACCAAAGAAGTACATTTCTTTTCAATTGACACAGAAAACTACATAGATATTCAGATACTGGAAGCTTACAATGTTGACACTATAAGACCTAACATCTCATTTTAAAAGCAAATGCAATTTTTCTATTCTCATTATTCAAAATTTAATGCAATAGGTTGCAAGTCAAGATAAGGCTGACAAGCAATAGTTATTATGTCGAGGACAATGAATAATTGATCTAGAAGCGGAGCCAGTAAATGCACTGTTGAAAATAGTTGTAGTTAGGAATGTTGAATAGGTCCCATTGCGGCAAAGGAAGCATCTTGGAGGTGGAAATTAATGGATTAATAAAGCCAATAAATGTGTCGTCGGAACTAGTTGTAGTGAGGAAATTTTTGAATAGGTCCCGTTGCTACAATGACAACATCCTACATGTGCAAAAAAATGAGATCATGAAATGCAAGTCCTAAAAAAATAGATTATTGCCTCTTAAGTTCCTATTCATGTGGAAAATATGAAAGATATATATAAATTATCCTATCAAAGATAAATTGGTTAGCTATTCACTTCATTGTAGCAACCTCAACTGCATCTATTATAGCAAACAATTATGCACTTGGGAAACATAAATAGTGGGTAGTCTAGGGCTTGCATATCAATTGGGAAATGATTCTTTGTAAAGAAGGGCATGTTCAATAGCCCATTCAACTTCAAAGATGGAATTTTGAAGCACTTTTATCTGTTTTCTTTTGGCTATTATACCCAAAACAAATTTCCCATGAAAATATGTAGGAAATAAGACTTCCACTAGAGGGGATCAAAATATAATTCAGTTTTTTCAATAAATCTAAGAAGTTAGTGAATTCTTTGAAGTATCACCTCACTCACTCACCAAGTCACCATGATGTTCTCCACATGCATATCTGCCACACATAATTGGCAACATTAGGAGAAGAAAACACTAGATAGACATTATGAATAACCTTAAAAATCCCCACGACAATCTAGTCTCATAAATTGAGAGTTAAGATGACCGATGAAGAAGAGTTGCAATCAAGAATTTAATATAAAATAAAAGTATACGTTTTAGCCCTCCCAATGCGTATGTCAAGATTCAAGTGAGTATTTTCTACACACTGGCCACATACTCCAATAGTTTCCTTCCAACATCCTGTACAGATTCAATGGGAAATGGGCAATAATTTTTTTCTATAGGAAATGATATAAGCTTGGCCCAAGCTTCTTAAAAACGTATTTTTACATCCATCCACAACCTTAAACATAGAAACTAACAACTAAATATGAAATGCAGAGTAATCAACCTTTATGAAACAAAGGAAGATAAAAGTTTCTACATAATACTAGCAATGCAAGTGTGATTTTGATAGGCAAATTATTCTCGCATTTGCACTTAACCATATGGTGAGATGGAATACATCTCAGAACACTATTTAAAAGTATTAAATGTATATTTTGGATCAAAAAATTATCCAGCCATGCTAGCAGGCATGCCCAACATGCCCATCTATTAAATTCTACATGTGAAAATAACACTTGTAATGTAAAGCATCAAAACTACTAGATACTTAACCAAGGGAAACCAAAACTTACCATCAAGGGAATTCTCTTTAATGTTTTGATGTTCACCTCCTCTATCGTCCTCCTGAAATTTCTAATCAATTCTTTGTCATTTGAAGATTTTTTTCTGCATCTCATCATTCATTTTACCCCCCTC
Source organism: Pinus tabuliformis (assembly GCA_031772625.1). Taxonomy (NCBI): domain Eukaryota; kingdom Viridiplantae; phylum Streptophyta; class Pinopsida; order Pinales; family Pinaceae; genus Pinus; species Pinus tabuliformis. The sequence continues at coordinate 225,355,371 of CM062815.1, read as the reverse complement.
GAAATTTTCCTTGCCTTCTTCATTTAAGATAACACCATCTTCTTGTGAATGAAAATTTTGTGAGTTGTCTCAAGAATTCATTTCCCTCTTCTTGATGTACAAATATTTGAAACAGAGGAGCACCCCTACCCATGTCAATTTTCACTTCCTTCATAATACAAGCCTCATCATTCACACAAATCATCATGATAGAGGTTTCCTTAAATTTTCAACATAGAAAATAATCAAAACCTTCCACAAGCATACCTCAAAGTTAGTAATATACCTTTTGTTTACCTCAGAGGTATTTTCTAATACCCATGAGGAAGACAAATCATTCTGTCCAACAATATTTAAGTTTGTAGTTCCAGAGTCCTTGCATGATAGGGGAGAAATCACATTTAAGATATCCAAATGTAGCAGGTTTCTTATACCTGGCTCCTTTGGGAACAAAGAGTCAATTCTAGTTATTAAACTCTGGTTTCTCCAGTCATCTTCCAGTTCCTACAAACCCCACCTATAAATATATAGGAGTTTTTTTAAACATATGACAAAGCTCTAGTATCCTCAATAATTCCTTTGTATTTCAATCCACTAACAACTATTAAATTCCAGTTTGGGGACGCTAGTTAATTTTCTAGGATTAGACTCTAACGTAACTGCAAGTGCATTGCCTAGATCCTAAAAAAACAAAATGGCCATAGAAAAATAGAATTGAAATTTAAGATGTGGAAAGAGCATACCATTCTAACAGATCCATCCCTTGAGAAGTTGTGCCCAACTATTTTATGTAACGAAAAATTGATAAAAGATTAGGTGGAAAGACTTGGTCGAGAGAAATAACAATAACAATACTAAAATGCTAAAAAGGGGCTACTTTGCTATCATGTATATGTTAAGACTGATATTCCATTACACATCAAGAATAAAATGGTGTGTGTAATATAGTAAATCATATAAGCATGGCCCAAGATTCTCAAAAACTCATTTTTACATCCATCCACAGCCTTAAACATAGAAACTAACAACTAAATACGAAACTTAGAGTAATCAACCTTTATGAAACAGATAAAGATATATATTGCTACAAAATACTTACGATGCAAGTGTGATTCAGATAATCAAATGATTCTTGCATCTACACGCAACTGTATGGTGAGATGGAATACATCTCAAACAACCATTTACAGGTACTACATGTATATTTTTGATCAAAAAATTATCCATTGTTATCAGGAAATCTAGTGTCTATTCAGAGCTGCTAGTCCCACTAATACGAGTAGCTATCTTAGAAACTAACAGATTAAAGTCCCTTGTTTTTCCTTCATAAGAGAGAGATGAGAAAGAAGCAGAGAGTACCAACCTCAGTCTTCCACTTGGCTCCTTGCTTGTTTCCTTTCCCCTTTGATAGAATCTCGCCACTGCTTCCTTACTTGTCCAACTTCAAAGAGCACCTGTAGATTCATAGCAACATAATACCATCAAAGCATAGAGATCTTTCACTATAAACAATATAGGATCATATATATATTGACCATATAAATGCATATAGCAACACAATATTCAGAGATACACAAGAATATGGAAGAAAAATTAAATAGCTTTATTAGTAAAAGTCATAGAAGAGAGGATTACAATCAGTTGGTCTGACCCAACGCCATCCTCTCGGCTTGAAAGCCCTCTTCACCTCACACAAAGCAAGATCATACAACAATGTCTTCAAAGAGAAACCAACAACACCTCTTTGCAAATTACATAATTCCAACCTTCGGATCTCTTAGACAAGGGATCCATTTATAGATATTTGCAAGGGGGTGAGTCAGCTTCTGGGATTTTGATTAGTGTCATCTCTCTGATATTTCTTAGTTCCACATGGAGATTTTAGATCTCTTACTCATCCCTCGGTGAACTCAGAGAGGCAAGTGTCAAATGAGCAGTTTCTAGAAGATTCTCTGGGTTTCCACCTAGCAAACTGCTAGTGCCATTTGTCTGCTCTCACTCATCGCACCCTATAGAAAGGTTTTCCAGTATGCATCGCACTTTTTGCATGTGGCAGGTGAGATGTATCACACCTTTAGCACTCGGCAGTCTGTATGGTCCTGCTTTGACCAGTTCTGAGTAGCTTTTCATGGAGAACTTCTGGGAGATGATGTAATCAGCTGACCTTGTTCCTTTAGGGTATGAAACAACACTTTTAGGGACTTAGATACCCTTGATTTATGGACATATGTGATTGGGGTTGCAGTGCCCAAACATGCCTATAATAGTTGCCCCCTAAAGCATGAGGTTGTAAATCTTTTAATGTCGGCTGAAATGCTTTATAATGAGGATCCGAGGTTTTTCACACTGAAAGGTGACCTGTAATAAGATACAATACAATACATTATCTTCATAATATTTTCATGATCTAGTTAAGGTGGGCATTCCCATGCACAGCTTGATAAATTCATTTTCATGTACATAGGATAGACAACCGTCTGTGTGCAGACTGATGATTCTGGTAGAGCCATCATCCCTTAGTTTGGATGATTATCTGTGCAAAAATGATGTACATTTGATGTCTTTATTTTCCTGATTATATCGCAGCCTGGATGGATGAAACTAGATCCGAGGTCTTCAAAACTTGTTCAATCTTTGCCCGAAGTACAAGTCGATCCATGTGAAAATATGTTCTGATGTCGAACATGGAAATACATTGCCTGATTACCTGTCAATGATGTAAACTGTTAACAGGCACGAGAGGAATCACCGATGATGATGATGACCCTCAAGGTACTGCAGTACAATTCACGTGGTGTGAATACATGAGTTGATGTCGAACACCACGCAAAGTCTTGGAATCGAATGCCATTAGTGTAAACCTGTTGCCGGAAGTGAGAAACTTGCCATTGAGGCATGCAAGCTTCAAAGTACTAAAAGGGTTGTCCATACGTCGGCTTCTTGGATAATGAGCTGATGTTGACAAGAAGTGACCCATCATAGGAGGGCATTAATGGATCCCACATCTATGACACGGAACGGAGCAAATGATATTGTAGAGGTGAAAACGATCTGATGGTACAAGGTTCAGGATGGCGGTCATGAAAGAATGAAGTGTGAAGGTATTGTAGCGGATGAGACACAAGCTGGGTAGGTGAATTCTCTGAGCGACTTCTCTTCAACATATTGGCAACACTGAAATGGATTGGTAGCGTTAACCCAAAAAGTGGATGGTACGGTGGACCAATGGCGATATGACCGGTGAATGGAATGACCCAACTTGACTCAATCATGGTGATGGAGTGAAAGTGTCATGTTCAAGAGTGACCTGCTACCAATAAAGTTTCTTCGCGTTTTCTTCCAAATTTTCCCTAGTCATTTCTGACTAGTACCTCTTTATTTTTGTCAAGTTTGAGGAGGATAACATATGCCTGTTATATAATTTTCCCTTTAGGCAAACCCGTCGCTATGTTTTAACGAGCCTAGCGACAATGAAACTCGCTCTTGACTGAATGGACAAGTTTGTCACTATTGTTTTAAAAAGTTTAATGACAAGGATAACTCAGTCCTTTTCAATTTTAGAGAATCTGAAAAGAGACAGAAAGAAGACTCCAATATTCCTTTTTCGTAATCTAATCCCTTAAGTCTGAAAAAGTATAAAACAATGCAAAAGGGATGACTTTTCGATAGTTTTAATGAGCCGAACAAGACAAACGCTCGATCTTTTTGTATAATAATTCCTCAAGTCCAAAAAGATTAAAATCTAGAGGAGGGATAGCACTTCCAATCACTTTAATGAGCTGGAGAGGCCAATCGCTCGGCAATCTTTTCAAATTTTACGAGTCAGATGAAAAGAGCTTAAAGGAGACTCGTTTTTTGAGGAACAAGTGATGTTTTCAGATAGCAGTTGGTTCCAGGTAAGGTTTGGAACTTTCGAATCACGACAGTGTAAAAGGGTGGCTAATAGGATCACGCATCGCAGTTGTTCCTCAAAAGGGGTAAACAATCAAATGGAGGCGAATGATCAGCAATGACAGAGTGGAGGTAATTGTAAGAACACAACCAAGGCTCAAAAGCTAATGATAATGCATTCACAATGGTTATTTACTAGAGATGGGTTTATTTTTTAATGAGCTTAAACTCTAGCAGAACATATGCTCATTTCTAGGTTTAATTTTTAACGAGCTTGAACTTCGCGTAAAACTGCTTGTGATAGTGGTCATTGATATTTGATTCACCGTTGACACTATGTTATTTTGACGGTCGTACTACCTGTTCAATTGGTCCATCAAACTAATTAGAAATGAGGACATATGCTTGAAAAATGAGTTAAAAACCTAATACCCTACTTAAATTACGTAAAAAGTAACTTAAAAATAGTTTTTTACCTATCATTTTGCCATTTCATTCAGAGTTGTGACTGTTGGAGCTCTGGAGGTGTTTCCCCCTTTGATTTTCACCAGCTGATTCTGGGAGATTCTGTGGATGATTTTCAGCACCATCTGGACCAGGTAGGAGCTAAACCTGAGCTCTTCAATTGCATTCTTTCCTTTTTGAATTCTGAGCATGTTTTCCTGCTTTTTTGGGCCCCTGGGGTTTGAACATTTCGTTCTGCCCCCATCGCACTTAGTGTATATCAAAAGGTGTGATGCATCTTAAGCTATCCACTAGCTAGAATGTATGCATCTCACTATGTAGTTAGCTAGGGTGTGATGGGCGCAAGGAGGAAAACTTTTGCATTGATTTTTCATGGAAATTTTGCCTGTTTTTTGCCAAATCAGGATCCTGATTCTTCTCTTGTTTGTTTTTCAGAGATTCATCGGAGAAAAATGGTCATTACATGGCGTGAATGTGAGCATGAAGAAGAGGACATGGTTTCCCTACATGATCCGGGTACGGTAACTGCATTGTGGAACTGTGGCTTGCTCAAGTTCTTTCGCATTTCTAGCATGAGGCAACAAATCAATTTGTTGCAATATTTCCTCGATGCATGGGATCCTACCAACCAAGTGTTCCTGATAAGAGGCAAATCCACCCCATGAATATTGAGGACATCTACTTTTTGATCGGTTTATCAAGGCATGTTGCCCCTCTCTCACTTTTAGGTTCTGCTCATGGGGGTGAATCCATGAGGGATTATATTCGCTGATACTGTAGGGAAGGATCTCAGCCGAGTAGGGATGGTAACATCAGCATCCGAGATGTCACCAACCGGCATTTGAGGACTATTTTATTCACCTTTGCTAGATTGGCTGGTAGCACGACCCTTCACTTGGCCAACAGGTCCTATATGCAATACGCCTTAGAATGCCTCGAACCCAAGGTATTCAACTGGTGTGATGCAGTAGTTCCAGTTATCAAAGAACAACTCATCAAGGTGAAAAATGGAAGATACAAGAACTTTCACTATGGTTCTATTCTGACTGCTTTCGCCTTTGAGAAGATCCCACTAATACAACGACAGTACATTTCACTTGGCCTACCACCACCGACTAAGCCACGGATGCAAAGATGGGTCGACCTTATGGCTAGACATGCTGGTCAATCACAGGTTTCATTCTCTAATGCCTTCTTTGAGTGGTTCAACCGTCGGCAGAAGGTTTATGCTGAGTATCCATATGTTGGGATGGATTTCCAGGGTGACCCAGATTTGGTGTTGCCAACTGGCGAGCAGTGGGGTGTCATAGGTAAAAGTCTATGACCACATCTGCGTTTATTGTTTTCATAATGTTCTCATGTTTTTTAAATGTTTATCAAGACTAATCAAAACTCATGTGATTATGCAGATATGGGGCCAGTGCGACCAGCAGCGCGTCTGAGAGGAGCAGCTACTGTTCCAGCAGGAGAGGCTGTAGGGAGGGCCATTCTTCACCACCTAGCTGTATATGAGACCCTTGTAGTGTTGCAAGATCAGATCGAGGGTCTCACCCTTGGTATTCCGGATGTGAGGACCGATGAGATTCCTCTGAGATTAAAACGCCATACCACTAGCATGCCGAGCTGATGGACCAGGCTCTTACGCATGATTGCATAGGTGGTGACTAGTTATCACGAGCACCATTACACTAGGGTGCCCCCATGAATTTTGAGTTTTTGGGTCACATGACCAATTTTGTCCTGGACACAGAACAATATGTACAAACTATAAACAGTTATATATATATTTTTTATTTTCGAAGCTTTATTTTGGTTAAGTTATATTATCTAACACATAATTTGCTAATGAATTGGTTAATGTGTTTAAGTTTCTGGAAATATGTTGATATTGAATAGAATCAAACTGCCTTTCCAAAATCTTGAACCTTAGGAACATACGATACATGGCTGGATTATGAACGGAATAGATGCCTGTAAGATATAGAATGACGAGCTGTGAGTCTAGCCTGATGACAAGTCAGCGTATGCCATGCGCAATGTCATTGGAGAGGAGTTCTATCAACGTTCTATATTCAGCGATGTCGTTCATTGGTTGACCAATACACACCCCTCTGAAACCCACTAACTCGCCGCTTGATCAAAGACGGCCCAAGCTGCAGTAGATAGGTTCCACGTACTACAACTCGCCTCGTCGGCATATCCAACAAATGATCCCAATGGGTTCGACATCTGCAACAAAATTCTAAAGTGGATTACCTAACCAAAATGATCACTCTTGACGAAAACAAAAATGTAACAAAAGCATATGAAGAGGTTAGCATGCTGAGTCAAGCATAGTAACGCTTAAGGTACAACCCGTTTTGGGGTTGCGACAGTGGAATCCCGTCATAATATACCAGCTCGTAGGCTCCTTTTGATAATACACGCTTAACAATATAGGGACCTATTGAAGCCCCAAAAATCGGGTCGACAACAAGGGGATACCCGCCCGGTCCGGACCTTGGTTGGCAGCTCCTTATCCGTTTGGTAGAGCGGGTCCGACTGGGGATAATGGGACCAGTTTCCCAATCTATGAGTGTGTGTGTGTAGAATTTGATGTTGCTGATCTAACAGTTCCTATCTAAGATATTCTAATTCAAAATTTTAATCTAATTCTATGCTATTGTAATCTAACAAACAACACATATAAATCTATACTAACCCGGGATGTAATTCTTCTATTATGCGATCTAAAGAGATTTCAAATAACAACTGGTAATAAAGTTCATTCAGCGATTATAAGAAAGGAAATCAATCAAGATGAACCACTTCACATAAAAAGTTAGACGAAACAGTTGTGAACAACATATCGCATAATGAGCTATTCATACATTAGGCATAAATAAATAGCTATCACCGTACAAAATTGCCAAATGATAACTCAAGCATTCATGCAATAATACATAAACAACTAAAAACTATATATCACTTTAACATATAAGCAGAAATGGTCAAGAGATAAAAGTACCATTTATGACTAGTCCCACTCATAAGCTTCAAGCAACAATGATTTATCTCTCCTTGCTCTAACATCCACTAAGAGTACAGAAGTGCAACATTAGTAGCAGATATCAAATGCAAACATCAACAAATCTTGATCCATTCATTCACCAAAACCTCCTCTGAGGGTGTAAAAGTGCATGTTCTGAGGACAAGTTTTTGATAAATTTCTGGACCCTTCTCTAAATGTATGAGAAGGGTTTAAATACTACTAACTAGATAACTTAATTACACAGATTCAGGATACGGTTTAAATGACCACCATTTTTCTAAGCAAAACTATTTCTAAAAATTAAATCTAATATCTAACTGTTTCTACATTTGCTCCTTAATGTTGCGAGCATTCAATATTTGCCTGGGTAGAGTCGGCTGACAGTCTTCCGCTTTTGGTTGAGCTAAGCAAATAGAAATGGTAAGAGTTGGCACCATCTTTTCAGCAAAATTTATGATATACTCGAGAGTCATCCTCTCGCTATGTGGATTTACTGTGTATGCCCAGTAATAGTCCAAGTTCCACTTGGTTAATCCTCGAATTGCTTCTGCCTCTTCTTTCAGCTTTATGTTTCCAGTTTATTCTTTACCATTGATTTCTTGCATTTTCTGGGCTTACAAGTGACTGAGCGGTTAGAGGCTTTGCTTTTTGAGAAATTTTCTCAGCGATGTGTGATTAGTGCTAATCGCGCATCGGAAACTGCCTCTGTTCTTTGATCCGGGCCTCTTTGATGTGTTTTTCGCCTTTAGCGCCTTTTCCTTCACCAAGTATAAGCTTCAAAATTTGTAAACATACTGCTTTCATGAGCTTCTAACCTTGAGCGTTAAACCGCATATTGATATCAGCATTATTCAACTACTCATTCAACCATGGCTGTGAATAAAAGATCTGTAATGGATAGCTCAGCAGCGATCTGTGAATTTGCGGCTCTGTTGCATGCGGTATTCGCTTATGAGGGCATCTTTTCCCTGTCTCTGAGCATTGGAGCTTTACCCTCTTCCTTTATGGCTTCCTACACATTGCTTCGTGTTACTTCTGTTTTTCGTTCCTGTAGTTCACACATGAGCATAGAGTAATGATAATAAAAAAATCGACAGGAAAGCTTTAAACTCTACGGATGTACAAAAACATGCCACCTGAGGTGAACTGACTCTTCGAAAAACACAAAACCGTCTTTCATTAACACTGGAGTATCATTCATTAATTATCATTGAAGTGCATATCCAATTCTTGGTTTATGGAAAGCTTTTCTTGAATGTTGAGCCAGGGAAAATTTGCGATGGAACGTTTTTGCAATTCGCATCACAGCATCGCATATCGCATTATCCCATTACCGCAAATTTCATTAAGATGTTCTATCATTGGGTCGCTCAATCGCGCTATCGTAAGATCATGAATTGCAGTATCGTGCTATCGCAAGATCGCGGATCGCAGTATCGCGCTATTTCAAGATCACAGATCATTACAATCGTTAAATGGTTATGTGTTTTTCATGCGACATTGTGATATGCGATATCGAATATCGGATATCGGCGATTTTTAAAATTTTCCAATGTGAGCATTTCTTAATGCATGTGATGCGATGGAATTTGTGTCGCACTTTCACAATTTATCATTTTTAGTCATAAGGAAATGTCCTATCATTCTTTGTGTGATGCGATGTTTTCTTAAGGAGTAAAATGCATGAGCCTTAATTGAATTTTTTGAATTTTTACTAAGGGTCCCCACTTATCTAGTGTTATTGCTAATACTAAATAAGGAGGGGGGTTGTTGGTGGCCACAACAATTGGCGATTCACTTGGAAGAACGAGTTATCTCTGTTTTTCTATTGAATTTTTCAAACTTCCAAAACAGAAAATTTTTCAGAAAATTAAACTTTATTATGGAAAGATAAAGTACATTATGCTCTAAACCGTCAATGATAATTTGTTTCAACCATTTTCTACTTTGACTATTTGCTTCCTCAAGTTAGTCCTTGTATTTACATCAGCCATTACTTGGTCTTGTAAAGATAAAACAAAGTCTCCTCTGTAAACCAGTTTTAAATATGCTCATTTGTCGTAGGTAGAGCCTCTGTTGCCAGCAGGTGTTTATAGCCTCGACATGGTTACTTGTTACCCAGCAATGATCCTGTATCCTACTTAAGGTGACCTACAACTTTCAAGGAAAAATCCATACCCACACTTATTGCTTTGATTTTCTTTTTATTCTTAAAGAACAATGTCTTGGTTTGGTAGCCAAATTATGACACAGTCATTCACTTGATTTATAACTTTGCTGAACAAGCTAGCTCGTGATGAGACCCCTTGTCTTTTGATTGCAACAATCTTGAGTCATTGCCCTGTTGTGGTATACAGTATTGACAAAGTCAGCAAGTTATAACATCTGTGATAATGATAAGCCGGCTCGTGATGAGACCTCTTATTCTTCAAGATAAAGTGTATCCTTGGGTTATTCCTCTGAAAGTTGTGATTTTCCTTGGCAGGGAGGAAGTCATTGTTTCCTTAAGATAGCTATGGACGACAATAATAGAGTTTTTGGAAACAGTTGTTCTACAGAGAATCTTTATTTTGTTATTGATACCTTTCATTATACTGAGATAAAACAATTTCTTCAGTAAAGGTTGCTTTAATCAAATTTTTTGAAGTTGAAACTAGTATCATATCTAGGCTAAAGTTTTTTAACTGTATCTATCAAAACAAAGATCAGTTTTCCAAAAGATTTGCTATTTATACAAGCGAAAAGTTCAAAATCTGAAAGAGAATTGGTGTCTTTTTCGTAAATGCCTAATGTAACCACTCACAATTGGTTTTATTATGAAAAAGAAAAACAACTATTCTACAAAAATAGAAGAATAATCTTCTATGGAAAATATTTCTTGAGAATTTGTCCATTAACAGGCAAAGGATCCCTCTTACCTGCTAATTCCTGTAACACAAATGTTGATGGACCTACGACTTCTACAATCTGAAAAGGATCAAGCCACATCCTTTGAAATTTTGTATGTTTGCCCTTTTCGTCATGAGCCTTGTCCCACTTTAAAACTAAATATCCCGTCTGAAAATCTTTTATGGTCATTATGTTTGAATCAAAAGAGGATTTTACTAGTGCTTGATGATGAGCATGCGTTTTCCTAGCTTGTTCTCGTTGTTCTTCTAATTTAACTATTTCCATTTGTCTTAGTCGTAAGGAGGAAGTGGGTACTTCATCAATGTATTGTACTAAAGACAAAGAGGGAATTTCTAAGTGAGTCGGAAGAACCACTTCTTTCCCATAAACTAAATTAAAGGGATAAGTGCTGATAAAAGCTTTTTGCGTTATCCGATCTGCCCATAAAGCATATATCAAAGCCTTGTGCCAATTTTTATGATTTTGATCAATTGTTCTTTTAATAATCCTGATTAGGTTTTTATTTGTTGACTCAGCTAACCCATTACCTTGTGGATACTAATTGGCTGAATATTTAAGTTTGAATCCTCACTTAAGTGCTAATTCAGTGATTGCATTTCCAGAAAAGTATGATACATTATCAAACATTAAAGAAAATGGCAATCCAAACCTGGTGATTATAAATTGATCTATGAACTCAATGATATTTTTAGAATTAGCCGTCTTGAGTGGAACTGCTTCTACCCACTTAGTAAAATATTCTGTTGCTGTTAGGATGTATCTATGCTGCTTAGAAGAGTGAGGAACGATCTCACCTATTATGTCCAAGCCCCACTGACTGAAAGGTTTCTCGATGTTTACCAGCTGTAGTGGCAGGGACGGCTTCTTTTGTCTTCCAGCAGTAGTTTGGCAGACTTGACATCTTCTCATGTAACTGTGTGAGTCTTTAAATATCGCGGGCCAGTAATATCCTACGCGTAAGATTTTATGTGCAATAACATCTCCAACATAATGTCCGCCTGCCGGCCCATCGTGGAGTTCCTACAAAACTTTTTCAGCTTCAGCTTTCTCAAGACACCTAAGAAGAACAAAATCATAATTTTCTCTAAAAAGAATATCATTTATGAGCTGATATTGTTTGGCTTTCAACCTTAGGGCTCTTTTCTTAGTATGATCAAGGTGTGAAGGAGCATACCCATTCTAAAGATAATAAATGATATCAGCATATAATGATTCTGCATCGTTTAGGCTTACCTCACACATTTGTACCTCTTCAGATGGAATTTCAGAAATTTGTGATGCTCTAGCTAGCATTTTGCAGAAGCCTTGACCTCTTACAATGTTTGCTGGTTTGATCTCAATATCATATTCCTGTAAGGTAGTAACCCAATTGGCCCTTTTCTCACCCACATCCTTCTGTACTAGAAGATTCCTTACCGCTGGAAACGGTACTATGATCTTAGTATGGGTTTTAAGTAAGAAAGGTCTGAAGTATTTGACCGCTTTGAAAACAACATAAGCCTGTTTCTCCACGTCTGAATATTTTAGTTCAACACCCTACAAATTTGAGCTAAAAAATGCAATTGGAGCTTCCGCTTTTTCTTGATTTGCTTGAGTTAGAATCGCAACATATGACTTATCTGAGGCAAATGTGTATAAAATAAAAGGCTCTGAAAAATTCGGAGTTGCTAAAGATGGAGCATTAATAATAGCTTGTTTGATCAGGTTGAATGCTTCATGTTCATCTTGACCCCATTTAAAATTTGAATTCTTTTTAATCATGGTTTGCAAAGGAGACACGATTCGTGAAAAATCTGGAATGAATCTCTTTACAAAGTTGATCTGATCAAGGAAAGATTGCATGGCTTTTTTGTTATGAGGTAGGGATATTTTAGAAATTTCTTTGATTCTGTCGGGATCAATGTGAATACCGGATTTTGACACTATGAATCCTAGAAGTTTCCCTTCACTTAGCGCGAAAAAAGATTTCTTTGGGTTAAGTGAAATTCCATACCTTAAAAATCGTTGGAAGATTTCTTTCAGGTCTTTGAGATGGTCGCTTCGCTTCTTCGAGCACACTGTTATATCATCCAAATAAATTACTACAGATTTATTGACTAAACCTTTGAATGCGATGTCCATGGCTCTCTAAAATGTGGCACTAGCATTAATCAAACCAAATGGCATTTTTCGATATGCGTATGTGCCCCACTTAGTTCTGAATGTGGTTTTCAATTGATCATCAGGATGTATCAACACTTGATTGTATCCTGAAAATCCATCCAAGAAAGACATTAATTCTGAGCCCGCCACTACCTGCAGTATCTGTTCCATAGGTGGTAGAGGAAAATTATCTTTTTGACAGGCTTTGTTAAGGTTCTAAAAGTTAATGCAAATCCTAATATCTCCATTTTTCTTTCTAACGGGTACCATATTGGAGACCCATTTGGAATTCCTGATGGGAAAGATTATTCTGGCTTTCAATAACTTATTGAGCTCGGTTTTTATCTGATTTTCTAAATTGGGGTGGATCTTTCTCAGCTTTTGTTGGATAGGTTTTTCATTATCGATCATGGGAATAGTATGCTGGATGATGGAAGTGTCGTATGTTTTCAGCTCATCATAATTCCAGGCAAAAACATTTTTATATTGTCTCAAAAGAAGAATATACGCTAGTTTCTCTTCAGGGGCTAGGCCAACACCTAGATTAATGTTTTGTGGTTTAGCATCGGTCCTTAGGTTTACTAATTCGTAGTTCAAGGTTGAACTTTGGAGTTTTGAATTGGTAGACCTCTTAAACCTATCTTTCAAATCGTACAAGTCTTCTAACTTGACCACCGACTTAGGTATAGCATCATTAATGCTATTTTATTGCAATTGTCAATCGTGCTAGTCTTTATCAATTATTTGATTGGAGTAAGATCCTTCAAACGTGAGGAAATTTATGATATCAGGATCGTCATTGAATACTCTCCAATTTGTGATGTTGTCAGGAATGGATGATCTAAAGATTAATTCTATTGAGAATCTATCTGGACTAAAATCTTCGGACGGAATAAGCTTAGAAGCTACGTTAGCCAAAAGGTCTGCACTTGTGTTTTGGAGCCTGGGGATTGAAGAAATATTAAACGCTATGAAATGCTCAGTCAGATCTTGTACTAAGGATTGATAGTGTTCTAAATGACCTGATAAGCAATGTATAGTGTTACGTACTTATTTAACCACAATCCCATAGTCTCCAAAAACTTGAAGATACTTGATGTCTAACCCGATTGCTTTGTACAAGCCTTGAACCAAAGCCTTGTATTCTGTTGTATTGTTTGTGTAATCAAATTCGAGACTGCATGTGAGCATGATTTTATCTCCTTCCGGACTAATCAGAATGTATCCTGCTCCTGCTCCTTCGTTAGATCTAGAACCATCAAAAAATAATTTCCAAAACAAAGATTTATTTACAGGTTTATCTAAAAAATTGATACATTTTGAACTATCAGTTCGAGAAAAATTTTCGACTTGGGACAAAACAGAGTGTTCTAAATAGGGTGACGCGTGAGCATTGAAATTGCCGAGGAAAGAATCTACCGAGTAATTGCAAATAATGCTGCTGTTATACGCTACTGGTTCATTTTCTCCCTCTAACTTCGTTACTATGTACTTCTGGTGTAGCTCTCATTCAACTTTTATTTGATTTGGTTTACTGTTGTAGGGCAGCCACATGTGTGACCAGTTGGTTGCAAAGTATCCATGGAGTTTTTCTGACCAATCCCTACTAAGAATTAAGCCATAGAATTCTGGGATATCAACAACTAGAATGTCAATAACCTCACATACCTTCGGGTTGGATGAGAATCTTATGGTTACTTGATTTAGTTCGCCAATCACTTCGACTTGAGATCGATCTAGCTGAACTATGCGCACTGTAGACTTCTGTTGTTGAACATTTAACTTGGCACATATAGATTTGGGTAAAATATTCGATGAAGCACCGGAATCTACCAAATAATTGTGCACATTTTTATTGAAGATTTCATAAGTAAGGAGAAACGGGGGAGTGTGATATCTTGATCTTCCTCCGATTAGGGCGATGTCATTTGGATCAATCTTATTGATCGCGTTAGTTGGAGGTCTTCCCATGTTATGGGAAGCTTGAGAAAGTACAGCGGCAGGCAAAGGTGCAACTGGCATGGCATGTAATTCTTTCATCATTATCTTCTGTTGACGTTTCAACTTGCTCAATTCGTAAAGGGTGATGTTAGCCCTAGTCTTCTTCATGTCTTCAATAATATTGTACTCCATTTCATCTGACACTATCAGTGTTTTAGATGGAGGTTTCATCTGTTCGGACTGGGCTGGTTTGAGTCGCTTTAGATATCGTTTTCTTTGTCGCGACTTTATCCTTTATTGCAGAGCTTGTGCTCTTTGACTTAGGGGTAGTTTGGGGAGGATCAAGTTGATTTTTGCTTCATGTGCTAACAGGAAATACTTCTTGATCTTCTTCTTGTGGGAGGATGAAATCCCACATTCCTTGTAATTCCACAACTTCTTCGTCATCAGTCTGCCCTTCAGTGGCAATTTCCTCTTCCTCTTCCTCGGATTCAACATTTGAAATGGCATTGGGTGGCTTTGAATCCGTTGAAAGACTTCTTTTAAAAGCTATGTAGGGCTTTTTTGAAGAAGTTTTCGCTACTTTCTTTTTTATGTCAACCATTTCATTGGACATGGTCTTTAACTTTCTGCAATCCTTCCAAATCAAATGGATCTTTTGCTTGTTTCTTCTTGGAGTCTTCCTTGAAGGTGACTTTTTTGGATTTACGTTCCTCTATCGCGGATCTCTTTTCCAAGGCTATTATTCGTTTCTCTATTGCTATCTCTTCTTTCATGTTATTAACTAAGGTTGTTTTATTGGCCCTGTCCATGAAGATTGCTATGTTCAATGGTAGAGCGGTGATATACCATTTAGATCGTACTTCTTCGCTGGCTGGGAAGCAGTAGGAATTTTGTTGAAATTTTTTTTGAAACGTAGATTGAAATCCTTGATAGACTCTCTAGTTTCGGCCTTAAGATTAGATAGGTCATTGATTAACGTTGTCGTAGACCTGTCATCACCAAACTTGGTTAGGAATTCGTCCTGGAAGATGTCCCAACTTGTGATGGATCCGGAGGGTAATGAAAAGTACCATGACCCAACTGTTCCTTGCAGTGTATAAGGAAAAATCCGAACAACAACATCTTCATTAGTAACCCCATTGAGATTAATGGAAAGCGTGAAGTTGTTTATGTGCTCTTCTGATAGCATGCCTATATCAGGATTGAATTTAGGCAGTCATTTCTCAGGATGGGCTGGCATTTGACTCAAGGGTGTAGGCATTAATACTGCCCCAAGATTATTCCATGGAGACTGGGCCATTGTTGAACTGCTAACAGAGGAAAGTGCAGAATATGATCCCTGCGACTGGGAGGATGAGGATACTACGATTGTAGATGATTGAAGAGGGGTTGTGGGGGTTCCAGTGGACGGATGGAGGATGATCTAGAGTGGAGGTGTGGATGGTTGACTTCGCGGTGAAGTAGTTGAGATGGATGATGTTGATGAAAGAGTCTCACTGTCAGACTCTTTAGGTGATTTCCTCGCTCTTTTCCTAGTGGGAAGAGGTAATTCGGTTGGCTGGACGCCAAACTTTTCACTCTTTAGCCTGGTCAGGGGATGAGTAGGGTTGTACTGCGAAGTCACGCTGCCTTGAGATTTATCAGACCTCTGACGAGAAATGGAAAATCGCTGAAGTTTGTGAATCATAGATTCAACTTCAGGAAGTTCAAAGGTAGATTGTTCTAAAATATCGAGGTGTGTAGCAGCGGTTGATACTCGAGCGACTTCTGACTCTGGATTTAAATGTAATGGAGAAGTCGGGGGAGATGATGAGGGCGATTTACACTCAGAATGGTATTCAGATTTGGATTTACTTGCCATTCATATTTTAGGCCCTCCTTCTAGCGCCAATTATGTTGAAGCCCCGAAAATTGGGTCGACAACAAGGGGGATACCCGCCTGGTCCGGACCTTCATTGGCAGCTCCTTATCCGTTTGGTATAGCAGGTCTGATTGGGGATAATGGGACCAGTTTCCCAATCTATGAGTGTGTGTGTGTAGAATTTGATTTTGCTGATCTAACAGTTCCTATCTAAGATATTCTAATTCAAACTTTTAATCTAATTCTATGCTATTGTAATCTAATAAACAACACATCTAAATCTATACTAACCCGGGATGCAATTCTTCAATTATGCGATCTAAAGAGATTTCAAATAACAACTGGTAATAAAGATCATTCAACGATTATAAGAAACGAAATCAATCAAGATGAACCACTTCGCATAAAAAGTTAGACGAAACAGTTGTGAACAACATATCGCATAATGAGCTATTCATACATTAGGCATAAATAAATAGCTATCGCCGTACAAAAGTGCCAAATGATAACTCAAGCATTCATGCAATAATACATAAACAACTAAAAATTGTATATCAGTTTAACATATAAGCAGAAATGGTCAAGAGATAAAAGTACCATTTATGACTAGTCCTACTCATAAGCTTCAAGCAACAATGATTTATCTCTCCTTGCTCTAACATCCACTAAGAGTACAGAAGTGCAACATCAGTAGCAGATATCAAATGCAAACATCAACTAATCTTGATCCATTCATTCACCAAAACCTCCTCTGAGGGTGCAAAAGTGCATGTTCTGAGGAGAAGTTTTTGATAAATTTATGGACCCTTCTCTAAATGCAAGAGAAGGGTTTAAATACTACTAACTAAATAACTTAATTACACAGATTCAGGATACGGTTTAAATGATTGCCCTTTTTCTAAGGAAAACTATTTCTAAAAATTAAATCTAATATTTAACTATTTCTGCATTTGCTCCTTAATGTTGCAAGCATTCAATATTGCTTGGGTAGAGTCGGCTGACTGTCTTCTGCTTTTGGTTGAGCTAAGAAAACAAAAATGGTAAGAGATGGCACCATCTTTTCAGCAAAATTGATGATATACTTGAGATTCATCCTCTGGCTATGTGGATTTACTATGTATGCTGAGTAATAATCCAAGTTCCACTTGGTTAATCCTTGAATTTCTTCTGCCTCTTCTTTCAACTTTATGTTTCCAGTTTATTCTTTACCATTGCTTTCTTGTGTTTTCCAGGCTTACAAGTGACTGAGCAGTTAGAGGCTTTGCTTTTTGAGCAATTTTCTCAGCGATGCGCGATTAGCGCTAATCGCGCATCGGAAACTACCTCCGTTCTTTGATCTGGGCCTCTCTGATGTGTTTTTTGCCTTTAGCACCTTTTCCTTCACCAGGTATAAGCTTTAAAATTTGTAAACATACTGCTTTCGTGAGCTTCTGACCTTGAGCATTAAACCACCTGTTGATATCAGCATTGTTCAACTACTCATTCAACCATGGCTGTGAATGAAAGATCTGTAATGGATAGCTCAGCAACGCTCTGTGAATCTGCGGCTCTGTTGCATGCGGTATCTGCTTATGAGGGCATCTTTTCTCTGTCTCTGAGCATTGGAGCTTTACCCTTTTCCTTTATGGCTTCCTGCACATTGCTTCGTGTTACTTTTGTTTTTTGTTCCTGCAGTTCACACATGAGGAGAGAGTAATGATAATAAAAAATTGACAGAAAAGCTTTAATCTCTACGGATGTAAAAAAACATGCCACTTGACGTGAACTGACTCTTTGAAAAACCCAAAACCATCTTTCATTAACACTGGCGTATCATTCATTAATTATCATTAAATTGCGTATCCAGTTCTTGGTTTATGGAAAGCTTTTCTTGAATGTTGAGCCGGGGAAAATCTGCGATGGAACGTTTCTGCGATTCGCATCACAGCGTCGCATATCGCATTATCGCATTACTGCAAATTTCATTAAGATGTGCTATCGCAGGGTTGCTCGATTGCGCTATCGCAATATCGTAGATCGCAGTATCGTGCCATCACAAGATCATGGATCACAGTATCATGCTATCGCAAGATCGCAGATCATCACAATCGTTAAATGGTTATGTGTTTTTCATGCGACCTTGCGATATGCGATATTGCATATCAGATATCAACAATTTTTTAAAGTTTTCCAATGTGAGCGTTTCTTAATGTATGTGATGCGATGGAATTCACGTCGCACTTTCACAGTTTATCATTTTTACTCATAAGGAAATGTCCTATCATTCTTTTCGCGATGCGATGTTTTCTTAAGGAGTAAAATGCATGAGCCTTAATTGAATTTTTTGAATTTTTACTAAGGGTCCCCACTTATCTAGTGTTATTGCTAATACTAAATAAGGAGGGGGGTTGTTGGTGGCCACAACAGGACCCATCCATAAATACTGGAACTTACCTGCTCCAAATTTATTGGATTCCTGATCATAGAGCAAGACCAGGTCACCTTCTGAGAAAATGTGGGGTTTGAAATTCTTGTCAAATTGCACTTTGACTCGTTTCTTATGTGCGTCGTTAGCCAAGGCGACGTCATGACGAGTTTCATCCAGTTGGATTAATTCTAAGAAACAAGCTTCTTCCTCTGAAGTTCCGGGGAGGAGGTCAACTGCGAGCTTGAGAGACGAAATCTCACACTGAACTGGTAAGATCGCTTCCAAGCCATACACCAGTTAAAAGGGTGTAAACCCGGTCGCATTTCTCACAAATGCCCATTATGGCCACAAGGCTGAGTACAGGATTAGGTGCCAACTCCATTTATGGACTCCAATCATCCTTTGTAGCATGCGTTTTCAGACTTTGTTGATCGCTTCAACTTGCCCGTTCACTTGCGGATAATATGGAGCAGAGCTATCGTGGGACAGTCCTAATTTGGCGGCCAATTCAACCATCATGTGATTGTGGAAATGTGATCCATGATTTGTGATTGTATCTTGCGGAACGCCCAACCTGGAAACTACATGATTGAAAAAGAAAAGAGCAGTCGTTTCACCGTTGTTGTTTAATGTAGGCAGTGCGTCGGCCCATTTCGTAAAATAGTCAACTACAACTATGATGTACCCATGCCCACTAGCCAAGGTGGGGTTACATTGCATGAAATATATGCCCCATTTGGCAAATGGCCCAACAACAACTACTAGTTGCAGAGGTGCAGGTGGTATTCTGGTTTTGCGGTCAAATATTTGACAGGCATGGCAACTTCTGACTGCGGTTATGCAATCTTTGAACATTGTTGGCCAGAAGTATCCTGCTCGTAAAATCTTTTGTGTCGTGGAATAACCAGATTGGTGCCCCCCACATGTGCTTGAATGACAATCATTCAGGACTTTTTCAGCCTCCTCATGGGTGAGGCACCTTCGCAGAACTGTATCAACACCACAACGGTAAAGCGTATCACCGATGATCATGTAGTCTTTTGCTTGGTATCGAGTAAATCATTGTTCTGAGTGAGAGGTATTAGACCTATATGTTTGGGTGTGGAGGTAAATGATTATATATCCATACCATGGATCGCTTGAAGATATTAGAAACAAATATTCATCCACGATTATTGCTTTGGATGTTGAATCGTTGGATGATGATGGGAAATCACATAGTAACTCTGCAAAAACTAGAGCTTTCTTTGATTTGGATTTTACGAATTCCAGATCGAAATCTTGCAAAATTGCTATCCATTTTGAATATTTTCCCCCAAGCAATTGTCTCAACAAGATGTATGTCATCGGGTTGCAATCTGACAAAACGGTAGTTTTTCGAAAGAGGACATAGTGTCAGAATCTCTGTATTACTTGAACGGCTGCGAGAGCCAACTTTTTGAAATATGAGTACTTGCTTTCTATTTCATTTAAGTTTCGACTTAAATAATAAATAGGATGTTTGATTCCATTATCTTCTTGAACTAAAACCATTGCGATGGTTGTATCTGCTGTACCCAGATACAGGTTAAAGTCTCTTTGATAATCAGGAGCGTACATTAATGATGATTTTATTAGGGATTCCTTTAGAGCATCAAAGGAAGCTTGCGCGACCTAATCCCCGTTGAAGGGTACTTATTTTTTCAAGGGACGTGTATAACATTTAGCAAGTTCGGCATAATTTGGAATGAACCTCCTTAGAAAGTTTGCTTTCCCTTAGAGTTTCTGAATCTGAAGCAAATTTGAAGGTGGTGGAAAATCGATGATTTCCTAAACCTTGCACGGGTCAAGACGAATTCCGTCCTTTGAAACTACAAAGCCAAGTAAACAACCAGAACTGACACAAAACACACACTTGTTTGGATTGAGTCTTATTTTGTAGTGTCGGAAACTTAGAAATATTGCTCTCAAATGCTACGGATGATTGGTCTGCTTTCGTGAGTGAGCTGGAAGATCGTCGAGGTATGGTTTAACAATTTTCTTGATGTCGTGGAAGGCATAATTCATTTCCCTCTCAAAATTTTCCCCTGTGTTCTTTAAACCAAAAGGTAGCTTACGGTACGCGAATGTGCCCCACGGGCAGATAAATGCAGTCTTTGACTGGTCCTATGGGCGGATATTTATTTGATTATACCTAGAAAATCCATCCATAAAGGAAAAGATTTTGTATCCAGCACATTCATCAATTATCTGGTCGATGAAGGGTGTAGGGTAGTTGTCCTTTGGAAAAGCTTGGTTTACATCCTTGTAATTGATGAACACTCTAATTGTTCCTTTATTTTTCACCACAGGAACAATGTTTGATACCCAATCAGTTAGCGGAACTGGGTAAATGAAACTAGCATGGAGAAGTTTTTCAACTTCTGCTTTAATGGTAGTGGCTTTCTTTGGGTGCACTTGCCAAAGCCGTTGTCTTACTAGTTTGACATATGGATACATCTTAATTTCATGTTCAACTATGCTCGAGTCAATGCCTGGCATTTCTTCATATGACCATGCAAAGACATCTCTAAACTCATGAAAGAGAGCGTAATATATTTCCAGTTCTGTAGAAGAACAAGATTTCCCAACATGAATATTTTCTACATCATCTGGTTTTGTTGAGATATTTATGGCAATAGTTTCTTCAATATTGGATAGATTTCACTCGGAATCCACCGTATTTATAGTATTTGATAGAAAATTAAAAACTGATGGATGATTAAGGTCGCTGGAGTAATATTCGTTGTAATCCGGAAGATGGGAATGATGGTGGTAATCTTCCCATGGTGCCCCTGTATGTTCATTGACTAGACAATTGCTTCGTCTGTAGAATCTACATGCGACCAAGGATCTGAAGAGGTACCATACTCCTTAGACCTATCTACCCAAATGCTTGACGAGCGTTCATTGGGATTTGCCTCCCATGCCGAGAACATTGATTGCTACAATATTTCTATTGGGCTTGGAGGCAATACCTAGTGATGATCCATGCTAATATCATTTTCAGACATCTTCTGAATGGAAGATACCATATTGCAGGTTCCCACTATTGCCACTTCCGCCAGGTTGTTTGGAGGTGGTAGGGAAAAAGTACCCATCAATGTAGGGTCTTTTAGTAGGCCTACTCCGATATTTTGAAGCGACTGAGAGCTTCTGTGGATCATCGGAATGCTTCCCGTAACTTGCGAACTGTTGGGGAGGAATGTCTATTGATCGACGATTGTAATTCCTCCTTGGAAGGGAAATGAAATCTTTCTGAAGTATGTCGACAAAATGGTATCCATAGCATAAATCCAGGGCCTTCCCAGTAGGATGTTGTAATCGAGGTTTCCATCGATAACTTCCACATCAATTTCTACTATTCTTCCCCCCAGTTCAACTTGCAAGTTACTTAAAATCCCATATGGAGTGTATGCTCATCCATCAAAATCTTTTAACGTCGTCAACGATCGCGACAAGGGTGGTGAGCCTAAAGTTTTCCAGCAGCTCATTGACATAATGCATGTAGATTCCCCCTCATCAATAATTGTTTGATGAACAGTTTTGTTGAGAGCTTTTACTTGAATGAGGAAAGCGAGCTGAGCTGGTAACTACGGGTCATATCCTTTATGATTAAAGGCCATAAGATTGGTATTCGTTGGGTCAATCCCACCTATTACTAATAATAAAGCTTGCTTTTGGGAGGGGCAATTTTACAGTACCTCAAGTATCGACATAATGGACGGCGATTGGACCAGGTCCTCTACTATATTATAATTCTATGCCGCTCTGGCACAAGGATTAAATGTCGATTTTTGTAAAACTCCCTTTGGTGGCTTTATCGTTAGCTCAGGAATGATGGGTGGCACAACTTCAGTCAAAGTTTTTGTCGAACTACTAGGTTGATCAGTAGCCTTGTTGTTCGATAGCTGTGGATTCCTGTAATCTTTATTTCCTTGTCGATATCAAAGCATCATTTTGTTATTTTGAAATGGACAGCATAAGGACTTGGGATGCGGAAGCATTGTCACTAGCAACCAGATTGGTTCTTGGGTTTGGAAACAGATCAGTCAATACTGCTGAGGTTTTTGAATTCTTAAAGAATTTCTTAACTTCGGCTTTATATGGATAATCTCTCCTCCAATGATCCTCATCACATATGAGGCATGGCTGATTAGGTTTCTTTTTCCCAAAAGGGCTTGCAGAAGATTTTTCAGGAGATAAATCATCCTGTTTCTTCCTTTTGCTCTTCCCTTTCTTCTTGCCTCCTGGTTGCCTCGGTTCTTTGCCTTTTTTAGTTGACATGGCATTAACCTCCGAGGCTATAATTTCTTCATTTTCATTTTGATCAGAAATCTTACGGGCTTTCTCAGATGTAGCCTTTGTCAATTTCATGCTCGTCGTACCTATCACGCCATCGCTAGCATGAGAGTCTTTGTATCATTTTGGAGGAGGAGGAACGGAAAACTCCGTTCTGGGGGCATCGGGTATTTTGTCGTAGAGTGTTCCAGACTGAGTATAGATCATGTCTAGATATTACGCACGAGCAATAACCTACTCTTCAGTGACGACCCCTACCTTTGCTACATCTTCTATAATAGAAGGTAATAATGACTTAATAAAGCATTCAACTAGCAGCTAATCAAGAACATATGTTTTCACCATTGTATGATGACGTCGCCATTCATGAATATGTTCAGATATGTGAGTGGCCGTCATTTGCTTGAAATTGGTAAGAAGCTCTGTTCCTATTTCATACCTTATTGGTAATTGAAAATGGGTTAAAAAGGTTGTGGCAAGGGAATTGAAGTTATCGAATGAAGCTCTAGGCAACTCGATATACCATTTCGCTGCTGGACTAGTTAACGTTCGCTAAAAAAGGCGAAGCCAAATCTAATCATCATTGAGATGTCAGAAAAACAGCACAGATGAAAGGTCATCACATGATTCAATGGGTCTTCACCCAGATTTCCATTAAACTTAGGAATATCTGACGAAATTTTATGAGGAATCGCCGGCCACCAAGGGGCATAAGTGATTGGATCGTTCATTAGCCGATTTAGATCTGGTAACTCTAGAGTCCCCACAAAGGGTAAATGTTGATTCGGGTTCAGCGAAGCATACCTAGGATAAGATGGGATCACCTGAGAAGTGGGTCTTTGCATACCAGCATAATGCATTTGGTGTTGATAACTTTGATAAGGTGGTTGGGCATAACCAATTTGAGACCATTGGTTATAACTGTTTTGAATATACGACTACCCATTACCTATAAAGTTTTGCTGCTCAGGTCCTTGGTAAGATTGTTGGAATTGTGGTTGTTGATATTGTACCAGCCATGGTTGTGAAACCATTTGCTGTTGCCCAATACTAGACATTTGACCAAGATGAGGGGTAATAGTACCCGTTTGAGCCTCAGTCACTCCAGTTAAGGAGCCACTAACTGGCGATTGCGGTTGTGTCGTAGAGACAAGAGGCTATTGTACAACGACCTAAGAAACTTGAGGTTGGCATATAATAGGCAATGCTTGTACTTGCGACACCGTCATAATAGCTGGTGTAGTGGGGATGTTCGACACAGGGAGACTCGGTTGCATTGAGTATACAACTCTTGGTTGTTGAGGCAATATTGGCACCCAACTACTGGATGTGATTCCAATTTGACCTGAATTCGATTGCGAACTCTCATATGGTGGCAATCTAGTGCTCAAAGGAATGATTAGCCTTTGGAGACTAGACTGCCCAAATTGATGTTGTGAAGGATCAATTTGTTGAGATTGAACATAAGAGATTCCAGCTACTCTTCCGGATGAACAAACCGGAACAGACCATACTGTCGAAATAGTCCCTGGGTGGACTCTTTCTAGCAGTTGAGAGCTAGTTGGGATAGATGGTATACCAGCGAACATCGTCGGAGTGGTGGCAGGAGGTTCTGTTACCGCTGTATTGGACGAGACAGTCCTAGATGTTGATGGTTGTCTAGACATATCGAGTGTATCCAAAAGACTTCCGAGTGCTTCTACAGGAACTTGTGATGAAGGGGTATTAACTTCTGAAATAGAAGGATATAGGTGGATCTCAGTCCCAAAATGCGATGGAGTACTGGATGGAAGATCCTTCGTAATCTCTTCTATAGCAATCAAACTAGGTGGAAGAGGCAGACCGTTAGGTCCGTAAAATATTTCTGGTGCCGAAGAAGGTATAGATTTGTAGTGACAGATGTTGGAGGGGTAACACCTTCTGAATCAACCTTGGATGGAGCTGGTTCAGGAATAGAAGTGTTTATTGTTACACTAGGATCAGTTCTAATGTCCTCTTGTAATTGTGGAACTTCTTCTGCAGAGGCAGAGATACCAGAAATGGTTGTAGTAACTAGAGTCTCAGAGGATGTTGAAACACAAGTTTCAAACAAACCAGGAGACTTTGACGTAGTTAAACAAGTTCGCTTGACCCGGAATGGTTTGGTTTCCGGAGTCAAAGATGGTTGACTCGTCACTCTCCACGAACGACAGGGTTTTGGTTGAATTTCTTCTACGATTGTGGATTTATTTGATCAACTCAAAATAAGGGGGGGAAATTTTATTCTGTATTAAATGAATTTTAGATGCTTTGACACAACTTACTTTTTCACTTTTTAAGAGTCGAGAAAAAGCTAAAGATGACTCTAGTCACCTTCAATTTTTAATGAGCCTGAAGTGACATGTGCTTAGATGGACCTTTTCCTTTAAGGAGTCTGAAAAGGAATGAAAGAGACTACTCTAGAAATCTAGACAGAGGGATTACCAAACCAATCACAAAACTACATAATACTTTTTACGGTACGGTAGTCAATCTTCTCGAATGCTGTGTTTAGTGCATTGCGATCAATAGGGCGGCAGACACAGATTCCTAAGTATAAAGGATATACCCTATTGTGGTCTCCCAATATATACTCAATGGTACGTGGGAGCACAAGTCTGTACTAGCACTTATCGTCTCAAAGAGGAGGAATCACCCAACCTATGATGAAAGCAATAGTTACCAGGATTTATAACGCTGGAATATGTCTCTAGCCTAGACTTCTAGATGTTGTGTGTTAGGTTCCAAATCGTTTTTATGTTCATTAAATTTATTTTACAGTTGATCTTTCTTAAGAAATTTTCCTTTCAGCTTCACCGTGTCATGTAGATATACAATTCCTAAAATGAAATCTAAGATGATAGACAATTGTTTAATCTTCTTTTCGCAATGAAAATCCTAGCTACTAAGGAAAGAGAAATGAAACCCTTTCAACATAGGGCAGAGAGCACACACTAGATGCACTGTCCTAAATCAAAATCAACACGCAGTCTAAATGCAGATGCACGTGCATGTATTTGTTTTCTGCTTTCTTAATGTGTGTATGACAAAAAGAATGCTAAATACAAATCTGAATTATTTCTTCTTTCAAAGCGACAGTACTAACGATTTTCTTTCCAAGAAACGACAGGAAGGCAAGACGAAACTTTGTGATTTTGAATTGAAAACTGCTTTTGACACTTGAAATACTACCAATTCAGATCAAATACAAGAGTAACAGTACAATCAACTATCAATAACAGTAGGATTCTTTTCTTTGACTGAAAATGACACTTGCCACACTTCCAAATCAAAAGATGACAGTTCGATTAAGCTACTTCTTTGTAAAAGAGAACTGTAAATGGCGCACAATACATAAAAACATTCACAATTCTTTGCACAATAGAGGTTGGATGATGCAAAGAGGGGGTTTCAATAGTTGTCTACCTATCATAGGCAACAAAACTCCTTAATAAGACTTAAAAGAGTGAAGAAAAAACCAAAATCTGGAGGCAGATCTAGTCTTGTCTGATCATCGCACCTGTAACATTGGGAAACAGGGATGCATCCCACCTACTGCACATGGGAGGTGCGATGCATCGAGATTTCCTAAAGGAGAGGGTGCGATGGTCAAGGAATGAGATTTTAACTTGGTTTTTCGTCACAGTTTGCAATTTAGTCTAGGGATCTAGGTCAAGCAAATGATATTCAGTAACTACAAAATATAGGGCTGATCTAATGAGGTTACTCAAGCTACCTCTAGGGAACTTAGGATGTTTTCAAGTCAATTTTTCAGTTCATAAACAAACCCAGAGATTGACTAAAGTAGCGTTGATCTACTTTGCACTTGCATAGCAAATGTAGTTCAAAGGCTAGCTTGCTTGACTTCAGGCTCCGTCTGTGGTTTATGAATCAAACAAATAGAGACAAGCAATCAAACTAATCGCTCCCCAGTGGAGTCGCCATTTTGTTATCGGGAAATCTAATGTCTATTCAGAGCTACTAGTCCCACTAAGATGGGTAGCTATCTTAGAAATAAACAGATTATAGTCACTTGTTTTTCCTTCACGAGAGAGAGATGAGAAAGAACCACAGATTACCAACCTCAGTCTTCTGCTTGGCTCCTTGCATTTTTCCTTTCCCCTTTGACAGAATCTCGCCACTGCTTCCTTACTTGTCCAGCTTCAAAGAGCACCTGTAGATTCACAGCAACATATTTACCATCAAATCATAGATATCTTCCACTGTAAACAATATAGGATCCGATATATATTGACCATATAAATGCATATAACAACACAATATTCAGAGATACACAAGAATATGGAGGAAAACTCAAATAGCTTTATTAGTAAAAGTCGTAGAAGAGAGGATTACAGCCAGTTGGTCTAACCCAGTGCCATCCTCCCAGCTTGAAAGCCCTCTTCACCTCACACAAAGCAAGATCACCCAACAATGTCTTCAAAGAGAAACCAACAACACCTCTTTGCAAATTACCCAATTCCAACCTTTAGATCTCTTAGACGGGGGATCCATTTATGGATATTTGGAGTGGGGTGAGTCAGCTTCTGGGATTTTGATTAGTGTCATCTCTCTGATAGTTCCTAGCTCCACATGGAGATTTTAGATCTCTTACTCATCCCTAGGCGAACTCAGAGAGGAAAGTGTAAAATGAGTAGTTTCTAGAAGATTCTCTGGGTTTCCACCTAGCAAACTGCTTGTGCCATTTGTCTGCTCTCGCTCATTGCACCCTATAGAAGGGCTTTCCAGTATGCATCACACTTTTTTCATGTGGCAGGTGAGATGCATCACACCTTTAGCACTGGGTAGTCTGTATGATCCTGCTTTGACCAGTTCTGATAGTTTTTCATGGAGAACTTCTGGGAGATGATGTATTCAGCTGACCTTGCTCCTTTAGGGTATGACACAAAACTTTTAGGGACTTAGAAGCCCTTGATCTATGGACATATGTGATTGGGGTTGCAGTGCCCAAGTATGTCTATAACATCCATCCATGTTGGTTGGCATACCCAACACACCCATCCATTCAATTATACATGTGAAAATAACACATGTAAAGTAAAGCATCAAAACTACAAGATACTTAAACAGGGAAAGCCGAAACTTACCATCAAGGGAATTCTCTTTAATGTTTCAATGTTCACTTCCTATTTCATCCTCTTGGAACTTCCAAGTAATTATTTGTCATCATCATTCATTTTACCCCCCTTGGTATTTTCCTTTCCTTCTCCATTGAAGATAACACCATCTTTTTGTGAATGAAAATTTTCTGAGTTGTCTCTAGAATTCATTTTCCTTTGCTTTATGTACACCATATGAAATAGAGGAGGACTCCTGCCAATGTCAGTTTTCACTTCCTTCTTAATACAAGCCTATTAAGTTACGTAGATAATCATCACAAAATTTTCCTTACAAGTTCAACATCGAAAATAACCAAAACCTTCCCCATTCGTACTCAGAGTTAGTAATATCCCTCTTGTTTGCTTTAGAGGGCTTTTCTAATACCCATGAGGAAGACAAATTATTTCATCCAACAATATTTAATTTCAGAGTTCAAGAGTCCTCTGTGTTAGTTGTTATAATATCAATCATCTGCCCAGTAAATACAACTTATTTTCAATTCTCTACTCAATAGAAGAGATAGAACATTTAAAATATCAAAATGTAGCAGGTTTCTTATACCTGATTGACTTATGGAGGTGTAAAATGAGTAGCAGCAAGTAAGATCGTAGTTGCGGGAACTCTGTCTTCAGGCGCAATCTACCTATTTTTCCTTGTTTCAATTATGCTCCTTTTTGAAGACTTACATGAAAACAATACTCAACCTAATGCCTGCAAATCCATCAACAAAGGAGGTTTAGAATTTTGTTGCAGGGGCCCGTCTACTGATTTCCTTTTTGTCATAAGAAAGGATTGAAGGGAGAGACAATACAAATAAGTAGAGTTAGATTGGAAATATTTCAATTTGTTCCTTATTAATAACTCAAGGTATGATTATTCAACATTAGTTTCACATGCCAAAAAATGTTAATATCTAATGCTAATAAGAAAACATCTCTTGAGAAGTTGTGCCCTGCTGTTTTAAATAACAAAAAATTGATAAAAGGTTATGCAGAAAGACTTGGCTGAAAAAATAACTATAAAAATACTTAAAAGATAAAAAGGGGTTGATTATTTATCATGTATATGTTAAGACCGAGATTCCATTACACATCAATAATAAAATGGTGTGTGTAATATCTATCATTCAATTTGGCCAATGTGCTCTGAACGCTATGGAACAGTGTGAAAATATAAACACTATGGAATAGTGTGAAAATGATATTTATAGCAAAAAGTAGTTGGTGAACAAGATTATTTTTCACCAACTAAAAAAATTCTCTTAGGTCTATTAAAGACTCTATTGACCCTAAGTACTCTAAAGGGGTCTACCTCGTTCCCTTCTCCTGCGGGAAGCACCATGTCTACATTGAAGAATCTTTAGTTATCGCTAAGGTAGGTCACTTCCACCATAGGAAGCTTAGGGAGGAGATTGAGATCAAAAGGCATGCCAGAAATCTTAATAGGGATGATGGCTGGAAATTGAGTAAGAGCTCGATTCGAGTTATCTCATCATAACTCATCATCCCTTTCTTCTCCTTTCTCCTGTTTATGTTCCTTTTGATTTATTTTCGTATGGCTTGAGCATTGATCCCCTACTTTTGTTATTATTATCAAGATATATATATATATATATATATATATATATATATATATATATATATATATATATATATATATATATATATATATATATATATATATAATTTTTATGGCTATAATATGTTTTCATAACTAGTAATATTTTAAGCATCCTTCTATCAAATAATATAAAATTGATATTATTAAAAAATAATCTTAATATAGAGATTGATATTTCTAATTAATTATCATTGAATTATATTGGAATTAAATATTTTAGCTTCCTAACAGCTAGTTTTCTACCAAATACATTTTACTTAATATAAATAAATCCACCTCTAACAATGTAGATAATATAAATTACTACTTTACATAAATCGATAATATTGAAGTTCAAAATTTTATATTTAATTATTCCTTAATAGTTATTTTTAACTATATATAGAATGATTTAATAAAATAACCCCTTACCACTAACTCCCAAATAATTATTTTCTTTACCTATTAACTAATTCACCAACAACTAATTTTTAATGACTAACTCTGGGTAATGATGCATGCTTACTATTTATTTATTCTGATCAATGGATTCCTCACCTTGTCCTGAGGATGAACCACAATAGTTGGTTCGAAACGTCGACCAAATCCTAACTATGTGATTAATCCAAAAGACTTACTTCTACATTATGGCTCACAAAAGTCTTAGATCTAAGATTATTTTTGTCAATTGGGTCTAGGTTGGGTGCATCAGAACTAGGTTTAGCTTGGTGGATGAGAAGTGAATCTAGATTATGTGTGGAGAATGCGGTTGGCTTGGATAAGCTGTGGATGGGATGAATAATGAGTGGATGGGAAGAATGAATTTTACCGTTTCTACCTAGTTTCAATTTCCACAAGTAATATGTTGAACCAAACTTTTAACAAATATATTATAATTTCCATCTAGCTTATGAAGGATCCAATGCACTCTTAGTACCATCCTCTCATAATGAGGTTGTCTCTAGAATTGAGATTCAATATGTGGAAGTACCATACCTTTCTAACAAATCCGTCCCATGAGAATCTGTGCCCTGTTGTTTAATGTAATAAAAAATGGATAAAAGGTTATGTAGAAAGGCTTGGATGAGAGAAATAACTATAAAAATACTGAAGTGCTAAAAAGGGGTTGCTTTTCTATCATGTATATGTTAAGACCGAGATTCCATTACACATAATAATAAAATGGTGTGTGTATTCCCTATCGTTTTGGCCAATGTGCTCTGAACACTGTGGAACAGTTGAAAATGATATTTATAGCAGAAAGTAGTTGGCGAACAAGATTATTGTTGTCAATTAGGTCTAGGTTTGGTGGAGTAGAACAAGATTATTATTGTCAATTGGGTCTTAAGATTAAATATGTGGAAAGAGAATACCATTCTAACATATCCATCTCTTGAGAAGTTGTGCCATGTTGTTTTAAATAATAAAAAATGGATAAAAGGTTATGCTGAATGACTTGGTCGAGAGAAATAACTATAAAAATATTAAAACGCTAAACAGGGGGTTTCTCTTCTATCATCTATATGTTAAGACCAACATTCCATTACACATCAATAATAAAATGGTGTGTGTAATATCTATCATTTGATTTTGCTAATGTGCAATGAACATTGTGGAACAGTGTGAAAATATGAACACTATGGAACAATGTGAAAATGATATTTATAGCAGAAAGTAGCTGGTGAACAAGATTATTGTTGTCAATTGGGTCTAGGTTGGGTGGATCAAAACTGGGTTTAGCTTGGTGGATGAGAAGTGGATCTAGCTTATGGGTGGAAAATGGGTTTGGCTTGGATAATGAGTGGATGGGATGAATAATGAGTGGATGGGAAGAATGATTGTTACCCTTTCCACCCAGATTCAATTCCCACAAGTAAGATGTTGAACCGAACTTTTAACAAATATATTATAATAGCCATCTAGCTTATGTAGAATCTAGCGCACTCTTAGTACCATCCTCTCATAACGAGGTTGTCTCCAGAAGTCGTTTGCCTCTACTTGATGTACACCATTTGAAATACAGGAGCACCCCTGCGAATGTCAGTTTTCATTTCCTACTAAATACAAGCTTACTCATCTACATATATCATCATCATACATGTTTACTTACATGTTCAACAGATAAAATAACCAAAACCTTCCTCAATGGTTTCAATTCCCATAAATATATTATTATAATTTTCATCCAGCTTATGTAGGATCTAGCGCACTCTTAGTAGAATCCTCTCATAATGAGGATTATTGTCTCCAGAAGTCATTTGCCTCTGCTTGATGTACATCGTTAGAAAAACAGGAGCACCCCTTCCAATTCCATTTTTCATTTCTTTCTTAATACAATCATACTCAATTAAATAGATCATCATCACACACGTTTCCTTACATGTTCAATAGAGAAAGAAACCAAAACATTCCCTAGTCATACCTCAGAGTTAGTAATATCTCTTTGGCTTACTTCAGAGGGATTTTCCAAAACCCATGAGGAAAACAAATAATTTCGTCCAACAAACATAATTGTGATGAAACCATGAACAAAAACGTGAGTTTATAACTTTTCTTACACTACCGCTAGCTTAAGCGATTCAAGACTTCAACCAAAAACAAGTCAAGGTTAAAGTAGGGACTTAGCATTAAATCACTTAATTTATGGTCCTTTTCAACAAATTATTTAGTAGTTTTGACCACAGATCTCATTCTCAAGTGGTATCAGAATCGATTTACACAGATATGAAACAAATTGATTTGGTGAGAGTGAATATTGTCGAGGTCAGAACAGACAATGCCAGGTAAATGTGGAAAAATAAGAAGACACTAGATATGTTTCTCTGTATCTCACAAAAGGGATGCATTTTAAGTATATCATATCAAATTCCCTAAAACATTCCTCCAAAATGTACCAAACCCAAAGCTAATTGGAACACCTTCTTACCATTAACTCAACGAGGAGAATCTAAAGAAAGAAATAGACAAAATGCAGAGGGCTTTTCCAATACCCATGAGGAAAACAAATCATTTTGTCCAACAATATTTAAGTTTAGTGTTCGCAAGTCCTGTGTGTTGGTTGTTATGACATCAATTACTTTCCTAGTAAATAAAAATCATTTTCAATTCTCTACTCAATAGGGGATAAAGCAAATTTAAGATATCCAAATGCATCATATTTATTATACTTGCCTCCTTTAGGAAGAGAGAGTTGACTCTTTGTTAAACTCTTCTTTCTCCAGTCATGTGCCTATTCCTGTGAACCCCACATATAAATATATAAAATTTCTTTTAAACCTATGATAAAGCTACAGTATCCTCAATAATTTCTCTCTATTCCAATCCACTAAGAGTGATTAAATTTCATTTTGGGGACACTCCTTCATTTTCTATGATTAGACATTAACGTAACTATAAGTGCATTGCTCAAAACCTAAAAAATAACAAAATGTCCATATAAAAATAGAATTCAGATTCAAGATGTGGAAAGAGCATACCATGGCATAACCACAAATATGACAAGGAAGCCCACCACAGGTATTCGATGATGAAAACCTTGATTTCCCCTTCCTCTGTTTATGCTACGTTGGGAGCCCTGCCACCCCCCATTCCACACGCCTCCTCTTTTCACAAGCTTCTTTCTCTCTCAACCCTAACACCACTTTTCTCTTTCTCCTCCTCCTAAACAAATATAGACCAATACAACGCTTACACTACCATAATCCTCTACATCAAACCCATATCATGGTTAGTAGAAATATATAAAGTCATAAAAAACCAAAATTAACCCTTAGATTCCATATATACTTCAAAGAATTTGGATTTTTTTTTTACCAAATGCATTATGAAATGGATAGATTAGTTGATTTCATGCCATTATTTTTAAAGAAATGGATGCTTACATGGTAAAAATCTAGATGAAATATGCTCATACAATTATGTTAGTACCAAGAATCATAGTGGCACTCGAAGGTGGGAAATCATCTTCATTTTCATTCTTAGGTAAAAATTCATCACAGGATAGGATATGTGGTCTTCTTGTATCAACACAACCTTCGAAGAGTCCGCTGCAACTACAGAGTGTGAAATTTAGGTGGAGTCTCTTGCATTAGATCATAATATTGATGTACCTGGAAATAAAATTGAGTTTAGTTCCTAGCCATAAACAAAAACCATAAAAACCATCATTTCTAGGCACATACCATTATTATCGAGTCAACATCTTGTCTCATTTCAGCAAATATCAGTTCAACTTGTACAGTAGTTAAGTAAGATGGTTGTATGTACATTGGGATCTGCAGAAAATTTATAAGCATGGATTCAAAAGAACACAAAAAAACTCTTAAGCACAACAATAATGGAAGGATGCCAGGGTTTTATATTCTTAACACACCTTGCATTCAAGTTTTAGATAATTATCCAAAATATCTTCCATGTATTTGAGTAGTGTATCGGGGAAGCATTCATCAATGTCTTGCAGGCCTCTAGGCATCTCTCCGAAATTTAAACTCTACAACAAAGCATACAATATCATAATCAACCAAACGACAAGAAGCAGCCACCCATCAATGGTCCCTTTGTGCTGTCATAAATAAATTATCATGCTAACCTATAAAAAATATGGTGTCTTCATAAATGTCAAAGAGAATCACCATATCCGAACACTGTTGGATGAGCAGCGAATGTGATTAGGGCGGGTGAGTGTAACTGAGTAAGGGTTTCTTACACCCATAACTAACCTTTGTCAATGAGGGTCATTGGATCGAAGCCTTTCTAACTAAGGTTAGATTTGTTTCCACCTTGCCAAGCCAGTTCCCAATTCAAATCAACGAGCCAACAAAATCTAATCATCTAACAAAAGATTGAATGAGACAGACTGTGGATAGGAGGGCAGTAGCGAAGTTTTTTTCAAAGAGGAACACCTTACGATGTAATTATTATTATTATTACTAGGAATTGCACCAGATGTTGCAAAGTAAACTCCATAAGGCATAAATTTGAGAAGAATCAAGATCACTGAATCTAAAAATTAGTAAACAAAATATCATTCAAAGCTAGAAGATAAATAGAAATCCCTTATTTATTCCAAATTTACAAATTCTATAACCATTCCAACATAGATTGCCTCTCAATCTTCAAAGATGCTCTTTCAAGTTCCAATAGAAAATATTTGATGAGAAAGATGTTTTTCTTCAATATTGAACTGTGTCACTTCACCAAAAAGCTTATAGTCTTTTATGAGTTGGTCTTAAGGTGATTATATGCAACATGATGAATGGGTGAATTTTTATGGATTGATATTGGTTCCAAATGATTATAATTTATTTAATGATTTATCAAGCCAACTCAATTGTATTTCACATAGATTCTTGCTTAATAATATTCTCAATTTAGTTTCACCATTTTGATTAATATTATTGTAATGTAATTCACATTTTATATTTTTTTTGGTATAGGTTCCAGTTTTTATGGTTTCATATTTTAGATTAATATTATAAATCATCAAAAGTCTCCTAACTTCAATTACAATAAAATAAAGACCTAAAAATTGTGAATGTTACTCATGAAAAATCAGTGAATGGTTTGAAACTCTTAATTAATTATTTGACTAGTTGTTAATTACTTTTACTAATATTCTTCCTTGGTACCACAATGGCCTTCTTATAAATAACTGAATCTGGTGGAACCTTAGATGGACCACGTTGAAACATGTGCAACCAATCCAATATTTTAGAAAGGAATAGCTATTAGTGTCTTTTACAACATGCTGCTTTTGTAGCACCAAATCTGAATATAGTACAAAAAGGAACACAATGCATAAAGGGTGTAGATGAATAAACTACATAGAGGAATCAGTGTTAGGTCCCTATACTACTGCTGTAACCCCTTAGTGTTATTAGTGCAACCCCCTTATAATATTGTTGTGCCCAAGTAGTACCCATATTGCTAGTATTGTGCCCCATAGAAGTCCACTATTATTATTGTTGTGCCCTTACATTATTATTGTTATGTCAGCTCTAATTATATTATGACCCCTTAGACTCCTATATGTAGAAAGGAGGTCTTGTCATTTTGTATCATCCAAGAATTATTCATTTGTGTAATGTAAAGAAGGTTTCCCCTTGGAAGAAGCTAATTTTGAAGTCGATGATCTATCTTTTCCTCTATTTTCTTAGCTACTTTCATAGCATTTGGTATCAGAGCTTTGGATTCCAAAGTTTCGCTACTCCAAACAGGACATATTGGAAGTTTCACTATAACTTGTTCTCTAAAAAGTCTTAGAAGAGAAAAAAAAAACCCATTTGAGCC
Organism: Pinus tabuliformis; assembly: GCA_031772625.1. Taxonomy (NCBI): domain Eukaryota; kingdom Viridiplantae; phylum Streptophyta; class Pinopsida; order Pinales; family Pinaceae; genus Pinus; species Pinus tabuliformis. The sequence continues at coordinate 225,319,395 of CM062815.1, read as the reverse complement.
AAAATCATTTTGAACCTCAGGTCCAAATTTCAGATCTTATATGTCTTTACTTTTGGATATATGATCTGAGGAATTTAGGTTTTTTGCAAGCTCCACAATTCCATCTCAAACAAGCCATCGTGGAATTTTCCCTATAACTTTTTTCTACAAAGGTTCATAATCTGCATTTTAAACCCATTGGAGCCGAACTCTTGTTGAAGTTTAGGTTTGAATTTTAGATCCTATCGTGCTATAATTTTGGAGATATGATCCAAGGAAGTTAGGGTTTTTGCAGGCTCCCAAATTACATCGCAAACATGAGACCTTGGGAAATGTGTCATAACTTTCTCTCTAAGTATCAGATTGAAATTTCATCAGATGTTATAGAAAAATGACGAAATTTAGTTTTTTATGCATCGTTTTCAAGTATGAAAGTCCAAACAGTGACATGTGGCACAACGTAGAAGTTCGCTCTATTGAAAAATTATATAATCAGGTCATCTTGGGAGATTGGGCATAACTCTTTCTTGGAGAATCCAATTTTGATCAGACTGGTGGGATTGGAAAGATGACGTAGATAGCTACCACAAGTCGTAATTTCAGAATTTGGATATTTGAAAGTACAAAGTTACATTCGTTTCAAGATCGAGCTCTGAAAAGCAAGAAAAATAGATATGAGGAAGTTTGATGGCAAGGATCTAGTAACATGGATACTAAAGATGGAGAAATATTTTGATCTACATGATGTGGAACTGTTACAAAAGGTAGATATTGCATCTCTGTATTTAGAATTGAATCAGTTTGTATGGTATAGAGAGCTTTGTTCATGTAAAGCACTTGCTACCTGGTCAATTTTCACGGAGGAAATGATAGCACATTATGAGTAGACAAAGAGAAACAACTTCTTTATCCAAATGATAATTCTCAAAAAAGGGGTTCAATGGCAGAGCACATTGAGGAATTCGAAAAAATGAATATAAGGGTAAATGATATTCCAAAGAAGCAAAGGACTGATGTCTTTATAGGAACTTTAAAAGATAACATCGAACATGAGGTTCACCTTTGGGAACCTGATTCATTGGAGAAGGCATACAGGTTGGAAAGAAAAGTTGAAAGAAAAATTATGGAAACAAGGAAGTCTACCACCCACAACTATAAATATGGAAGTGTTGTTTCTCGTAGCCTTCCACAACCTACAAGGTTGACACCACAACAATTGGAAGAAAAAAGAGAAAAAAAGGATTTGTTACAATTGTGATAGAAAATACATTAAAGTTCATAAGTGTGCCAAGAAGAAATTGTTTTACATAGATTGTGAAGAGGATGAAGAAAAGGATCAAGAAACATTAAAAGAAGAGGATATACACTAGGAACCAACCCTAGAGAAAGAAGAAATGAATTCGACCATATCTTGTAATATATTAGCAGGAATTACCACTCCTCAAACTCTCAAGATAGAAGGACATATCAAGAAGAAGAAGGATCAAGCAGTGAAATACAGGGAAAATTTTAAGGATGGAAATTTACCATAAAGTTTAGAAACCTTGCGAATCCCACTAGTCCATAATATGAAATCTATAACATGTTTGGAGATATTTTTGTAAAAATATTCAAATTTATAATATTTTTATATGGTTTATATATAATATTTTGGCGATTTTTAGGGTAAAATAATTTCATTCTATAAAATTTGGGTGAATCATTTTTACAAAAAGCTAGAAATTAGAGAATCATTTTTTTGTAAAAAGTATAGAAAATTAGCTCGTGGTCGAATATTAGCCCCTAAAATTTTCCCTGCTGAAATATCATGAAGAAAAGGATAAAGAAGTGTCAAAAGAAAAGGATACTCACCAAGAACCAACCCTAGAGAAAGAAGAAATGAATGAGACAATATCTTGTAATGCATTGGCCGAAATTACCACTCATCAAACTATCAAGATAGAAGGCCATAACAAGAAGAAAAAGGTAATAGTGTTGATTGATTAAGGTAGTACACATAATTTTATTCATTGTGAGATAGCTAAGGAATTGAATTTTTTCCTATAACTAACATTAAGTGTCAAGTGATGGCTGCAAGTGGAGGAACCATAAATTGCTCTGGAAAGTACCATAATATCAAGCTATGCATGGGAGAATATGTATTGAATATCCTAATTCTTTCCATTCCAGTGGGTGGTCATGATGTTGTATTAGGAGTCTAATGGCTACAATCCTTGGGTACAATAGCTTTTAATTTTCAATAAATTTTCATGAAATTTTCTTCGAAAGGAAATAAATTTGAATTAAGGGGTATCATAGGGAAAACATAAAAAATAATCAACTCTAATGGAATGAAAAAGCTTCTAAATAAAGAAAAATGAGGCATAATTGCACAATTATGTTCGCTAGAGGTTCCTACATTGAAATCATCTATTTCAGTAGATATCCAAAAAGTCTTGGACAATCATTCCAAGGTATTTGAGACTCCCAGAGGCCTCCCACCTATTATTTATCATGATCATGCTATTCATTTGATTCTAGGAAGTGTTCCTCCAAACATCAAGCCTTACAGATATCCATATGCTCAAAGGAGTGAAATTGAACATATGGCTATAGAAATGCTAGAGCTGGGTATATTTATCCAACCAAATTCGATAAAAAAACAAGGGATCAATGCAAGAATGACGAAGCAGGGTGGGAACTCATTCAAAAGTTGCAGAAGATCCCAATTCAAACAATATTTATAGAACTTGACAAGGAACGAAAAATCATATTCGAACTTGAAGTAGTCATAGAACCAAGAAATCGACAGCTACGAAATGGATCAGTGTCAGAGTATCTCATCAAGTGGAAGAACTTACCTAATAAAGATTCCACATGGAAGGATGATAATTTTAGATAGAAGCATCCATAAATACTCAAGCGTTGACGAAAAAACTTTTTGAAGGACAGAGACATGCTAGGTCTCTATACTACCAGTGCAACCCCTTATTGTTATTAGTGCAACCCCATTATTATGTTGTTGTGCCCATTTAGTACCCATATTGTTAGTATTGTGCCCCATAGACGCCCATTATTGTTATTGTTGTGCCCTCACATTATTATTGTTATGTCGGCTCTGATTATATTATGACCCCTTAAACTCCTATATATAGAAATGAGGTCTTGCCATTTTGTATCATCCAAGAATTGTTCATTTGTGTAATGTAAAGGAGGCTTCCCCCTCGAAGAGGCTGATTTCTAAGGCGTTGATCTATCTTTTCTATCTTTTTTTGAATTGGTTTCATAACAATTAGAGTGCAAGTCAGAGTCACTTACCTTGAAGGGCTACCAAGGGATGCAACCTATAAGTCAAATGAAATTTGTTTTTGAGATGGATGGTGTCTCACTAGAGAGTTCCCTGGTGAAGCAATTGTTTTTTGTGTTTCCATGTGGTTGTGACCTTTTCCTGATTACTGTTATTTTGAATGTTAATGTGATACCCTAAAATACCCACAAATTTTCAAATTCATAACGAACATAAAATTTAATATCACATGTTGTTGTATCATTTCTTCTAGATATTTGGATATCCATTTAAATGGCCCCATTTTCTAATCTCTCTCAAAAGATGCAAATTTAGTTTCTTACATAAAGAAAAAAAAAACTTCTAAAATCCGTAATAAGAACAACACAATTAATGTTATCAACATAAATAAAAATCCATTCATACTGATGACCTAGAAGATTTTTCTTATAAAAACAATCATTAATTTTTCTATATTCCTTCTTTTCATTTAAAATCATCTAAAAATGGAACTTACAATTATAGACCATTCAAACCAACCTTTTAATGACACATTGTATTAAACATCATATCCACCCTCTCTTACTTGTCATAACCAGGAGAAGTGATACTGAAATATTAAATATGTCACAAATTTCTATACCAAGCAATCAATTCCCTTAATGAAACATGCTTATACTGCAAAAACTAAAAATTTAAGGAATTTCCAATCCATAAAAAATTATCAATACCATTAATGAGAAATAACGACACTACAAAAATGAAGTGGTGTATGAATGGAAAACAACATGTATTTACCTGCCAGCCAACAGTTTGAGATGCAATAAAATCATTTAGAAATATGACGAACAACTTAAAAGAAAAATAAGTATGAATTATTCTAATGTGCAAATAATAGTAAAAATTTTTTACGTGGTCATCCACCAAAAATAGTCTCTTTTGTGTAATGATCATTCAAAGAAAAGTAAAAGATAAAAATTCTATGTAAATAACCTCGAACATTTATTTTTTATGATTAACACGTAACTAATTATGGCAATAGGAATTTTATTGCGAGGTTCTTGTTGATGACACTGTTGAGATTCATCGTGCTCAATAGGTGGTGTGAATCTCAACAGTGCCCATGTACAAGAGCTCGCTTTCACAAGGGATTATCAGTTAATTTTTCTCATACTACATCTACTAGAACAAGGGATAAGGTTTCTCCTTACATTAAGATTGTTGTGGTGCTAGCTCAAGAGCAAACAAAGAGAGCTCGTGAGCAATTAAAATGACAACAATCATGACAAGGTTATCCATGCAAGAAACAAAAGTTCCTTCATATTTTTCATCATTGGCGAACCCCACGGGGGATTTTTTACAAGGTACATTTCTGGTCTCTCTAAAACCCAATTTCATATACTAGGACTTTCAAAGACCATTTCCCTTACTCTTCCTCTGTGAATAGCATCAAGTCATTATGGTTCATAGTTTGGGCAGTTGGGAGAAACTTTGAGAAAAAAAACCTCATGTGAATATTGGCACCTTGGACATCTTGATCATGGGAAAACCTCCCTAATCTACCCTCACCATTGACTTAGCCTCCATGGGCACCAGTACCCCTAAAAAATATGATGAAATCGATGTGACGCCCGAAGAGAGGGTCATAGGTATTACAATCAACACTGCTACTATCGAATATGAGATTGAGAACAAACATTATTCCCATGTGGATTTCCCTAGTCATGTTGATTATGTGAATAATATGATTACTGGGGATGCTCAAATGGATGAAGCAATCCTAGTTGTGTTAGGAGTGAATGAACCTATGCCACAAACGAAGGAGCACATCCTCTTGACCAAATAGGTGGGTCTGCCCAACTTGGTGGTGTTCTTGAAAAAGTAAGACCAGGTTGATGACGACAAGTTTCTTCAGTTGGTTTAGCTTGAGGTTAGGGAGCTCTTGAGTTCTTATGAGTATTTAGGGGATGACGTGTCGATTATTTTGGGGTAAACGCTCCTTGCACTGGAGGCTTTGATGGAAAATGCAAACATCAAGCGAGGTGAGAATAGGTGGGTGGGTAATATTTATGGTCTCATGGATGGAGTGGATGAATATATTCCAATTCCACAAAGGCATACTGAGCTTCCTTTCCTGATGGTTGTAGAAGATGTTTTTTCTATTGCTAATCATGACATTGTTTCAACTGGACGAATTGAGAGATTGTCTATTAGGGTTCGAGATTCTGTGGATATTGTTGAATTGAGGGAAATGAGGGTGACTAGTGTGACTAGGATTGATATGTTCAAAAAGTTGTTGGATGAGTCAGTTGCAGGGGACAATGTGGGTATTCTTCTTAGAGGTAATTAGAAGGTCGATATAGAGATGTGAATAGCTTTTCCAAAGCCTAAGAATATAAATCATCATTCAAAGTTTTCGGCAATTCTGCATGTGCTCAACAAAGAAGAATTCTTCATTTTTCCCCAAGTACAGGCCCCAGTTTTAGATGAGAACTATTGATGTCACTGGAAAGGTGACTGCCATAATGAATGAGAAGGATGAGAAGTCAAAGATGGTAATTCCTGGGGACCGTGTGAATATGGTTGTTGAATTGACCATGCCAAAGTTCTCTTTAAAGTCATTCTCGATGCAACGAGTTACATATAATAATGACTATGCTTCATAATACACAAATTTGTTGTCCTAAACTAGCTTGGATTGGTTAGTCATGGTATGATTTATGTTTTTATGTTTTCATGTAAATGGTGAGCATAAATTTAGTCATAGGCTATTTTTCACTTGTCTTTTTTTTTCAATGGATTGAATTAGCCACTCTATTCAATTATGTGTTGTATTTTCAGCTATACAAGTTTGGGCGAGTATTGCGCTGTAGTTTAAAGGTAAATTAAAGTTAAATATTTTAGTCAGGAAACATTGGTTTGGAAACATGAAGCCATCATTAAATATTTCTTAAAGGTAAAAATATCCAATTATGCACTTCACACCAAGTTTGTGTCATGTGCTATAGATGTATAGTAGTGGGTAAGCCAATAATAGTCAAATGTGACACTTTTAGTAAAAGTAGCTAGAATTTGACTAATAGTAGTCAGATCCTCATAGAGTAGCCTTAATGAAATTTAAGTTATGGCTTTTTGAAGGACAGAAAACTCTCCATCTTGACTTCTTCCATTAGCTTCATGCATTAGTTTTGTCTCGATAGGATGCTGGTTGACTGGATTGACACATGTTGAGATAGTTCTTCCTATTTTCTCTTTAATTGGATTGTTGTACTATCATGGTAGCTAATCTTTTCCAATACCATTTCATAGAGTTATTTTGTCTCTACATTGTTCCGTAGAATATTATCCCAAGTGTTCACTGAGAGAAAGTTGAAACCTTTAAAATATTTGGAGTCTTCGTTGTTTTTGGTGTATGTGGGTATCTACTGTATTGTGCACTGAAAATATTAGCTAGCATTCCATACTTATTTCTAGGGTGAAATACTTTTCTATGTCTGATAAGATTTACACAAGCTTGTACTAGTCATTCTAATCATTATTTTTATACTTCTGAATCATGATGTCCCATCTATGTTGTTTGTTAATTTTAGGTCATTCACAGATACAAATCTATGGTAGTGCCCCTACTTGTTTCTAAATTTCAAATGAGATAATAATGTTCATTATTAACACAATTTTGGATTATTATCATATAAGGAAGTAATGAATAGATAGTGGAAACAAGTTTTGCAAGACATCCAAATAACTATCTATACACATTAAGATGAACTGCAATTATAATTGACTAGTTTTTTTAAGATTCAATTTCATCTAAATTTTAATCATATATCATGTAAAACAGACATTTAATTACTTTGGAATCTTGAGATTTACCAAAGTAAATCCAAAATGTTTCTTTAAGAAAAGATTTAGTCATTTTTTTCATTGTTTTATTTTTTACACAAACTAGACTCCATTAGAGAGAAAACATTTCTCATCAAATATATTATAAATGAAGGAATATTGATCACTGATAGATGATAATTATTGAACTTCAAAATGAAAAACATTATCAATGACAATTTTGATATCTTTCTAGTATAATGGTGATACCTTTGTAGTAGTAATGGTGGTGTCATTAGAGTACACTAAATTTTATGAAACGTAATATTGAGATGTAACCATGAAAAGGCTCATCATGGAGGGGTTGAAGATCAAAGTGATAAAAGTAAGAAAGGAGGGATCAATGTTTATTTGCCTGAATTTTTCTGCTACTATTAGTTGGGGTCTTTTATAGGAAGAGATATTCTTATGTGTTTTATTACTCTGTTATGTTTAGATATAAATTCATTTCAGGTGGATAAGTCTTGGTAGCCTTTTCAGACTTCTAATTATAGATAACATTTGTATGAGAAATGTTGTTAACATTCCACTAATGACATTAAAAAATACCTACTTTATATCATTTACGAGAAATGTTAACAAAGAAAATTAGAAGAAAATTATCCAAGGTAAAATCTCTTGGTCTAGCCGGTTGAGGTCATGTACAAAATTATATTTATGAGTCTCGTGGAAGGATTTGGTAGGGGGTGTGAGAAGTAAATCAACACTACCACCCATATCCATTACCCAGTTGGGAGAATGCAAGGCCAATAATTCTTGAAGCACATTAAGAAGTGGTAGTGGTGTTGTCTACTTATGCTTTCTAATTATAGTTAATGAGTGGATAAAAAATCAAGCACATGATATAAATTATAAATTATAATTTAGTAGAAAAGTGAAAAACGTACTTAATTCAATCAAAAAGAAAAAATAAACTACATTCATCTTTATTTTTATCGGCTTGACTTTGATTTTGCACCCTTTTGGTGAAAAAATAGATATACTAATAAAAAAATGATAATTTAACATCCCTTACTCTTATTTGGATAATTTCATATCTTTTTAATATCTTAATTTAGTCATTCTTTTTCCATTACGTCCATCCAATGAGAGTCCAATGTTAAAGAGTAAATAAATATGAAACAACTTAGATGATGGAAGTTGCAATCAACATAAGCTCATGTTCTTCATTCTTGAGTTGAAACTAATTAATATTATTTTGTGTTAATGGAGAAATGGTTACATAAGTTGTAACGTATCTCCTTAGTTTAGGATTTGCTCCTAGAGTTTAGGAGTTTGTTTGCAACTACCTAATTTCTAGTGATGTACTTAATGATGTAATCTTTCATTCATGAATAGTAGAGTGTATGAAGAGCTCTTTGTATGAGTGCAGTCTCCAGGTGCAGTACTCACCTGTGAGCTGTAACTCCTTCTTTTAATTCAAATCTGATTTTTATCTTGGTATCAGAGCATAGAGTAGGGATAGCCTTAATTTTTTTTTTAGGATGCATCATTGATTACAGAATTGTAGTGGCGAATTTTTAGAATCAGGTGGACTGCAATAACACCTGGAGCATAGCTCTCAGATGACTGATCATCTCTGAGCGCAAGAAAGTGTTGGCGCGGTTTTGACACGAATAGTCGCGCCATTTTTGAGCGAAAAGAAGAGCTGGCACTGGTTTTTAAGGAACAGTCGCGCCACTTGGCACGGTTCTGAAGGTGATAAGCGCACCAGCATGCGAGAAAGTACAATTGGCATGAAAAATCCAGGATTAATCACGCGGGCATTTTGCTGTCGAAGGAGTGCCAACGTCTTTCTCTTCGAAAAATCTGCAATTTTTTGCAGATCAGAGTTGCCCGGTGGTGGCACTTTGAATTTCCGGATCTGTTCGGTGGCAGCAGATCGGAGTAGCCCAGTGGTGGCGTATTGGAGTTCCTGATCTACTCAGTGGTAGCAGATCGGACTTGCCCTGTGGTGGCGCGTTGAAGTTCCTGATCTACTCGGTGGCAGTAGATCGGACTTACCCGGTGGTCGCACGTTGGAGTTCCGGATCTGTTCGGTGGCAGCAGATCGGACTTGCCCGGTGGTGGCGCATTGAAGGTACAAATTTTTTTAGCAAAATAGAAGTTCGGATCTGGTATAAGTCAATATGAATAACATTCTAGAATCGTATCTCCACGAGTCTCGCAAACTCGATGGATCAAATTTCAACAACTGGAAATTCAAGATGCATACTTTACTTGAAAGTGCAAATGCGTGGTCGATCATTACAGGTAGTGAGCTAAGATCAAGATCAGCCACACAAGAACAAGATTGGGATAAAAGGGAGACAAAAGCAAAGGTCATATTGAAGATGTATGTCAAGGACAATGTTATCCCACATATTAGAGACTGTAAATCGGCCGCTGACATTTGGACAACCATTAAAAACCTATACCAGACGCAGAATTCAGATCATGTCTTGTCACTCAAAGGCAAGTTGTTTGTATTAAAGATGGAGGAGAATGAATCCGCTGCTGGATTCATTGCGAGAGTCAAAGACCTGAAGGACAGATTGGGATATATCAGAGAGAAAGTTTATGATTCAGATTTCGTCATGATCACGTTGAATGGAATGATTGATGATTACCAGACATTTATCATAGGGTTGTCAACAAGGGAGAAAGCCCCTTCATTTGAAGAGCTGACAGGGATTCTAATACAAGAAGAAGAGTGACGACAAAATTTGAAATCTCATAGAAATGACCTTGCTCTGATGGCAAAAAGGAGACAGTTTAAAGGGAAGCAGCATCAGCAACCGCAGCAGCAGCAGCAGAGAGGAGCCAACACATTTCAGAAGAGACTGTTTAAAGGTATGTCTGCTAATAATTTTCCCATCAAGAAATGTTTTTACTGTGGAAAACCTGGGCATGAGATTAGGGATTGTTATAAGAGGCAGGTAGACGAAGGAAGAAACAAACAGAGAAAACATAATGGTTACTTCGTTAATGAAGAGGAGGATCATAGCCATGAACTTCGACCATCTACAGTCGATTGTGTTCTTTCAGCTTCAAAGGGAGATGAGGACGACATATGGTATGTCGAATCTGGCGCATCCTCACATATGACTGGTAAGAAGGATTGGTTTGAATTTCTTGAAGAAACTTCATGTGGGTCGAAAATATATTTAGGAGATGATAATGGACATCAAATCAAAGGACATGGTGATATTCCTATAAAACTACCTAGTGCTGACATTAGACACCTTAAAAATGTATTGTATGTTCTAGGAATTAAGAAAAATTTGGTCTCTGTCTCAATGATTACTAATAAGGACATGCAAGTTCAATTCTTTAAAACTAACTGTGTCATTAAGGATAGCCAGATGGAAACATTTGCGACAGGAGTGTGCATGGGGAATTTGTACAGACTAGATGTGAAGAGTATTCCACAGCAAGAAATGGTTGCAGCTTGATCAACAGTCGAAAATCTCTGGCATCAGAGATTCGGCCATCTTAATTTGCAAGACCTCATTCTACTTTAGAGAAAAGGTATGGTCGATGGAATCCCTGTTTTCCATAATGTTAAGCTAGATTGTGATGGATGTGCATTAGGGAAAATGCATAGAGAAGAGTTCCCTTTGAATGTTAATAGAAAGGAAAGAGACATTTCAGAACTGGTGCATACAGACATCTGTGGACCCATGCAAACCAGGTCATTAGGAGGAGCATATTACTTTCTCTTATTTACAAATGATTCCACTATATTTTCATGGGTATACTTTCTGAGTAAAAAGAGTCAAGCTTTTCAGTATTTTAAAGAGTTTAAATCCATGGTAGAAAACCAGACATGAAAAAGGATAAAAATTCTTCGCTTAGATCAAGGGGGAGAATACAGGTTGGGAGAGTTCATGGATTTCTACAAGCATCATGGAATTGTGCAACAGTTTACAGTGCCTCACACTCCACGGCAGAATGGAGTGGCAGAACGAAAGAATAGAACTTTTGTGGAGTGCGCAAGGAGCATGCTTCAAGGTAAGGGTCTATCAAATGGTCTTTGGGCAGAAGCTATTAACACTACTGTGTATTTAAAGAATAGGAGTCCTACTAGATGTATAGGCTTCAAAACCCCTTTTGAAGCATTGTTTGGACTCAAACCAGCAGTGAGTCACTTAAGAATATTTGGGTCAAAAGCTTATGCTCATATACCTAAGGCAGATAGGAAGAAGTTAGATCCTAAAGCCCCGAAATGTATATTTGTTGGATATGGCACTGAGTTCAAGTCATATAAGTTATTTAATCCTGTGACTCACAAGGTTTTTGCAAGCAGAGATGTCATATTTCATGAACAGGTTGAAGAAGGAAAGGAGGATTCTAACAATGATTGCCACATTCCATTTCTACTGGAAGAAAACAGTGAGGAAGATGAAAAGCAGGAGGAAAAACAAGAAGAAGAAGTAACAGACAATGTAATCAATGAAGATGCAAGCTCGAAAAAGATTGAAATTGAGGTAAGTCCCATACCAAGGAGATCAGGTAGGAAGACTCAATTATCTTCTAAATTGAAAGGCTATGCATTAATGTCAAATATTTTAAACATTGTAGAACCTGCAAATTATGAGGAAGCAAGTAAATCTGATGCATGGAGGGTTGCAATGTATGAGGAAATTGAATCAATAAACAGAAACCATACTTGGGATTTGGTTGAATTGCCTGAAGGTAAAACCCCCATAGGATGTAAATGGTTGTATAAACCAAAAATAAATGCATATGGGAGTATAGAGAAACTTCAAGCTAGACTGGTAGCAAAAGGTTACTCACAGCAAGAGGGAATAGATTTCGATGACACCTTTGCTCCTGCAGCCAAATTAAACACCATTAGAATGCTAATTTCCTTAGCAACAAAACACAAATGGCAGCTACACCAGCTAGATGTTAAGTCTCCATTTCTGAATAGTGACTTGAAAGAAGAAATTTCTTTAGTACAGCCTGAAGGTTTTGTGAAAAAGGAACAAGAACATCTTGTGTGTAAATTGAAAAAGGCACTTTATGGTTTAAAACAGGCAGCCAGGTCGTGGTATGAGAAAATTGATTCATTTTTTGTTCAGCATGGCTTTCATAGAAGCTTGAATGATCCAAATCTATATACTAAGTTTAATAAATAGAGGCAAATTATTTTGATTTCTTTGTATGTAGATGATATGATCATAATAGGGAATGCTAACAATCTGATCAAAGAAATCAAACAGCAAATGTCACAAGTGTTTGGGATGAAAGATCTTGGAAACCTTCATTATTGTTTGGGATTGGAGGTATCGAGAGACTCTGGACAAACTTTTCTTACTCAAGGGAAGTATGCCAAAAGCTTGTTGGAAAGGTTCAGAATGGAGCAGTGCAGATCAGCAGCAACACCATTACAGCAGAATTTAAAGTTGAGCAGTGGCGATGGTACTAAATAGGCGGATGCTACCATGTACAGACAACTAGTTGGCAGTTTGATATATCTGACTACAACTAGACCAGATTTGGCATATTCTGTTAGTGTGTTGAGCCAGTTCATGTCAAAACCACTCGAGAGTCACTCGATCATAGCAAAAAGTGTGTTGAGGTATCTTAGTGGCACTAGTAATTATGGCATTTTGTACACTCACACTTCTGATGTTATTCTAGTACGTTTTTCAGATTCCGATTGGGTAGGTAACTTGGACGATCGAAGATCTATCACAGGTTACACATTCAAAATTAGATCCGGGGTCATAGCATGGAGCAGCAAAAAGTAGCACACTGTAGCTCTATCTTCATGTGAAGCTGAGTATCAAGAACTGTGTGCAGCCACATGTGAAGCTATTTGGTTGAGAAGACTTCTCAACAATGCAGGAAAGAGCAGAAAGAATCAACTATTATCAAAACCAACAACCAGAGTACCATCAAACTTGCATACAATCGAGTCTTTCATAAAAATACCAAGCATATTGATACTCAAGTTTCATTTTGTTCGATAGAAAATACAGTCAAAAGAAATATGTGTGGAATATTGTAAAACTTGTGATAACATGGCTGATATTTTTACTAAGCCTCTTGGGCGTGTAAATTTTGAATTGTTTAGAGAGATGCTATGAGTTTAGCATAATCCTTTTTCCATTAAGGGGGGAGTTGAAAATAATTAATATTATTTTGTATTAATGGAGAAATGATTACATAAGTTGTAACGTATCTCCTTAGTTTAGGATTTTTTCCTAGAGTTTAGGAGTTTGTTTGCAACTATTTGATTTCTAGTGATGTACTTAATGATGTAATCTTTCATTCATTAATAGTAGAGTGTACGAAGAGTTCTCTTTGTATGAGTGCAGTCTCTAGGTGCAGTACTCACGTGTGAGCTGTAACTCCTCCTTTTAATTCAAATCTGATTTTTATCTTCTTGAAGGTTCTCTTCTTGTGCCCGACAGGTTACAAGCTATGTTTCATGAAAAACCTGTAAGCTCGTGAAATGCTTTAGACTAGTCAACGTTCGACTTGCTTCAACCATATCTTTCACTGGGTTGAAATTTTCCTCTTGGAAACAATGGTATTTCTTAAACATCCTCCATTTAGAAATTTTCATTTGCAACCACCTTGGCATTGGAATTTGATCCTCAAAATCCTCCTTTTACAATTTACAATTTTAAATTCAATCTGGTAGAGACTAAAGAATTGCATTTTTTCTTCAAAATTGATGAATTAAGATCAAAACAAAATGAGAATTTCAAGGATCTATGGCGATAACTTAGAGTGGATTTGGGTATTTTAGATTATATGTGTAGGTGAAGATTTCGTAAGATTAGAGTTCACTTAAGTGAACTGGTCATAACCACATACTCTTGGGTTAAGTAAGCTTCCCAAATACTTCTAACGGAGTTTCATTAAAGTTATTAATCAACCGTTGACTTCGACTCTACTATAGTGCTCAATAATGAGTTTCACATATATTCATTGTTAGAGAGCAGGCTAAGTGATTCAAGTTCAGTAAGCATCTGCCAACATTGCAATGAATGTTCACGAAAAATGGGTGGTCATATGACATATAACAATTTAATATCCTAACAGTACTTTATTTGAATTCAAAGAAAGACGTTGGATGTTCAGTAGTTGTTAGGGTAAGAAGGGGATTTTTCTTTGCCACGTTACTGTGTTTGAATGACCAACAATAAATTACAAAATAATAGTGCCAATTAAGTACTTCTTCCCTGTCTACAACCACTATACATCATAAAATATTAAAAACCCCAATTAATAAAATCATAATCTAAGGCTAGATAGTTATTTTATTCTTAAAATTTCATTAGTGTGAAGATTATTAAGAGTTTGGGAATAAATATTTGTTTGTTTTGCAAACTACATGTGATTTTTTTAAATCTTCCATAAATACATAACTTTCGTCTATTTCTTTTCACAACTTCAACCAGATATTAAAATACGCAACGATCAAACATTATTGTTCTATAGCAGCTTGGAAAATTTTAAACAATTTGAGAGGATTTCATAAACTTCACAAAGAATATGGTATCCCAGGTTAAAGAAAAAGTTAGTCTCTTATGATTCGTTCACGGATTGACGTAATATTAGTTTTTGTGTGATTTGATGAAATATGTATCTGGGTGGACAATAATTATGCTACTAATATGTTATATAATCATCAAAATATTCAGTAGAAGTGAACTAATTTCTATGACTACAAATTTAGATTTGCAAATTGCAGATTGAGATGTTATATCTCAATCTGTTGAAGGTTACAATGTAACAATAATATATCCCAATCTCTTTGGATTCCAAAAGTCCATCCTTCGTAGAAATGGCAAGAAGTGGTGAGCAGCAATTTCCATGTATCCTGGTAGTATAATGAAATTATCTCTGAATCTATGGACATGCATCAAACATTGATATATATGTATGTACAAATTTGAGTTAAGAAGGAATTGATGTAAATGTGCATTCATAAACATGGTTAAAGTCATCTATGATAATAGGAAATTCACAAATTTTCAAAGGGACGTGATAGGAATAATCAAGCCTTGTTTAGTTTGTAACAAAGAAAGAGAAATGAAACCCTCTTCTCAAGAACCTAGATGGGAATAAGTCTCCACTTTAAGCCATCAAGAAACCGTTCACCAAGAATCAGTGGTTTGATTACTTTTTGAACACTCCCATTAAGTGTTCATTTTCTCTTAACTATTAGTGTGATGGCCTCAAAATCTTCAATCATCTAACATTTCATCCAGTGGTGTAGAGTGGTACACAATGGCAATTAGGGGAGTTGTTCTCTAAGAGAAACACCTTACAACATTATTATTATTGTTGTTGTTGTTATGAAGAGCATAAGCAATATTCAATTGTCAAGTCATATATTTTATAAGATTAATAAAAGAATAATATTTGTGTTAGTATTTATTTTTATATTTAAATAAGATAAATAAAGTATTAAATTTATTAGATGTTTAATATGTTATGAACAACTTTACAAGTTAATATGGAAATGATCATACTTATCATTTATAATATTATATTGTTTTTTAATTTAATTTAATTTAATTTATATATAATAAAATCAATGTTATTTTTTGATAACATGGATTATATTTTTACAAATGTATATTGTTTAGAACATACAAGCTTTGCTTTTTTTTTTTTTCATTTTGTAGTATTAAGGATTATAATGCATCTATTGAATGTAACTTTTTATGTTAATAAAATATTGCATTACAATATTGTAATATATATATATATATATATATATATATATATATATATATATATATATATATTATTATTAAAATTTAATTAAATTTTTATAAATTTTATGATGAAATTGGATTTCTATGAGTTTTACCATTATTCTTTTAACATTAAATTTGAACTCAACAAATACTTTTAAAATATTTAATATAATTTTTTTTTAATTATTTTAAATATATTAAGATTAAGTTTAAAATGTATTAAAATATATTAATCTCACTTTAAAATAATCTGAACCTATAAAAACCACTTTGAACCACTTTGAATATGCAGGGAAGTTGTATAGAGATTTATACCTATAGACTTCGAGTCATAGGCATCCTCCTCTATTCAAATGAAATAAAAGTGTCCCAACAATTTAGATTCAATGCTTTAATGAACCGAAGATTATTGTTCTTTTTCAACTTTTGTTTTCAAGGGGAAAAACAACCAGCTTCACATTAATAAAAATGAATTTGTTATATCTTGAAAAATTTCTCTGCACCTAACCTATAAATACAGATCCTACAAAAGCATCAAAAAAGAGAATTATACCAAATTATTCAGAGACCTATACAACAGATCATTTAGATGTCACAAACCTTGCTCGGCCAATCAAAAGACACAAAATTAGGTTTGGTTATAATAAGGAAGAGTGCAGAAAGAGTGGGATGAATATCTGATAGAGATGCAAAAAACAGGGACACCAGAATAGAGTCGATTAGGAGAAAAAATAATCCATCAAGAAAAAATGAAGTAACGGGAGCTTGCGATTGATCAATTAACCAAACAATTGAAATTAATATACCATGTATGTGTTTATGTCCCACACTTGGAGAGACGGTCTGCTAATGTGCTATGCTCTTGGAAAATATGGCGGAAGGTTAATGAGTGAAAATTAGTCCCCATAGAGAATATTTGTTCCATCCAATCACCCAAACATAGAACATCAAGAGAGAAGCTACAAAATGCCAATTCAATTGTCACTTTCGAATCCCTAAAAATGACGATCTCATCCACCTCTCTTTTAATTTATTAATTGATTTTGTGCAACAACAAATACTTTAACGACCACCTTTTCCTTTGTCCCATGATCGAGATGCATGATTAGTAGTTTGTGGAATTTGTAACTTTTGGCAAAAGGTATTTTTCTTTCGGCCCACTCTTTTATCTGAATGTATTAGTTTATTACATAACCTAATAAATATATTAAAAAAAATTCGGGTAGTTTTTGGGTTAATTTTAATCAAAATTCCCTAGATATTTTTTATAAATTTGAATTTACGTTTTAATGAAATTCCTCTTGATTAATCATAATGAGCAATTTCTCGGTCCATGTTTGAAGAACTCAATGTGGTTAATCATCAACAAACTTGAGTGTAATTGAATTTAAGTGGCTTAATTAATAGAATTCAAGATAACCAAAAATTTTCAAGTTGTTGAATCCATTTATACATTTAAAAATGTAGCTTAAACAACCAAAAAAACAAAATCTTGTTTTAGATTGTATCATCATTTTTTGGTGAAAAAAACCATTTCATCTAACATAGTTTATTAATTATTTTTATATATTTTTTAGTTATAACATATTTTATTATAATTAAATTAGATATATTTTAGTTTTGAGTTTACTAAATATTAAGGTATATAATATTTTATTAAGTTTTGTGTTTAAAAAATGGTTTAGATATTAAAAGATTCATTCCTACTCAAAATTTGTGAAATTCATAATTGAAATATATTTATTTTCATCTTATAAAGGATGTAGTTGATTTGTAAATTAAAGTAGGCATCGAGAGAGCATATAAATTTTGGAACCCCTATATGTCTCATTTTTCTGTCTATATATATGTCTATTGATTGGTGTTATCATAAGAGAGATAAGTGGTAACATAGGTACGAAGCCATGGTGGAAAACCCAAGAGGGGACTACACTTTCATTGCAAGCTTAATGTTTCCAGATGATGGCATAGATGTGTAATGTAGAGATGGGAACTAAAGTAGCTAAATAACTTTCAGAGGGTTATGGAACTAAGGAGATGGATAGCTTATCCATTTTAATTTTATATGATAAATCATGGGATATTGAGTAATTCCTTGAGATATTGTAGGAGACACAATGAATTATTATGGTTGGTTATTTTAGTGAATATATGGATAACCGTCTTTTTACAATGGATCCATGCCAAAGGGTTTAATGAAATTGTTGAATGGTAAGTGTTTGATGAAATTCTTTCCCATCAAGTTAGTTATTAAATGCATTCCTATCAAGTATTTGATCAAATTTATACTATCTATGTAATTATTGGGATACGCTTAATTTGAGAAGGCTTTGTTAGGTGTTTGATGATTTTCCTTTAGACTACATTGACAGAAAATATGAGTGTCATTGTGTGGAGACTATTCAAATATTAGTGAGGTTATATGAAGGAAATACTATCACATTATAGGTTCAATTACTAGCATGTATTTCATCCATGAAGTAAAAAGTGTACAGAAAAGTGAAGATCGTCCTAGTAGAAGCTTCTATATGTTGGTAAGTAAATGGATAATCATTAGTTCCTTTTAAATTACAACAATCGTATGGATTTAATGTTATTCCCAGTTTTCTAGCTTTTTGGAGGAGGTAAGGAGAGACCCTCTAAGCCTAAAGGTTTCTCATTTAAGGTTGCATCTAGGAACACTTGCACATTTTATCTTATTGACGCATGTTTCATACATACCTATGAGACGATGTAAACTATTTTTGCATGATATATATAATTCGAATGAACGCACTTAGGAGGTTTATTGTGTTAAAAATTAAATTCTACTCTAATAGCAATCCTATTATTTGTAAACATTTATGAAAATAAAGATAAATTTATACCAATATTTTCCCTACCATAATGAAAGTGAAATAACATATAATGAAAGTCTATTACAATTAACTGACTGTTACAAGAATAAAATTGACAACTATTTCTAGGGGTCTTGGCTAGACGATGATCAGGTTCTATGCTAAGGAATTCCTTGTTAGTTTCACAACGAATTAGTAATTTTGGGTAAAATGTAATTAGGCAGTTTTATAGCGAATTGTCAGTTATGTAACGGAGGTCGATGATATAAAAATAGTGAATGCCCATGAAATGTAAGTGAGGAGAATCATTGTTGATTTAATATATTCCAATCGCTTGCCCCGTGGATGTTTCCTTGACACATTGTCGAGTTTTTACCACGTAAATCCTATGTCTATTTGTGTGTTTGGTTTCCAGTTAGTTATGGTGTTTTCTTGGTCAATATATAACTGAATGTGTGTAATTTTTTCCTATTTTTCTTCTATTTCACAAACAAGTGGTATCAGAGCTTGAGTTAAGTTGAGGAGATGCTGCATAGGAAGGCTGGTTGGGTCATTTGTTTCAGTGGATGACTGCTACGTGTTATCACTCTGTCCAGAACTGTAGAGAGGAGGGTGGTCTCAGCGTGGAACGGTGTACAAGGAGAAGTGCTCTCTGTGTTGGAGCAAGAAGGCCTGTTCAGAACCTGCGTGAAGATCTGAAGTCTGCGTGAAGTGGCCTGTTCAAAATCTGCGTTGGAGCAAGCCTGTTCAGAACCTGCGTGAAGTGTCCTGTTCATAATCTGCATTGGAGCAAGCCTATTCAGAACCTGCGTGAAGACCAGGGCCAATTCTTTTTTTTTTAAATCAGAAGCTGCGTGAGAGGAGGCCTGCATGAAGACCAGCTGCATGAGAGCCTGCGTGAGGCCAGTTATCTGCCTACGTGAGGAGGTCTTCGTGAAGACCAGGGCCAGTTTCTTTTTTTTTTAAATCAGAAGCTACGTGAGAGCCTGCATGAGGCCAGTTATCTGCCTGTGTGAGGAGGCCTACGTGAAGACCAGAACGCCACTTCCCTCTGCGTGTTGGAGCAGAGATAGCCAGAATTGTGGTGTTGTTACGTACCAGAGATTGAGGAATTTTGTGCTGGTCAAAGCTGCGTGAAAGACCGGGTATCATTTTTTTTCTTTCAGCCATTGTTAAATAAATTCTGGGTTGTTAAAGGGTTTTCTTTGAATAAAAAAAAAAAAGGTTTTTCCCTGAAAAATATTCAACAAATTTTTTGTAGGGTTTTAAGTCAAATTGTGGAAATTTTTCAAGAAAATTGAAGTAGGGAGAGTTAAAACTTGGAAATCCTTTGTTGGCATTGGAAATTTTTTTGTTGGAAGGAGACAATTGAAATATTTTTTTTAAAACCCTAGACTGAAGATTGAAAATCTTAGAAAATGGCCAAGATGTCGAATGCAAAATTCGAGGTGGAGAAATTCACCAGAAAGAGCAATTTTGCTCTTTGGAAACTGAAGGTTAGGGATCTGCTTGTGCATCAAGGGTTGCACAAGGCATTGGATGGGGCAACTAAGAAACCTGCAACCATGACTACTTCAGACTTGGAGGACTTGGATGCCTGAGCTCTCAGTACCATCCGGTTATGCCTAGCGGATGAAGTTCTCTTCAATATTGTTGAAGAGACTAGAGCTTCAGGATTGTGGGAAAAACTTGAAAACCTCTATATGACAAAGTCATTAACCAACATAATTTATTTGAAAAGATAGTTATACAGTCTTCGAATGAAAGAAGGTTCAAATGTTGCAGAACATTTGAATGTTTTTAATACATTAATATGTCAATTAACATATATGGAAGTTGAAATACAGGAAGAAGATAAAGCCATAACCTTGTTGTGTTCTCTGCCTAAATCATGGGATCACTTCGTAACTTCAATCAGCTTAAGCACTGCTGATTCTTTGAAGTTTGAATCAGTCATGGGAGCTCTCCTGTCTGAAGAATTACGAAGGAAATCCAACACTAAAACAGTTGCATCAGAAGCCATAGTCGCTAGACGACGCTCAAAGGAAAGAGGAGAAAAACCAAGGGGGTCTTCCAGATCGAAATCGAACGGAAAGAAGTGTAAGGCAAAATTTTGGAACTGCAATAAAATTGGACACTCGAAGAAGGACTGTTGGAAACGAAAGGAATCAAAAAACCTGAAGAAGGAATCGAATCAGGTCGATTTAGGTATGATAGATGAAGTTTTATCTGCTGAAGAATTATGTATGATAGATGAAACTTCACCTGAATGTAATGTCTCTCAGGGTTTAGATAGTTGGTTGTTAGACTCTGGTGCTTCGCATCATATGTGCCCACATAGAAATTGGTTTACTTTGTATAAAAATGTAAACAGTAGTTCTGTGTTTATGGGTAACAATGTGTCATGTCAGACTGTTGGGATGAGGGATATCAGTATTAAGATGTATGATAACACAGTTAGAACATTAACTAGTGTTAGACATGTACCTGATTTGAAGAAAAATTTGATTTCTTTGGGAGTATTGGATTCAGATGGTTATAAGTTTATAGGTCAGGATGGCATCTTGAAAGTCTTTAAAGGAGCCCTTGTGGTTATGAAGGCAGAAAAGGTCTGAAATCTTTACAGGTTAAAAGGAAGTACTCAAGTCAGTGAAGCAGCGGTTGCATCAAAAAAGGAAGAAGCAGGTACTCGTCTATGGCATCAGCGATTGGGTCATATGAGCGAGAGAGGTCTTTAGATACTGATGAAATGTAAATCTCTTCCCGATTTGAAATCCTTGAAGTTAGATTTCTATAAACATTGTGTGTATGGAAAATAGTGTAAACAGAGATTTAAAGTTGGAAATCATAATAGTAAAGATGTTTTAGACTATATTCATTCTGATCTGTGGGGACCATCCCCTGTTGTGTCATATGGAGGTGCATTGTAATTTTTAACGTTTATTGATGATTACTCCCGTAAAGTTTGGGTCTATATGCTAAAAAGGAAAGCTGATGTATTAAATTTATTTAAACAATTTAAAGTAATGGTAGAGATAAGAACAGGCAAATCTATTAAATGTCTAAGAACTGACAATGGTGGTGAGTTCACTTCAGTTGAATTTGAACAATACTGTAAGGATGAGGGAATTGTTAGACACAAAACTATTGTTTATACTCCTCAGCAAAAATGGTGTTGTTGAGCGTATGAATTAGACTCTTATGGAAAGATCCAAAAGCATGATCAGCAATGCTAACTTGCAAAAGGAGTTGTGGGCAGAAGCAAAATCTATTGCTTGTTATTTAGTTAACAGATCACCTTCAGTAGCAATTGATTGTAAATTTCCAAAAGAAGTTTGGACAGGTCAGTCTTGTGACTATTCACATTTGAGGATATTTGGCTATGATGCTTATTCTTTCATTTCGAAAAATCAACGTTCAAAATTAGATCCAAAGTTGAAATGTTATGTCTTTGTTGGGTATGACTATGCAGTGAAAGGATACAGGTTGTGGGATCCTACATTGTGGAAGATAGTCATTAATAGAGATGTAACATTTGATGAATCCTCTCTGTTAAAATCAAATGTTGAAAGAATTGAACAAGAACGGCTATCGCCGAATCAACGAGTTCAGTTGGAGGCTAGACCTTTCGATGACAGTCGAAAGGAAGGAGAGACCTCTGGAGAAAAAGGTGTTGAAGACACAAAGGAAGCCATTGAAGCTTCTGAACCAGTGCAAGTTTCTGAACTAGTTCAGCAACCAGTCGCTCTAAGAAGGTCTACAAGGGAAAGGAAAACTCCCAAAAGGTATGAAGATTCTGCTTCATCTTTTCCTTTGATTACTGAAGATGGGGAAACTTCTTGTTATCAGGAAGCAGTAGATGATACAGATAGCGAGAAATGGAAAATGGCTATGGAAGAAGAAATGGACTCCTTAGCAAAGAACAATACCTGGGATCTTGTAGAGCTTCCTGAAGGGAGAAGTATTGTTGGATGAAAATGGGTCTTCAAGATGAAACAGAAAGTTGATGGAAGTATCGAAAGGTATAAGGCGAGACTGGTAGCAAAAGGGTATTCTCAGGTTGAAGGTATAGACTTTCATGAGATTTTTTCTGCAGTTGTAAAACTTGTTTCTATTCGTATTGTGTTGGCACTTACTGCGTTGCTTAATCTTGAGTTAGAACAGTTAGATCTTAAAACAACTTTTCTACATGGTGATTTGAACGAAGAGATATATATGGAACAACCACAAGGAGAAGGTTTTGTACGAGGTCACAGCAGAAGATTAGTTTGCAAGCTCAGGAAATCATTGTATGGTCTGAGGAAGTCTCCCAGACAATGGTACAAGAAGTTTGATTCCTTCATGGTGAGCTAGAACTTTATAAGAAGTGAGTATGATCATTGTGTGTACTTCAAAAGTTTCAATGGCATATTCATTATCTTAGCTTTGTATGTTGACGATATGCTTATTGTAAGCAAAAGCATGGAAGAGATCAACAGGTTAAAGGCTCAACTCTCTAGGACATTTGATATGAATGATCTTGGAGCAGCAAAACATATCTTGGGCATGGAGATACACAGAGACAAGAAAAATGGTAAGCTTTGGTTATCAGAGCAGAAGTATGTGGAGACAGTACTTGAAAAGTTCTCTATGAATAATGTGAAACATGTTAATGTTCCACTAGCTTCCCATTTTAAGCTTTCTTCGGTTTTGAGTCCTAGAGCTGATGAAGAAAAGTAGTATATGTCTCATGTACCATATGCAAATGTTGTAGGCAACTTAATGTATGCGATGGTATCTACAAGACCTGACATTTCACATGCAGTTGGGGTTGTCAGCAGGTTCATGGCAAATCCAGGTAAAGAACATTGGCAAGCAGTGAAATGGGTGCTTCGATATCTAAGAGGCACAAGTGACCATTGCATCGTCTTTAATGGTAGTGAAGGATCAGTCTGCAGATATGTAGATGCTGACTATGCAGGTGATTTGGACAAAAGAAGATCTACTAAAGGTTATGTCTTTACTCTTGCAGGTGGAGAAATTAGTTGGATGTCAAAGCTTCAAGAAACAGTTGCGTTGTCCACTACCGAAGCTGAATATTTAGCTGCTTCTAATGCCAGTAAAGAAGCAATCTGGTTAAAGGGTCTGCTCGATGAGATTGGAAGGATACAGGAGAAAGTGAATGTACTTTGTGATAGTCAAAGTGTTATTCACTTGGCTACAAATCCTGCTTATCACAGTAGAACCAAGCACATTGATGTAAGTTATCATTTTCGGAGACATGTGATCGATGGCAGAAAAGTAGCTCTTCAAAAGGTCCATACGCGAGAGAATTGTGCAGACATGTTCACAAAGCCAGTTACAGTAGAGAAGCTGCAGTGGTGTTTAGCTCCTCTTGTCTTGCAGAAAAGATGATGAATGGGCATGGGCAAGGGATTAGGAAAATTATTGTCAAGGTGGAGTTTGTTAGTTTGACAACAAATTAGTAATTTTAGGTAAAATGTAATTAGTCAGTTTTATACCAAATTGTCAGTTATGTAACGGAGGTCGATGATATAAAACTAGTGAATGCCCATGAAATGTAAGTGAGGAGAACCATTGCTGATTTAATATATTCCAATCGCTTGCCCCGTGGATGTTTCCTTGACATGTTGTCAAGGTTTTACCACGTAAATCCTGTGTCTATTTGTGTGTTTGGTTTCCAGTTAGTTATGGTGTTTTCTTGGTCAATATATAACTGAATGTTTGTAATTCTTTCCTATTTTTCTTCTATTTCACCAACATTCCTTGATGTGAATTCATTGGTTCAATTCCCCACCCCGATCGAGGTGATATATTGGAAATGATGAAGATGCAGTCCTGCCAAGCTTATAAAAAAAATGGCAACTATAGTACAAATATAACATGTGGTTGTCTCATTGGGACTATTAGTTAAATAAGTGAATCTACATACTATTCATTCCTCTATAAACCACCCTGAAAAGAAGTGCTTATCATTCAAAATACTCATATAATATAAAATAATTAAGAAAATCATGTATTTATGACTATGACGAAAAAACTAAATGTTAGTAAAGAAAGTAAATAAAAGAAAATAAATTGGCTAATTTGGTACCTCATAGTGGGCCTATAACACGCCTCCATTGTATGAAGCACTCTCTTCACCTAATATAAGAAAAGCTAGGTATGAGGCATAACAATGAAATTAAATACTTTATTATTAAATAAATAATAAAGCTAATGTAATCAATTGGAAAACAAGACACCAAGAGATGAGATTCTTGCCAAATGAAATCTCATTGGTGAATGGGAATGGATAAATCTTTCATGATAAGACTTCTAGATCCAAATCTAGACAACCTTAATGGATTTGGATATAAATATCCATTAAGTTACTTAGCTAGAGAAAGATGCTAAGTTTAAGAAAACCATAAAAGCCTTGTAGGAGAGAAAGGCAATCTTTTATGAGGAAAAGTCTCACGGGAGAGAAAGGCGAGCTTTTTTAGGAAAAGCCTAGGCAAATGGATAAAAAGGTCCATAAGAGCAGGCCACCACTGAAGGAAACCATATCATGAAAGAGAGAATTAAATATCCATTGATGAGATCAACAAGAGGTAGTTGGTCCATCAAGAACTCTCGGGTTGGGGGTGAACTCGAGGAAGTAAGTTCTAGCTTGGGTGGTGGTGCTCAATTTTCCAAGTGACATTCTTTTCGCTAATTCAAGTTGGTTTAAGTGGATTGGATGTTTTGTATGTTGACTCTTTACTCTTTATGTTATGTTGTCAAATACTAAAGGATATGAGTATAATTGCAAGTGATATCTTTGTGCGTAAAATGATTGAATACTCATGCATGTGACGATTATTGTATATATAAAATAAGTCAAAGTTAGAGGTAGTGATTGGAGCATTTGTAAGTGGTTGTTGATAATGGGTCAAGGAGGTATGTGAAAAATTGTATCAGAGCTCTGAGATGAAATTTTAAGGCCTATGGGCCAACCCACATCGATAAGATATGAATGGGTTGTATTCCTTAACTAGGTCCTAAATGAATAAGAGATTTCATTGAAGGGTTTGGTCATAAAATTGCTATTAAAAAATAATGAGTTTTAGAATACTGCCTTAAGGCAATAGAATCCATAAAGGTTGAAACTAAATATTAAAATAGTTTGGAGGAGGATATTGAAGTCATATCATGTGAATATTATATTGATTACTTACAACCAAATATAATTTTGAACTAAGGTTGTTTGAAATTATGGATTTTGAAAGTGCTAAAGGTTGATATTTTAATGAGGAGTGAAATATCCTATATTTCTTGTCAAGCATGTAACTAGTTTTGTTTTCCAATTGCATAAATGGACTAATTAAACACAAATAATTCCACCAGATCACTAGATAATTAATTAGAAGGGAATAATTAATCCTAGCTATTGTGTCATGAAGGCTACAAGTTCAATGATCTATGTGGTTTGCATTCTTCATATGGAATCTCTATGCTCAAAGAAAAATATGTGAATTGCTTTATATCTTTAAGGTTTGCAATTGTATAGCTTCTAGCTCATGCTATCTATGATATTCATTATGGATCATTAGTTGAATTGCATCCACTAAGGCTCGTTTTAGCTGTGACAACGTAAGCATGGTGTGTGACAGCTTACCGATTGAATATGAAGTTGTGATTTGTATGGAATGCATTAATGTTTGTTCTGGTTATCAAAGGAATGAAATAAAAATGCAAAATCTTATCATGTTGAATGCCCATGTTGACTCTTTCCTTCGGAATGTAACGTATGCATAATAAACGCAGAAGGGTTGATTTAGAATGTAGTAAATAAATCTATTAATTTGGACCTAAAAGTCCACATTGTTTCATCCAGTGTAGCCACTATATATATATATATATATATATGGATTTAAAATACATATCTTAATGACCATTGCATGTTTTGATGGTGTGAGTTTTAGAACCAACAAAGGATTAATGTGTGGATGGATCACTAAAATTGAGAGGGTCCAAGTTTCATGAGAATTATGTGCGTAAGCTTGAAGGCTGATCGATATCTTGTCTTTCAAAGATCAACATAAATTATATATGTTATAACTATATGTAATGGTTGATACTTGAATGATATTACATGAAAACAGAACAAGGAGCCATGCCTAATGGATTATGTCACCATGGGTACCTAGCCTAAATAATCAACATTGTGCTACTTGCTATATCCTCAAGCCCACAAATCGGTTTAAGTAACCATATTAAGAGTGTTATCAAGTAAAGAGTGATTTACAATCTGAATGGCTGATGTATACCATTGGTATATTTTCTTGTGTAATTTACAAGAAAATGGTAAATGGAGTGATCGCACACTGAGATTTGTTGCAAGCAGATTTGTGGATATAAATACCATACTTGCATATATTGTGGAAATAAGGTGATGGCTCATAAAATTTCATGGGTGTCTGCATTATATTAGCAAGCATGTCTAGACAAATTGAAATTTAGAAAGCATGAAATAGGGTTATGGAAGTTCGCAACCAAACAACAACCTGTCCACATATTGTGGATAACTATTGTGGTTTCTCATAGTTGTAATTCTTCCAAATGGTGGGAGGATATGATGCACCAGAGAGAGAGAATGGTATTACCAACCTATTTTTCTTTCTTCCTTTTGCTTGAAATGAGTTAATGTTTCCGTAGTTCTTTCAAAACCTCGCGCGATTGAGCTCTATGGTTATGGTAGCTTTTGAAAGTGTGTGATTTAAAGCACAACAACACCTTTTCAATTGAATGGATGGAGAAAATCCTAGTAAGGATTACTGGTTTCCTTTTTCGATCCACCATGTCAATATTTTTATGTGCCTTATCCACTGAGCAGGAGGTGTTTGGGTGTGATGACTTATCAATTTTCACATATGTATATACGCATTCCAAAAATAGCTAAACTGCCACGAAATAATGTACCCCATAAAAGCACTCAATGGATAATGGTCGTCTTGTTTATCACATGATCAAATCATTAAGTTGGATAATGTTTATCCTGATTTCTCCCATTCCAAAACGTAAATCATTTAGGATTTCCCTGATTGCAAGTAAAACTCTATTTTGCCTCCATCTGAAAATATATCTTTGTTAAATATCATAGTTTCGGTGGGCTACTCGACATAGAAAAGGTTGATGAGTGAAAGCAATCCCGAGCTCTATCGTAAATGATCCACATTGCACTTTTCATGTATCTAGGGGGCTTACGACCATGGACATTGAAATGAGGTGATGTAATTATGTTTCTTAAGTAGAAATGGTGTCAACATTTTCGTTTATCAGTCAGAGGATTCCTTCGATACTAAAGGGGAACCATGGTAACTGCGTTGTAGTAAGTTTCTGGGCGATAATGAAGTTGATGCTGAAGTTTAGCGAGATGATCTCTAGTCACTCCCTTTTACCTGTTATGTCCATTATTAATCTTGTCCTGGTCATTATTGATGACCTCATTTCCATGGTTGCCTTTGTACAGTGGCTAGGGATTCAATTGAGAAACCCTCATGTTGGATGGATTCATCAGAAGTTTTTCGCGAGTGATTACAATACCATGCATTTTTTAATTTTCACTTCCAAAATATTATTTCAGGTATCACAAGGTTCACTTGATGTAGGGTCTTCCATTTCATGATTGGAACTTATAACTTAGGTACCTTACTTTGACACCTATTTCTTACTGTAAAGAGTGGATATGTTGGTCATATGCATGTGGAATTATCATCGTTTCATTTCCACATATTCTGGTTCTTTTAGCGTTTCTCCTGCTCTTATCATTCTAGGTTGACATTTTTCATCACAAAAATGAGAAGGATGATGATGAGGATGAATATGATACAAATTCCATTTAATTTCCCAAACAACCAAGTAGTAAACCTATTTATAGTTTAGCCCCTATTGAATAGTACACAAGATATTGTCCTTTTTGGCGTCGCTTACATATCCAAAGTTGACAAAAAATTGCTATTTTGGGTGAGGGATGGCTTGCTATGGAACATGTTTCCCTGCAACAATTTTTGAGGTATACTTCCTACCTTGACTTGGCTCAAAGTTGTGGAGTACGTTTCATTCTTTTGTTGTCTCACAACGACAAATTCAAGGGCAGCTGGGATTGCAGGTCGTATTCGTGGTGAAGTACCTCGATGCAAGCCTCCACTTAATGCTTGGAGGGAATTTGTCTAGACAACATCACTACCGAACGATTGACATAGTGCTTTTAGCATCATGGTAATAATTTTCCTCCCTATTATTGTGGGCCAAATTTCCAAAGATATGATTGTGCATTGCTTGTTTTTTTATAGTAGGCCACCTATGCCAACATTCTAAGAATTTTATTCTCTATACATGCTTCATAGTAATATTTGCACTTATTATTTAATTTATCATGTCTAAGTATTATATTTCCTACACTATGATGGATAACTATAATAGCGTTGCAGGGAGGAGAAACCTTGCAACGTTATATGGGAACAAGTAAGTCTGCAATGTGTTATATAACATAAAAACTTGCAGTGTTGTAGTGGAGTAGAGAGTAATGCAAAGAGAGGACAAGAATTAACATATTGGTTATTTCAATAAGTAGAAATGGTCAACCATAAATTGTGTTATTTATGCAATTAAGTGGGATGTAATACCCACGGTGATAATAAGATATCCAATTAGATAACATGAAATATATACATGGGAAGAATATATATCATTTAAATTGAAGTAATATAAGGCTCAAATACTAAATTCCTCGACATAAGAGGAGTAAGGCATATAAACAACTTTAGGAAGAATAATTGATATATTATGTAATGAAAGTTACGAATAAATAATGGTGATGAATAAGTGATTTTTAAAGTATGGTTATTGTATTGAAAGTTTAGATGATGGATTTTAATGTGTGGTCATCATGACTTGTAAATATGAATGAAAGGGTTGGAAGAAGTAATGGTGGATAAAGAAAGTTTGAATCATATGTTTAACTGCGGGCCAATAGGTCTCTTCTTCAATACTATCATGATATTATTCACCCATATTAAAATTAAATTATGATTTGTATGATTGCAATGCAAGGACATAGCTGAATCAAATACAAACTAACGTCGGTAAAAATAGTCCATTCGAGAAAATAGATTAATAGAATGAAGTTTATACTTATAAAGATCTTAGGAAGGGATGAAACATAAAGGGAAGAAATCTTGAACTCTTA
The DNA here is from genome assembly GCA_031772625.1 of Pinus tabuliformis. NCBI lineage: Eukaryota > Viridiplantae > Streptophyta > Pinopsida > Pinales > Pinaceae > Pinus > Pinus tabuliformis. The sequence continues at coordinate 225,289,512 of CM062815.1, read as the reverse complement.
TGAGGTAATTGGCAAACAAAAATAGATAAAATGACAAGTTTTGTTTCCATAGATTATGGCCAACATGAGGAAAATAAAAAATAAAAGTATTTAGATGGAATCTATATAGTTCATACGAAATAAGCTCATGACATTCTATGAATATTAGTGGAAATTGATGGTTATTTAATTGGTTTCCATCCTAGAATAGATTCTGAATGTTTTCTTTAAATTGTATCTATTCATGAAGTTTCCCATGAAAAATTATTAAGTTCCTAAAAGAAAGGTCTCTGTATGTGGTATGATGATATGTATTTTTAAAATTGTCATTCAATTTAAGATTTTTTTGTTAATTAGTGCATCTACATGTAAGGATGTAGTTCATTTTTGGATGTGGTTTCTCCATTGGTTAAACTCTTTAATTCACCCTTATGGGGAAAGTACTCCAAATATACACCATTGAAGGGAACTAAAATTTACCAACTCATTATTCTGATATTCAGTAGTAACATGCATATGTAATTAGATATGCATAGTTTAGAATCTACAAGTTTTTGTTTGAATAAAACAATATTATAATAATTGTAAGTGAGATATGCAAGTGACATAAGTTATATTTCCAATATCGACTGAACGAGGGTCAGAGTTGTGATACACATGTAATACAATTTACTATATACTTGTGGAAGAAGACATTATACATTAATAATTGTATGACCTTCATAAGTATTCTAATGGGATTGGCACCCAAAAGTACGTTTAGAGTAAATACATAATGGGAGTTTCAAAGCAATTCCTAATTCTTCTTGATTAATAGCTGTAAGATAATATTAAATACAAGCTCAAGGGAACATTCTCAAATTCACTCTAATTATAATGTGTCAATTATTATAATTCATAGTATGCAACCTCAAACTCCACAACTTATCGTTCATAGATGGGTTCTAGTAATAATATCTCACAACTAGGAACATTTCAAATCTATAACAAGGAAAATATGCTTTCAGTAGAATGATGGTAGATCTTAAGAATGTACTTTCTAGGGAAACACATAAGATTGAAGTAATCTGTATGCTTCTACTATATATAAACAAAGTATACATGCTTTATTAAAAAAATAAATGGAAAATAGATTAGATATGGTAGAGCAATTTAGAGAAACCTAATGAATAACAAGAATTGTACACTAGATTTGGAACATAATTGTCTGAATTAATAAAAAATTCTTGGTAAAGCCAAAAGGTTTCATATTAATATTGCTTATGATGATCTAAAAAATCTTATGCTAGTAGTAAAATAATACATGCACCAAGTAAGGTGTGACATATAAAAGGTTCTAGAAGAGATACAATAATAAACCATGCAACAACTCGTTGTTAAATAAATAGGATGCTTTAACCATATTGGATGGTTAAGTGGTATTGGTAAGTGAGATTTTTGTGCACAAAGATAATTGGTTTTGATAAATTCATATCTAGAAATCTATTCAAATAAATTGACAATTTTATAATCTGCAGTGCATATTTTGTACCACTATTTCCTATCAAGCAATCTTGGGAAGTTTGCCAATAAAATTGCATGGATAGTGTTGTTTAGTTTTGAATATGAAAGCATATCAATGAGTGCATAAAAAATTTATTTTAAGGAATTTAACAATTGATGGATGATATTATACCAGGTCATGATCTAGTGTAAAGTGGGGTATCAACATGCTAATGACCTAGGTTCACACCCTGGTACACATAATACCTAAAAACTTAGTGATTGTGGATCTGAGAATATGGTAACCTTCACTTATGACTCATGTATAGGAGGTGTATGTACTTACATATTGGTTGTTTGATTGATTTTGAATATACACAAAATTATTCATGGCCAACAAGGTGTTTGGAGTAATGGTAAAAAGAGCAAACAACAAATCATAAGGCATAACTAGATTATGTGTGGATTACTTTCGAGTACAAACAATTATTTTCTTGGCTAAATATAAGGTTAATATTGTTATTAAAATTCAAATATAACATTGAAGTCCATACTAGACTAATTATCATAGTCAATAGCCTGCTGTATGATTAGGCAGAGGTCATATTCTGTTGTTACTAAAACTTTGTCTAAGTGACAAATTCAATCCGAAAACTCAAAGTTATTGGTATTGTAAAGTGGTAATATGCATGATTACCTATATGTTATCATTTTTGTGAAATTTTCCTACAACCACAACATGAATGAAAAGGATTAGCTAAATAAAAACACTTGAATACTTTGACATAAAATTATTCAGTTATGCGCTGGTTGCGAAAGTTGAAGAGGTCAATGAATTCCTTCTTCCCCAATCAAAAAACCAAGCATGGTTTGATTGGACTTGCCTAAAGGTAGTGGGAAGAAATAAAGGAAATTATGGCAAGGACTTGATGTTATGTGAATTATACTAACATTGTTTGAAAACATGTGGACAAGGTACATGTCGTGCATGTAATGTTATGGACATTTGGTACTGTGCACATGTGGTACATATGGTAATGATGTGGATGCAGGTATTGTATGAGGTTGGATGACGTGTATAGTTTTATGTGTGTGAGGCACACTATGTGTATGTGCACATGGTTGAGGAGAAGGAATGAGGTAGTTTTCTGATGTGGTAACCAATCCACAATACATGCAAAATAAAGACATAAGTGGAAGTTAAAGATTGATTAAAGGATAAGTATTTGTATTTTATTTCAATTTTATTATGGATGAGATTTATGATTTTGATCTATGATTGATGGTTACATATGATTTATGGTTTTTATGGTTATGTTTTGAGCTAACATGATGTGATATTGTTATACATGTTGATTGGTCAAATGTGCTAGTTTGACTTGTTGTGACTAATGCAGGGAGACTGCAGGAAGCAAGTGTTCAGCAAGAACACAAATGCATTGGAAGAACATGCATTTATTCCTATTATAATACAATGAAAATGAGGAATCATAGTTAAATGGAGGGAAACATTAACCCATATTTACTCAAATAGTAGTATTGTTATATCAAGTTATGACATTAAATGTGGTAAACAAAATTGAGTTTTGTTTTTATGGCATCTAAAGCCTCTCACATAATTGATTGAACAAATGTTACAGGTAGCAATTGAAGGAGAATTGTGGTAGAACTCCTTTGTAACCTATATATCAGAAGATCTGTTTCAGATGGCAAGGCCATGGAAACCTGAAAATTCAGAAACAACTACCTGTGAACGAGGAAATAAATTGTAAGATGTATTAATACATCGATGACGATGTAAATTTAAAGGGGTGGAGGACATAACACCCCTCCAATGTATGAAAGACTATGTTGACATAAGCTAAGAAAGGTTAGGTCTGAGGTATACCAATGAAATTAAATACTTTATTATTAAATAAATAATAAATATAACGTAATCACTTGTAAAATGAGACACCAAGAGATGAGATTATTCCCAAATCAAATCCCATTGGTGAATGGGAATGGATAACTCTTTCATGATAAGACTTTTGGATCCAAAAAGTAGATAAGCTTAATGGATTGGGAGATAAATATCCATTAAGTTACTTAGCTTGAGAAATATGCTAAGCTTAATAAAAACATAAAAGCCTTGCAGGAGAGAAAGGCAAGCTTTTATGAGGAAAAGTGTCATGGGAGAGAAAGCTGAACCTTTTTGGGAAAAGCCTAGGCAAATGGATAAAGAGATCCAGAGAAGCAGGATATTGCTAAAGGAAACCATATCATGAAAGAGGGAATTGAATATCCATTGATGAGATCAACAAGATGTATTTGATCCATGGCAAGAACTCTCGACTTGGAGATGAACTGGAGGAAGTTAGTTCTACGTTGGGTGGCAGTGCTCGGCTTTCCAAGTGGCATTATTTCTGCTAATCCGAGTTGATGTAAGTGCATAAGATGTTTTGTATGTTGATTATTTACTATTTATGTTATGTTGTCAAATCTTTAACAATATGAGTATAATTACAAGTGATATATTGGTGTGTAAACTCGTTGAATACTCATGCATGTGATAATTATTGTATATATAAAAGAACTCAAAGTTAGATGTAGTGATTGGAGCATTTGTAGGTGTTTGTTATTAATGGGTCAAGGAGGTATGTGAGAAGGCCCTTGTTCTTGTGTTCTAATTACATTAAAGCTATATTAGCAATTCTATAACACACTCAATTTGTAGATAATCTCACTCATTTCTTTAAATAATTAAATTGTTTTATGACTCATTCACCACACAATTACAAGGTTGATCGAATAATAAACGAATTATAATAAAAAATTTAAATGTTGGTCTTAGTTTTTGATGAAAATTAGCCATCATAATTGGTCTTAGTTTTCATCAAAATATCCATCACAATAAACTCTATTTGGTTCAAAATAAACGTATCATGGTATAATTTTACCATATTTTGTCTCCATTTTAACAAATAAAACTAGTCAAAAGATATTTTTATCATTTTCGTTTTATTTTTGAATTTTGGAAAAAAAAATATGCATTTTAAAATTGTTTTTAAAAATTCTTACAATAAAATGTCGATTAAAAATAAATATTTCTGGTAAAACTCCAGAAATCTATTCCCAAAAATGTGTTATTGTAATTTCTCCTTAGTCAAGATAATATAAAGAAAACATGAGTTTTGTTGCTTTGTTTCCCTAAATGGATCATGTCCTATTAGTAACATGAAAAATAAGTTTGTAGGGTCTAGTTAATGCACATTCAACATGGCCATCCAAGACAAAAATACATTTCCAAGCTAGAAAATTATCCTAGATTTTCTAAGCTTACGATTTTGCATTATTTTGGCCACTTCAGAGGTCAAATATCATCTAGATGGGTGACAAAAAAAGGAATTAGTTGGATGGGTATATATTCATCAATGTTTTAGTTTTATTTTGTATTATATAAATGCACAAACAAGTGAAACTTGAGGGGATCAAGTAGAATTAATTTATAAATTCTATTTAGTCCCTTATATTCAAAAGGCTTTTCCAATAAAGTTATGAACTAGGTTTCCTCTTACCAATAAATGCAATGAACTTGAATTTCCTTAACTGAAAGAGTTCTTTAGTGTATAAGTTCAGGCTTGGAGGGACCCAATTCCTTTCCCTATGCCATATTCCTTTTCATGTGCATAATGTGGATTGTTGTAGCTATATTTGCTCATAAATACTTCTATAGTTTATTTTTTATTTTTTATATTTATATATGCAAGATCATCATTGTTTATATTCATCGTTAATTTCTTTTCTTTTACTCTAGTTAAGGAACATTCCATTTTCTACTATGTTTATTGTTTATCTATAGCTTTAATGTTCTTTCATGGTATTTTATTTGTTGTAGTTTTGATGAACCTTAGATTCCTTTAAATAGAAGTGATATTGGTTTCAAAAATCAAGTTTAATGTTGCTTGATTAAATAAAAGGTTCAGAAACCTAATGGCGTCTTATTGCAAGTCTTTAAGCCACTTAAAGGAGTGAGTTAAACACTACAACTAGAGTTCCTACCAGTAGGGACCTAATGTATCAACCAGTTAAACTTGACTAAATTATGTTTTACTTGTTGTAGAGTAGTTGTTAATTGCATCCATGTGTGCTTAGAATTTCTTATTTAGTTAATAACTTACATAACTAAATGGAACATTGTTTCTTAGGTCTTTCCCAAGACCAAGATCCTCACACTATGTTCTTTTGCTTCTGTAAACTAGAGTAATGAAGATTGGTTCCTTTCTTGTTAATTTAATTAATCATAAGTTTGATTTAAGATTACAATTTATAGTTTCAACCTTTCCAATACTATTAATTTGCTTTCATTTATTATTTCATATGATATTAGTATACATCTCATTTCCAAATCGCATCTTAATTTACACAATAATAGGTACAAATTCATATTTCATTAGCATATAGTATAAGCAAATGCATCATTTAAACACTAAGTAAAAGTGAAGTAAGACTAAGTGTAATTCTTCATATATAGTACAATTCTCCTAATTATATACACTTACATGTTGATATTTTAATGTCCTAATCTATGCAAAATAATTTAACTAGCAGTTTGGTGCCACTATTCGAGAAGTTTAACAACAGTTAGATTTAGATCTAAAATATTTTCTTTATTTTTTGCATTTAGTACAAGCCTTCAAGACAAGAAAGAGTAAAGGAAATATGACAAGATGTAAGAACCTACACATTCACATTAGTTAGTCTCCACAATCCTTTGTCATCTTTGTAACAACTACCTAGATTAATAAAATTTTAGGAGTAGGTTTATTAGAAGGATAGAAAGAATAGTTTCAACTTGTCCAACTATTTCAATTAGAGGTGTTGTAAGAACTCCCTACCACTGATGCATTTGAAAGTAGTAAATGTTAAGCAAAGAGAAAAAAATGAATATGTTAAAGAATTTATTTAGTAAACGAGGGCATGCCATCGTAAGGGTATTCTCAAGTCCTTGTCCACAATTCAAAGATTCCACCAAGGATGAGTCTAAATTTCAAAAGATAGTATAAGAGAAATGAATCCATGAATATAATCTACAAGGTTAGGATCTATAGGTTTCTTTTAGATATCTTTGCCAGCATATGAAGGATATTAAGGAGTCATGGGCTACATCTTGTGAAGACCAGACTTTAGAGATAGAGATTGAATAATTTCTTAACTATTTATGACAAAATCTATTGTGCATTTAGGAATGTGATGAGAAACTTTTAGAAGAAATTTATGGTATAAAAATTAAAGAGATATAAGGAGACAAAGGTTACATCGAAACAAACAATCATTAGGACACAATACCACTACATTGTTTTACATTTCTCAACATCAAATTTGCACAAGAAGTTAATTTTTCATGTATTAGCATTCATTGAGTTATATTTCTCAAATTTGAATAGGAGCATAGTAATGATCTCGTTATGTAGAAGGATGCCTTCAAAGTTCTCCTACACTTGAAGGAATTGATATTTTTTTTTTAGATTCTTAATTAAAATTGTCTGTAGTCTTCATCGTTTTGACTGAAAAATGAAGATTGTGGACAATCTAAACAAACAATCTCAAAATTCTCAACACATAAATTTGCAAACTCTCAATTAATTTTTTTCTCAAATAGAGTAGGATAGTATAGAGGAATAAATGAACAAATAAAATAGTAAAGAAAAAATAAGTCTAACTATGAAAATGATTGTTTAGTGCTCAAACGAGTGGATTCTATGGTAGATAGATCACCAAACTTGTTTTAAAATGTAGTTGGAATGGTCCTATTTTGGGACTATATAGGCTCATTTTCAAAAATGTTTTCCATACAAAGTATACCTTGAAATATAGATTCTAACTACAACATCCCCTTTTCATTTCTACAAAATTTGTGATGTAATTAAATACTTGTAACATGGGTTTACCATCATTTATAATATGTACTAAAATTTATTATGCAATATACTAATTTAGCTTATTAATAAAAATTATAGATCTGAGGAAAGGGAGTATCTAACATATCATGATGCCTTGGGGAGGGGGAAAACATGACTAGGTAGAAAAGGATGCAAAGGGAGGAGAGAGAAATTTGAGGCTTACGTGAATAAATAATAGTTTCCCTTGATGTGATGGTTGGTATTCCAAAGAATCTTCTAGCAATTTATTGTGAATATTAAATGTTAAGACGTGATTATGAAAATAAGAAGCATAAACCATCAAGGGGTTATTGGTTATTAGTTTCTCCTTAACCTTTCTCTTATACTCTTACTTAGAAATTTTCTTTAGGAAGAGAAATGGTGGCAGGGTCAAGAGAGGTTTAGACAATTTAACTAGTTAAGAGTTGTAAGTGGTAGCCTATGTGATAGAGAGTAAGTTCTTCCTATGTGGGGAGGAGAGTGGCCTTCAATTTTTGTGTTAATTATGGTCTCAAACTATGTGATAAATCCCTGAGTTTATGTAATTTACCTCAAAACACACCTTAAAATAAAATTATTTCTATCTTAACTATTGTTATATAAATGGTTATCATCACTAGTGATGCATCTTTATATGGTCGAAATTTATTATTAAGCAGGTTTTCCATTAATGTTAAAGAACTGGTGTGAGTCAAGTTCTTACATTAACTCCTTCTCGCATTATATACACATCTAAAATATAGAATGCTCTTAACCTTTCCATATATCTTCATCCCATATTTTATGTACATAGTTTGATCTTATAAATAATTTGATTTATGATTCCCTCAATATTGGTATTCAATCCCTTGCACTGGCATGTGTTCCTTATGTCTCCTAGTGGTTCACACATGGTTTGCACTATTAGATATAAAATTTGGGTTTTTCGCGCACTTATCCCTTATGAAAGCAGGGATTTGGCTCATTATTCTATTATGTGTACAAACCTTGGAATATAGTGCTTGAAGTAATATGCTCGTTGGTTTATTTCCTAATCATACAATTATTACATATATTTTTCTCTCTTCACCTTAACTCGGATTATGTATGGCTATTTCAAAGGGGTCTATGACCTGACAACGTGAATTGATTTCACACATCCATATAGGTGCTCCTCACATGACTTCACATGGTAGGGTGTGGGTTCGTAACTGATGGTCCTAATTTTTCTCTCATAAATAAATGGAAATGCTTGTTAGGGTTTATCAATTGGCGTAAAAGAGTTATACTCCAATTCATTTGCCAATTTTGCTTTGACATTGGAAGAGCATCGTTTGACCTAACTATAGGGATCGAAATTCCAATACCTCACTCCCTTTCTATACCAATTGTGGCTCTGCCCCTTTTCTACGTGTACAACCTTACTCTTCTTATGGAGGTTAATCTTGGGACCCTCCAATAAACTATTAAGTGACACTATACAAGATCAACCTTCTTCTTCTTCATTTCTACTCTAGTTTTCTCCTTTTTTATTTTTATTCTTGCATTTAATTGGTCATGTTGATTGCCATTATAGGTACGATGTGCATTAATTTCTTTATAGTGACATCATGACTCTTCAAGTCTCCCTTACTGGTGATGTTACCCTAGTAATGCTAGGCTTGTTTTAGGTAAAATAGTTGCAAAGATTTTCGTCATATCCCCTTAACTTTAGGTAATTGTTTTGTTCTCCTTTATAAACATATCATTTTTTGGGTTAAATATTGTTATAAATGTTTTTTGACACATTTCCTCTATGTTCAAGTGCTACTTGAAAAATGGAATTTCCATTGGACTTCCTCTTCGAAAGATATTGATAATTCAAGTAATGTTCTTGCAGTAAAAAACTTTGTTAATTTTTTTTAGGCCTATATTGTTCTTCTCTTTACATAATTGCATTTAATTATTTACATAGTGAATCAACCCCACAACATCATAACATTATTCAACAAAATATGCAACTATATATAAAGAGAAATATCAGCACCAATGCAACTGAACATAATGGAAGAATAGAAGAAAATAATTCACAGATAGAGACAAAAGAATTGGTTGGAGACTAGGGAAAAACCACACAAGGGGGAATACCTTTTAAAATTATTATTCTTACTACATTTTCATTGAATGTTTTAGAAAATAGAGATTACAATGATCCTTATCTTCAACCATAAATTTATCCAGCAAAATCAGCTAAGCAACATCCAAGGGATGAACCCAACAATGCTAATATCAAAACCCTCATTCAAAAGCCTACAATCAATAGTCATTAACTATCAAAATTTACGGTCAACTGTCAAAATCAAACACTAGGTTCCAACTGCATGGAGAAAGAGATGTGTGTGTGGCTGAAACACTCCAAGCACACTCATAGGCTTGCGTGTCTACGGTTGCAAGAAAAAGTTTCTAAAGTGTCACTTTTATTGCTTTTCCATCGCTTTCATCACTTTTGTGTTTGCAAGTGCCACTTTGCCTATTTATTCTTGTAGTTACCGGAATTTATTTGTATTTACCTTGTAAAAGTGTTGATTTAATCTGCCATTCAATTTTAGAAGTCTCGCATCCCTCCCAATATATTTTTCATTCCAGCAATTATTGCTATTGGGTCTTTTTGTGGGTGTATTTTCTTCCCTCTGCATAATGTTTTCTGGTCTATTTTAATGATTAATCTAACTTATCCTAATGTAAATATACACTTACTCCCTCCTCAACTTCAAATATGAAACTTGCCTCTTTCCCCGGCTGAATTACGACATCATTAAATCTTTTTGTCCTCTGCCACTGTGCATTTTGTAATCCTAAGCCTCAAGCTCACCCCTTTCCAATTCCAACTATGCAATGCGCAATAACTGACCTCCTCCAGTTGCACATTGCACAATCATAGTCGTCAGTGGCCCAATGTGACATCTGAGAATACACAAGGCACAAATTTTCTCTCATTTCTACTAGCTGGGAGTACGCATTGTTCAGTCTTAAGCATCAAAATTGAGACTATGTAATTATCCTCTCTCACTACGCATTTCACAATCCAAAGCTCATCTTGCCATATAGGCCTACACAACACAAGGGAATCCTTCTCTAGTCTTTGTAATGCCTTAAACATCCCCTCTTTAGCACTCTATGTTCTGCAAACAAATAGAACCATTCCTAGTCCTTACATCCACCTTGTCCAAAGAAAACGCATTGCAAAAAATTCACATCATGTGATACAAACTTTTACTCAGAACTCTTAACCAATCAAAAGGTCTGAACCAATTCCTGTTCTACCACCAACTCCCTTTCCAATTCAAATTTTTGAGTGAGATGATAAAACAATGTACGAGAGAGAAAATGGAATAGGATAAAAATCTAAAGGAAGATGAATCTCTTGATTGATCCCCCCTCTTGTTTTTATAATCACACCTTAATCATTCAAGGCATCATAACCTATTAGCTATCCCCATTCCTTCAAATGTTTAATATTTTATTATTATTAATAAAAATAAACATTACATCACATAATTGAGTTGTAAATCATAGTATCAACATTGGTACCCCATCATTATAATTTGTCGATTACATCACAAAATTGGTAAAATAAAAAGGGTGACATGAACATGGATGGGGAGACTAAGTGATTTAAGTGGGAAGACTAGGGACGACTCTCAATAGTAGTGGGATATCAAGTAAGCATCAAAAACATTGGGTTTCCTAGGATTCCCCTACAATCCTAGACTTGTTATAAATAGTTGGATGATTTCTTAACTAGTGTGTATTTTCATGAAACAATGTATTAAAGAACAAAATCATATATGGTAATTTGTTAAGATTTAATAAAAAATAATGAATTATATCTAAATCAAAATAATGGTTTGGGGAAAATAGATATTTCCATATAAATTTTCGTGAAAAAATATAAAAACACAAAGCCTCAAAGAAATATCATCCATTCCATGTTATTATGTAGCTTATCTTCGAATTGTTTCAACGATGGGGGCTTATTCTAATCTAAGTAACTAGTGAACAATGAAGATTGAAATCATCAATTATCTTATGGGGTCTTATAAGCATGTCTAGAAGAGGATGATAACATTTACCAATATCCACACAACATAAAATCAAAGTGCAATCACATACCATATTTGCCACCTCAGAGGGTTACATATGCGTTGGCCAACATGCTAACTTCATCTAGCATGGGAAAAAGAATATTAACTTTTGTGTATCAACCATAGTCTACGAAAAGTAAGAAGGTCCACAAGGTCTTGGGACTAAGGCTTAGCCTATTCATGTGTTTCTCATTTCCTTTGGTTTTGTGCACATGGGTAGTGAAGGATCTTAAAATACCTTATAAGTAAAATCTCTTAGTCTCCTATGCATAATGATAAAGGTGTGTTGGTTGGATGTCGACCACCAAGATCCTAACCTAAAATAAAATAAAAAATAAAATAAAAATTGTGATCTTTCTATGAAGGATTTCGTTTAGTGAAGTTCATTTTAAGAGTTTTGAATCAAGATGATGGATTGATTCATTTGACTAAGGATTTTGTTTCAACAGTTCCTAGATAACCTTGGTTTTTCAGATTCTTAAAAATCAGATATGAGTGCAAAGAGAAGAGCATATGAAAGAAAGAATTCACTTAGGAACTTTTAGTGTTTAGGTGACAGTGGATGTAGGTGATTTCTGGAAATCACATATATGAGTGAAATTCTCTCATGCAGATATTGTGTGATCTTTTCTTTCATTCTAATTAAACTCTCTACATGAATTGTAACTTCTAGAGAATAAAATAATTTGCACACATATGGGAATGATGTTTTCCTATTAGTTAATATTAAGTGTATTTTTCAATTTAAACAAGGGAGATAGAGGTGACTTTGCAACTTTTTGAAATACCAAGATCACTAATGTGCAAAGTAGAGAGCCTAGTAGGAATACATAGTTATAGCCAAGAAATTCAAATGCATTTAGATATTCATCCATGTGGCAAGCAAAATAAGTATGGTCCTTCTCATCCTTCCACCAATCTAGGCAAACTATTTAAGTTATAGGAAAGAATATAGAGAATGATTATATATGCTAGTCAATGCAAATAAATATTATCTATCACATGGCTCCGCTGGAAAACTGAAAAATTCTACTAAAAGAAAAAAAATACAACAATAAAATTCATGTGGGTCTATGATTTATAGAAGCAAAAACACCAAAGGTGAAAATGTGCTTCTCCACATGACTTGCATGAATGTTTCTGTGATGGCCGTATGATTCCTATGTGGGATGAAAAAAAATATTAAATAAAATAATAAGAAGATGTTTTTGACACGATAAACGGAACAATTCAATCACTACCAATATATCAGTTTTAAGAGAGGAGGCTCCAATTTCCGAAGGAGGGAGAATTTGAGGGTGAAAAGACCAGTTGAGTTATCAATTTATTGGAGGGTATTTTATAATGTGAGTGAAATACACTTTGTTGTATCTTAACTCTATAATACTACAAAACAAAATATGTTAGAGTTACTTCAATGTAAAGATAAATATTGCATCATAAAATAAAAATAAGAAGAAATAAAATATAAATAGATAGGAAATAATGGGGAAAGAAGCTATGCTATGCTTATCCTTATTCACAATGGATAAGTTCGTGGTCTTAAGGGTAACTCCAAAGTGGATGAGCTAGAGCTAATGAGCCTTATCCAATCTTCATTAGGAGTTCTCCTTATGTTCTTTGAATCCTATGGTCTCTAAATCAGGAAAAGATGGATTTTTATTGAATGGAAGACACTAAACTAAAATATGGAAGCTATGCCCACAAACTAAAATATCAAAGCATATAAAAATCTAAGAACACTTGACAACATAACCTGCACTCTTCTCTTGCTTAGAATGTTTTGCTATGGGTTCTTCTTATTACTATTCTTCTCTAGTTTTGAGTTTTTTTAAATCACCTCTTCTTATTCTTCTTTTTCTTTGAATGTTGGCCCATGACCTCTTCTTATATGAAGAGTTCATCCTTGATAATGCAAATGAATCAACTTTGAACATTGGTTCTATATGTATGTGCACACTTAAATCTCTTGAAAATGTAACAATAATTACCATGGAACTTGTCTTACTTGATGTACTATTGATGTACTTGATGTGCATAACACTAAACCATGGAAATCCCACAAAACTAGCATTGATGAATCCTTGGAATGCATAAAATACGAATTTCAGTGATTAGTTGCAATGTGCTATGAAATTTTTTAGATGATAATAAATTCCATATTAAGTATTTAAAATGATATTTCTACTTGGTATGGGGAGTCGGGAAGTTATTTTACTTAAAATAAATATTGAAATATTTTGTTTTTTTGGTAAACATTAAAATATTTGTTAGTTATTAATTCTTTATTTTAAATGAAAATTCAACTCCAACCCTCATATATTACAAAAATATGTTGCAATGCAACTATTGAAATCATAAATTATACTTTGGTTACATACTTTAACAATTGTGCAGCATATTTATGTTGTCAAGGTAAGTCACTAGTGCAGCCATATCAATTAAATGAATAGTAAACACCATGAAATATCAATCCATGATATGAATCAAAATATTTATCATATGATATATCTCACGTTGCTAAAACTAAAAAAACTTAAAACTTAACTAAATTATAATTATAATAATAAAAAAATTAATATAAACTAAATATATATACATTTTAAATATAGCAAGAATGACTCCTTTGATGTTTATGATGTGTTCTTTTATTGTTTTAATTAGGTTGATAGGCCTTCCTTTGGTTGAGTTTTTTCGTCTACCTTTTCATTCTCTAGCGTCCAACTGGCATCTGGTTACCTTGACAACTAGCGTAGGGTTTACTTGACAACTGGCATATGTTCGGACTATTCCTCCCTCACCTGCTTTCCGATTTCTGCTCCTCCTGCTTTCTGCTTTCTCTTCCACGACCTGCTGCAGTAATGTTTACCGTTTCTGCTGTTCACCCTCCTCTGCACGACCTGCGTTGCTGGCTAGCTCTTCGTTATTCACAGGGTTATCAGAGTTATTCACAGGGTTATCGGAGGTATTTGAAAAACTTGGTGATTCCATCAGGGTTATCGGAGGTATCAAATGTGCTTTTCATTCCAGCAAATGTGCTTTTCATTCCAGCAAATGCGCTTTTCATTCAAAAGTTGTTCGTTCAGCTGCTCAGAGTTCTCTGGTTCTTCTGTTCAAAGTTTAGTGGTTAGTTCAGACTGGCTTTTCTGATCCCATTTTGTCTCTTTTTGCTTACAGCGTTATAATCTCAGTCCAGGGGTTTGTTGTGGGTTTTTTATGGCAGGTACAGGTTAAATCAATTTTCTGCGTCGAATAAATCAGTTCTCTGCCTCGAATCTGTAAGCCTTGCAGGTACGTTTCAGCTTCAGTTTAGAATATATTGCCATTAATGAGGGCCATTTTCCACACCCCTTCACATTAAAATAAGTTTCAGTCGAGTGGTCAATCATTTGGCACGAAATTTGTTCAGTGTTTGTCTAACTAAATCTGATTAAATTCATGTTTTCTTCTTCGGTATTGCTGATCTAGATTAAGAAATTTGGAACTGTTTCAAAATATTTAACCTACTTTGGTTCAAATATGCATGTAATTCAAGATAAATATATTATTGGAAATTATACTCACTTGAGAATCGTTGAGATCCCCATAAGTGAGAAGGCATAATCCGGCATCCTTAACTTTGGAGACTAATTCAGGGTTCTGTAAAATTGCTCTAACTTCGCTGACAATTCCTTGCAATCCACCTGCAAGGGACAATCACTGGGCTTCACAACTAACTTTCAACCGAATGTAATCTTCAGAGCTTCACAACTAAATTTGAACAAATCAAGAGTCTGTTTATTTGATTCAGCAACAGCTGATATGAAATCCCCTGTTCTTCCTATAGAAGAATTCCATTCCTAATTTCACTTGCAATAGGCTGCAAGAGATTTTTGTTCTCTTTTGCATAGACAATTTGCCAGGGACAAAAAATAGGAAAAGGGAGAAATGACAGGTTTCCTGAAAACTTCTGTGATTAAGCCCCAAAAATTTCCTCTGGTTAATCAACAAGAGGAGCTTACAACCAAAAAAACCTCTACATAAAGCAGGGCGCTACATTAAACAAACAACTGGCAGAGAGAATCTACCTGTTTGACATATGCATCACTTGATAGTTCCACTAAGTTTGCAGCCAGTTTTGGATTTCTTCCATAAACAGTTCTGAAAGTAGTAGGAACTATGGATTTGTTTCCACGGGAATTGTGGCAAACTTAGCTTCTAGGAAAGTGAGGTCCCATTGTGTCAGGTACCAAAACTATTCTGCAACAAATTTATGAGGCTTTTGTTTATAACTTTATCACCATTGTTTGTGCATCATCTTGTGCATATTAGGTGGAACTATGCACTAAATATTTTATCTATCTTTTGCAATATAGTCCTCCAAAATGATATAGAAATTTAGTATGACAGTATCCCTGTCACTAAATATAGCTTTGGATAACTGTGCAAGCACAAAACCTTCTTTGGGAAATAGGTCAACTATTTCCTCTATTTGCCCATCATCTTGTGGATGTAGGTGGAACTAGGCACTAACTAAACCTTTTAATCTTGCTTTTAAAATTTTTTCAGTGTTTGTTTAACAAAGTCTGATTAAATTCATGTTTTCTTCTTCAGTATTACTGTTCTAGATTAAGAAATTTGGAACTATTTCAAAATATTTAACCTACTTTGGTTCAAATATGCATGTAATTCAAGATAAATATATTATTTGAAATTATACTCACTTGAGAATCGTTGAGATACGCATAAGTGAGAAGGCATAATCTAGCATTCTTAACTTTGGAGACTAATTTAGGGTTCTATAAAATTGTTCTAACTTCGTTGACAATTCCTTGCAATCCACCTACAAGGGACAATCACTGGGCTTCAAAACTAACTTTCAACCAAATGTATTCTTCAGAGCTTCACAACTAAATTTGAACAAATCAACAGTCTATTTATTTGATCCAACAACGACTGATATGAAATCTCATGTTCTTCATGTAGAATAAGTCCATTCCTAATTTCACTTGCAATAGGCTTCAAGAGATTTTTTTTCTCTTTTGCAAATTACAATTTGCAAGGGACAAAAAATAGGAAAAGGGAGAAATGACAGGTTTCCTAAAAACTTCTTTGATTAAGCCCCAAGATTCCTCTGGATAATCAATAAGAGTAGCTTACAACCAAAAAAACCTCTACATAAAGCAGGTTGCTACATTAAACAAACAACTGTTAGAGAAAATCTACCCATTTGTATCTGTATCTTGCTAACTTAGCTTGAGATTTTATATATTTTAGGGCTTGATGATAAATTAACAATATATACTTCTTGTGCACAAAATATGGCTGCAATATTTTTAAATCTTGTACAATTATATAGTATGTTGATCTTAGAGAGATAAACTCCTTTTAGCTTCATTTGGTATCTGACTAAAATATGCAACAAGTTGTCCTTCCTAAATCAATACTCCAATTTCTACACCAGAATTATCACATTGAACGCACAAAGTTTTGTCAAAATCAAGTAAAGACTAATAATGGAGCTTCACTTGCCTTTGTCCAAACAAATGTCTTTCTCTTAGTGGAACACATCAATAGTCCACATAGGATGCTCAATCTTTTAACGAACTTCTTTATAAAAACTTTCCAAGCCATGAGAACTTTATAACTCTATGATTCTTTTGTTGAGAAATATAGCTTGAGTAGGAGCTTCTTGCTCGATTGATAGGGCCCCCAAAATAGGCCTTTCATCATTACTTCTTGAGGGTGATCTTAAAGGTGATGACTACTTTTCCATCACACCTTCTATATTCTGCATTCCTGGCATTGCAAAAACATGTCTACAATATGTACTTGGAGGTGAAAGTGATTCTGAAAGTGGTCATGCATGAATTGTTGCAACTTGTTGGTTTGGAGATCATGGAGAATTCCATTGTCTATTAATCCTTGATTCCATGATATTTTTTCGTGAAGACAATTCTATACATTTAGACATGTTTTCTTTGCTACCTTTTTGAGATGAAAGCACTCCGTAACCATTGTCAATATGTTCTGTAGGTTTTAGCCAATGTAAAAGACTAGCATCCACTTAGACAACACCACTAGGCGAAGCCTCCCCAGGCATGGCATTTGAGTGACTTTGCACTACCAATGAGATGTTTTCTTGATCATTCATCCACACTGAATAGGACTGATCATTCATCCACAATAAGTACAATGTTCCACCAAGTACTGTATTCAATCAGCAGCTATTTTTGACAAACAGATTGAGCACCACAACAAATGTCAACTGAGTAGTGTCAACTGTAATAATTAAATTACCCTGGCCTCTCTGGAGTCTGAACTATTTGTACTGATCCGCAACCTAGAAGAACAATTATGATAAATTCAGTTACTTTCCTGATGAGGTCCACAGCCAGGGATATTGTCACTGAAGCAGTTCGCTGCGATTAGAAACTTCTGTGGATAATTTCTATCTCTTGTAGTAATTTGTTTGTCCTAGAAGGATCTAATACCCGTTGACTATGCTCAAGCAAATCTCCCTCATGTGCTAATTTCCTATAGCAAGAAGGCTAGGTTCTGTAGGTTTTAGCCAATGTGAAAGGCTAGCATCCACATAGACAACACCACTAGGTGGAGCCTCCCCAGGCATGGAATTTGAGTGACTTTGCACTGCCAATGAGATGTTTTCTTGATCTATAAAGTTTCCCTGTTGGGATGAAATGGGACTAGAGATCTAAATTTCCCTTCTTTAATCAGTGTCAGCAAATAGTCTCTTATTTGTCCATTATCTCTGTAGGAAGATGAGCTTGCTGTGACGAAGAAACCACCATTTTAGAAGACTCCCCTGAGATTTTGTATGGCCCCTGAATGGTACCAGTTAGGGGATTCTTTTGCCATATTAAGCGGTGTCAAGTGTGGATTCTTTTGCCATATTAAGTGGTGTCAAGTGTTGGAGTTTGCCAAAACTGTCTGGTATAATTAAATGGAAATCGACTACTGCAACACAAATAGAGTTCATTGAGGTGTTAGACATACTTGATGGCAGCTATATACAAACATTTGAAATCTTCTCAGAATTGATGGAAGCAATAGATGTTACTATTGAAAAAATAGATGAGTCCAAATTAATATCACATGGATCTTTTGATGAACTAGTACTTGTCCCTAAGCTAACCTTAAATGACAACACCTACAAGGTCATCTCATCTTTAATAGTGGTGTGAATGACAATTTACTCTCATACCTTCTGCCCTTAATATTTTTTCACCATCGAAAGTTATCCTTGCTAGATTAGTTTCTACATTCACATCACATCTTTCTTTACTAGACTTTTGTGCTGTGGTGATTTGATGAATTACAGGTACTACTATCATGGAAAAAGAATCCCTCTATTAATATTATGGAGCCATCCTTGACTACAAATGCCATTCCTCTGCTGCTGAATGGTTCCACTGAGATTCAACCACTACTCCAGATAATTGATATTGGTTTTGTTACATCATTAAAAACAACATCCTCACACTTCTGCATTACTCTATCTGATGGAACACATCAACACAAGACTTTGCTACCATCAACATATAGCCCACAAGTTGCATCTGAAGACATTCAAATTGGCTCAATAATTCTGCTTAAAAAATCAACTTGCACAGTGCTTCAAAACTCTTCATAAGGCCCAACATTTGAATTTACCCTCTTTTATTTTTTGTCTTCTATATGCTTCCTGCATTACAAAAAAAATGAATCTTCATTAATTCATTTCTCATCTGTTTTCATAAGGTCCATCCGAGTGGTTGAGCTTGAAGTTGTAATGCATACAACAACATTGACCAAGGACTCATCAACACTAATACATGCAAAGGCAGGTACATCCCAGTATAGCTCTTCATCAGTAGAAGATACCTTGCCCTCTGTAGTTACTCCACTAATTACGATGACAACTACAACTATTCCATTCAAGGCGCTCAATCCTTACCGAAAGTATTGGTCAATCCAAGGTAGAGCATCTGCAAAAACAACATTGAAGACTTACAACAATGTGCGAGGCTTAGGAAATTTTTTTGGATTTGACCTTATCAATCATGATAAGGAAGAGATCCACCTTTCTGCATTTGCTAAATTGGCTGAATCTCTTTACAGTCTTATTCAAGTTGGCCAGCTATACATTGTTTCAAATGGCACAGTCAAAGAAGCAAACCCAAACTACAACCACCTCAAGAACAAATGGGAAATTTACTTGTTTGCTGCTTCCATTGTCAGTCCATGCCCCATAAATGATCCAACGTTTCCTTACCAAAGCTTTCACTTCAAAACTATTGCTGAAATAAAAAACGCAAGTCCAAATACGAATGTGGATGTGAATGGTGTTGCTAGCTCCACCTCACCTGCATCAACAATTCAATGAAAAGACAGAAGTGCAACATTAAGGAAAACACTCATATTAAAAGACAAGTTAGGTTTTAGCATTGATGTAACATTATGGGGAGACCATTGTGACTCTATAGGACAAAACATTGTTGAATTCTACTCTTTTGACAACCCACCAATCCTTGCAATCAAAGGAGGTCATGTATCTGAATTTAATGGCACAACAATAGGGATGACATCAATGAGCACTCTTATCATAAATCCACAAGTTGAAGAAACTCATCAACTACATGCATGGTTCCATGAAACAGGTTATAGCTCTTCTTCTTCATCATTGAGTAGAAACTATGTTGTTGCTTCGAAACATGCCCTATCATGAAAGACGTTTCATGAAATTTCTTACATGAAAACCTTCGAGAAAGCAATATGGGTTTCAATTCGTGCAACGATAACTGCTCTTCACATGGACAACTTTCTACTTTCTAGCATGTCCATTAGATTTTAATGGAAAACAATGCATGAAAAAGGTTGCGGAGCATTCTAACAATCTTTGGCGTTGTAGAAAATGTAACAGCGACTTCCCAGAATGTGACTACCATTACAAACTTAAAATTGTGCTACATGACCACACCAGGCACCTATAGAATGTCACAGCTTTCAATGATATAGTAAACAAGTTCATATGCATCACGGCAAAAGACATGTTCCTTCTTTCTATCGAACCAATTGATTTGCAAGAAATTTGTGGCCGAATTACAGGACGCCGCTTCCTGCTAACACTTTCCATTAAAACAGATTACTTCAACAGTGTTGGGCGCTTGCAACCAATACTAATAAATTCAAAAGAAATTCAATATGCCTCTGCATGCAAAGAAGCCCTTAATGACATTCAAGCAATGTCCATTTCAAAACGGCCTGTTGTTCGCCGCCTTTGAAAGTTTTTTATGGTCTCTTCAAACACTACTGCTTGTACATAAACTGGCATTTCTGAATTATGCCCATGCTATTGTAATGCACACTTTTGCTGCAAATACTCTCTTCCAGTTATTCCAAAATATGTATGTTTACCCTTTGCATTTTACATAATATAGATATCAACATTTGTAAAGACTTACTACATGAGTTTTCCATTCATTGTTTACATGGCTATACATTGATCTCTTGCTTGCTAAACTATTCATGCTATCGTTCAATCTTGTCAAAAAAAATGGAACAGAAGAAAGCAAAATAATGGTTATCTTGCTCTTCTCCTCTCAATAATAGATGCCATAATAACTTATGTTTTTGTAATACTGTTAATTGCATGTTTTTCCTTTTACCTATTCTACCTACACTTCACCGATGTTCAAATAAAAAAAAGTAATTCTAAAACATGTAATACATTCTCCAAACATGCAATACTCGTTTATGAAAACTAACAATAATTATCTGTACTTGTTTAGATATGCCAAAAAACACTCAAAAGGCGGATAAAAATGAGCGGCGTCGTCTTCTTTACGCACAGCACAAGGATACAATAAATGCACATCGGCGACTTCTTTATAAAAACTGCAACAACCCTACTACTTCCTCTACATCCCTTCCCACCTCAAATGCTCTTCCAACTATACACACCAACCCACCTCACCTTCATCAAATCCAATATAACACTCCACTTAATGAAGAACATCATCGCTTTCGACAAAGGATAGATGAACTTTCTACCATGCATGTTTGCACAATATGCAAAGAATCATACCAAGGAATGAAAACAAAACTTCTACACGGTAGCCTTTCTTGCTTTCGTTTTGCATCATCTAATTCCACCAATCGTTTTTCTGAACTGAAAAACATGAACCCTAGTGAACAACCCTATGTCCTTCAACACTTAACACAAGTTGAAGAAATGCTCATTGCATGTGTAAACCCCATTCTACAAGTCACTTATGCCCGTGGTGGTGAATGCAAATATAGCGTCCATACAATTAGCTTCCCTCAAGACATCACTATTGTTGCCAACTACTTACCTCAAATGATTTTTGACTTAGACATCCTCATTGTGAAAAGGCACAATCCATCTGAAAAGGCTTATGAATTCTTTTTTTGCAAATCGCGTGTCCTTGCAGCCCTCGAATACAAAATAAAAAGTGACCCTTACTAGAGTGATGTTCAATTCAGTTCATCTACCATTTCTGCACCACCATATCACCCTACAGATATTTCTTCTCTTCTCCATAACGTAGCCACCTCCTCTTTTGAACCCCATCAAACCACTACTGATTCTACTTATGATACTGATGTCATGCTACCTCCATTAGAAATCCAACCCTCTTCTTTCGTTCCAATATTCCGAAATTCATCTACTGAACTTGAGCACATTTGTGATTATTTGCACTTGCCCCATGCAAATTCAACAATCTCTATTGATTTGCCTCCACTATCTTCAACAGCTATGAATGAATACAACACAGTAGGCCTCTTTGCCATGGCATTCCCCACACTCTTCCCTACAGGCATTGCCATGATCATGCAACCAAAACTTACAAAAGTTGAGATGCATGAATATTCTTTACACTTGCTGCGCTACCATGATAACCGATTTGGCCAACACCCAAGATTCTGCTACTATCTTTATAACATTCTAATCCACCATCGTAGCCAAACAACTGCTAGTGTTTTTGTGAAGAAGCGCATTGAGAACAACTTGCCAACAAAGGTTTCAGACCTGCGATAGTGTCTCCATGACACTCCAGATTCAAGACTGCCAGAGCAAATAATGCGATTCGGTTCAGGACTACGAGGAACATGGTCTTTCTAGAAAAAATGACACTCTAAACTGACTGACATGATTACACAAATAGGAAGCCCAACATTCTTTTTCACTCTCAGTGTAGCTGATACTAAATGGCATGACTTACACATGATCATGCCTACCAGTGTTCCTTCTAGTTCAGACAACGACTTCCAATGGAGAATTCAAAACATAATTAAAAACCCACATCTAACATCCCAATATATGCACTAGATATTTACAATTTTCCTCGAAGAAATCCTGCAAAAAGGCCTCCACAGAATAGACTACTGGTGTAGGAATTTTTTAATATTCATTTCCCTCTACATTGATTTCTATGCTATGTATATGTTTTAACCAAATTTTACCTTCATATTATATTCAGATACGAATCACAACATAGAGTATCCGCACACATTTATGGCTTCCTCTGGTTGCAAAATGCACCAAATATGGACACAATTGACTGGAACAATGCAGTGGAAGTTGCTAATGCACAAAATTATTTCGACCACTACATAACTGCTTAGAATCCACGTCAGGCAGAATATTGAAATATTCTGCTTCACCAATCAACAATTCATAACCCATGTCTTCTTCACACTGAATCAATATTCAAGTCCATCCGGTCTGAAGACTATACAGAGCTCATCAACTGCGTCCAACGTCATACAAAGTGTCACGAATCTTCTTGTCTCCGTAAGAAAGAAAATGTACTTAGCTGTCAGTATGGAGTGCCATGGGAATTAAACTCTACATCTTCACTTTTCATTGATGATAAAGGGCATAGCACCTATATCCTTGCTCACAATAATGAAAGATTTAATATTCACAATGTCGATCTACTCTCTATCTGGAGAGAAAATGTTGATTGTCAACTAGTCCTATCTCGCCATGCTATGTTAAAGTATATTGCAAAGTATGCAACAAAAGCAGAAACAAGATCTGAGAGCTACCATCAAATGCTATCACAACTTTCACAAAGTACCATTCCAGAAGCACCTACTATTGTTGTTATCCGAAATTTCCTCACAGAATCCATTGTAGATAGATACATTGGAGCACAAGAAATATGCCATATGTTACAAAACTTGCCTCTCTCTCTGTGCAGCTGTACATTTCGTTCATTGAATGTCAAAAAGGTTATTTTCAAACGTGTTTCGCAAGATACTGAGAATCACCATTCAACACCAAACTTTATACTTGCATACATGAACAGGCATGTTTCATTAGAATCACTTCCCCTCCTTGAATCTACACGTTCATGGTCATACTCTGCCCAATGAAAAAAAACCAATGGAGACACATATTCCCTCCAATGATTGTACATGTCTTTCCCTGCTATAATGTCATTCCTTCCTCTAATGATCCTTTCTATGCCACTTTTTGTTGGAGTGAATTAATATTGTATTTCCCCTTCCACACAGTCCCTAATGATATTGGTTCAACTGATGCAGAAATAATTGCACACTGGGAACAAATAAAGAGTACATATACACCATGGCATGTCCATCGAGAAATTGAAAACCCACAAACCCCACATACTGAAGATCAAACTACCCCCGACACCCCTCCTGATTCCATGCAGATGAATGAATGGAAAATCCTCTCTCAGCTGCACCCAGGTTACAATATTGCAGTTGATGACCTCGACATGATTGGCTACCGTGACTTTGATGCCAACCACAATTGGTCGCATACTACTATCCCTCCCCACTTGCAAGAAACTGCGATAAATTTCGTTGAATTCAATCACTCAACTATTCAAAACCAACATCATTCTTTTTCCAACCTTCCCCAATATCACACATTATCTCCTACCAAAAAAATAGCTTTTACCACTATTTTTTCACACTTTAAAACCCCTTCGCCAAAACGCCCATGCAGAATCATCATACAAGGAACAGCTGGGACTAGAAAGTCCCATTTGATTAACTGTCTGCACCATGCATTTGTGGAAAATTCACCAACAAACAAAAACCCTTTATTGTTACTTGCACCAACTGGCATTGTAGCTTTCAACATAAATGCCCTCACAATTCACTCTCCCCTTCGTATCCCTATCCAAACAATGTATCCTCTTGAAGGCCAACCACTCCTACAACTGTAGGAGCAAATCCATCATGTAGAATATTTTCTCATTGATGAAATGAGCTTCATTGGTCCAAAAATTCTTTCTTGCATTGATGATAGTCTAAGAGAGGCATTCCCTCTTCACCAAAATGCACCATTTGGTAATCGCTCAATTATCCTTGTCAGAGATTTAGGCCAGATACCACCTATAAAAGACATTCCTTTATACGTTGGGACACCACGTGGCACTGCACTTTGGCATAGCTTTGACAAATTCATAACACTTCCAACCGTGTTTCATCAACAAGGAGCTAGCCCGTCCCAGGTTGCTTTCTGGCAAATACTCACAAATCTCAGAAATGGAATATCTACACTTGAAGATTGGCAACTCCTAATGTGAAGGAAAAATTCTTCTCTAATGCATGAAGAGCAATGTACATTTGAAGAATCCATGCACCTATATGCAATGAACAACTCAGTTATGTCGCATAATAGGAAAATGCTTAAAAAATTGAACATCCTAGTCGCACTTTGCTTTGCAGAACAACAAAGATAAAAAACTTCTACTACAGCAGAAGATGAGCATTTGCTTGCAAAAGTGCTCTTATGCAACAAACAAAACTTTATGCTCACCAACAACTTATGGGTGAATGCAAGCCTCGTCAATGGTGCACTTGGGAAAGTCATCTCGATATTTTATTCAATTGACTCAAAGCCCCCATAATTACCATCCTTCGTGGTTGTCGACTTTCAACAATACAAAGGAACACCATGGCACATTTCACACCCAACATATATACCCATTTCTCCCATCACAAGGGGTACATGCCATTAGATACCACTTCAAATGGCATGGGCTTTAACATTACATAACTCACAAGGAATCACATTAGACAAAGCAATAGTAGACATCAGCACCAAAGAACGACAAGGGCTAATGTTCTCTGCAATTTCAAGAGTGCGGTCATTGGCAGACATTCAAATCAATCTAGCATTTCCATTTTCACACATTGCATAAATGCAAGAGAATCCATATCTTAAGCATAGACAGCAACAGGAATCATTGCTCGCATCAAATCTATGTAGGAGAATACACTCTAGCCAATCGTACAACCTGTATTCCAGATTTACCCACATGGTAAACACCACTTACTACATAACCAAATTTCACATACATTTGCTTGCTATTACATTTAACCTCATATGATTTTATATTAGTTTAAATTTCGTTTATTTTATTTCAAATCTTCAAACAAAATGTTTTCCACTACGAACGACAAAGTCTAGCATTCACTGCAATTTAAAAATTTCTTTAGAAATTTATTTATTTTAATTCATTTCTTTAAAAAAAATGCTTTTAGCAAACACATCCATTGTCACTTACAATGTTTTCTTTTTGGATGGCAACAGGTATGGATACAGGCTACCTTCGAATGTTGTATGAGTATTGCCAAGAAATCCAGCAACAAGAACTTCCATTACAAGATATGCAAACAAGGATATTGCCCCAACAACCATTTCCTCTTTACCGTTTGCGTCCAACCATTGAATTGTTAAAGAAGATAAGAAAAATAATCAAGAAAACAATTCACATCCATGAAAGGGACACACACAGGAAAATGCGGAATCAATTGCAGGAACAACTTGCACAATTTGACACCACAATAAACATTAACTGGTGTTGTCGATGCCATGCCCCATCATCTACATGTCATAGGATGCTTTTATTATATATATGTTTAGATGTCGAAGAATACTTTCATTGTATATATGTTTAGTTACTACCTACCAAACACGTCTCTATGTATAGAGAATATGTAAAATCTCAAGAAATACATTGCAAGGCATGTACAAAATTGTATCCACTTTTGTGAAAATAGTTGTCAAGATTGTATATGATTCAAATTTCATCTACTCATCATTGTATATATTCACTTGGTAATGTTTTACTTGTACATATATCACATAAGGACGTTTCTGGTATGGTTTCATCAACAAAAAACACTCAATTACACCTCTCTTTTTAGATAATAATATATTATTAATTTCCTAAAACAGTTACTGCTAAAGTTCCTGCTATTCTGGTTTGTTTCAGCCCATTAATATCCTTGCCCTTCTTTGCTCATTTGAAAAATTTTAGGACCTAAACTGACGCTTTCTAGCATCACTACATTTGTATGCACAACTAGCTTTTCACTATGACTATGCAGCATGTCTTCCTTTGCCTCTTCCTCCACATCATCCAATACAAAATTTGTGTCCGCGACATAACCTCCTTCCTCCATCTTCTTAGCCAAGTTGTTCAACATTGTACATATTTTCTCAGCTATATGTTGTGCCTTGTCTCCCACAATGAATGCATGCCATTACGCAGTTCCACGAATTTCTAACATTTCAAACCATAGCCACAACATTGCGCCAACTGACAACATTCAACCCCAGGGGATGTTCTGTGCAAACAAGAATAGTTACTTTTGCTTAAAAATGCTCTGTTACTAGTGTTGTATGCACAAAGATGACAGGAACACTAGATTAAATGACAAATAGGAAAAAAACAAAGGTTAACTGTGAAAGCAAAAGGAGGTTAGCTTGAACAGAAGTTGTATATAGGAATATGAAAAAAACACTATGTTAAACAACAAGTAGGGAAAAGAACAAAACTTAACTGTGAAAGCAAAAGGAGGTTAGCTTGAACAGTCAAAATTCCTTCCTCCAAAACCTTCTTTTGTGGGTGCAGTATAGAGTCTAGAAATTTGGTGGTCAATGCCTTTGTGAGGTATGTTGAATTACCTTATTCTTCTAATGGCAAAATAAGTTGAGTACCCAACCAAGTGGATTCCTTCAATAATGGAATTTTGCAGTTATGCCTGCTCATCATATCAAACACTTCTCTTTTACAGTTCTTTTTGCAAAATCAAGAATACTACCAACTTTCAATTATACATGTTAAAGAATTGATATATTCTTTTGATATTTTTGAAACAAAGATTTAGCCTGGTTTTCCACTTTTTATTCTAGATAGTAAAAAATCCTCATCAGAGGAGCAAATGATGTCCCTTGGCAGCAAGAACTCATTCAGACTTTGATCCAACAATATCTGTGCCCCAAAGCATTCTAGTGGAGGTATGTCATGTTGTAGGATAGAAAAATGTGGTTTATGAAATGCAAAAATATCTGAAGTAAATATCATGATATATCATGATTGCACACTTATGAGAGAGGTGCAATATAGAATCTCTAGCACGGGTGTGGTGGGATGATCTATCAATTATTCCAGCCCAGGTGTGGTGGGGTGGTCTATCATTCTTCCAGCCCAGGTGTGATGCGGTGATTTATCAATTCTTATTATAATGTTGCAACGAATCTAGACTTGTGAATTTCCTGCAGTGAATATGGACACTAGGTTTAAACTCATCAAAGCACAGATCTAATTTGCACCCATCAAAACACAGGTTTGATTATTCACCCCAAGGTTGGAAATATGTTGGCCAACCCCAGATTGTCTAACCTTATTGAATGCCATATCTCTTGCAGAATCCAAACCATGATCCTCAACCAAATATTGATGTTTATGCAAACTAGGTTTGTCACATTAATATGTTTGAGCACAGTAATGGGGAAAACAAGGATTAAAAACGTTTTTACTAAATTTCCTCTAGTTAATCAACAAAAGGAGCTTACAACCAAAAAATCCTCTACATAAAGCAAGGCGCTACATTAAACAAAAAACTGGCAGAGAGAATCTACCTGTTTGACATATGCGTCACTTGATAGTTCCACTAAGTTTATAGCCAGTTTTGGATTTCTTCCATTAATAGTTTTGAAAGTAGTATGAACTATGGATTTGTTTACATGGGAATTGTGGAAAACTTAGCTTCTGGGAAAGTGAGGTCCCATTGTGTCAGGTACCAAAACTATTTTGTAACAAATTTCTGAGGCTTCTATTTATTATTAACTTTATCACCATTGTTTGCCCATCATCTTGTGCATATTAGGTGGAATTATGCACTAAATATTTTATCTAGCTTTTGCAATATATTCCTCCAAGATGATATAGAAAGTTAGTATGACAGTATCCCTATCACTAAATATAGCTTTGGATAACTACGCAAGCACAGAACCTTCTTTGAAGAATAGGTCAACTATTTCCTCTCTTTGCCCATCATCTTGTGGATGTTAGGTGGAGCTAGGCACTAACTAAACCTTTTTATCTTGCTTTCGCAATAAAGTCCTCCAAAATGGCATAGAATGTTAGTGTGGCAGTATCCCTGTCACTAATTGTAGTTTTACGTAGCTATGCAAGCACAAAAGCTTAGTTGAAAGATAGTCCAATTATTTCCTCTGTTTTCCCATCATCTTGTGGATATGAGATGGAGCTATGAATTGAATCTTTTTATCTAACTTTTGCAATAAATTCCACCAAAATGACATAGAAAGTTAATATGACAGCATCCTTGTCACTAAGCATAGTTTTGGATAACTATGCAAGCACGAAAGTTTCTTTGAAAAATAGTTCAATTAGTTTGCTTGCATCAATAATCCTTTTTCATAGAGTGAAGTGGTTCATTTTAGAAATCTGTTGGTAATGACAATTTTTTTATCATTTCATTGTGTTCAAGACTTCCAAGCACAAAATCCATATTGATTTGAACCCTAGGCCTAACAACATTGGCAAAGGCATATATAGTCCTGTATTCTGCAAATTTCTTTGGCAAACTGAATTCAACAACTTTGCAAAAGAAATCATTTGCATCATATGTATCCTTTGAGGCTTCAAAACTAACTAAATCATTATTCATACTCACAAATGACATATTCCCCCTCAATGTACCAACTGCCACCATTGAATTTCCATTCCTATGTGGAACATAGAGGAATGGCTTTGCAAATATGTAATATGCCATGTGTTTGTAATGGAGTTGTTATAGAAGTTGTAGAAAAAGAACAGGAACGACATGGGGAAAAGTAAGAATATGAAAAGAAACAAGAAGACCCCTCATGTCTACCTATGCAAGGTCTCAAACACCATGCCCATCTTTGTAAGTATTTGTTTGACATTAAATTTGTGTTGTAGCTAAAGAAGTTTAAAAGTAACCTAGGATGGAATTGCAAAAATGTCGGTTGTAGCAACATACATATCTACAAATATTACCCTCAGACCATTTTCCCAATTTTTATACCATTTTTCCAATTTAAAAAATCTATCGACCTCTCCCTACACCTTTTGGGGGCAATGGCTAACTATTAAACTACAGAATAAAAAATATGTGAATAGGAACGGTAGAAAACAGCGGTAGGATAAAAATATTGCAAACAAATAGGTCAAACATTTACAGTTTTCGCCTTTTTATTTCACGTGGGGAGTTGGTAATAAGATTTGAGCACCCACTCGGTGGTAATCTCGTTGTCGCCTGCGATGTCAATGGAAATATCAGGCAGCGATTTAATCGGGCACGCATGTCCCGATCAATGGCATGGAGCGCAGTTTTCGCCTTTTTATTTCACGTGGGGAGTTGGTAATAAGATTTCAGCACCCACTCAGTGGTAATCTCGTTGTCACCTGCGATATCAATGGAAATATCAGGCAGTGGTTTAATCGGGCACGCAAGTCCCGATCAATGGCATGGAGCGCAATTCATGGGTATGAGCCAATCGTGTCAGACACGTATAAAGAGTGAATTGGAGATGTTTGTAATTATGGACAGATTCATTTTATAATGTTATCTCAGAGTAACGAAATGAATCCCTCCGGACAGCAAAATAGAACACCCACCTTTAACCTGTAAAAAGCAGCGGCATGGTTGTCCCCCTCCCTGTGTTTGTCAAATATTAGGTTGACGATCGAACTTACCAGGTCCAGGGCAAGTGAATTGAATTGAATATGAAAAAGGACTAGTGATTGTTATTCAAATGCATTGGGATTCGTAGAAGACATTTTCTACGTTCTGAACTCAGTTGCAACAATTCTCTGGAATTCGCAAAAGCTATTTTCTGCGTGGTGAACGCCGTTAAACGTATATACGACAGAACAGGCTAAGGCAAGTTATCTTGCTTTACACGACGCTCCAGCATCTGATTATCCCACGTGCACGGTGAGAAAACTGAGAGGATGTGGGCCTCCTGACTATAAATTGCCCTTAAACCTTCAAGAATTCCACCATCGAGGAAACAAATGCCATCATTCTCTTCTCCGCTCTCTTAGCTGCTTCCTCCATTCCACGATCTCGGTGCTTGAGCTTTTGATTTCTTAGATTTTTGATAAGGAAACATGGCTAACTACCTACAGTTTTCGGTCGGCATTCTAGGTGCCTGCTATTCTCTTTCATTCTTTTTAAGTTTTACCATTCAAAATGCTTTCATTCCCTGCATTTTAGTTTCATTCGCTTATTGTGCTCTTCACTTGCATAGTGCTTTAAAGCATTGAACAATGTCTGAAAACACGAGCGCTTTGTATTGTTTAATGTATCAGGAAACGCAGCTTCCTTACTGCTGTACGGATCGCCAATGTAAGGGGATTCACTTTTTTTTAAGTATCCTTTTAAGAAAATTTTCAGCTGAGATCAACTATTGTGGTTGTATAAATTGAACTATAATTCTAACTAAGTATTTAAATGCAGCATTACTTTTAGGAGAGTGATTAAGAAAGGATCGACAGAGGATTTCTCAGGCTTCCCCTATGCAATGGCTCTGCTAAATTGTCTCCTTTACACATGGTATGGCTCACTTCTCATCAGTAATCGTTTCGAAAACGTCTTGGCGTTGTCTGTCAATGCCATTGGAATCATTTTCGAGCTTCTGTTCGTTTGTATGTATCTGAAATTCGCTCCACGCAAATCCAAGGTATAGTTTTCAAGTCTCATATTCTTTTATCAGTTAATTAGTAATATTCACGAGTTTCTCTATCAGCTTTACTGCATAAGTTGAACTAACGATCTCACAGCTACTACAAAAACTAATCACTATATATAAGAGGACTGCTAAATGTCGAGAAAAGAGCTGAAGCGAAGACTGACATGAATACACTGAATTGATTGTTTGTTATTCAGTTAGCAATGGTGACAATACTCGTGGGTGTAATCATGGTGTTTGCCTCTATCGCAACAGTTTCTCAGCTTGCTCTTCATGATCACAAGAGTAGAAAAACGATGGTAGGGACTTCGGGAATGATTGTCACCGTTGTTATGTATGCTTCTCCACTTTCCATCATTGTAAGTATATTTCACGGCGTTCTTACATTCAGCAGTGGAATTTATAAGGTTTTATTATAATATTTGAATCAAATAAGTCTTGACGAGTTCCTGCCATTCTTTTACGTGGGTATAAATTGGTGATACGGACTAAGAGTGTGGAGTTTATGCCCATCCATTTCTCCATGTTCGCATTTATTAACAGTTGTTTATGGATGACTTACTTCCTTTCGGACAAAGACCTCATCTTGGCGGTAACATCAATATAATGCAGCCTTTTCTACAAATTTTCTTATATTTTTCAAGGAATCATAACCTCCAATAGCTATAAAAACTGAGTTTCATACTGTGTTGCGGTCAATGCAGTGTCCAAAAATAGTTGGTCTACCATTGGGAGTAAGTCAGATAGTGCTGTATTGTAGGTACCGGAAGCAACAAATTCATGAAGAACAGAAAGTACTGGACCGACTTCACCCAGAGATTGGATTGAAAGATATCGCCAACGCTGACGAAACAAATTCTAACAGCCAACAGAGCGTGGAAGTGGGGTACCAAAATGCGTGAAGATAAATCCAGAAGTGGCTAAGACGTGCACTCGATCACCCCAAGTCAAAATGTTGAGGAGTCTGAAAATAATTTGTGGCAGTGTGCATCCTTTGGGACCTACTGCTTGCATCTTTTTATGCTTTTGTTTCGGGGCCATTACCCTGTTTGTCACCAGAATTTATTTATTAAGGACTCATATTACATTTATAATCCTTTTACGGTTTTCACGGGCCTTTTAGATGGCCTTACCATGTCGAGGAAATCCCACTTGGCAATAAATATTCCAGCATTGGCATCGTGTGCGCGATAAATATTCCAGAGTCTAATTGCTTTAGAATCTGGTGGTCTATATAAAATCCACGACAGTATATATAACATAACAACTTGGAAATTGTTAAACAGTTTATCAAATCCAACGCAGCATATAAATCATAACAACTTCGAAATTGTCATCAGTTTATATCTATATGGATATTGAATGATGAAGAAAACTGGCCATTACTTTTTATTATTATTATCATTTTATATTCGTAGTTTATAATATTATTCTCAGTTTATATTTGTAGTTTATGATTGTATGGATATTTAATGATGAAGAAAAGTGACCAACACTATTTTTATTTTATTATCATTGGTCTATATGTAACTCATATAGAAAATTAACCATCATTATTTTTGTAATATTATTATTATTTTATTTTTACTTAAAAAAAACACAAAAAAATATCTCGTCCATATAATTTATATTAAAAAAATAACCATTATTTTTGGAATATTATTATTATTTTAATCTTATTAAAAAACACAAAAAAAAAATTGATCTCACGAGTGAGCACGTCAATCTAAATGCCTACTAATATTGTTAACCATTTATTGTTAAAATAATATTCCTAACCATTTATTGTTAAAATAATATAATTAACAATTTATTGTTAAAATAGTAAATTATTTTTAAAGTAATTAAATTATTTGATAAATTAATTTTATGAATAATGTTTTTAATCTAATATCAAAATATTAAAAAACCAAATTAAAATTAAGTTTTTAATTTAATATTAAAATATTTCTTTTAAATCCAACATTAAAATTATTTTTAACTTATTTTTTATCAATCTGAAAATATTTAAAATTTATTAATATTAAAATTAACAAATTTATCACAGAGAAATCTAAATTGAGGAACTTATTCTAAATATATAAAATATAACATAGAATTGATAAAGAGTTTAGGTTAATTATGTAGAATATAACATAGTACTATAAGGAATCTAAGCAATCTTTCCAATATAAGTAAAAATTTGACATTTATTTCTAAAGTAGTTATGTCTTATTTTCTCCTTTAATTAAATTAATTAATTAAAAAAAATCATATGAATTAGTGTTATATGAAGTGTTTTATGATTTTTTGTCAACGTACCGTATTTCACTAAACCATGTTTACAAATTAAGAATCTTCATTGTTAAAAATATTCTTCCTTGTGTTTTTAAATGTATATATGTTTCTCATGGGAGCCAGTTTGACTAAGAGAAAAAATGGCATTTTCCTTATAATCGAGGGAGATTGTGATTATTTGTTATTTAAATGAATTTTGAATGCATAAATATATTTGACACCCTGAAAAAACCCCAAGTGCTTGAACTTTGCAAATTAAATAGTTTAAACTTATGATTCTTAAAATTGTCTCGCATATTTGGTCAAAATTGACTAGAAAAAAAATATTATTTATTTATTAGTTAGACTAAGTTTTTCTTTATCTATTTTTTAATTATTTATTATTAGTAATTATAATTTAAAATAACATTATAATTTATTTATTTTTTATGATTTTATAATTTTACAAATGTAAAAAGTATCATGTAATAAGTGTTTCGATGCCTTTTAAAATGTCAATTTTCATTCACTTTTTTTGAAAACTTTGTGCTTAGAAACTGCAATGTCCAATAATTTGGGTGAACTTCGCTAATTTTGAAAACAGTAAGTTTGAAAGTGTATGGTCCCTAAAATGGGTGAGGTGTTCACCCACATCATGGAACATTGCACTTTCTTAACACACAATTTATATGGGTTGATGCCCATCGACATTTCTCAACCATTTAATTTATATAAACATGCTAGTAATTATGTTTAACATTTTCAAATATCTATTAAGTATTCTTAATTAAATAGTTCTGTTAATAATTATACCTAGTTGATAATAAAAGTTTGAACTATGTAATTAATGGTTATTTGATGTAATTTGGGTGAACACTGCGCCCATCTTCAAAAACCATAAATTTGAAAAAATTTCAAGGTTATGGTCACTCAAGATGCTTGAAATTTTTAAGCAAATAACTAGACATTGCACTTTCGAGACACACAAATTTTTCAAAAGAAACTATTATTTTTTATAAATGGATATCTATCAGCATTTATCAAATATTTTATCTATAAATATTATTATAATTAACATTTAAAAAATATATATTAACCATTTCTAATTATTTTGATTAATAATAATATTAAATTGATAATACAGATTTAAAACCAATTGCGTAATTAAAGGTTATTTAATGTGACGATGGAAGGTGTGCACTACCATAGTAGTGCGACATGAGATATCCATAGACGCATTTTCTTATATTGTTATAATTTACAGCATCTAAACTCCATCGTCAAGAGGATATGGTATTTGTTTGATGTCATGCATTATATATATATACTTCAAAGAGCATGAAGAATAATAAAGGGAAAAGTTCAATTATCAACTCATATATTCTACTGGATATGTTAACTTTTATATTTTATTTTTCAGGATAAATTATGTAATCTACTAATCCTGTATGCAATCTATGTATAGCAAATTTTTATATTTTAACGGATAAAAGAAATGTAATTTATTAAATTTTTAATTTAATTGTATTAAGAGTAATTTTATAATATTATAAGGAAATGATGATTTTTTTTATAATATTTTGTAATTTTTCTAAAATATAAACATTTGTTTTATATGATGATGAAGATAGTTAACTTTCACTGAAAGCACCTAAAGAAACCAATTTTTTAGTTTGATTTAAGATTTTATTCCTATGCTCAAAAAGTTTGGAGAGAAGTCTCCTAAGCTCACTGTAATTCTGACAACGTAAAAGGCTAGTAAGATCAGTATTACAACAAAGATTTTGAAAATGAGATCTAATGTGGTTGTCCGCGAGGCACTCTAAGAGGAAGTGATTTTCATCCTCGATGTGAGAGGAGGTGATTTTCATCCTCGATGTTTGTATTCTCACAGAGATGGTAGAACCTTTCCATCCATGGTGTTTTAGGAACTGCCCAACGATCGGTTTCACTATGGAGCTCATGAAAGTTTGTTCTAATCTTGGCTATATTAATTTTCTTCTTTGATCTAGCTAAAACAGAGAGATATTTTTGATCTTCTAGGGCGGGGTTGATGACCTCCGTATAATATTTTAATTTTCTTTTAGCTGCTAAATCTTTCCCACACCGCATTTTTTCTTTGAACTTAGAAGTAACAATATTTTTAATGTTATTAATGTTTTGAAATGCAACATTCTCGTCGATCTCCCAATGGTTTAACTAGACCCTGGTGTCTTTATACCAATCTTGTTTGAGCCTTAGGTGGTTTTGGCTGGAATTTGAAGCTAGCTTAGGAAGTCTATGGTCTCATAAGTTATTGAGTTTGTTCTTGTACAACAGAAGCCTAGTCATAACTAGGCTCTCGATAGGGGAAAGACTCAGTTCTATAAGGAGAATAGGATAGGGTGTGTTGCTTTTAATTTTGAGGTTGTACATTATAAAACGCTTTTGGATTTGCTCAATCTTTCTCTAGGATTCTCTAGAGATGCTACAACCCCAAACTTCACATCCATATAAGGTATTCAGAGTGACTAAAGTTTCAAAGAGGAACTTCTTTCTATCGCACATTACGAGGTTTGTCGTTTTACAATTATTTTCAAGACCAAAATAAGCTTTCCATCCCCCATTAATCCTTTTCTCAATGCTATAGTTCGAGTTGAGCTTGTGATGAATATCAATTCCTAGGTACTTGTAGGAAGACACTTCCTCCAAGTTACTATTGTCATACATAAAATTAGCGTGTGTAAGTGTCGTTCTAGAATTTGATAATCATAACTTTTGTTTTGTGAGTGTTAACAATCATACTCATGGTAGAGCATAAATCCTTATGAAGTATAAGTTGCTTATCAAGATCAGATAGATACCTTGGGAGAAAAACAATATCGTCAGTGTAAAGAAAAAGAATGATGACTATCTAACTAAGATGGTGCCAGCACATCCTACCTGCTAAAAAAAATTAATATTATTAATTTATTTTTTATAAATTTTATAATGAAATTAGACTTTCATTATTTTCAATTAATTTTAAAAATATGAAATAATTTTATTTTTTTTTAATTATTTAAAATGTATTACGATTAACTTTGAAATATATTACTCTGAAATAAAAAAAATCTGACACTAGGAAAACCAGTACACATAATGCGTCATACGGCCGTAACCTACGCGACGTTGAATTCTCCTCCTCTACTCACGTGGAATAAATGTGTCCCCGTAATTTAGATTAAGCCCTAAAACGTGGAATAAATGTGTCCCCGTAATTTAGATTAAACGCTAAACTCAAACCACCCTCCTCTATTCATGTGGAAGAAGTGTGTAGCCGTGATTTAGATTAAACCCTAAACTCAAACCCTCCTCCTCTATTCACGTGGAATAAATGTGTCCCCGTAATTTAGATCAAACAATAAACTCAAACCCTCCTCTCTTCACGTGGAATAAATGCGTCGCCGTAATTTATATTAAACGCTGAACTCAAACGCAGTTTCTGGCTCTTTTTCAGTTTATTATTTGATATGGTGCAATATCAAATATCTTAATGGCCACCATTTTCTCTATCCCGTCATTATCCAGATGCGTGCTCAGTTTCTTCTGCAATTTGTCACATTCGGCACAAGATATTTTTCTCTGGGCCCGCATTAGATTATTAATTATTTTTATATATTTTTAGTTGTATATATTTTGTTATAATTAATTAGGGTATTTAGATTCAATAAAGTTTAAAACATTTTATTGATGTTGCATTTAAAAAATAGTTTGTATATTAAAAGATTCATTCCTTCTCAATTTTTTACTTGAAGTAGATTTATATTCATCTTATAAAAGATATAGTTGATTTGTAAATTAAAGTGAGGATGGAGGGAATCTGAAAATTTTGGAGCTCATGTATGTGTCATTCTTAAGTCCAATGATTTGTGTTATCATATGAAAAGTAAGTGGTAACATAGGCATCAATTCATGGAGCCAAACCTAAGTGGGGACTATGCTTTTTTTGTAAATTTCTTGTTTTTGGATCGTAGTATTCAATATTGTGGTTAGGAAGATATGTAATGGAGAGATGGGAACTAAAATAGTTGAACAACTTTTAGAGGGTTATGGTACTAAGGAGATGGATAACTCTTCTATTTTAATTTTACATGATAAACCATGGATTTACATCCTAAAGAATTCATAGCAAACCAAATCGCTGATCATGGTTGGTTCTATAATGCCCCTCCATTATAGTTAAGATGCTATTAGTTAGTAATTGATTAATTTTAATAATGGCAAGAGGGCCAAGAATTGCTTGTGGAGGAAAAAATATGATATTGTAATTAATGAACTTGAAATAATTAAATATGGCATTTGAAGGATCTAATTGCAAAGAACAAAAGAACGAATGAGATCATTATCCTAACCCATAATATAGGGTGGATATATTGGAGAAGGGAAAAATAATAATAATAATTTCCCAAATCACTTCCAAAAATCCTTGGTGTGAAATCATGTGATTTACTAGATATGAAGATAAACAAAATCTAGGAAAATCATCCTGTGCGGGGAAACAACACTAGAATGGGTGAATAAGCACCATAGTGGAAAAATACGGGCTTTAAAGGATGAAAAAGAATCACTTTCAAGAAAAACAAAAAAATCCTAGGCTATGGGGATTCGCAAAACCTAGGATAATGGGATGTCGCTATATAAAGTCTACTAGGGAAAGTGATGCATAAAAATGTCTTCACCAAGGCAACATAGGTTGTTAATTTCAGGGAAAAGGGATCTCAACTCGGGGGAGAACCAAATGTGATGGTTATCGATTGGGTGGCAACTTGTTCTTTCTAAGCTATTTCAATTGCTTGCAATCCAAACTTCTGGTAAAAGAGTATTTGTTTTCTTGCAAATTTTACTGTTGTAATTAAGTTGATCGATTATTTATACTCAATTTCTATCCATGAATATCCCCAATTCCATTCTCATTGTGAGTAGCTTACTTGAAATTATAGATGCATCCAAAACGAATGAGTTTTTATTAGATTATTCATTCATGTGGCTCAAGTATTTATAATGTTGTAAGAAATATGGTTACAAAGACCATGGAGTCCCTTCATATGAATGTATTTAGAATAGACTTAATGTTCAAATTTGATTGGTTGTGTACTAACAGAGTTATGGAAAAGGAAATCCTATGAAAAGAGCAGTCCTCTAACATGTATTTCAATTTCTTAAGGATTTTATTGAGATATGTAATCTTTCCTTAGAAGTAAATGAAACAATAAATTATGGAATGCTAGTATATATGATTGCATGCATGCACACATAATATGAAGGAGAGAATTTTGTGAATGAAATTGTAGAGATAAATAGTTCAAATGGTGTAAGAATACTCTATAATAGTATTGTATTAGTTAACAGGTGAGAATAGTGTAAGTGGGAGATTTGCAATAATAGCAGGTATATGTAAAAGTATGCAAAGTTAAAAGTTGGTTGGAAATCCTCTAGTGCCTTCTGCAGGGGAGTTAACAATTAACTTCCACTTGTAGTGTAAGTGGGAGATTTGCAATAATAGCAGGTATATGTAAAAGTATGCAAAGTTACAAGTTGGTTGGAAATCCTCTAGTGCCTTCTGCAGGGGAGTTAACAGTTAACTTCCACTTGTTTTGAACACCTCAGTGAGGAATGGCAGAAGAATACATGGGAAGAATTTCATAGGTAAACTCAAGTGAAGTCTTGTATGTCACTTTCGAGATGTAGAAGGGTAAGGGGGAAATAAAATATGGTAGATTTAGTCATCAGCACCTAAAGGGAAACATTATAAACTGAAGTCAACAACTTATTGAAAACATAAACTAATAACATCATAAATTGAACTTAACAATATATTGAATAACTAAAGCTAACAACTACGATTAAACTTGTAGGTAAGAAACCACTCTTTGATACTGAGTATACATTGAATTACCAGAAAACAAAATCAATATGTAGGAAACCTCTTTGCTAGATGTTGTGCACATTGAGTTACTAGGACTTAGTCCCTTTTCCATCTATAAATATTTCATTCATGAATTCTAGGAGATGTCGAGCGAGTTTTTGGCACCAAAGCACTGTGTTGTGACATCAATGTATAAATTTATAGTGAGGACAAAGTGCACATAAAAATTGTGTGCTCGTACATAAATTAGAAAATAGCATTGAGGTGCTCATCATATCTAGGGCAGTAGAACATCTAGATCTAATACTACTCCATCGATTGCTCAAATGTGAGAAACTAATCTAAGCTGGACAATTTGATAAACAATGAATAGTTGTAAATAATAAGCATAGCTTAAGCTGAATAGAATTGTCCTGAACACTGATTGGAAATTGGAACCAAGAATATGAAAATGTTACAAAAAAGTATTAAAGTGTAAATATGATAGCAAAAAATTTCTTTGTATTAATTAAACATAGGAAATTGTGGTAACAAACATGCCAAAATCATCCTGAGTTCAGTTGAATGTTGGCAAAAGAATCTCAATATCAGCAATACATATATAAATGAAATTAATAAGAACAACACTAAAGATAGAAAACATTTTGGAACAACCTTATCATAAACACAGCGACCACCTTACCATTAACAAAACAATTAAATGGGTAGTCATTGATATAAGATTCCCCTGCAATCGTAAGGGGAAACCCCCAATAAGTTACAGGCGGATACATCAGGTAACTAAAACTGAAAGAAAAACTTCCCATAGCTATGGAATTGCAAAGAAAATATAGACTGAAGTTTTAAGTGGTGAACAACCCTCGAAAGAGTTAGAGAAAAAGAGGCCATAGTAGCATGCAAATGGAACTTGGGTGATAAGAATCCAACAGCAAGGCCTCTGGAGAAAGAATAAAAACTTAACAAGACTGAAACATTCTCCATTCAAAATCAAGAATATGGCTAGAAGACAACCTAAATCATAACATAGTGAAATATAGTGGATTGGACAGGTCCATGCAAAGCATTCAACATGAAATACACTTGCAATGTAGTACTTGTGAAGGAGGAGAGTTCAAAAACTACAACCAACCTAAAGGAGTGTTGAACCTAAAATTAGCATTGTCTGAAACTATAATGAAGCATTACGCTTACAGGGAATGTCATTTGAAGATACCCGTAAATGCATGATGAGTAAAAGAGAAATTAAATAACGGCTTCAACAATTTTAGTAGGGAGTCAAATAACTAGTCATATGAGTACAAGAATAACGAAGAAAGTGAAAAGAAAAAAAAAATAGAGCTGTCATACCTCAGCTGGAGTTAAGACCGCGATATGTTAGGGTGGAAGGAACCTCGACATTGAAATAAGTAGGCAAATTGAGGCGACAGAGGAGAACATAGTAGAAAATATGGAAAGCGCTACATAAAAAATTGTCTTAAGATAACCCAAAATGAAAAACCTTCATGTTTTCTACAACGAGGTGGGTGA
The DNA here is from genome assembly GCA_031772625.1 of Pinus tabuliformis. Classification (NCBI taxonomy): domain Eukaryota; kingdom Viridiplantae; phylum Streptophyta; class Pinopsida; order Pinales; family Pinaceae; genus Pinus; species Pinus tabuliformis. Next base: position 225,248,337 of record CM062815.1, on the reverse strand, counting down.
GTGCCACTTCTAGGTAGCCACCTTATTCTACATTGTATCCTCGCCTATTTTCTGCAAGAACAGGGAACACTCATTTCCCGCAAGAAGAGAGACCCATCTAAAAGTGAAATAAAAGCAAAAAAAATAAAAACAACAAGTTGTTACCTCGAATAGAGGCAACCATCGAGCACAAGAGAGATGGGTTACTATTTTTATATTGTGAAAAGTAAACCCCTTATAGAGCCATGGTCTCAGCTGCGACACAACAATAATGGCACTGCACCAGATACTAAGTAACCACCTCCATCGTTGATGTATAGCAAGCCATGAGGGAAGCATATATATTAGGATTGAAACCCTCGAACAATAACTAAGGAACACAATGCAGAGTAAGATAAAACCCCCAAATCAAGATTTACGGTTCGACGTGTTGTAGTAATCACCATTGATTTGAAACCATTAAATCCCCATCATTGGAGTCTAATCACATGGATAAGGATAAGACCACCTCTAGCACACCTGTCAAGTACAACATCACATGCTGGTGATGGCATGGCTCACTCTAAATGGAGTGGGTTATGACGGTGGAGAAGTTGTCAGGAGGAGGACGATATTGGTGCTTTAGTGGCTCTAATAGGGAAAAGGGTTTGTGACCATGGGTTATATTAAGCAGACCCAAAGAGCAAGGTGCCTAATGATATAGCACAGTTAAACCTCAAATAACAATGTTCCTAACAGGTTATAAATTTAGGGAGGTGGTAAGTTAATTACCCATAAAGCTCAAACCATATGCAACTAATACAAAATAAAATAGAACACGTGACTTTAGAAAACCATGGAGATAACCTATATCAAGTTGAAATGAAAAACGAGGCATGGAGGACCTAAGTAGTCATAAGTTGTATATTATCAACACTATAGTTAAAGAAACCCATTATGAAGTACATGGAAACCAATTAAGCAATTAAGTATGTAACAATAATCTATTCATATTTCCGCTATCATAAGAGTTCACCAAGTTGCAAAAGTACGAAAAAAATAAAAAGTATCATAAGAGTTCACCAAGTTGCAAAAGTACGAAAAAAATAAAAAGTAATTGTATGACTAGGTTCATTGCAAATGGTATCAGAGCCTAGATTTCTACATTGGGCCTTCATAGAGGCTCCATTAATGGTTACTGTTGCATAGGATAAACATTAGGAGTAAAATCTCTGATACTTTTGAATTTCTTCAATTGACAATTACTCTACTCTATTTGGAGGATGGAGGAGTCACCCCCAACCACTACTAGAGGGGATGATTTATATGTGGAACTCAGGGAGGGTGGTACTTCAATGCCCACTCAGTTTGAAGAGATAGAAAGGAACTTGCAATAAGAATTTTCATAGCTTTGGAGTATAAATGAGCGATTAATAAAAGCTATTGAAGAACATGAGAAACTGATTAGAGAATGGACTCATAAATTGAGTCATAATAATATTGAGCCAGAAGGGTCAGAACGAAAAGTAATAGGATTGATGTTGGACAAATCAGAAGTGAAGAATCGGATAAAACACATTATAAATCCAATAACGATAAGAAGAAGAAGGAACTACACTTATAATTCTGAAAGATAAAACCTCCTACCTTTGACAGGAAAAAGGAGGAGGATGCGAAAGCTTGACTCTTGAATATCGTAAAGTACTTTCAAGTGTATGAATATGAAATAAACCTTAAAGAAAGATTTGTTGTTTATCAATTGTAAGGGAAATCCACACTATGGTAGGAGGATATGAAAAGTATACATCTATTGGATGAGAAAATTGCTTCATGGGAGGATTTCCAACAAAAAATTTAGGCTCGCTATCTAAGCGAGAGGTATTATGGCAACCAGGAAAAAGAGTTCCATGAATTGAGATTGGGACAAATTACCATGGATGATTTTGTGACCAGGTGAACTATGTATAAATAAATGTTTACCAGCGATGTATAAAAAAATAATTTAATTCAATAATCCCATAACTATGGATGGCACAGTCAGGAAGGCCAGACTTTGCTATTAGTAATTTAGAAATGGAAGTGAGGGTTCTCGACCCTAAAAGAGAAAGGATAAAAAAAAGATGGGGATGAATGTAAAGAGGAAGAAGTTTTCCTATGCAAAGAAATTTGGTAAGGACCACCAGCAGAAAAAATTTAACAGACGAGATCAAAATCAACTAGCACAATTGTTCACTAGCTCAAAACCTATAGAGTTGGGAAGCAAAAACGACACCGGGGGTAAGGAGAGGGACCCACTTAAATTCCTGGGCTATGGAGAACCACATTTGTTGTGGGATTTCCCCCATAACCCCAAGTCCATTCAGAATTTACAAGTGGAACATGAAGCTTCTAGGTAAATGATGTGGCCAGAAGGATTCTAAGAATTAGCTTGGCATTAGGACTAGAAGACAGAACATCAATCAACCATGATTGATATTGAAGGTATTATTAAAACCCAACTTATGTATATTTTAATATACCCTAGGACTAGCCTACACTATATAAATCTTCATATGGTGGAAAAGTGTAATTTAAACTCAGAAAAATTTTAAAGTTCCTTGCTGGTATAGTTAGCCACTGGTACAAAATGGAAAGTGACCCATGTGGTAAAATAGTGTATAGTGAATTTAAATGGATATATTATATAAATCAACTTAAAAATCCTTCCTTTAGGATTATATGACTTCCTAATTTGGATGGATTTGTTGGAAAAAAAAAAGTTGTTGTAAACTATCTAGAGAAGATTGTGAGCTGCATAGACTCACAAGGGAATCCCTTTTTGAAAAGAGGAAAAACAAAACTAGTCTCGGTTAGACAAATAACGACATTTCAATTGAAAATAACATCAAGGAATGGTTGTCAAGTTTATATGGTGCATGTGGAAGAAGATGGACAACAGACAGAAGCTAAAAATATAGACCAATTAGCTGTGATAAGAGAGTACGAGGATGTGTTTCCTGAAACATATATTTATATTTCTCAATTGAATTAGTTCCATGTGCTTTTCCTATGTCCAAATCCATGTACCGAATGAGTACCCCAGAACTGTTAGAATTGAAAATGCAGTTACAAGAGGTGCTAGATAAAGGTTATATCAGGCTGAGTGTCTCACCGTGGGGAGCCACAGTACTGTTTGTTAAGAAAAAGGATGGTACATTTAGAATGTGTATTAAATATAGGTAGCTAAATAAATTAACCATTAAAAACATATATCCTCTACCTTGAATCAACGATCTATTTGATCAAGTGAGGGAGGCAGCTATCTTCTCAAATATTGATCTGCGAACTAGATATCATTAGTTATGCATAAAGGATGAGAATATAGATAATACATCTTTTAGAACAAGGTAGGGTCAATATGAGTTCGTCATATTACCTTTTAGACTCACCAATGCATCTACAACCTCCATGTGTCTGATGAATAGTGTGCTCCATAAGTACCTTGACCGATTTGTGTTAGTCTTCATTGATGATATCTTAGTGTATTCTAAAAATGAGGAGGAACACCAAGAGCATCTTAGATTGGTGTTGAAAACACTTAGGGAGCATCAACTTTATGCAAAGAGGAGTAAGTGTGAGTTCTATAAACCCAAAATCAAATATTTGAGACACATCATCTCCAAAGAGGGTTTGGCAGTGGACCAAGAGAATGTTAAAGCCATTGTGAATTGGCCAATACCAGAATATGTATCAGCAATTCATTCCTTCATGGGGATTGCTAAGTATTATCGAATATTTGTGGAGGGGTTTTCAAAGTTGGCCTACCCCATTACCTATCTACAGAATAAGGGGGTGAAGTTTTAATGGAAAGACAAATTCCAGGAAAGTTTTAATAAATTAAAGCAAAATCTGACAACAACCCCTGTCTTAAAGATTGCAGACACGAAATAAGGAGCTTGTAGTGTGCACTAATGCTTTCTTAGAAGGGTTGGGGGTGTGCTACTACAAGACAATTTTTTATAGCCTATGAGTCAAGAAAACTGAAAAAAACATGAACACAATTATGTTGCTTATGACCTGGAGCTAGCTACGGTAATCCATGCCTTGAAAAAGTGGAGGTATTATTTATTGGGAAAGAAGTTTATGTTAGTAACTCATAATATGAGCTTAAAGTACTTCTTTCATCAACCTGAGCTAAATTCCAGGTAGGAAAAATGGTTAGCTTCATTAGCGAGTTTGAAATGGAAATCAAACATATTAAGGGAAAAGAGAATAGATTTTTTGATGCACTAAGTAGATATTCTCATTCTCTGATCGCAAATGCATGAAGCAGTGTGAAAATATATTTTAATGAACATATACAGTTAACAGTGCAACAAGACTTGGGTTATCAAGAAATGTAGCTGAAAATACAGCAGGGAGAAATCTTGGGGTATGCTCTAAACTTAAAAGGTCAAATTACATATCAGAATAGGTTGTATATCGTGGATCTAGCAACATTAAAACACATAATTCTTAATGAATTTCATAAGAGGCCATACATCGGTCATCCTAGGTATCAGAAAATGATAACAACCTTAAGAAAATAGTTTTTTGGCCAGGTGTGAAGAAACAGGTGGCAGGCTATTTAGCCAAATGCCTCGAGTGTTAAGAGGTGAAAGTGGAACCGAAGCATCCAATAGGATTACTAAATCCACTGCCCATACCAGAATGGAAGTGGGAGGCGATCTCCATGGATTTCATAACAAGGTTACCAATGACTAGACATCAACATGACTCCATTATGGTGTTAGTTGATACATTCACTAAAGCAATGCACTTTATCCCTGTACAATCCAATTTTGGAACTCCACAAATTGCAAATATCTTCATGAGGGATATCTTTATACTTCATGGGATACCAAAAATGATATTTTTGGATAGGGATGCAAAATTTACCTCCAACTTCTAGAAGTCTTCGTTCAGGGGTTTGGAAACTAAGTTGAACTTCAGTACTACATACCATCTGCAGACGGATGGGAAAAATAAAATAACTAATCAAATTTTGGAGGATATGTTCCAAATGTGTGTGATGGATAGACCCATTAGGTGGGAAGATTTTTTGCATCTAGTTGAGTTTGCCTATAGTAACATCTACCAAAATACTCTTAAGATGAGCCCTTTCAAAGCCTTGTATGACAGGAAATGAAATACCCCACTTAGTTGGAGCCAACACATTGATAGGTTGATTCTTGGACCTGAGATTCTACAGGAAATGGAGCAGACAGTACAAAGAAATTCAACAAAATATTGCAACTTCTCAAGACCAACAAAAGAGTTATGCAGACAGAAAAAGGAGACATATGGAATTTAAAGTAGGAGAGCATGTATATATAAGGGTTAATCGTCCAAAACTTACTCTCAGAACTAGAGGGTGTGCTAAATTATCACCATCATTCTGCGAGCCATTTTCATTTCTGGATCGAGTGGGTCCAATAACATACCAGCTGGATCTACTTAATCATGTTAAAATTCATAATGTGTTTCATGTATCATTACTGAAAAATTATTTTCATGATCCTTCTCATATGGTTTACTGGAATGTGTTATAGGTGGAGCCCAAAGGATGCTTTCTACCAAATCCACTCTATATCTTTGAGTGAAAAGAGACTATGCTCCATAATCGGGTCGTGGCCTAGGTTAAAGTGCAATGGAGGTAGTTTAGCCTCAATGAGGCCACTTTGGAACTGGAAGACAACATGGAAACTAGTTATCTAGCTTTGTTTGAAAAAGAAATGACTAAGTAATAAACATCGAGGATGGTGTTTGCTGGTTCAATTTATTGGGTAAATTAAAACATGTATTTTCTTATCAATGTGGGTTGGTAGACTTAGAAGCAAACCATGGTTTATGGAAGCTTAGATTAACTAGTGTAGGAAGTAGTTTTTCAAATAAAAATAATGGAAATGGATATTACAAATATGATTTACTTGGAAAGAAACTATGAAAATTTAATCTAGAAGCAAGAGTGCAATGAGTCTTTGTGGAGCATAGGAAATGAGGAAGAGGCTTTAACTTAGAGGTATTGTTTGTCCTTCCTCATCATTCTTATTCCAACAAGATCAATTCACCATAAAACATATCAAAACCAAAGCAGTAAGGATCAAATGCATAAACACAATTTACAATTCAGTTCTTAATCTAGAAGGAAGAGGATCTAACTTAGATTCCTTGGTTGACCTTCCCTACTTAAATCAATTACTGAAATGAAATCATTCCAAAAGCATAAATGATAACTAATTCAAGAAAACAATAAAGATTAAATGCACAATTTCTATTTCAGTTCTTAATCTAGAAGGAGGAGGATCTAACTTAGATGCCTTGGTTGAGCTTCCTTTCTTAAATCAATTACTGAAATGAAATAATTCAGAAACATAAATTAACATGTCTTATAGCGAATATATAAGAAAATATTCAGGAGAAACTATAATGAAAACAACAATATAAAATATTCACAATTGTGCACAAAATTACACTGCATTATACTTAGCTCAAAATGTGGGCCTTCCATCGTTGCTTGGTACACTTGAGACTTTCAGCTACTGTAGATCTGAAATCACATTCCATAGAAAGAACAACAAGAGAATGGAAAACAAGCTCTTCAAATTATATTTAGAAGAAAAGTAGTCTCAATAGTCATAATACATGTTCATTAGTGTTGAATGGTGTGCTTAAATAAGCCAAAAATATAAAAAAACTTAGCTAAAATAGCTATAACATACTATAAGAGTCCTAATCCATCTAATCAGGTCGAAATCATCCTTTTGGTTGCAAAAAATTTGGTAAAATCTCACTAAATCACAAAACGTCCCCTTTTAATTAGGGATTTCTGGGTGATTGGTCAAGTTTGACCACCGTTGACAAAGCCTATTCCAACCTATTTGGACTATGCCAATAGGATTCCATCAATCCTTGGTTCCCAAGATTATCAAATATTGCTTCAGTTTCCACCCAAGTCCTACACATAGGACTTCAAAGGAGCCATTACAAGAAAATATTTTCTAGTCAAAATAATTTTTAATACCAATGTTTTACTAAAAATTCTATAATTTAAAAGACGTACTATTTTTACCCTAAAGTGAAAATAGAGGAACAAATGTGGGAAAATTACCATGATATGATAGAAAAGTATGATGGATATATGGAAAATATATGTGGAAAAAGACCAAAAATGGAGAGCCAAAATCTCCCCCTTACTAAGTCTCAAGCATGTCCTCATGCTTGCCTCTGTCTCTTTGACCTTCTGCCTCTCTATGATGACTGTCCTGCTAATGTACCTATGGCTCTCCACTTTGATGTTGAAGCTTCGTGATGAGCTTCCTGTAAAATGAAATCATTTCCCTCATGTCCTTTTTCCTCTTCCTTGTATATGGCATTCTTCAATTTTTGTTTCTCATATTTATATTGTCAAAGTTTCTTTTCTCTCAATGACTTGTATGCTTTTCGTGAAATCAGCCTATTTTGTGTCTCTAACTTCTTCAGTTTCTTTGTGAGCCTTTGTTTTCTTTCACTATGCTATTGTTTTATTCTTTGTACATCTCATTTTCCTTCTTAAGGTGTCTTTCCATTATGTCATTGACTAAAAGTTGAGTGGCTAAGTATTTTACCTTCTTTGTACATTCTTCATTGTGACCTTCCTTGGAAGCTTCTTCAATCTCTTTTACATATGATGATGATCCTCCTTCAATGTATTCATAGCATGAATCCTTCACTGACTCTCTAATTTTTTCTTGTGCCTCCTTTACAAGTTTTTAAATGGTTTCCTGAGGTGATTGTCCATGTGTACTAGGAGGCACTTCTTCTAGGACCTCTACTTTAATATTCTCATATGATTCTCCCATTGTTTTCCTTCTTGGCTTCCTTGAAATGGATATTAGAGATCTTTCCTTCTCAGTGGCTATTTCTTCTCGTTTCTTCTTAGACCTTGTTCTTGGATACAAGGGTGATTTCATAAGGTTTATTGAAAGATGTAATCTCTAAAGTGTCTCCTCATTTTTTGTTGATTGTTCTTCCTTATAGATTTCTACAAAGTGGTGTTTGTCCAAGAAACTATCCCATGTTTCTCACCTATTTTTCAACTGATACTCAATCAACATCTTAATTAGCCCTTGATGGTAGTAACTAACTTCTTTGTTCTTTGTTTTTCCTTTCATCCCTTCAATTGTCTTTATCAAACTTTTGGTAAGGAAATAGGGAAGGTTTATTGTGAAATCTCCTTTGATGTGTTGAAGCAATTTAATGTGATATAAGTGTACAACATTATATCGGCCATCACATGTAAAGTATTTTTTAGCAATACGGGCCAATTATGCCCAAGGTTCTGTGATCCAATCCCTAGGAATTCCCTTAGTCTTATCAAATGTTCCTTTTCTCTCCTCTTGCAAAAAGAAATTCCACCCTTTTTATCTAAAATTTTGCCCATTGTGGTATTCTTCTCCTGTGAGTGGAAAATCTATGTCTTGGGAATTGTATTATGGAGTAATGCGAACAAAAATATCTCCTACTCTGGTTTTTAGATTACCAAAGTTAGCTATAAATTCCTTTGTTACTTTTCCGCTATGCCCATTAAATTTTCACAGAAATTCTAATAGCCCTGCTTGGTAGAGTCTTATATTGTTTCTCTGCTCCAGTTTCCAATTTAAACCCATTTGGTTCAATCCTACTTCCCATAACGAAATCTGGTTGCCTTTAATCCTTCTGGTTTTTGTACCAATGTAAATAACCCTCCGATGTAATTAATCTCATGAGAGAGCAATATCATTGTGTTTTTTAAATTTTGTTTGCAAGTTTAATACAACAAAGAAATCATATTTATTGCTAGAGTTGAAATATTTTTCTTTGTATATGTATTGAAAAGAAAGTTTTTCTTTCAAAAATCAAAAGAGTGTGACTTATGAAGGCTTGATCTAGACTATTGGATACTTTCTGTCGTGAGAGCAAAGAAAACTATTCTGAGTTTGGCTTTGAAAACACCCTTTCTGGAAGATACTCTGTCAAAATGACTTTGTGAACACTCTTCTTTGTGACTAAGTTTTGGATACCTTCAAGTTTGATTTTAACCTTCTCTGCCTTTAATCAACACCATACTTTTTTTAGAAATCCAATCTTACTTTGCCTTCAAAAATCATCATTTTCTCGAAATGAACAATCCTCTCTGTCTCCTTAAAAACTGAATTTTATTTTCAATGGAACAATCCTCTCTATCCCTAAAAAAAAATGGAATTTGATTTCTAGAAATGAATACTGTTCTTTCTCTCTTCAAAAATTGAAATTGATTTTTGGAATAAAACACTCTTCTTTGTCCCTCGAGAATCAATTTTGGAAATTAATACTTCTCTTTGTCTCTCAAAAATCTAAGTTGATTTTTGGAAATACACTCCTCTCTATCCCTCAAAAATCGATTTTGGAAATGATTTTCTCACCTTGAGAAATCAAAATTAGAGATGTGACAATTATCCACATTGTGAAACAAATCCATTCATTCATTTAGTACCTCTGAGAAATCGATTTTTGAACATAGGAATGAAAATCGACCCACAGGGTGATCACAATTCTGCTCAGCTACATAACCTCCTCAAAGTCAAAATTGGAAAAATAAAAATCAACCTATAGGTCTTGGGTAATTAAAATTCATCTCTATTCTTAGAATTTATGTTCAATTCTTCTTGAGAAATAAAATCTTGGAGGAAATTGATTTATGTTTGTTTAGACAATAATTAACATTCGTTTTGGATTTCTTGTCGAATGTAATTAATACTACTAAAGTTTCATGTGTAACAACCTCACACCTAGAGTTTGAATGCAGACTTTTGATAGCACTATGTAGTTGGGAACTCATATTTTCCACCAACCCTTTCCTTGCTTGGAGTTTGTAACATTGTTTAACTAGAGTTTTATATGCAGTAATCTCACACCTGGATCCTGAACAATTCCAGCACACAAAAATAACTTGGATTGCCTCCAACGCTAGGTACTCAGAGTTTAAATCAACGGCCACACCGCTTGGTTTCCTTCAACTACCAGCATTTAACTCAATCTTATACTTAAGGTCCGAACTACCTGTAATGAAATCCTACTCACATTTGACTACAAAAATCTTGGGGTATGGTTGGAGATCTCAATGTCTATTTAGTGGGATTCTAATTGCTTGGCGTTCTCCTTAGCTTTTTATTGATATTTCTAGTATTAAAAATTACACATACCCTATTCCTTTGTTTCTATTTCAAAGGGTTGCATTCCTACCTGAGACGAGGTGTAACAATCTCATTGAGTTCCTTGTTTTCTTCTCGTGAAGGTGCCCTTCGTATTTTCTACTCCCTTCTGCACAGATGATGAATTCCTTTCTCCCCTCTGTGTGAAGGTGTTGGACTATTTACTCTCTGTATCTTTGTGTCTTTGCTTCAACATAGATGATGACCATTTCTTTATGCTCTTTCATGGATGTTTGACTGGGCTTTGCAGTTTTTAATCCTATCTATGGTAGCCTCACACATGTTTCTTCCTCTTTTGTCATTTTATATTATCATTCCCTTGCATCATTTGTATGCATCAAATCGATGTTTGAAATCAAAATCGATTTGTATTTCCATTCCTTTGTATTATTGTTTGTGCCATATACTTTGTCAAAAGAATTTTAAATATATGTGCCCACCATGGTTTTGAATTATATGTGCCCTCCTTGGTATATTGCATAAATTGTATTTTTCATCATTGAAACCATTGCATATATTATGCACCTTCATTACATACTCATATCCATTAAAATCATATTCATGCACATTTCATTTGACTATTTTTTTGCAAGGTATTCTTGGTCATAATTTGTTCTTCCTCCTTGTCCTTTAGGATTGATGCATTTTTTTCCTTTCATGATGCTCATATTTTTTCATGATGCATTTATTACTATTTTGAAATGATTTTTAGGTAACTCTTTTGAAATTACCATTTCAAGGTCATTTCAATTCTGAGAGTAAAAAACACATCATTGAACTATACATAATTTTCTTTTGTTTTTCCTTTATGATACTAACCCATTCTTGTTTGTTTTGTAGAGAATGGTTTGTACTAAAGAGACATGTCTTGAATAGGTAGTAGAGTGTAAGATGGTGTAAATTTTTTTATGAAAGAGGGATATAGGATTTTATGAATAGAGAAAATGTACATGGAATGAAGGGTTTGGTCTCTTAAATGTTTAAGGTTTAATTAGTCTTCTAAATTAAGAATTTTTTCGGAACCAAATGGTATTAAAAATAATTTGTAACTTACAATAGTTTCCTTGATTGAGTAGCTCTTTCAATTGATGATGATCTTGAATAGTATTGAATAGTGAGTCTTGATTATTGCAGGTCCCTTTTTGAATAATCAACATTGAATGAATACAAGTCCCTTCTAATGTTGAAATTTTGTATATAAGTCCATTCTGACAAAAAAATTCTATGTTGAACCTCAGGTCCCTTTGTATGTTGTTCATGTGATGCTACTCCTATTCCGGTCCCTTTTGACAAATTTGATGTTTGAATTTCAGGTCTCTCTGAAGCAAAATTTGCAACTTCCATAGGTCCTTCATATTTTGAATTGCTTCCATATCAAGTTGAGCAGTTTGTTGAGTTGTTCTACCATATTGAGTTGCTCAACTTTTTAAAAAAAAATGCAATTGTTTTATTCTATTTTCTCCCCTTGCTTATTTGGAGACTTTTCCTCAAGCCTGGAAATTGGAGGATAGAATGTCAACCTAAAACATAAAATGGATTAAAAAGAAAGGAATTCATATTAGCCAAGTGACTTGGTTTTCCAATATGAATTCAGAAGCTTGGATTTTCATAGCAAAAGATTTTTATTGTTTTTGATCTTTTTCTCTTTCTTTCTTTTTTAATTTCATTTTTTTTTATTCTGCAAGAAAGGAAGGCATATGACTATGATTTTACAAAACTTGCATGTTTTCTTCTGCTGAAAGTTTCTTTAGAAAATCTTCCTTATTCACTAGTTTATTATAAACTTTTAATCTATGCCCATTGACTAAGAGTCATGTTGTAGCTTCATTTATTGTTTTAATTTTCACTAATCCATTGTCAAATATTTCTTCTATTTCATACGGTCTTAGCCAATGAGTGGTAAATTTTTCTTTAAAACCTTTTTATTTTGAATCAAATAGAAGTACCCAATCCCCTATATTAAAATTCTTCTTCTTAATAAATTTGTCATGTTTCATTCTTTGTTGATCCACTAGTGATGTATGTTCTCTGTTATGAAACCAACTTACAAAAATATAGGAATGATAGATCAATGCCTTAGAAATAAGCCTCTTCGAGGGAGAAACCTATTTTACATTACATAAATGAAAAATTCTTAGATGATTCAAATGACAAAACCTCCATTCTATATATAGGATTCTAAGGGGTCACAATATAACCAAAGTCGACCTAACAATAATAATATAAAGGCAAAAAATAGCAATACTGGGATTCTATGGGGCACAATAATAACAATATGGGGACATAAGGGGCACACCAATAACAATAAGAGATACAACAACAATAATAATGGGGGAATCACTAGTATTATAGGGACCTAACATGCCCCTCTCCTTGAAAAAAGTGTTTTCCTTAACGCTTGAGTAGTTTTGTATGCTTCTATATAAAATTCTCATCCTCCCATGTGGAATTTTCAATGGGTAAGTTCTTCCACTTAATGAGATACTCTTAAATTGATCGATTTCGTAGCTGTTGAGTTCTTGTTTATTTGACTGCTTCAGGTTCCAATATGATTTTTCCTTCCTCATCAAGTTCTTGCAATATTGTTTGAACTGGAAGCTTGTCACCTATAACCTTCTTTAAGCATGAAACATGGAAAACATGGTGCACTCAAGAAGCTGCAAGAAGCTCCAATTTCTATGCCATAGTACATATCTTTTGCAACACCTTGTATGGACCATAATACTATGGTGATAATTTATTATTCTTCTTATCTTTGTTGAGGGAAATTTTTCTATATGGTTGTAGCCGTAGGAATACCCAATCACCTACATCAAAACTTCTTTCACTGTGATGTTGATCTTCATGTTGTTTCATTCTATTCTGCACCAAGGTAAGGTTATCCTTTAAGAGTTGCAGAACTTATTGTTGATGCTTGATGTGATCTTCCACTACTTGAACCTTATAATTTTCTCTTAAATATGATGTGATGGATGGTGGATGATATTCATAAAGTGCCATAAATGGTGTCATTTTTGTTGCATTATGGAAGGAAGTGTTATACCACCATTCAACCAAAGGCAATAATTTGACCCTTTGTGTCTGTTTATCAGATACAAAGCAATGAAGATATCCTTCCATACATTTGTTTACTCTCTCAATTTTTCCATCAGATTGAGGATGATAAGATGAGCTATGTGCTAACTGAGTACCAACACAAGAAAATAACTCGGTCCAAAAATTTCCAATGAAAATGGGATCTCTGTCGCATATAATAATCTTTGGGTTTCCATGTAGCTTTTGAATTGTTTCCATAAATGCAGTATAAAATGTACTCACTTTCAATGGATGAGAAATGCACAGAAGTGTGCATACTTGGTAAGTCTGTCAACTACCACCATGATAACACTTTTTTTTCGGACATGGGTAAACCTGTGATAAAATCCATTGAAAGCTCCTCCCAATGTTGGCTTGGAATGGATAAAGGTTTTAATAGTTGTAAGGTCTTAATTGTTTCAAATTTATTTTGTTGGAAAACCAAACATTCTGCCACAAACTTTTGAATATCTGATTTAACGCCATAACCAAAAAGTCCTTCTTAACCCTATGGTAGGTTTTTAGAAATCCTGAGTGCCCTCCTAAGGGATAGGTGTGCAATTACCTAGGAATCCTTTGTTTGAGTTGGGAATTCTTACATAGGTATAACTGATCCTTGTACCATAAAAAATCATTTCTCCAGCTAAATGTATCAGATGTATTGGGATCTTGTTGTATCTTTTGAATGAGTTCTCTATACTTCCTCGTCATTCTTTCATTCATCCTTTGCCTTGTTTATCCAATCTAGTTGTATAATAGAAATGGCGCAAAGAAATGCTTCCACATCCTCATCCATTCCTGAGAGTTCATCTACCACAAGATTTTGCTTCCCTTTTTGTAGATGATTTCAAAGTCATAACCCAACATCTTTGTGACCCATTTTTGCTACTCTTCTGAAGATAAACTTTGTTCTAAGAAGTATTTAAGACTAACATGATCTATTTTTACCTTGAAGTGTCTTCCCATTAGGTAGGGTGACCATTTCTTAAGTGCATGTAATATTGCCGATAATTCCTTCTCATAAATAGATTTGTGTGAATACTTTACTTTGATTGGACGACTTTCAAAAGAAATAGGTCTTTCTTCTTGCATTAAAACAGCACCAATTCCATTTCCCAAGGCATCACATTCCACAATAAAGGTTTTTGTGAGGTCTTGTGTAACTAAGTCTCATGCTTGGCACATTGCCTCCTTAAGATGTTCAAAGGCCTTCGTTGCTTCTGTAGTCCATGAAAATGCATCTTTCTTCAATAATGTTGTTAAAGGTGCTACTATTCTCCCATAATTCTTAACAAACTTGTGATAATACCCTGTCAACCCGAGAAATCCTCGTAGATGCTTTATGGATGTGGGGATTTTCCATTCCTTAATGGTTTTAATTTTGCTAGGGTCTACCTTAACACCTTCATGAGATAAAATATGACCTAGATATTCCACCTCTTGTACTCCAAAGAAACATTTGGAGATTTTTCCATATAATTATTTTCCTCCAATAGTTTGAGCACCATGTCAACATGTTGGACATGATCCTTCCAAGACTTGTTTTAGATTAGTATATCATCAAAAAATACTAACACAAATTTTCTAAGGAAGGGTTTGAAAATGGAATTCATCAAACCTTGAAATGTAGAAGGTGCAATAGTAAGGCCAAAAGGCATGACCAAAAATTCATAATGACCCTCATTAGTTCTAAATTTTGTTTTTGAAATGCCTTCAGTCTTCATTCTGATTTGATGATATCCTGAATGAAGATCCAACTTGGTGAAGTAAATTGATCCATGCAATTCATCTAATAACTCATTAATGACAGGAATGGGAAATTTATCTTTAATAGTGAGCTTTTTGACTCCCTATAATCTGGACACATGCACCATGATCCGTCCTTCTTATGAACCAATGCTACTGGAGCAGAGAAAGAACTTTGACTAGGTTTAATTATACCAGCCTCTAGCATCTCTGCAACCATATGTTCAATTTCACTCTTTTGGACATAGGGATATCTGTAAGGCTTGATGTTTGGAGGAACACTTCCTGGAATCAAATTAATAGCATGATCATGATGACGAATAGTTGGGAGGCCTTTGGGAGTCTCAAATACCTTGGAATTCTTGTCCAAGACTTTTTGGAGATCTGGAGAAATGGATGATTTCGATGTGGGGACCTCTAGTGAACATAATTGTGCAATTATGACTCATTGTTCTTTCTTTAGAAGCTTTGTAATTTTGTTAGAGCTGATTATCTTTCCCAATTTCCTTGTGATACCCCTTAATTCAAATTCCTTTCCTTCTGAAGAGAATTTCATGAAAAGATCTTGAAAACTAAAAGTTATTTTCATTGATATTGCAACAAGATGATGGAGCTTAGTGAAAAGATTCGCCTTCACTAAGTGGGCTCGCAGGGAAATTATGGCGCAAGTTCTATTTTTGGATCACAGTAGGGATGATCACAGCAAGAGTGACCACAGGAGGGATGATCACAGCAAGATTGATCACAGCAGGAGTGATCATAGCAGGAGTGATCATAGCAGGAGTGACTAGAGTCTATTTTTAGACTGGTTGTCAAAAATAGAAAAGTCAAATATTATTGTCTCATAATAATATTTGGACTATAAACTTCATCTTATTCTCTTGGAGCACTTCAGTTTGAGCTATAGATGTGGCACATGCAGCTTTCAGAAGGAAGTACGCTTTCTTTGTGGGTCAGTTGATTTGTTGCATGCATGACTTCAGTTAGAACTCAATCAGTTGAGTTTGGTGGAGTTGATTGTGGAGTTGATGGAGTTGTGTTCAGTTTGACTTCGTTAAACTAGTTGTAATTATTCTAACTGCAAATAGACTAATGATGAGTTGTTAAACTAATTATTAACTCATAATGCAACTATAGAATACATCAGTTAACTTAGTTGCATGTCAGTGCATGTTCAGTTCAGCAGGGACAGGTGTTAGAGAATCAGATTGCTATCAGTTGTGACTATAGTTGTGCATGAGGATTTGCACAATCAAGGGATTGAGTATGCCAATGAGTTTTCCCAAGTGATTGCCCAATATTATAGCCTCTGCTCACATCTTTCACAGTGTGAGTGATTCTTTGGAGGTAAATACGAGTTTGATTAATCCATTCTCATTCATTCTCGAGCAGGTATCGAGCAGTGGAGGCAGGCAAGCAGTGGAATAGATTTGGAGATCAGATCTAAGATGTATTGTGTGTAACAAGTGGAGCTTGTACTGGATTGCTTGTGATAAGCATTGTACTTTGTAATGTTACATGTTCTTAATCATTAATATATAGATAGTGTGGGGTTTTCAGCTGTAAGCTTTCCCCGGGTTACATATTGTGTTAATATGTGAATGCTCTTGATGTTTTATTGTTATTGATGCTGCTAAATTGATGATCAAAGTAGAGGAGCTTATGTATTGTGTATGTATTCCACAATAGCACATGATCAAGATAATCTCCATTGAATATGTGTTAAATTATTCAAAAATTCTACATGGTATCAGAGTTGTTGATCATCAGATCTACTATTCAGGAAGTGTTTACATTCTATTTCTTCAGGCAGAGTCTGTAATCGAGCCAGGTACCCTCTGGATTCATCCTTCCTTTGGAAGGTGAGATATCCAGTGAATGCCCATACAATCAATCTCTGTACGAGAAATATTGTGTTCTCACGAATCTTAGATCCGAGGCAGTCGAGTTGGAGTTGGTGGAATTCGAATTTGCAGCAGTGTTTTCTTGGTGTCAACAAGGCAATGTATTTCAACGCATTGCGATTGGAGTATGCTCTTGAGGGCAGCTAAAACTATATTGCATGGAAGGACAGGATGGAGGCAGTATTGGATGATAACGGGCTGAAGGAGTTCATAGAGACGGATGTTCCAAAGCCCACTGATGTTGCTGAAACGGAAGTTTGGCAAAAGAAGACCGCAAAACGTCGAAGGATTCTGTTGGAGAGCGTGAAGGATCACATTGTGTCCAGCCTGCATGGAAAGACTTCTCCATATCTGATGTGGAAGTATTTAACAAATCTATTCCAAAGCAAGAGCGATCAGAGGAAGCTGGCACTCAAAGATAAACTCAGAAACATCAAATGCGAGAAGGGTGACAGTATGCCCAAGTATCTCACGAAGTTCACTCAGTGTCGAGATGAGCTGGGAAGTGTGGGGGTTACTGTCGATGATGAGGACTTGGTGAGCTTGGCTCTCCTTGGTATTCTGAAGAGTTGGAATTCCTATTAGGACTCTGTCAATGGTCGGGAGAAATTGCCAGGATGGGAAAGACTATGGTCAGATCTTGTGCAGGAGGAGATCAGGCAGAGTACCAGGGATGGATCTTCATCAAAGGGAGCTGATGAAGAGAATTACACTTTGGCTGCCAAAGCAAAGAAATGGAAGAGAAAGAAAGCTTCTCAGTCTGGTGCAAAAGGCAAGAAGCAGGACATGTCCAAGGTGAAGTGTTTTCACTATCACCAGCACGGACACTATGCCACTAATTGTCCACAGAAGAAGAAGAACAGGCAGGCTGTTGGATTTGCAGTAGGAGAGGCTCTAGCCTTGCATTTTGAGCTTGATTTTTCATTGATCGCATGCCTGGTTTCAAGTGTGATGGGATCGGTGTGGTTCTTGGACATTGGTGCATCTTTTCACATGACGGGAGATAGAGATTTATTTTCTGATCTGGAGGACAAAGATCTTGGAGTGCACATCGAGATCGGCGATGATGTTAGATACAGTGCGACCGGTATCGGTACCATTTCCTTCGAGAGGGAGTTTGGTAAACCCTTCGTATTGAAGGAAGTCATGCATGTTCCAGGATTGAAGAAGAATCTTATCTTTGTGGCGATGTTAGAAGACAAGGGGTATGATGTTGTTTTCAACGAGGGAAAGGCTTTAATGCACAACAAGACAACTGGTGAGACCCAGAAGATAGGGGTTCGAGTGAGGAACCTTTATCAGTTGCAAGTAGATGGATGCACAGCAATGGCAGGCAAGGTAGAAGGATTGGTGAGCCGGGATGATGGCAAGTTGTGGCACAGGAGATTGGGTCACCTTCACCATGGAGCCTTGAAGATGCTGCAGCAGATCACTACAGGGCTTCCTAAAGGCACCCTTGCACAGTCAGATCAATGCAAGGGGTGTACTTTGGGGAATTTTGTGAAAGCCACCTTTCAAGAGAAGCATAGTCACGCCACGACGATCCTTGAGAGAATTCACACAGACGTGTGTGGACCTTTCTTAGTTGCTTCGGCAAAAAAACACAGGTATTATGTGATTTGTGTTGATGATTCTCTCGTAAGTGTTGGATCTTCTTCATGCAGAAGAAGAGCGAGACATACTCAAAGTTCTGTGAATTCAAAGCACTGGTCGAGAAGGAGTCGGGGAAGAAGGTGAAGGTTCTTAGGAGCGATAATGGTGGTGAATACATCTTGGATGAGTTCAAGGATTTCTGCAAGGCAGAAGGGATTCGAAGAGAGCTCATAGCTCCCCATAACCCACAACAGAACGAGGTAGCTGAGCGGAAGAACAGAACGATTATGGGTGCTGCACAGGCAATGTTGCATGATCAGGGCCTACCCCTTCACTTGTGGGCGGAAGCATGCAATACAGCAGTTTATGTGCAGAATCGTTGTCCTCATAGGATACTTGGCATGAGTACACCCAAGGAGGCTTATTTTGGTAAGAAGCCTGATCTTTCTCATTTGAGGACTTTTGGTGCTAACGTTTACATGCATGTGACGAACGATGCCAGGAAGAAGTTGGATCCGACCACAGAGGTTGGGATAGTTGAAGGGTACACTGATACACCCCACAACTATCGTGTGTATTTTCCAGATAGTGGTAAAACTATTGTGCGACGGGATATAAAATTTCAGGAGGAGAAAGCCATGAAGTGTTTTCTTGAGAGGGAGCTACACTTGCATGCAGATGAGGAGCTATTAGTTCCTAAGGATGAGCCTCAGGACATGGATCAGCCACAAGACGAGGTTCATGGAGTGGAAGAGACCACTCATGCAGTGCCAACCATCAAAGGGCGAAAGTGCTTGATAGAAGTTGAGCGACTGGCTCAATATGCAGAGAAAGTTGTAGGACCACCTACATCCCAACGCAGGCAGAGACAGTCACCTAATCGGTACACTGGATACATGGCTCTTATGAGCAAGTGTGTTGTGACTGAGCCATCCTCTTTCGAGGAAGTTGTGGAGGATCCCACATGGGTTGACACCATGGTGAAATAGTATGATTCTATTGTCAGAAACAGTGCATGGGAGATTGTTCCTAGACTGGAAGGGAAATCAGTGGTGGGTTTGAGATGGATCTACAAAGTTAAGCAGGTAGCTGACGGGAGTGTGGAGAAGGACAAGGCAAGATTTGTTGCCCGAGGCTTTTCACAGATAGAGGGGATCGATTATGAGGAGACCTTTGCACCTGTCGCAAGGTATCCTTCCATACGGACGATTCTTGCTCTCTCAGCACAGATGGGATGGCACATTCATCAGATGGATGTGAAGACTGTGTTCCTCAATGGAGTCATTGAGGAGGAGGTGTACATGGAGCAGCCCGAAGGCTTTGAGGTCTTCAGCAATGAGTCGCATGTGTGCAGGCTCAAGAGAGCGCTGTATGGGTTGAAGCAAGCACCATGTTCTTGGTACACACGGATAGACAACTATTTCACAGGACTTGGATTCTCCAAGAGCGAGGAGGATCCTAACCTATACCAGATTGTGGTGGAGGGTAAGTTGCTTATCATTGTATTGTATGTTGATGATTTGGTTATAACAAGTGATGAGCTGTTGATACATTCATGCAAGGATGATCTTGCTAAGGAGTTTGAGATGAAGGACTTGGGCCTCCTTCACTATTTCTTAGGATTGGAAATATGGCAGCGCAGTGGTGGACTGTTTGTTTCTCAGGGCAAGTATGCTCGGGAGATACTGGAGAAGTTCAACATGCATGGCTGCAAGCCTGTTGATACTCCTCTTCCTCGAGGTTGGAGGAAGGAGGATGCCACTTTGGGAGAAGAAGTGGATGCCACTGTTTATCGACAGTTGGTGGGGTCGCTGATGTATTTGGTCAATACATGACCCGATATATGCTATGCAGTTAACCAGCTTTCACAAGCTATGGTTAAGCCTACCAAGCTCTTCTGGAATGTGGGAAAGCGTGTATTACGTTATTTGAGAGGCACATCGGGATATGGTTTGTGGTACAGACAGGAGGATGAGGTGAGGCTATGTGGCTTCACGGATGCAGATTGGGCAGGGAACCCAACAGACAGAAAGAGCACATCAGGAGGGGTCTTCAGTATTGGATCACCAGCAGTTTCTTGGTACAGCAGGAAGCAGATATCCGTGGCACTCAGTTCAGTGAAGGCGAGTATATGGCAGCAATTTTGGCTGCATGCGAGGCTATATGGATGAGGAAGATCCTGGTTGGTTTTTTCGGTTCTCATTTGGATCCTACTGTGATTTACTGTGATAACCAGAGTTGCATTAAACTCTCGCTAATCCTATATTTCATGATAGATCTAAGCATATTGACATCAGGTACCATCATATCAGAGATTGTGTGCAACAGAGGATCATGTTGCTTTCATACATTCCAACCGAGGATCAAGATGCTGATATTCTGACGAAGGCTCTCACTAGGAGCAAATTTGAATACCACCGAGGTAGGATAGGGGTTGCTGATAATCCATATCTTGTCGAGAGGGTGTGTTGAGATTGCAACAAGATCATGGAGCTTAGTGAAAAGAGTCGCCTTCACTAAGTGGGCCCGCAGGCAAATTATGGCACAAGTTCTATTTTTGGATCATAGCAGGGATGATCACAGCAGGAGTGATCACAATAGGTGTGATCAAAGTCTATTTTTAGACTAGCTGTCAAAAATAGAAAAGTCAAATATTATTGTCTCATAATAATATTTGGACTATAAACTTCATCTTATTCTCTTGGAGCACTTCAGTTTGAGCCACAGATGTGGCACATGAAGATGTCAGAAGGAAGTACGCTTTCTTTGTGGGTCAGGTGAGTTGTTGCATGAATGACTTCAGTTAGAACTCAATCAGTTGAGTTTGGTGGAGTTGATTGTGGAGTTGATGGAGTTGTGTTCAGTTTGACTTGGTTAAACTAGTTGTAATTAGTCTAACTGCAATTAGACTAATGATGAGTTGTTAAACTAATTATTAACTCATAATGCAACTATAGAATACATCTGTTAACTCAGTTGCATGTCAGTTCATGTTCAGTTCAGCAGGAATAGGTGTTAGAGAATCAGATTGCTATCAGTTGTGACTATAGTTGTGCATGAGGATTTGCACAATCAAGGGATTGAGTATGCCAATGAGTTTTCCCAAGTGATTGCCCAGTATTATAGCCTCTTCTCACATCTTTCACAGTGTGAGTGATTCTTTGGAGGTAAATACGAGTTTGGTTAATCCATTCTCATTCATTCTCGAGCAGGTATTGAGCAGTGGAGGCAAGCAAGAAGTGGAATAGATTTGGAGATCTTATCTAAGCTGTATTGTCTGTAACAGGTGGAGCTGGTACTGGATTTCTTGTGATAAGCATTGTACTTTGTAATGTTACATGTTATCAATCATTAATATACAGATAGTGTGGGGTTTTCAGCTGTAAGCTTTCCCCGGGTTACATACTATGTTAATGTGTGAATGCTCTTGATGTTTTATTGTTATTCATGCTGCTAAATTGATGATGTAGAGGAGCTTATGTATTGTGTATGTATTCCGCAATAGTACATGATCAGGATAATCTCCATTGAATATGTGTTAAATTATTCAAAATTTCTACAATTGTAACCAAGGATTGTAGGAATTGGACTCCTAGTACAACATCAACACCACCCATTGGAATGGAAAGCATTGGGTTATTCAATACATATTCTCCGAAGGATAGCTTGATATTATGGCACTTTCTCGAGCAATTTATGGTTCCTCCACTAGCAACCATCACTTGACACTATGGTGCTAGATATAGCAAGTAATTCAACGCCTTGGATATCTTATAAAGAATAAAATTATGGGTACTTCCCCAATCAATCAACACTATTACCTTTTTCTTCTTGATATGCCCTTCTATCTTAATAGTTTGAGGAGTGGTAATTCCAGCCAATGCATTACAAGATATGGTCAGATTCATTTATTCCTTTCTAGGGTTTGTTCCCGGTGTATATCCTCTCCTTTTGACGTTTCTTGTTCCTTTTATTCCTCCTCTGTACAATCTATGTAAAATAATTTCTTCTCGGCACACTTATGACCTTCAGTGTATTTGTTATCACAACTGTAACAAAGCCCTTTTTGTCTTTTTTATTCCAATTGTTGTGGTGTCAACCTTGTAGGTTGGGGATAGCTAGCAGTAGCAACACTTCCATCTTTATGATTGTGAGTGGTAGGCTTCCTTGTTGGCATAATTTTTCTTTCCATTTCTCTTGCCAACCTAAATGCCTTCTCCAATGAATCTGGTTCCCAAAGGTGAACCTCATGTTGGATGTTATCTTTTAAACTCCCTATGAACAAATCAATCATATGCTCCTATGGAATATCTTTTACGCTTATATCCAATTTTGGAAGTCCTCAATGTGCTCCATCATTGAACCCTTTTGTTTGAGATGTATCAATTGGCTAAAAAAAGTGTCTCTTTCTGTATCCTCATAATGTGCTATCATTCATTCGTAAAAATAGCCCAAGTGACAATTTTTTTACAAGAGCAAAGCCATCGATACCATACAAACTGATTTGGCTACAAATATAAAGTTTCAATGCGTACCTTTTGTGTGTTTTGCACATTATGGAGATCAAAAAATTGCTCCATCTATAGTATCCATGTTCCGGGATCCTTGCCATCAAACTTCCTCATATCGTTCTTTAGAACATGGTCTTATTCCATCCAATGTTAGAGTCTATTAAATCATGATTAACATTTATTTTGTTCTCATCATGAATTTCCTTAACTAATTGTTCACGATTAGTAATCATTTCTTGTAGAAACTTTATCAAATCTGTCTCCAAATCTTCCATGCCTTTCTTTAAATCATCCATCTTAGCTTCCACGCCCTCAATCTTAGCTTCCATGCCGTATATATTAGCTTCCATATCATTCATCTTAGCTTCTACCCCTTTCTTTAGACCATCCATCTTAGCTTCCATTCCATACATCTTAGCTTATACATCTTTCTTTAAACCATCCATCTTAGCTTCCGTTACTTTTTGTGTGAGTGAAATCTGTTCGACTTGGTTTCATAATTTTGATATATCATGTTGCATTTATTCCTCTTCTTCATGATTCATGCTAGAGCTTTCAGGTTGCTTACTATGTGTTTCCATTTTCTTTCTTCGGGGCATCAATTACCGATAATAATGCTTCACTATGCCCTTTGAATTCCTTTAAACTATTTTTTCAAACCAAACTTATGCAAAAATTTTAAAGAATTACACACCTTTTTTTCACTTCGTAGGAGGTTGATATTGAATATGATTTATCTCTATAACTTTGGATCTCCAAGGTCTGAAATTTCTTCTTGTGGTAACCCTCTGAGTAATATTTCTAACCTCACAAGTCTGATCAAGATTGGGTTCTGCAATGAATATTTATGCCCAATCTCCCATGATGGCCTGAGTATAGACGGGTTTAGTAGAACGAACTTGTACGATGTGCCACGTGTCACTGTTTCAACCTTAGGTTCTGAAAATGATACCTAAAAAAAATACAGTCCATCCTCCTTCTGTAACTTCTTACGAAAATTCAATCTGAATCTCAGAGTGAAAGTTTAGACGATTTTCCCGAGGTCACATGTTTGGAATGTAATTTGGGAGTGTGAAAAAACCCTAACTTCCTCAGATTGTATCTCTGAAAATATAGTGAGACAAGATTGAAAATTCGGGTTCGAGGTTTAGACTAATTCCATCTCAAATGGTTTTTTTTAGCTTTTGAAACTTTGTAGAGAAAACGTTATAGCGAAAATGCCACGATGACCTGTTTGGAGCAACGAAACCCCAGAATCCAAAGCTCTGATACCAAATTTTATGAAACCAGCTCACAAAAAGATAGAAAAAATAGCTCAACGCTTTAGAAATAAGCCTCTTCAAGCGGGGAACCTCCTTTACATTACACAAATGAACAATTCTTATATGATTCAAATGACAATACCTCCTTTCTATAAATAGGAGTCCAAGGGGACACAATATAACTAAAGCCGACCTAACAATAATAATATAAAGGCACAAAAATAACAATAGTGAGATTCTATGGGGCACAATAATAACAATATGGGGACAATAGGGATACAACGACAATAGTAATGTTGGAATCACTAGTATTATAGGGACCTAACATTCTACAGCTTCCATTCTGATCTCATCTAGTTCATTTAGCTGCATAATTCTTTGCTGTTGTGCTTCAGATAGGTCCAGTCCTAGTTTGGCTGTAAGTCTGTATGTATGGATCTCAAACTCTATTGGTATCAGAACTTGTTTACCATATTCAAGATGATAGGGGTTAAATCTAGTGGTATTCTTCCATGTTATTCTATAAGCCCATAATGCTTCATTCAGTTTCTCTGACCAATCCTTCATGTGCATCTTCATTGTCTTTGTCATGATGTTCTTAAGGACTTTATTTGTTGATTCCACTTGTCCACTCCCTCGAGGGTAATATGGAGTTGATTTCCTATGCTTGATTTTATATTTCCCTGTAAGGTGTTCAACAAGCTTGGAACTGAACTGTGCTCCTTGGTCTGTGACAATCTTCCTTGGAACCCCAAATCTTACAAATATCTCTTCAAAAAGAAAAGATACCACTACATCTTCTGTTGCTTTTGAAATTGCTTTTGCTTCCACCCACTTTTTTAAATAATTAATACATACTAGGATGTACTTCTTGCCATTCGAAGGTGGATTTATAGGACCCACAAAGTCAAGAACCCATTTCTGACATGGCTCTATAAGTACTTGTGGCTACATAAGTCTTTGAGTCTTCGACTATTGATGGCCAAAATAGCCTAGATTCAACACCTTGTATGTTGTTGTTTTTTCTGCAAAATGATTACCACAAGGTTCATCATGATATGCTTTTAAAATATCTAGAATTTAATCTTCTCTTATGCATTTTCTAATTAAAATATCAGCTCCAGTATAAAAAATGTCACCATTAACCTAATTATATTTAGCACTAACTCTAATTATTTCCTTTTTCTATTTGTTTGTAAAATGAGAAGGTAATTTTCCAGGTGATAAATAATTGGCTATATCAGAAAACCATAGAGTTTTCACTGTTATAGAAAATAAGTGTTCATATGGAAAATTATCAGAAACTGGAACAATGTCGCCAGTAAGATGAAGTCTTGACAGGAAGTTTTCCACTTGATTTTCTTTCATGGTCAATATAAAACAGTAATGTTAAACTCTTGCATTAATAAAAACCATCTAGTGGTTCTGCCTTTAGTGATTGGTTTATTCATTAGATATTTTATGGCTGAATGATAAGTTTGAATGAACACTTGATATCATGTTATGTAATGTCTAAATCTATTTATTCTGTGTACAACAACTAGCATTTCTTTTTTGTTACTGTATAATTTAACTCAACTGTAGTTAGGTTTTTCCTGATGAAATAGATAACATAGCTAAATTGATTTTCTTTCTGTCCTAGAGATGCTCCTATTGTTGTATCTAATGGATCAGTGGATATATGAAATGGTAATGAACAATTTGGTCCTTTGAGAATTGGTGTTATGGACAATTTGTGTTTGAGTTTGTCGAATGCATGTTGAAAAACATATTCCATTGAAACTCTATGTCTTTTGTAAGCAGTTTAAATAATGGAAAAGCTATTTTACTAAAGTTTTCAATGAATCTCTGATAATAGTCTGCATGACCCAGAAAACTTCTTACTTATTTATGAGTTTTTGGTGGTAATAATTTTACAATGATTTGTATCTTTTTTGGATCCACTTTTATTCCAGATGATGAAATTTGGTGTCCCAACACTATCCCTTCAATTAGAATCATAAAAAATTTCTCATTGATGAGAGATAGATTTTTCTGAATGCATCTTTGTAAAACACTTTCCAATTTGTTTAAACAATCATCAAATGTATTTCCGTAAACAATAAAATCATCCATGTAAACCTCTACACATTTATGTAGGAGATCAATAAAGATAGTGAGGACTTCTCTTTAACAAGTAGCAGGTGCATTACATAATCCAAAAGGTAACACATTGCTAGGATATGTACCCCAAAAGAAAATAACTTTTTTACTACTAATGAATCTAGGATTTGATTGATGAATGGTAGTGGAAAATGATCCTTTAGTGCCGCTTTATTTAATTCCCTACAGTCTACACAAATTCTTCATTTTCCATTTTTCTAAGGAACCAAAACAAAGGGAGAAGCCCATTGACTATCGAAGATGGGGTAGATATTACAGGTTTGATAGTTTCATCTATGTAAATATGATGGATACATGCTTTTGGATGGATTCTCTACATATCTGTATAATCCCAAGAAAAATATTTTGAGTATTTATTTAATAGCGAAATTACTTGTTCTTTCTTTGATGATTGTAAATTGTTACCAATGTTAAGATTCTTTCCAAAATTATTTGAATCAATTTACTTTGAGAATTTGTAATTGAGTTAACAGGAAAGATAGTTTCAAATGATGTTTGTAATGAATTAATAGTGCAATTTTCTTGAAAACATTGATCTAAAAATTAACTTGCAGCTTCATACAAGATGGTTCTTAGCTACTCTAAAATATAAGGTTCTGAAATGAAGAGATATATTAATTCCTAATTATCTTCTTTTCTAAAATCGAAAGATTGATTAATGCTTAGAATAAGATGAATTTCTTCCTTTTGTTAACCAGTCCAAGATAATAGAGAAGGATACTGATAAGGAGGATAGAGTGTTATGTACCTTCTTTCATTTCCATTTGATATGATCATACTTCCTTATCTACACCCAATAAAAGCATCGGATGTGGCTAACCATGGCCTTTCAAGAATTAAGGGATGGCCTGCTAAGTTTGACTTTGGTTGTAGGACTAGGAAGTCTACAAGATATTCCAAAGAATCCAAAGAAACAATGATATATTCAAGTACTCCTTCTCGCACTACTTTGGATCTATCAACAAGTTCCAAAATTGTAGCAGTAGGTGGGATATTGAGAAAGTTCAAACATTTCATGGTTTCTATTGTCATCACATTGATAACAACTCCTAAGTAAATTAGAGTTTTAGAAATTGAAAAATTGTTGATTGAAATCGTTACCATATATTCCAAGATCAACACATTTTTCAACTGTGGTATTTTTTTACATAAGACTAGCTAATTTCTAAATCACATGAATAATAGGTGGATCTTTCCTTTTTTTCCAATTTTCTTTGTGGAGAATTCCTTTTCATAAATAGGAATATCTTTAATGGCGTGAAATAAAGGAATTTTAACATAAGAATTTTTCAATTCATCTAAAATATCAAATTCAAGAAGAGAGACTAAATATTTTTTCTCTACTAACCTTTCTGGAAAAGGAGGTGCTTGAGTTGTTATTATTCTATTGTTTTGAAGTTGATGTTTTGCATTAAGCTTTTTAGGATTTCTCTCCTCCTCAACTTGTTCTTCTATAATCACAAGAAAATCTTTTTGTAAGATTTTTCCAGACCTTAAGTGGATGTTTTGAATAGGAAGAATTGAATATGAAGTTCCTTCTTCAGTATTGTAAATTGGTATTTCCACTTTGTTACTTGGATTTGCTACCGGCTAGGATGGTAATTGAGTTGGTCTAGGTGATGTTTGGATAGATAGAAGCCGAAGCTTCTGAGATTGAGTTAGTGCAGGTAATGATTGTTGTGGAAATGGATTCAATTGAGAGGATTGTTGGAATTGCTGATATGGAAATGGTTATTGATGATATGACTATTGATATGACTGTTGAGGATAAGATTGATATTGTTATTGATATGGTTGTTGAGGGTAAAATTGTAGGGGAAGTTGGGCTCCATAAGCATATCCTCCCATGGCATCAGAGCATTCCATGAAGTTTGAGTAGGATATTGATAATTTTGAGGAATTTGTTGAGTAAATTGATGAGGTAAATTTTGAGGCATACCTATAAACCGTGGTTGCCAAGGTCTTCTTAGTGCCAAATAGTAGAGAGAGTCAATCCCTTGACCTTATTCTATTGAATTTTCCTGTAATTCCCTTAGTTTTGGATAATTATCAATTGAATGATTTTCAATACAAAGCCCACAAATTTTAATACCATCTTAAGGACACTCCCTTAGTGTATGCTTCTTCCTACGTTTAGGAAAAAAAAATGATAGTACTTGATCTTGTTCATCTTGTTTTTTTTTAGCCTTAAGTACATCAACTTGTGTTCCTAATGTGCTCAAGATATCAGTTTTAAAATTCTCAAACAAATTCCCTAATTCAGCTCTTGTTATGCTTCTTGTTGTTGATTTAGTAACTTTTGAATTTGCATCTCTTTTTCCACTTTTAGCTCTTCCTCTTGAATACTTTTGACATAATTCTGCAATTTCATCAAATGGAAAATATGAAATGTCTCATTTTCCCATCACATTAAGAATATCAAAATACTCATGTCATATACCTTTGAGAAAAATTGTTTGAATGGTATGAGGATTTAAAGACTGTTCTTTAGATTTTTGTAAGCTATAGTGAAATCATTTAAATTATTCCTCCAAACTCTCATCTTCTTGTTGAGACATCCTAAAAACATCCTCCTTCGAATCTCTAGGCCTACAATATGCTTGATACTTCTTAAGAAAAATATTCCTCATGTCTTCCCAACTACTAATAGTATGTTCACCTAATCCCATGAACCACTTTAATGTTGATGCTTTTAGAGTGGCAGGAAAAAGACGAAGCTTATGTGTATCATCAATATAACCATAAGTACGACATAGAATATCAAATTCAAACAAAAATGAGTCATGATATTCAGAAGACATACCATAGAAATTTGGTAAAATAGAAGATGGAATATTTTTCATTTTTACCTCTTCTCCCAAGGTTGCTCTAGTGTCTAGGACTGGAAATCCAAAAGTAACTTCTTGGTCTTTTTCTACTCCTCCATCCTCTCTTCTTTTATTTTCATTTTCTCTTTTAGCATCTTCTTCTCTTTTCCTTGCCCATTCTCTTCATTGTCTTTCATATTCTTGTCATTGTTTTGGAGTTAGTCCAGGAATATTGGATCCTTGTCCTTCTTCTTCCATTTCATTTTCAGCTATTTCAAATGTTTTAGTAACAATTTGAGATTGTGTGTCTTCAATTGGTTTTATTTGTTCAAGTATATGTTGATCAATTGGATTTTCTAGTTTCTCACAAACAGGTTGAACAATTTTTTTTCTTGTTTCTCTTTGTTTTCCTATAGAATATGTTTCTATTTGTGTTTCTTCTCTTCACTTCATAAGCCAAAAAAGTTTTTCTTTCAACAAGAGTTAACCTTTGTCCTGAATCTTGTTTTTACTGTAACTCTTCTAAAGTTGGTTTTCCATCAATTGGTGTAGTTAGTTCAAAATATAAGTGGTCCTACTCCCACCAATAGTTTAATAGTTGGGGGGTCTTGTTTTGTATATCTATCATTTTCACCTCTTTGTCTAGGCATAAATAACCATAATGAACAATCCTAACTTTTTTTTCTTTTTGATGGTTTTATGTTTTTATTTTTGTTTTTTTGTTTTCTAAAGAATATTCCTAATTATTTATATCTAAGTATGCTTCCCTGACAATGACGCCAAGATGTTGGTTCAATTTACTAGATAAAGTAAAACATGTATTTTCTTATCAATATGTATTGGTAGAATTAGAAACAAACCAAAGTTTATGGAATCTTATATTAACTAGTGTAGGAAGTAGTTTTTCAAATAAAAATAATGGAAATGCATATTACAAATATAAATTACTTGAAAAGAAACTATGAAGTTTAATATCGAAGCAAGAGTGCAATGAGTCTTTGTGGAGCATAGGACATGAGGAAAAGGATTTAACATAGAGTTCATGTTTGTCCTCCCTCATTAATCTTATCCTAGCAATATTAGTTCACCATAAAACATATTGAAAACGAAAGAAATAAAAGATCAAATGCATAAACACAATTTACAATTAAGTTCTTAATCTAGAAGGAAGATGATTTAAATTAGTTTCCATGGTTGACCTTCCCTGCTTAAATCAATTACTGAAATGAAATCCCAAAAGAATAAATGATAACTACTTCAAGATAACAATAAAGATTAAAGGCGCATTTTCTATTTCAGTTCTTAATCTAGAAGGAGGAGGATCTAACTTAGATGCATTGGTTGAGCTTCCTTGTTTAAATCAATTAATGAATTGAAATCATCAAAAAACATAAACGAACATGGCATATAATGATTCTATAAGAAAATATTCACCAGAAAGTATAAAGAAAACAACAATCTAAAATATTCACAATTATGCACAAAATTACACTGTAGTGTACTTAGCTCAGAATGGGGGCCCCCACCCTTGCTTGATACACTTGAAAATTTCATCTACTATCGATCAGAAATCACATTCCATAGCAAGAACAATAAGAAAATGGAAAACAAGCTCTTCAAATTATATTCAGAAGTAAAGTAGTCTCAATAGTCATAATACATGTTCATAAGTGTTGAATGTTGTGCTTAAATAAGCCAAAAATATAACAAACTTAGCTAAAATAATTAGAACGTCCTATAAGAGTCCTAATCCATCTACTCAGGTCAAAATCATCCTTTTGGTTGCACAAAATATTGTAAAATCCCACTAAATCACAAAACTGCCCCTTTTAGTTAGGGATTTCTAGGTCACTGGTCAAATTTGACCAGTGTTGACGAAGACTCTTCCTACTCATTTGGACTGTGACAATAAGATTATGTCAATCCTTGGTTCCCAAGCTTCTCAAATATAGCTTTATTTTCCAGCCAGGTGTCCTGCACATACGACTTCAAAGGAGCAACTATGGGAAATTCTGTTTTAGTCAAAATAATTTTTAATACCAAATTTTTACTAGAAAATCTAAAATTTAAAAGACATAACTATTTTTACCTCAAAGTGAAATGATAGGAAAAAATGTGGGAAAATGACCATGATATGATAGAAAAGGATGATGGATAGATGGAAAATGTATGTGGAAAAGGACCGAAAATGGAGAGCCAACAATGTTCTTTTATTTTGGGGGGGAATATGTAATGCCCCTTTATTTTAGATACTATTATGCTTAAGATGTTGTTATTAGTTAGTGATTGATGTATTGTAAATAATGGCATGAGGGCCAAGAATTTATTGTGGAGGAAAAACTATGATACTGTAATTACTGAACTTGAAATAATTAAATATGGAATTTGAAGGATCTACATGGAAAGAACAAAAGAACGAATGAGATAATTATCCTAATCCATAATCCAGGGTGGATATATTGGATAAGGAAAAATTAATAATAATAATAATAAAACTTTCCCAAATCACGTCCAAAAATCGCTAGTGGAATGATGTGATTTACTAGATATGAAGAGAAAACAAATCTAGGAAAATCATCGAGTGTGGGGAAAATAACACTAGAATGCATGAATAATAACCGTAGTGGAAAAATGTCCGGCTTTAAAGGATGAAAAAAACTCGTTTTCGTAAAAACAAAAAAATCCTAGGATATGGGGATTGGAAGAACCGAGAAAAATGGGATACCATTATAGAAAGTCTATTAGGGAAAGTGAGGCATAAAACCTTCACTAGGACATCAGAGGTTATTGATTCTGAGTAAAACAAATCTCATCTCAGGGGTGAACTAAAGATGATGGTTCATGGTTGGGTGGCAAGTTGTTCTTTCCAAGCTATTTCAGTTGCTTGCAATGCAAACTTCTGGTAAAAGAGTATTTTTTTCTTGAAAATTTTACTATTGTAATTAAGTTGTTGTGATTTTTTCTACTCAATAAATGCATCCAAAATGGATGAGCTTTTATTAGATTATGCATGCTTGTGGCTCAACTATTTATATGGTTGTAATAAATATGGCTACAGATACCATGGAGACTCTTTGTATGAATGCATTTAGAATAGATTTAGTGTTCCAATTTTATTAGTTATGTGTTAACTGAGTTATGGAAAAGGAAATCATCTTAAAAGTGCAGTCACCTAATATGTATTTCAATTTCTTAAGTATTTATTGAGATATGTAATCTTTCCTTAGAAGTAAATGAAACAATAAATTATGGAATGTTATAATATACGATTGCATGCATGCACACATAATATGAAGGAGAGAATTTTGTTAACGAAATTGTACACATAAATAGTTGAAATGTTGTAAGCGTACTCTATACCAGTATTACATTAGTTAATAGGTGGGAATAGTGGAAGTGGGAGATTTTCAACAATAGCAGGTCTATGTAAAAGAATGCAAAGTTACAAGATGGTTAGAAATACTCTAGTGCCTTCTGCAAGGGAGCTAACAACTAACTTCCACCCATTTTGAACACCTCAATGAGGAATGGCAGAAGAATACCTGGGAAGCATTTCATAGGTAAACATAATCGAAGTCCTACATGTCACTTTCCTAGATGTACAAGGGTATGGGAGAAATGAAATCTTGAAGTCTTAATCATTGGCACCTAAAGGGACATATTATAAACTGAACTCAATAATTGATTGAAAATTGAAATGAATAACATCATAAATAGACTTAACAATAGATTGAATAACTAAAGCTAACAACTGCGATTAAACTCGCAAGTAAGAAACCATTCTCTGACACTGAGTATACATTGAATTACCAAAAAACAAAACAAATATGCGGGAAACTGAGTATAAATATTTCATGCATGAATTCTAGGATATGTCGAGGAAGTTTTTGGCACCAAAAGACTACGTTGTGACATCACATGTATATGTTTATAGTAAGGAAAAAGTGCACACATAAATCTAAGTTCATACGTAAATTAGAAAATAGCATTCAGGTGTTGATCATATCTCGGGTAGTAGAACAACCAAATCTAATACTACTCCATTGATTTCTCAGATGTGAGAAACTCAACTAAGCTAAATAATTTGATAAATAGATAATAACTATAAATAATAAGCATATATTAAGTTGAATAGAATTGTCCTGAATGTTGATTGGAAATTGGAACCAAGAATACAAAAATGTTTCTGCAAAGTATTAATGCGTAAATATGACAACAAAGTATTTCTTTGTGTCACTTTAACACAAGAAATTTTGATAAGATACACGCCAACATAATCATGACTTCAGCTGAAAGTTGGCAAGGGAATATCATTATCATCTATACATATATACATGAAATTTCTAAGAACAACACTAAAGATACAAATCATTTTTTAACAGTATTATCATAAACACAATGACAAGCTTTGTTATGTCCCTATAATACTAGTGAATCCCCCATTAGTATTGCCATTTTATCCCTTATCGTTATTATTTTGCCCCAATTGTACCCATATCGTTACTATTGTGACCCATAGAAGCCCACTATTATTATTCTTGTGCCCTTATATTATTATTGTTATGTCGGCTTTGACTATATTGTGACCCCTTAGACTCCTATATCGAGAAGGCAGGTTTTATCATTTGTATCATCAAAGAATTGTTCATTTGTGTAATTTATAGGAGGTTTCCCCCTCGAAGTGGATCATCTTAAAGTCGTTGATCTATCTTTCTTTCTATTTCATGAGTTGGTTACATAACGTTTGGTATCATAGCTTTGGATTCTAGGTTTTGCTACTCCAAATAGGTCATCGTGGCATTTTCACTATAAAATTTTTCTGTGATGTTTAGGAAGCTGAAATTGAAACCCATTTGATCCAAAATCACGATGAACCTCAGATATAAATTTAAGATATTTTCGGAGATAGGATCCAAGGAAGTTAGGGTTCCTCTAGGCTCTTGAATTATATCTCAAATAGGTGACCTGGGGAAAATCATCATAATCGTCTCTCTAAGCATAAAATTGAAATTTCATAAAATGTTACAGAAATAGGATGACCTGCAGTTTTATGTGTATCATTTTCAGGTCCTAAGGTCAAAAAAGTGACACGTGGAACTTCATACAAGTTCTCTCTACTAAACCATTGTATAATCAGGTCATCGTGGGAGATTTGGCATAACTCTTCCTTGGAGAATCCAATCTTGATCAAACATGTGGTGTTGGAAAGAAGATTCATAGGGCTACCGCAAACACAATTTCATACCTTTGAGATATGAAATTACAGAGATATAATAGATTCCATATCGAGCTTGTACAAAGTGAGAAAAGATGTGTAGTTTTTTTAAAATTTACCATATGTTTGGTTTGAAAAATTAGTTTGAAGGAATTCAAAAGGCATAATGAAGCAAAATTATCACTAATTGATGCCTCGAAAAAAGAAAATGGAAACACCTAGTAAGAAACCTGAAATATCTAGCATGACTCATCAAGAAGAGGAAGAAATGCAACGTGATATATCAAAATTACGAGACCAAGTGCAACAAAATTCACTCTCACAAAATGTAACAGAAGCTAATCTGGATGGTTTAAAGAAAGGCATGGAAGCTAAGATGGATGGCATGGAAGCTAATATGGATGGTTTAAACAAAGGCATGGAAGATAAGATGGTTGATTTAAAGAAAGGTGTGGAAGCTAAGATGAATGACTTGGAAGCTAAGATGGATAGTATAGAAGAAAAACTTAAAGGCAACGTGAGAGTTTGAAGATAGATTTGACATATTTGCTACAAGAAATGCTTACTAACGGTGAAAAGGTAGTAAAAGAAATTCATGATGAGAAAAAAAGAAATGTTAATCATGATTTCATAGACTCTAACATTGGATTGAAGACCAACCATGTTCGAAAGATCGATATGAGGAAGTTTGATGGCAAGGATCTCGTAACATGGATAATGCAAATGGAGCAATATTTCAATCTCCATAATGCGAAAAACACACAAAAGCTACACATTGAAACTTTATATTTGGAACAAAATCAGTTTGTATGGTATTGATGGATTTTCTCTCATAAAACAATTGTCACTTGGGAAATGTTTATGGAAGAAATGATAGCACATTATGACGATACCATAAGCAAGACCTCTTTTAGCCAATTGATAAATCTCAAACAAAAGGGTTCAGTGATGGAGTGCATTAAGGACTTCCAAAAAATGAATATAAGGGTAAAATATATTCCAGAGGAGCATAGGATTGATGTGTTCATGGGTACTTTAAATGATAACATCCAACATGAGGTTTTCCTTTGGGAACCTGATTCATTGGAGAAGGCATTCAGGTTGGCAAGAAAAATGGAAAGAAATATCCTGGCAAAAAGGAAGCCTACCAATCACAACTATAAAGATTCAAGTGTATTTTCCTCTAGCCTTCCACAACCTACAAGTTTGACACCACAACAATTGGAAGAAGAAAGAGAAAAAGGGCTATGTTACAGTTTTGGTACAAACTACACCAAAGGTGAAAAGTGTGCTAAGCAGAAATTATTTTTCATAGACTGTGAAGAGGAGGAAGAAAAGGAACAAGAAACGTCAAAATAAGAGGATATACACCATGAACAAAGCCTAAAGATAGAGGAAATGAATTTGACCATATGTTTTAATTCATTGGCCATAATTACCACTCCTCAGACTATCAAGATAAAAGGACATAGCAAGAAGAAAAAGGTAATAGTGTTGATTGATTCAGGTAGTACCCATAATTTTATTCATGGTAAAATAGCTAAGAAATTGAATTTTTTCCTTTATCCAACACCAGAGTGTCAAGTGATAGTTGCAAGTGGAGGAGCCATAAATTTCTCTAGAATGTGCCACAATATCAAGCTATCCATGAGAGAATATGTATTGAATAGCCCAATTCTTTCCATTCCAATGGGTGGTACTGCTGTTGTACTAGGAGTCAAATGGCTACAATCCTTTGGTACAATAGCTTTTAATTTTCAAGAACTTTTCATGAAATGTTTTTCAGAAGGAAAGGAAGTCGAATTATCCATATCTCCAAAAAGTCTTGGAAAATCATTCCAAGGTATTTGAGTCTCTTAAAGGCATCCTACCTATTCATGATCATGATCATGCTATTCATTTGATTCCAGGAAGTGTCCCTCCAAACATCAGGCCTCACATATATTTGTATGCCTAAAAGAGTCAAATTGAACGTATGTTTAAACAAATACTAGATTCTAGTATAATTCTACCTAGTCAAAGTTCTTTCTCTACTCCAGTAGTATTGGTGCATAAGAAGAATGGATCATAGTGCATGTGTCTGGATTATAGAGAGCTCGACAAGCTCACTATGAAATATAAATTTCCCATTGCTATCATTAAAGAATTATTTGGATGAATTGCATGGATCAATTTACTTCACCAAGTTGGATCTTCATTTAGGATATCTTCATATCAGAATGAAGACTGAGGACATTCCAAAAAACAATATCTAGAACTCAGGAGGGTCATTATGCATTTTTGGTCATGCCTTTTAGCCTTACCAATGCACCTTGTACATTTCAAGGTTTTATGAATTCCATTTTCAAACCGTTCCTTAGGAAATTTATGTTAGTATTTTTTGATGATATACTAATCTACAACAAGTGTTAGAAGGATCATGTTCAACATGTTGATAGGGTTCTCAAACTATTGGAGGAGAAACAATTATATGCAAAATGCTCCAAATATTTCTTTGGAGTACAAGAGGTGGAATATTTGGGTCATATTGTATCTCATGAAGGTGTTAAGGTAGACCACTAGCAAAATTAAAGTCATTAAGCAATGGAAAATCCCCACATGCATAAAGCATCTGTGAGGATTTCTCAAGTTGACAGGGAATTATCGGAAGTTTGTTAAGAATTATGGGAGAATAGAAACACCGCTAACAACATTATTGAAGAAAGATGCATTTTCATGGAATCTAGAAGCAACGAAGACCTTTGAATATCTCGAAGAGGCAATGTGCCAAGCATCGGTCTTAGCTACGCCGGACATCAAAAAAAACTTTATTGTGGAATGTGATGCCTCAGGAAATGGAATTGGTGCTATTTTAATGCAAGAAGAAAGACCCCTTGCTTTTGAAATTCATCCAATCAAAGGAAAGTATTTACACAAAGTTATTTATGAGAAGGAAATATTTGCAATACTACATGCACTTAAGAAATGGTAACCCTACCTAATGGGAAGACACTTCAAGGTAAAAACAGATCATGATAGTCTTAAATAATTTTTAGAACAAAGATTATCTTCAGAAGAGCAGCAAAAATAGGCCACAGAGATGTTGGGTTATGACTTTTAAACCATCTGCAAAATGGGAAGAAAATTGTTGTGGCAGATACACTCTCAAGAAAGGATGAGGATGTGGAAGCATTACTTTGCGCCATTTCTATTATCCAACCAGATTGTATAAACGAAGTAAGGGATGAATAGAAGAATGAAGAAGAAGTGTGGGAACTCATTCAAAAGTTACAACAAGATCCTAGTACATCTATTACATTTAGCTGGAAAAAAGATTCGTTATGGTGCAAAGATCGATTATACCGATGTTAGAATTCCCAACTTAAACAAAATATTCTTATGGAATTGAACACCTCTCCCTTAGGAGAGCACTCAGGACTTTTAAAAGCATACCACAAGATTCGGAAAGAATTTGTTTAGGATGGCCTTAAATCGGATATTCAAAAGTTTGTGGCGAAATGTCTGGTTTGCCAACAAAATAAAGTTGAAACAATTAAGACCCCATGTCTATTACAACCTTTATCCATTCCAAGGCAAGGTTGGGAGGAGGTTCCAATGGATTTTATCACAAGTTTACCCAAGTCCAAAGGAAAGAGTGTCATCATGGTGGTAGTTGACATACTTACCAAGTCTGCACACTTTTGGGCATTAAATCATCCATTTAAAGCTAGTACAATTTCTACTGCATTTATGGAAACAATTCAAAATCTACATTGGAATCCAAAGATTTTCATAAGTGATAGAGATCCCATTTTCACTGGAAATTTTTGGACAAAATTATTTTCTTGTCCTAGTAGTTACTCATAGCTCATCTTCCCATCCTCAATCTGATGGAAAAACTAAGATAGTAGACAAATATTTGGAAGGATATATTTGTTGCTTTGTATCTGATAAACAAACAAAATGGATCAAATGGTTGCCTCTGGCTGAATGGTGGTATAACACTTACTTCCATACTGCAGCAGAAATGACCCCATTTATGGCACTTTATGAATATCATCCACCGTCAAGCACATATTATTTAAGAGAAAATTATAAGGCTCAAGTAGTGGAATATCACATCAAGCATAAACAACAAGTTATCCAAATATTAAAGGATAACCTCACTTTGTCTCAAAATAGAATGAACCAATAGGTAGATTAACATCACAGGGGAAGAAATTTTGATGTAGGTGACTGGGTATTCCTATGGCTACAACCATATAAATAAATGTCCCTTAAGCAAGCTAATAAGGATGATAAATTATCACCAAAATATTATGGTTCATACAAGTTGTTGCAAAAGATTGGTACTATGGCATGCAAATTGGAGCTACCTACGGCTTCCCGAGTGCACCCATTTTTCCATGTTTCATACTTAAAGAAGATTATAGCTCACAAGATCCTAGTTCAAACAATATTTCCAAAACTTGATGAAGAAGGAAAAATCATATTGGAACCTGAAGTAGTCATAGAAACAAGAACTCTACAACAACAAAACTGATCAATTTCAGCATATCTCATCAAGTGTAAGAACTTAACCGCTGAAGAGTCGACATGGGAGGATGATAATTTTATACATAAGCATCCAGAACTACTCAATCATTGAGGAAAAAACATTTTTGAAGGGTAGCGCATGTTAGGTCCCTATAATACTAGTGATTCTCCTATTACTATTTCCATTGTAGCCCTTATTGTTATTATTGTGCCCCATAGAAGCCCACTATTATTATTGTTGTGCCCTTATATTATTATTGTTATGTCGACTTTGATTCTATTGTGTCCCCTTAGTCTCTTATATATAGAAAAGAGGTTTTCTCATTTGTATCATCAAATAATTGTTCATTTATGTAATGTAAAGGAGGTTTCCCCCTCGAAGAGGCTCATTTTGAAGTCGTTGATCTATCTTCTCTTCTATTATGTGAGTCAATTACATAACAACCTTGTCATTACATAAGATTCCCAATCTAAAGGGGGATACCCTGATAAGTTATAGGCGAATACATCAGGAAATTAAAACTAAAAAAAACTACCCATAATTGTGGCATTGCAAAAAAAATATATACTAAATTTTTAAGTGGCGAACAACCCTCGCAAGAGTTAGAGAAAAAGAGATCATAGTAGCCTGAAAATGGAACTTGTGTGACAAGAACAAAACAACAAGGCCTCTAGAGAAAGAATAAAAACTTAATAAGACTGAAACATTTTCCATTCAAAAATCAAGAATACAGCCATAAGACAACCTAAATCATAACATAGTGCAATATAGTGGATTGGATAGGGCCATGGAAAGCGTTCAACACTAAATACACTTGCAGTGTGGTACTTGTGAAGGAGGAGGTTTCAGAAACGAGAACCAACTTGAAGGAATGCTGAACCTCAAATTAGTATTGCCAGAAACTAGAATGAAACATTACATTTATAAGGAAAGTCATTGGAAGATACCTGCAAGTGCATAACCAGTAAAAGAGAAATTAAACAATTACTTCAAGAATTTCATTAGGGAATCAAATATATATTTGTATGAGTATAGTAATAGAAAAGAAAGAGAAAAGAAAATAAAAATAGAGTAGTCATACCTTAGCTAGAATTAGGACTACGATATGGTAGAGTCGAAGGAACTTGGACATTGAAATATGTAGGAAAATTGAGGCAAAAAAGGAGAACGGAGTAGAAAATATGGAAAGGGTTGCATAAAAAATTATGTTAAGATAACTAAGAATGAAAAACCACCATGTTTTCTCCAAGGAGGAGGGAAAACGCCATTTCTGGGTAGCCACCTTATTCTCCATTGTATCCTCACCTAGTTTATGCAAGAACAGGGAACACTCATTTCCTATGAGAAGAAAGACCCATCTAAAAGTGAAATAAAAAAATAAAAATAAAAACAACATGTGGTTACCTAGAAGAGAGGCATCCATCAAGGGTGGGCGAGATGGGTTACTGTTTTTATATTTTTAGAAATAGACCCCTTACAGAGCCAAGGTCTCAACTGCAACATGGCAATAATGGTGTTGCACCATATACTAAGAAACCAACTCCATCGTTGATGTACAACAAGCCGTGAGGGCAGTGTATACAGTAGAGCAAAAAACTCAAATAATAACTAAGAAATGTCGAGCAGTGTAAGATAAAAACCCTGAAGTTAGAAGTTAGAGTTAGATGCGTTGTAGCAATCACCATTTATTTGAAACCATTAAATCACCATCATTGGAGTTTAATCATAGGGATAAGGAAAAGGCCACCTTTGTCACACCAGTCAAGTACAGCATCAGATGGTTATGGTGGTGTGGGTCGCTCTAAATGGAGTGGGTTATGAGGGTGGAGAAACTATCAGTATGAGGATGATGTTGGTGCTTTAGTGGCTCTGGTAGAGAAAGGGGTTCGTGACCCTAGGTTAGATCAGGCAGACCCAAAGACCAAGGTGCCTAATTAAATAACACAATTAAACCTAAAATAATAATGTGAGTTACAGGTTATAAAGTTAGGGAGGTGGTAAGTTAATTACCCATAGAGCTCAAACCAATGCAACTAATACAAAATAAAACATGATATGCGACTTTAGAAAACCATGGAAATAGCCTATATCAAGTTGAAATGAAGAACGAGGCATGAAGGAACTAAGTAGTCATAAATTGTATATTATCAAGACTATAGGTAAAGAAACGCATTATGAAGTACATGGAAACCAATTAAGTAATTATGTATGTAACAATAAACTATTTATTTCCGCTATCAAAAGCATTTGCCATGTTGCAATAGTATGGAAAAAAAATTGTATGACTGGGTTCATTACAAATTCTTTTAATGAGTATATCCAATAACATTTTTGAGGACGTGGATGAGACATGGATTCATGCCAAAGTGTTTAATGAAATTCTTGGATGGTTTCCCATCAATGAAATGGTTGCCAATCGATGTAATGTTTACCTATCAAGTATTTCATAAAATTTCTACTATTTATAGCGTTATTAGGATAAGATTAATTTGAGAATGCTTTGTTAAGAGGTTAATGATTTTACTTGGAATTATAGTACCAAAAAATATGAGTTTGATCATGAGGATACCATTCTAATACTGGCAGTTCATATGAAGGAAATACTATCACAATGTATGTTCAATTACTAGCATGTATTACATCCATTAAGTAAAACGTGCATAAAAAAATAGATACCTTGGTGTTCTAGTTTCATCTTCTATATGTTAATAAGTAACTAGATGATCATTATTTCCCTTTAAATTACGACAATGTCAAGGATTCAATCCTATCCCTACTTCTCTATCTTTGTGGAGGAGGAGGAAGTAACGAGATGCCCTCCTCACCTAGGGGTTTATCTTTTAAAGATGTAGTTGGCATGGTTCTATATCTATTCAATAAGCAAATAACACTTGGATATATAATATTAATGATGAAGGTTTCCTAAGTACTTATGCCATACTGTAAACTATTTATGTAGGACATATATACTTCAAATGACTACACTAAAGATGTTTATTATGTTGCAAATTAAATTCTAGTCTAATAGCAAATTCTATTATATCTAGAAATTCATGAAATAAAAAATAGCTTTATGAAATCTTTACACTACTACAATGAAAGTAAATTAACATATAATGAAAGTATAGTACAATTAACTAAATACTACAAGAATAAAATTGACAACTCTAACCCAAGTCTAGAATGTGCTTTTCTCATGGGAGTTACTACATTTATAAGTGAAATATATATACTATCCTTTGCTCTAGAAACTGTAGTCAAAAGAGGAGGTTTTCATTCATAGAACCCATACAATCTAAACTAATTAAGGAAATAATGTATTTATCACTATGAGGAAAAAACAAATCTTATATTGGCTACTCTAGTACTTCATAGTGGGATCTTGTTCTTCTGTTCCAACTAAGTTAGAACTATATTAACAATGTTATAACACTCTCAATTTATATATAATCTCCCTTGTTTAATTAAAATAATTAAATTGTTTTACAACTCCTTCACTCCACACTCCTTATCTACAAAATGATCTCTTATCATAATATAGGCAAGAGTTGGGATGCAAGGTAATTTTACAATAATAAACTAGTCGTAACATTTTTTTTAAATATCAGTCTAAATTTTATGTAAAAAATAGCCATCATAATAAACCTATAACTCAATAATTGGGCCGACAGGCATATTCTATAGGGATGTGTAAGGATGTTCATTCGTCATTAAAGTTGAAATTTTGCTCATGTCGGTCAAACTATTTTATTTTAAAAATCAATGTATTTGATAAAATAACTATTAAATGCATAAGATAATTGTATTGTAGTTTAAAAAAAAACTACAATAAAATTATCTTATGCGTTTAATATTTATTTTATCATATATGTTTAATTTGAATGGATCATAAATTTATCATCAACAAAAAAATTTACCACATTAAGTAAAATTTTAAACATGGAGAGGAAGAGAGAGAGGGAGGGAGAGGAAGAGGGGGGGAGAGATAGATAAAAATGAAGAAAGAGTGTGTATGTTTTTGGGGTGATATAGAGAGAAAATGAGATATATATATATATATATATATATATATATATATATATATATATATATATATATATATATATATATATATATATATATATATATATATATATATATATATATATATATATATATATAGATATAGATGGAATGTGAAGAGAGGGAAGAAGAGAGAGATAGAGAAAGGGAGAGATAGATAGATACGGAGAGGGAAATCATGTGTGTTTGGGGGGATGAAATGGAGAGAAAAGAAGGAGAGATGGAGGGGCTAGAGAGGGAAGAAGAATTATTGCACTAGATGCATCATGTATATCATTCAATGTAAAGGTAATATCAAGACCCATGATGTAATAATATGTCTCTGTCTATTGTAGTCATGTGTTGAATCCCTTTTGGTCATATGATGTAATTTCTACCCCCACTATGCATGGGAAGGATGATGTAATATTTCAATCATGTATAAAAAATTGGTATCTGGTATATCCCCACTTGGTTGGGTGGATGAGTAAGGTGTATCCCCACTTGATCGGGAGATTGATGCATGTATAATTCATTGGTGATAGGAAGGTCATACTCATTTGGTTGAGTTGTAGAGTCATGTTATTCTCTTGAAAAATGTTTTTGTAGACTCAGCATGTGCTCAGAGGGAGCATGGACGGATTGGTACATCTTGGCATGTACAAAGGGGGAGCTCAATCAGAGATTTCAGCATTTACTCAGGGGGAGTATGGATAGCAGAATGTATATCAAGGGAGAGAATATCTTGGTCTGCCCTTTGCCCTTGATGTTAAAGGGGGAGAGAGACTTGGGGTTGTTTTTTCCATCAAGTCGAAAGATGGAGATTGTTGGCATTATGATGAATGTGTTGTACTTGATGGAAACCCTCTTGTAGGAGAAAAACTCACTTATACATGGTAACTAGATGAATCTTCACAAGAGATATCAGATGTGACATTAATACATGGTAGTTGTGTTCACAGATGTGATGCAGGATAGTTCAAAGGAAATGACATTTCACAGTGAAACAAGTTAACATTATGATACCGGTGTTGTCCTTGATGATGAAGATCAAAGTACTACAGGTTAACAGTATTGAATCACAGTTCAGGCTCACAGAATGAAATAAAAAGAGGTATACACAGGTTTACCTTGACCAAGCTGTGTATATATGCAGGTTCATTGAGCAAAATACGTGTATGCATATACACGCACTTTCATGCAAGGAAAAGCACATACATGTCGGAAACTAAGTTTTTGGTCCATGATATTTGGACCATGGTATTTTGGTATTAGTCCATGGTATTTGGTCCGAGGTATTGACCCCAGGTATTTAGATCAAGGTATTGGTTCTAAGTGGTTTTGGATTTAAGTGTAGATGGTGATTTC
Source organism: Pinus tabuliformis (assembly GCA_031772625.1). Classification (NCBI taxonomy): domain Eukaryota; kingdom Viridiplantae; phylum Streptophyta; class Pinopsida; order Pinales; family Pinaceae; genus Pinus; species Pinus tabuliformis. The sequence goes on along the minus strand of CM062815.1, from coordinate 225,203,949 downwards.
TAATGCTTTTTGATTTCTTACACTAAAGGAGAGGATTGAGAGAGGGAGAGAAGGGTGAGAGAGGGAGAGGGACACACACATATGGCAGGTAGAAAGAGGGGAGAGAGATAAGGAGCATGGGAGGGAGATAGCGACAGGGTTAGAGGAGAAAGAGAGAGAGAGAGAGAGGAAGGAAAAATACATTTATTTGGAAGGGAAAAAAGGGGAGGGAAGAAGAAATACATAGAGAGAGAAAAGTGGAGAGAGAGAGAGAGAGAGAGAGAGAGAGAGAGAGTGAAAAGGAAGAGATGGAGAGAGAGTCTGTATGTTTTGGTGTGAGATAAAGAGACAAAGAAGGATAGAATGAGGGGAATATAGATATAGATGGAGGGATAGATAGGGAAGAATATTTACTGCACTATATGCATTGAATGCATGGGAGATGGTAATTCTTAAGCCTATTTGATTGGTTGCGCTAAATGCATTGATTTCAAGTGTATATGTTGATTTCTAATGATATTTGATTGATTGCACTAGATGCATTGATTTAAGTGTAGATCTTGATTTCTAATCCTATTTGATTTCTTGCACTAGAAGCATTGATTTCAGTGTAGGTATTTTATAATGCCATTTTATTGCTTGCACTAAATGCATTGATTTTAGTGTAGGCACTTATTTTTATTTCTATTTGATTGCTTGGAGTAGATGAATTTACTTTAGTGTAGATGGTGATTTCTAATTCTATTTGATTTCTTGCAATAGACGCATTGATTTTGGTGTAGATGGAGATTCATAATCCTATTTGATTGCTTGCACTAGATGCATTGATTTTAGTGTAGATGGTGATTTCTAATCCTATTTGATTGTTTGCACTAGATGCATTGGATTCATTGTAGATGTTGGTTTCTAATCCCATTTGATTGCTTGCATTAGATTCATTGATTTCAGTGTAGATGTTTATTTCTAATCGTATTTGATTGCTTACACTAGATGCATTGATTTGAGTGTAGATGTTTATTTCTAATCATATTTGATTTCTTACACTAGATGCATTGATTTTAGTGTAGATATTGACTTCTAATCTTATTTGACTGCTTTTACTAGATGCATTGATTTTAGTGTAGATGTTGACTTCTAATCTTATTTGACTCCTTGCATTAGATTTGTTGATTTCAGTGTAGATTTTTTCTAATATTATTTGATTGCATGCATTATACGCATTGGTTTCAGTGTAGATGATGATTTGTGATTTGATGTAACTCAATGTATGATGGTACATTAAATTAAAGTGATTCTATTAACAATGTGCATTGATTTCAGTGTAAAAACAAAATGATCATTGACAATATGCATTTATTTTGGTGTTATAGTAATTCAACCTATTAATATTGGAGAGCAAGAGAGACAAGGTATGATGCCCACTACAATAGTCTGCGTTAAAGAATTGAATGGTTTACAATCTAAAGTGTATTTTTCATATAATTGATATGAAAAAATGGAAAAACTAACAAGTAATGTAAAGATTTTGTAAATATGACCACTCATTAAAAAAAGAAAAACTCAAAATTACATTATTTCTTGACTTTCCAAAACAAACTATAGATAAAAAAGAAAATCATCAAAATATTTTGGAGGAAATAAAGTATTTCAAACATTAGCAATGAAACAAATTATTTCTATAGTAATCTTGATGCAGTACTCTTCAAGATATATTTAGTAACACCTTGAGGGACACTATTAAAAATTAATTAATTGTCAGAAACTGTGATACCTAAAATTAAATGAAATAAATGTGGAATATCAATCCTCTTGCAAACTATTGACAATATTGTCTCTCTTCTTCATCACCAACTAATTGATAACATACAATTACATGTAGATATATAAATATAACACAACAATTGTAACATTCACAAACATTACCATCCAAATCCAAACAAATAAACACACAAACGACTCAAAGCATCCAAGCAAAGACATACAAGCCATTCAAGGGAAGCAACAAAAACAAAATTAAAGAAGAGAATGATATAGTCATGTAAAAGAAAGGAAAAATAATATAAATTTCAAATTATGAAGTTTATCTCAAACATATACATAATAATCTAAAATTTCCATTTTTTCCCTCAATTGGAACCAACCTAGCTCCATCTAACTTCGGATCTATCATGCACCAAGAGGGATCAAATCCCTCGAGGTTGAAACCTTTCGTCAAATTCTACACTCCAAAAGTAAGGCTTGCACCTCAAGGCATTTGATCCCTCTTGATACATGACAGATCCAGAGTTAAATGGATCTAGGTTGGTTTTACTACATTTTCCCTTATTTTGATGAATAAAACTACTCAAAAAAAAATTTTGTTAGTTCTCTTCAATTTTCAATTTTGGAAAGCTTTTATGCATTTTAAAATTATTTTTTACTAAAATTTAAAGGAAAATATGTGTTTTAGTCATTTCTCTTTGGTTGAGATATATTCAGGCATTTAATAGGGTACAATCAATGCATGGTTAGCATAGCGAGCTAGGAGAAAAATACATGGTCAAGCTAGAAAATATACCTAGATTTATAAGCTCCCGATTTTGCATGAATATCATATAGATGGATGAAAAGAATAGGAATTAGTTGGTCCTGTCAAGTTTCATCAACATTTTAGTTTTCTTTTGTATTGTATAAATGCACACATAAGTGAAATTTGAGTGGATCAAATAGATTTAAGTTTCAAATTATATTTAATTACACGTGAATAGAAGGACTTTTCATTAAATATCTGTACTAGGTTTCCTTTTAGCAATATTTTCAATAATCTTCATTTTCCTTAGCTGATAGAGTTCTTTAGTGTAAGAGTTGAGGTTTGGAGGGCTCCTATTCCCTGACCCATGCACCATTCATGTGTAAATACTTCTATGGTTTCCTTTTCACTTTTAGATTTAAATATGCAAGACAATCATTAATTATATTCGTCATTAGTTTCCATGTTTATATGTTAGTTACTATGCTTTAAATTTGTTAATATCTTCGCTATTTATTTGGAGCTTTAGTATTCTTTCGTAGTACCTTAGTTGTTGCAATTTTGATGAGCAAGTTTAGTTACCATAAAATAAAACTGCTATATCTTTCAAAAATCAAGTTTAATATTGCTTGATTAAGTAAAAGATTGAGGATTCTAATAGAGTATGGTTGCAAGTCTTTGAGCCACATGAGGGAGTGAAATAAAGACACTACAACTAGAGTTCCTACGAGTAGGGCCTTTAATGCATCCCTAATCTATGAATGAAACTTGAATAAACTATGTTTTTTCTCCTCTACATATATATATATTTTTTTATTTCAAGAACATGTCCTTAGAATTTATTCTTTAGTTCATAACCAAATAAGTGACACAAGAATTATTGTTTTCGCCTTTATCAAGGCTTAGATTCTCATTCTTTGTTTTTATGTCTTAGCTTTTTTAGTGTATACCAAAGATGATCAATTCATTTCTTGTTGAATTAATTAATGATGAGTTTTCTTTAAGATTAAAATATAGAGTTTGAACCTTTCCATTGTAGCAACTTAGCTATAATTTATGTTTTCATATGATACACATCAATTTTAAATCGCATATTTATTTAAATCATAATAGCTACAACTTAGTATCTCTTTAGCATCTAATATAAGCAATTTCATCCTTTAAACACTATCTGAAAGTAAAGTAAATCTAAGTCTAATTCTTCACATATAATATCGTGCTACTAAGGATATGGAATGAGATGTTGAAAATTTAACGTCCTAATTTATGTAAAACAATTCAACCAACATTTTAGCCCCATTGTGAGGGAAGTTCAACAAGAGTTAGATTAGGACATAAAATATTTTCTTGAGTTTCTAGATTTAAGACACACATTTAGATTAGGAGTGAGGGTAGTCGAGAAGAGGTAAGAACTTTTCACATTATTGAGTCTTCACAATTTAGTTTTCGTAGTTTATATAAAAGATGATTTGTTCATTCATTTAGATTAGGAGTGAGGGTAGTCAGAGAAGAGGTAAGAAGTTTTCACATTATTGAGTCTTCACAATTTAGTTTTTGTATTTTATATAAACGATGATTTGTTCACTCGTTGTTGAATTAATTAATTAGAAGTTTGCATTAAGATTAGAATTTAGGGTTTGAACCTTTTTGCAGTGAGTTAACTATAATTTATGTTTTCATATGATACATGTCATTTTCAAGTTCTATATTATTTAAATCATAATAGCTAGGACTTCATATTTTTTTAGCATCTAATACAAGAAATTTCATCCTTTAAATAGCAAGTGAAAGTAAAGTAAATCTAGGTCTAAGTCTTCACATATAATATTGTGCTTCCAAGCATATGGACTTCCATGTTGATATTTTAATGTCCTAAGTTATGCAAAATAATAATCAACATTTTGGGGCCATTGTTAGGGAAGTGCAACAAGAGTTAGATTTAGATACAAAAACGTTTGTTGAATTTTTGTATTTAATACAAACATTTATGATAAGCAGTCTAGGCAATAGGAGAAGAGGTAAGAACCTTTCATTTTATTGAGTCTTCATAATCCTTTTTCATGTTTGTACAATATACATAGATTAATAAAAAAGTAGGAGTAGGTTTATTAAAAGGATAGAAAGGGTAGTTTCAACTTGTCCAACTATTTTGAATCAAAGGTATTTTAAGAGCTGATTGAAAGTACAGACTCTTTATCAAAAAGAGAATAAATTGATGATGCTAAATAATTGATTCAGTATATGAGGGCATGTCATCACAAATTTATTCTCAAATCCTTGTCCACAATTTAGAATTGTCACCGAGGTTGAATTAACATTTCAAAAGATAACATATGAGAAAGGGATCCATGAAGAGAATCTGTAAGAGGAGGAACTAGAAGTTTATCTAGTTATCCTTGTTAGCATATAATGGAGATGAAGGAGTCATGGACAACATTCCATGAAGACCAAACAAAGATTCAATAATTTCTTGTTTAACAAAATATTTATTGTGTATTTAGGAATGTCATGAATAAATTTGAAAATAACTTTATGGTATGACAATCAAAGAGAGCCAAGGAGACAAATATTATGTTCAAACTTGGTTCTAAACAATCATCCAGCCATAATACCACTCATTTTTTTTTTGACATTTTTTGACATCAAATCTATTTCAATAGTTAATTTCTCATGTCCTAGCATTGATTGAGTTATATTTCACAAATTTGGATATGAGTCTACTTATAATATTATTATGCACATGGATACATTCAAACTTCTTATAAAAATGAGGGAATTGATTCTTTTCTCTAATAGAGTAGTATGGTATATTGGAATAAATGAATAAATAAAATAGTAAAGAAAAAATAAGTCATACTATGAAAGTCATTGTTTAGTGCTCATTTAGGTGGATTTTTATGGTAGTTGGATCACTAACCATATTTAAAAATGTTGTAGGAATGATCATATTTTGAGATTATTTGGACTTATTTTTAAAAGTTATTTCTACGTCAGTGTAACTTGAAATATAGTAGGAATCTATTTTAATTTTTTCAATTTGAATATCAAACAAAAAATATATGGCCTAAATACCTATTAAGGGTTAAGAATAAAATTTAGAAACATCCAAATTCCTATAAAAAAAATCTACTATATTATCTTATTACAGAAACTAACATTTTTTCCCTATGACCTTTCTGAGTATCAACACCTAATTTGTAAATAAACCTTATTGTTTTTTTAGTATTTTGTTCATCATTACCCATTACTTGTTTTCCTCTTATTCTACTTTCTCACTACACATTCTTATTTCCCATGTAGACTATCATTACTCATTCAACATTTATGGATATTTGATAACATATATCCTACAGGTCACTCATGAAATGACTTTCAAACTAAACCAAACAACCAATATATCAGAATGTTCTCTTTCAGCAAATTCATACTCTATTTTAAAATTTTAAATGAAATCTTGTCTTGAGTTCTGTCACTCTCATTTCCTCTTATGTTGTCACTATTGTATATACACATTGCCATACAAACCCAATTCCTCTGTGTTTTTCTGGAAACAAGAGATGGTTACCAACTCAAAGTTGTTTTGCGATGTAGAAAAGGAAAACATGAACAAAATTACAACTGAAAGGTAGAGAGCGCATAGTGAAGGAAATAGAGCACAATTCAGTTATGCCAGCCCTTAGAATTGCAAATTGCAAAGAAGAAATTCTTTTATGAAAGTCTGTCCATATAAAGTTAGTTGATGAAATTGGTTCTTACTCAAAGAAATTTTGCTTCTAAGAATTTTTGACGTATAACTCAACCAAATCGACTTGCAATTTACGAAGTTATTTAAGTCTTCCAAAAAAGAAATCTCCGGTTTCGCAATATAGTGAGGTTTTTCACTTTAGAACTCACATTTGACAGTTGACAAATCATCATATGGCTTATAGAATGTTTACAAATGGCAGTGAGAATAGAGCAAAATGTGAAACCACAAAGCTATATCCTGAAAGTTTAACCGTCCTTGAAGAAGCAAGATTGTTGAGAATAATCTTCACCAAAATAAAATCTCTCGTTTCGCAATACAGTGAGAGTTTTCACTTTAGAACTCAAATTTGACAATTGAAAAATCATCTTATGGCTATACAATGTTTACAAATGGCAGCGAGAATGGAGCAAAATGTGAAACCACAAAGCTATATCCTGAAAGTTTAACCGTCCCTGAAGAAGCAAGATTGTTGAGAATAATCTTCACTAAATTTCAAGGATTCAATTTTGAGGTGACTAGTGCTTGGGGAGAGTGCCAATATTTGTAATTGACCATATATCTTTCTGAATACATGATTGCACAAGTTACAGGGAGATGAGCCAATGTTGTCGGACACATATAAAGAGTAAAATCGTAGATTGCAGCGGTTTATAGTTAAAGGCCAGATTCGTTTTATAATGTTATTGCATAGAGTAACGAAATGAATCCGCTCCCTACAGGCAAACAGAACACACAGCCTTTAGCTTTGAAAAGCAATGTTTTCAAATAATAGGTTGACAAGCTGACTTCCAAGCACAGAGGAAGCGGATTGAATATGAAAAAAAGTGGAAAGCAAAAGGAATAGTGACTGTTGATCAAATGCGTTGGGGTTCGTAAAAGACATGCCCTACGTCATAAACTCAGTCGTAACTTGCAACAATGATTTAGAATTCGCAAAAGATATTTTGCACGTCGTGAACGCCGTTGCAATCTCAGCTGTACAGTACTCGTTTCATGGCGCGTAGGTTTTTTTATGAATGTGCGCAGGCCCACTGTATCTCTATGTTTTATATGTTGCACAGCATCTACACCACTACCGCTATTCTTACTTACAGCTGCACACCACACACGGGATTTTCACAGCTTCCAGGACCCTTCCTTTTTATATCCCGAAAATGTGTCAACCAACCCATACAATGCCGTTTATATTATTCAAATGTTCACAGTCTGCGTTATTCCATCCAGTCGCCAAAGAATCAGATTACGAGATTCTTCTATTCGGCATGGATATTAGTGGAGAGTAAAGTATGAAACCCTACGATTTTAGGTCTGGGCCTCGTCGTCATGTTGCCGTTTCCATTTGTTTAGAATAGATATGACACGAGTCGCGCCTTAATTACTCCTCGCAATAAAAAAGCAGATGCACAGATCTGAGCCTGTTGTATTTACGACAGAACAGGCAGATACACAGATCTGAGCAGACATGCACCCGATTAGCCAAACGAAATGTGGAGGAGTCTGAAAATACTCTGTGCCAGTGTGCATCCTGTGGGATATATTGCGGGCAACCCTTTATAGGTTTTGTTTCAGGGCCGTTGTCCTGTTTGTCACAATAATTTATTTTAAGAGCTCATAATACATTTATGAGCGTTTTACGGTCTTGATTGGCCTTTAGATGGCCTTACTGTGTTAAGGAACTCCCTCTATGCTTATGTATATGGATTTGTTTAATAAAATGAACAGTAACCAATTTGTAATTGGCATCGTGTGGGCTATAAGTATTTCCACCATTGGGTCGTAAGCGTCTCATTGCTTTAGAATCTGGCGGTCTATCTAATTGGAAATTGTTATTAGTTAATATCTATATGGATATTGTATATGAATATTGAATGATTAACATCAGCCTATATCTGTGTGTACTATGGGTATTTAAAATGAAGAAAAGTGACCATTATATTTGTAATATTGTTATTATTTTAATTAGGTTAGAAAAAACAGAAAAGGAAGTTGATCTACAAAATGAGCGAGTTTAAAAGCTCAATGATATTGTTTATTGGGATTTTTTAAAATTATTTAAAATATTCGGCAAACCACTTTCTGGAATACTGTTTTTATGTAATGTTGAAATATTTAATTTATAAGAAAATTGGTTAAAATGTTTTAAAAAATAAATTAAAATTATTTTTAATTTATTTCTTATTAATTTTAAATTTTATAAATTTTATTAATATTAAAATTATTAAAGTTATTACATGCCCAATCAAATTCTCTAAAATTTCTTAATATTAAATTCAATAAATTTAATAAAATTTTAAGTGAAAATTTATGTGAATGGTTTATTAATAGTTATTATTAATTTGAAATTTTATAAAATTTATTAATATTAAAATTAATAAAGTTACTACATACCCATTTAAATTCTCTAAAATTTCTTAATATTAAATTTATTAAATCTTTAATTGAAAATTTGTGTGAATTGTTTATTAATAGTTATTTTTTAGTATAATAATTTAAACTAAAATTTCTTAATATTAAATTTATTAAATCTTTAATTGAAAATTTGTGTGAATTGTTTATTAGTAGTTATTTTTTAGTATAATAATTTAAACTAATTATATAGAATATTGACAGTAGTATACATAAACCAATGTTTGATATGTTTTCCAAAAACTTTGTGTTTTTGCCTTTTTAATTAAATTAATTAATTGAAAAAAATGTTATATGAAATGAGTTTTTGTTTTTGGGACATGTGGTATGATATGCGATAGTATTGCCCATGCCATTGTAACAAATTTTATTTATAGATTAAGAATTTCACTCATAAAGTGGGGCTAAATCTCCATGGTTAAGAATCTTGTTCCATGTTTTTTAGAATTGATTTTTGAATGCATCAATAGATTCAACACCCTAAAAGACGAAGGTATTTTAACTTTGCAAATTAAACAATTTAAACTTATGATTCTTAAATATCTCTATGAATGTTAAAAAAGTGGACAAAAAGAAATTCTTAGGAAAAATACCATTTTGTTTATTAGTTAGAGTACATTATTCTTTATATATAGCTTTTTTAATTCTTTAATAATAATCATAATTTAAAATAAATTTATAATATAGTTTGTTTTATGATTTTTTAAATTTGTTTTAATAATGTGAAATGTATCATGTAACAAGTGTTTTGATGTTTCCTAGAATGTAGATTTTCATAATTTGAATTTATGCTAGAGACAAAAATTTTGGAACAATGTGCCTTGTTCGATGATTTGGATAAAAAATTCACCAATATTTAAGGACAATAAGCTTGATATAAAATATTTATTAACTATTTTCAATTAAATAATTATGTCAAATTATAATTATAATTAAATGATTTTGTAAATAATTATATAAATTGATAATAAAAATTTAAGCTAAATATGTAATTAATGTTTATTTTTTCTAGTATTATTATAATTTACAACTTGGAAATAGCCTTCATTTTATGGTATATATATGTTTTTTAGAAATTTTGAGAAGAAATTGGATTTTTATGATTTTTGCATTTATTTTTATAACATTAAATAAATTATATATATAAAAAAAACTATCTTTATTATTATTTTTTTGAATTTAGGTTTTTTCTTTTCATATTGATTTAAGAATAAAGTTTTCCCGTAAAAATTATATAATAAATAAGTTGCAGTGAGATTTACAAATATAGACTTCGAATCATGGGCAGTCGGGGCCTACGCGGTGAAGGAAGCGACGTTGCGTTAGATTAAATGTGTCAGAGCAGTTTAGATTAAACGCTTAACTGAAACGCAGTTTGGTGTTTTTTTCAATTTATTATTGATGTTAGAATGGCAACCCTTTTCTCTATCCCATCATGATCGAGATGCGTGATGATTGGTTTGTGGAATCTGGAGCTTTGTACACCAGATATATTTATCTAGGCCCACCTTTTTGAGCTTAAAAAGGGTGAGAACTTGATCTCAGTCGAAAGCAGACGCCGAAACGAAACCATAGCCGAGGGCGGCGACCGAACCCTCCGACCGTTGGCCCATGCCTCATCTTGCTCATTTTTTGAAACGTTTTTTTCCTTTGCATGGTTTGAAGCTATTCCTGGGTTCCCTTCTGTGGAGTTGGGTGTTTAGTGGTCTTCGTCGGAGTTCTTCCGGGCTGTCGGTCGGGTTTCTCTGCTCCGAGGCCTGATGTTGGCGTCTGCATTGCCACCAGGGGCTTTCTGGCACTGGTTGCAGGCCCCATGTTGTGTCTCCATTTTCCGGCAGTGGGAAGGACATAGGCTATTGAGGGCTTTGTGCCCCCCTTTTTTGCTACCTGAGGAACTAGTTTTACTGGTGTTGGAACTACGTCAGCCCGGGTTTTATGCAGCGAGCTTCCGGGGGATTCTCTGCCCTCGTTCCTTTTAATGAAAGGGCTAGTTCTAGGCACTTTCCATTAGCCACGCCATGGGTGGGTTGTGGTGCAGTTGTTTTTTATGATTCATATTACGTCAGCCATAGTTTTTTTTGGGCATTTGGCCCTGTTTTTTTGCTGCCTTCTGTCTTTGGGCTTATTCCTTTGGATTTCCTAGGTGCCCAATTTAGAGGCTTCTCGTAGAATCATCAGGCGTTTCCCGCCAGTAAAAGTATCTTCTGGTGGCTGGCCAGAGGATCTTCCCGTGATAGTTGCCATTGAGAGTATCTTTCGGGTTTATTTTTGCTGGTCAATTGTAGTATCTTTCGACATTTATTTTTTTTGCCTGTCAAAGTATCTTTAGGGTTTATTTTTGCTGGTCAATTGTAGTATCTTTCCACATTTATTTTTTGCCAGTCAAAGTATCTTCGGTGGATGATCAGGGGCCCGGTCGGAGCATCTCTACGCGCGTGACCATCTTCTGGCTGTTATTTTGTTTGAGGGTCTTGCTACCTTTTTCCTTTTAGATTTATGGTGGGGTCTATTGACCCACAATGTAATGATTGGATTCCTGTGTGTTAGGCCATATCTCATGATCCTTACCATGTTCTTTGGCCTGTTTTCATGCCTTACTATCTCGTTTTGTTCACAATTTGTGTCACTTTTATTGGTTCTTTCTTTCTGGGAAAAAAATTCTATGTTCTTTTGGCCTGTTTTCATGCCTTACTATCTCGTTTTGTTCACAATTTGTGTCACTTTTATTGGTTCTTTCTTTCTGGGAAAAAAATTCTAGGTCCGTCTTTTTGTCCAGCATTATCTAATTAATAGATAAAATGATAGTATGTATTTTTTGTTGTTAATTTTAAACAAAAATTTTGAAACTTTGAATTTAAGTTGTTTATTTCATAGAATTTGAGTGCCCTAGAAATTTTCAGGGTGCTCAATTTTTTTAGGCATTTAAAAATGTATCTTAAACAACAAAAGATCACAATCTTGCTTTAAATTGTATCATCAAATTCTAGTGAAAATTTCCATTTAACTTACATTATTAATTATTTTTATATATTTTTAATGATAATATGTTTTATTATAATTAATTTAAATATCTTTTAGTTTTGAATTTATTAAATATTAAAAGATAAAATATTTTATTGAGTTTTGTATTTAAAAAATAGTTTGCATATTGAAAGATCCATTCCTTCTCAAAATTTGGTAAATTCATAACTGAAATAGATTTATGCTCATCTTATAAAATATATAGCGGATTTGTAAATTAAAGTAGTAATCTAGAGAGAACAAAATTTTTGAAACCCCTATATGTCTCATTGGTCTCTATCTAAGTCCATTAATTAGTGTTATCATAAGAAATATAAATGATAAAATAGGTACCAATCCATGGTGGCAAACCCAAGTGGGACCTATACTTTCTTTGCAAACTTAATGTTTCACCATGGTGGAATTCAATATTTTGGCTAGGAAGATGTGTAATGGATAGATCAAAATTACTAAAATAGTTGAAATTTTTTTAGAGTGTTATGGCACTAAGGAGAGGGATAACTTGGACATTTTAATTTTATATGATAAACCATAGGATATTGAGCAAATCTTAGAGATTTAGGAGATCAAATGGCTTATTATGGTTGATTGTTTAGTGAGTATATGGATAAGTTTTTTTGACACATGGATCCATGCCAAGTATTTAATGAAATTATTGGATGATAATTCTTTAGTCAAATTCCTTATCATCGAGTGTTTGATGAAATTCTTGCCTTGCTATCTACAAAACTATTGGGACATGCTTAATTTGAGAAGGATTTGTTAAGTGATTGATGATTTTCCTTGAGATTTCACTACCAAAAAAGATGTGTGTGATTGTGTGAAGACTCTTCAAAATGATCATTATTTCCTTTTAAATTACAACAATGGAATGGATTCAATAGTATTACTAGTTCTCTATATTTGTGGAGGGGAGGAGGTAAGGAGATATCCTCATGGCATAGAGGTTTCTCTTTTAAGGATGCAACCAAGAACACTTTCACATTTAATCTTATTGACCAAGGTTTCCTACATAGGTATGAGATGATGTAAACTATTTTTCAGGATATATATATTTGAAATGATTGTACTTAAGGGGTTTATTATGTTAAAAAATAACTTATACTCTAAAAGAAGTTATATTCTATCTAGATAATAAAATATAAAAACAACCTTAAAACCAAACTTTACCTTACAATAATGAAATTGAAATAACATATAATGAATGTATAGTATAATTAACTAACTACTACAAGAACAAAATTAAAAGCTATAATATAAATATAGCATGTTCTTGCCTCATTATGGCTATTACTTAGATAAGTGAAATTTGCATACTATCATTTGTTCTAGAAACCACACTAGAAAGAAGAGGTTATCATTCATAGTACTCATATGATCTAAAAACAATGTAAACTTTGAAACGGGAACTATAAACTCAAAATGGGAACTTTGGTCAAAAAATTCCAAAAAAACATGAAAAATAGTGATAAAAATGAAAAGTGTGTATACTGGAACAATGTTTTTTTTAGGGTAAATTTTCAACAGTTATAAAAATGGCAATGAAAACCAATTTTTTCTGCAAAAAAGACTCTGAAAGTGAAAAGTGTTGATACTAGAATAATAGTTTTTTTTTAGGGTCCATTTTCAACATTTAAAAAAAATGGAAGTAAAGCTGATTTTTTTGTGTAAAAAATAGTTGTTTTTGAAGAAAAAAAACACAATAACGTTTTCGGTAGAATAACATTTTTCTTTCCTAGGTATAATTTCAACATGTTTTAGTAATGACAATAAAGATAAAATAATGGGATCTGAAACACATTAAAATTCTATTAGTTTTCATCCATGTTGTTAAACATATAATAACATGACACTAAAAATCACTAAAATTCTAATTGTTTTCAACCATAACATTAAAAATACAAAAAAAAATGGAAAATTTTCAACCTTAAAATTAAAAAACCATGACATTATGAACAAATTACATAACTAAATTAATCATAATGTCATTATTTGTGGATTGAATGAAACATACACTATATCTCTAAGTTATTGTTGCATTGTAGATATTCTAAACAATAAAAATCATCATAATTAAAACATATAATCCAACAAACATAAAAATGACTCATAACTTCATTTAATGCCATATGGAAATAAAAAAAATTATTTCAAGATACGATGCAAACATCAGTTATATAAATTGTCTTAGACAGTTATTCAAAATCAATCATATTTTCTTACACACCATCAGAATTCACATCTTCAGATGAACGACTGGATGTAGATGAAGATGTTCCATATTCTTCTCTTTCAACAATTAGTGCCCTATCTGAGTACACATGCATGCCCACCATTTCAAGTTTACACATTCTTCTGGATCTACGACCAGTTCCAACAGCCTCCAATCTCAACATTGTTCCTTCTGGTAACAACCTCTTTAGAATCTCTATCGTCTTGAAGCGAACACTTCCACTCTTTATTAAATTGAAGTCATAAACAAGTATGTCAACATCCTCCAATTTTAAGAGGTCTGTGCGGTGACCATTTATATTTGTACCCTTTCTTCCTCTCTTTCCGCCAAATTTTTTATCAACTACCAACTCTGGCTTATACACATCAATGAATGGGTGTGTATTTCTTGAATACAAATGTATTTCAACACCTGTAACATCTTCATTTTCTGTAATGACCTTCATAACCTTAGCATTGAGCAACCCAGAATGGATAGCCATTGGGATCTCCATCTGCTAGCATTGTGATCATGAGACCCTCCTTAATATCCTGTACTGAAACCCTGTAAAGGTCTTCCATGGCTTCACATTGTGCATGAGATACTCTAGAACCAATATACATTTCTCTTTCCTCTGCCTGTGGAGAATTAATAATGCCTTGAGATTGTTGTTGTTCAACAATGTTTCTTTCCTCATGTTCATTTGAAAAATTGTGTGCCCAAATAAATGGATTTTTGAAAGTTATATCTTCATTTTTTGTAATTGAAATGATATTACTTTCATTATTGAAAAAAGACTCCCACCAAACTGAATCAACAATATCAAAGTACTCATATGTATATATAATACAATTTTTAATTTCTTCTAGGTAATAAAAATAATTTATATCTCTATTCTGTCTACGTGCTTTATGAACTTCAGCAACTAATTTTAATAACAATATATTTGATGAAAATATTGGATGATCTAGAATGAACTTCAAAAATTCAAAACCTGATGACGGTTCCCATTCTACAGTAGTTGAATACTTCTTGCCCCATATTAGTTTTTTCCCATCAATTTTTTTGATACGAATTGATGTTGAAAGCTAATGTCATTAAGTTTTTCAATGCATTTCTCCTCATCATGTGATCCCAAAATAAACCTTAGATGTCAAAAGTTTCTTCCAACACATCAAAAGTAGACTCTGGCATGTATGATTTGTTATAATTAATAATGCCAAACTCCCAACTTCCTTCCTCCTCAATGTGACTAAAAAACGACTGAACATCTGATCAATATGGTCATGAGTGTGCTCAACAAGAAGGAAACCAACCTTTACCTTCTAAAAAAGTTTCAATTCAAAAAGCATGGTTAGATATCCAAAAATGATCTGATTTTTTCTTTCACGACAAATGTTGTCCAACTGTAGATACAAAACTTCAGGAAGATTACTAGACCAATGAGAAAGAACATCATGAATTATGGTTATTGTCATATTTCAATCATTATGAATATTTGGAGCTATGAAGTATACCCTTGGCAGCATTTTCCCATTGAAGGCCATACAACCAACCAAGTGATACTAAATAAAATTTTCCTCCTATAAATTTTTGGGTGTGCAAACAAAATGTGGTAGTAGTGCTTTCTTCTGGTCCATACCATCAATTATCAAACCCAAATATTTATTCGTATTATCTTAACACTTCTTTTGATTCTTGTACAACCTTTTCATTTCACTTGTTTGTTGGTCGCGATGCTCTTAAAGTGATTTGACAATGGAATCTACACAACATAAAAGAAATTCATTAAGAAGTATGCTTTCATAGTTGATTACTATACAATTTTAAAAGCTAAAGTTATGAATGCTTACCTTTTTCTAACCCTTCACATTTATCCCTTTTTTATTTAAGAGAAGCACATGTAATGCAAATCCCCATCCTTGTCTTCTTAGGAATATGGGCATTGTTGAATCCTTTCTTCCATGTCTTCACAAAATATTGATATGTAATAAATCAACCATGTCCCTCAGCACCTTTTGCATATTCTTTGTATAAGTTGTAGATTTCTCATAATGAGAAATTATTTGGAATATGTATTATCTCTCTATTTGGCATACACGCTCCATGCTTTGAAAAGAAATATTTCATCCATGACATTGCAGTATTTGATAATGGCCCAAATTGTCATTTATGACGTACTTCTGAATAAATTGTGGTATCCTTTTCCAAATTTTCTTGCATGATTTTATTCATTGACAAATATATCTTCCTTTTCTCAAATGCGGACTTGAAATCCATATGTTTCAAGCAGTCTTTTTGACAAAATTCACTTGAAATAAGATCGCTGATAGAACTTCTTCCCATCAGATATTTTTCTCTACCCCTTGTATAACTAGAACATCTTAGATTGATACGAAAAGGTCTGCTCCTACTCCTCAATACAATATTTCCTGGTAACATCTCCATCTTTGGATCATCATTTGTATAAAACACATATTTCATTAAATTTGGAATTAAATAGTGGATCTAGAATTTCAAAATAACAAAAAATTCCAATTCTAGTGATGTCCTTATAATAAAAAATTGCCAACTTTAATGAAATATGTGTTATAATCATTTTCAGCATCATTTTGAGTAGTGTTATCCTCACTATGATCATTTGTGCTTTTCAAATAATGACTTGGAGGATATTCTTCATCTTTCCCTTCTTCAACACTACTATCATAGTCCTTAGAATTAGGACTAAATGGAAAATTTGACTCGATGTTTATTGGATATTCTTCATCATGTGCATTGTAAGTGATGCTCTGATAGTCCATATGACTAGGACTACGTCGAAAATTTGACTCTTTACTTTTGAAAATTCATCATCCTGCCCTTCGTCATTGCTACTCTGATAGTCGTTAGGATTAGGACTAAGTGCTTCATCATGTCCTTCATCATTACTACTCTCATAGTCCATAGGATTAGGACTAGGTGGAAAATGTGACTCTCGATTTATTGTAAACTCTTTATCCATGCCTTCAACACTGCTTCTCTCATGGTCCATGGGATTAGGATTAAGTGGAAACTGCGACTCTTTATTTATTTGAAAATATTCATCATTGTCTTCATCACTATTCCTCTCATAGTCCGTAGGATTAGGACTAAGTGGAAGCCGTGACACTCTATTCGTTTGAAATGATTCATCATGTTATTCATCACTGTTTCTCTCATAGTCCATAGTATTAGGACTAAATGGACACCGTATGTTAGGTCCCTATACTATTAGTGTAACCCTTTACTGTTATTAGTACAACCCCCTTATTATATTATTGTGCCCATGTAGTCCTCATATTATTATTTTTGTGCCCTTACATTATTATTGTTATGTCGTCTCTGGTTATATTATGACCTCTTAGAATCCTATATATAGAAAGGAGTTCTTGTCATTGATATCATCTGAGAATTATTGATTTGTGTAATGTAAAGGAGGTTTCCTGCTCGAATAGGCTTATTTTGAAGGCTTTTATCTATATTTTCTATATTTTTGTGAGCTGGTTTCATAACATTTGGTATCAAAGCTTAGGATTCTAGGGTTTTGCTACTCCAAACAGGTCATCGTGGAATTTTCACTATAACGAATTTTTCGCGATGTTTCAGAAGCTAAAAATAAAACCCATTTGAGATGACATCTCACTGAACCTCGGGTCCGAATTTCTGATCTTGTCTCGCTATATTTTCAGAGATAGGATCTAAGAAATTTAGGGTTTTTGCAAGCTCTAGAATTCCATATCAAACAAGCCATTGTGGAATTTTCTCTATATTTGTTTTTCTACAAAGTTGTAGACACTGAATTTAAAGCCCATTTGAGCTAAAAACTTGGCAAAGCTTGAGCTCGAATTTTAGATCTTGTTTTGTTATATTTTCGTAGATATAGTCCGAGACATTTAGGGTTTCTGTAGGCTCCCTAATTACATCCCAAATAGGTGACCTCGGGAAAATCATCATAACTTCCTCTTTGAGTATCAGATTGAAATTTTGTAAGGAGGTACATAAAGAGCACAAACTGTATCTTTCTGTGTATCAGTTTCAGGTCCTAAGGTTGAAACAATGACACGTGAAACTTCATACATTTTTGCTATACGGAACTAGTCTATAATTAGGTCATTGTGGGAGATTTAACATGACTCTTCCATGCATAATCCAATATTGTTAAGACTTGAGGGGTTAGAAAGAGGACACATAGGGATACTATAGGATGCAATTTCAAAACTTGGAGATCTGAAATTACAGAGTTACAGTCGTTTCATGATCGAGCGCCTAAAATCAAGACAAGGTGATGTGAGAAAGTTTGATGGCAAGGATCCATTAAATTGGATACTACAGATGGAGCAATATTTTGACCTACATGAGGTGCAACTATTAGAAAAGGTATGCATTGCATATTTATATTTAGAATCTAATCAAATTTTATGGTATGAAGGGCTTCTTTCTCGTAAACCACTTGTCACGTGGTCAATTTTCACAGAGGAAATGATAGCACGTTATGAGGATACAAAGAGAAACAATTTCTTTAGCCAATTGATAAATCTCAAACAAAAGGGTTTAATGACAGAGCACATTAAGGAATTTCAAAAATTTGATTATAAGGGTAAATGATATTCCAAAGAAGCGAAGGATTAATGTCTTCATAGGGACTTTAAATGATAACATTCAACATGAGGTTTGTCTTTGGGAACCTCATTCATTGGAAAAGGCATTCAGGTTGGCAAGAAAAATTGAAAGAGAAATTATGGAAACAAGCAATCCCACCACTCACGACTATAATTATGGAAGTGTATTTTCTCCTAGCCTTCCACAACCTGCAAGGTTTACACCACAACGATCGGAGCAAAAAGGAGAAAAAATGCTTTGTTACAATTGTGATAGAAAATACACTAAAGGTTATAAGTGTGCTGAGAAGAAATTATTTTACAAAGATTATGAAGAGGAGGAAGAAAATTATCAAGAAACGTCAAAAGAAGAGGATATACACCAGGAACCAACTCTAGAGAAAGAAGAAATGAATTTGACCATATTTTGTAAAGAATTGGCAAGAATTACCACTGCTCAAACTGTCAACATAGAAGGACATATCAAGAAGAAAAAAGTTCAAGAAGTGAAAGATCACATCGAGAAAGAAGAAATGAATCCTACCATATCTTGTAATGCATTGTCTGGAATTACCAATCCTAAAACTATGAAGATAGAAGGGCATATCAAGAATAAAAATGTTCAAGAAGTGAAAGATCACATCGAGCATCAAGAAATGAATCCGACCATATATTATAATGCATTGGAAGAAATTACCACTCCTCAAACTCTCAAGATAGAGGCACCTATCAATAAGAAAAAGATTCAAGTAGTGAAAGATAACATCGAGCATCAACAACAAGTTCTCCAACTTCTAAAGGATAATGCCACTTTGGTGTAAAATTGAATGGAACAATTGGCAGATCAACATCGCAGTGAAATAAGTTTTGATGTAGGCGATTGGGTATTTTTATGGCTAGATATGAAGAAAGCTATTTATGAGAAGGAAATGTTCGCAATACTACATGCACTTAAGAAATGGTGACCATACCTAATGGGAAGACACTTCAAGGTAAAAATGGATCATGATAGTCTTAAATACTTTTTAGAACAAAGATTATCTTTAGAAGAACATAAAAAATGGGTCGCAAATATGTTGGGTTATGATTTTGAAATCATATACAAAAAAGGGAAGCAAAATGTTGTTGCTGATGCGCTCTCAAGAGAGGATAAGGAATTGGAAGCATTGTTCTGTGCTATTTCTATTATCCAACCAAATTGGATAAACAAAGCAAGGAATGAATGGAAGAAGGATGAAGTGTGGCCATTCATTCAAAAGTTGCAAAATATCCCAATTCGAACAATATTACCAGAACTTGATGAGGAAGGAAAAATCATACTGGAACCTGGAGTAGTCACAGAAACAAGAACCTAACAACTACAAAATCGATCAATTTCAGAGTATCTCATCAAGTGGAAGAACTTACTGATCGAGATTTAGATAGGAACGCAATAAAACACAGAGATAACCATAAAGACAGATATGCAGTGGAAATAATACTTCATTTCATTACTGTAAAATACTGAAATACGCTTACAAAAAGAAATGGGAATAAACCAGCTAGGGTGATGGTAGCTTATCTCTGAGAAGAGATGTGGCGGCTACATGCCTCTGAACTGTGTTACAATGAGGCTCGAAGGCCTATTTATTGTTGAGAAACAATGGAAAACCCTTCACATCCCAAAACCTAACCCTAGAAGATGAAACGCCAAATTGTGGGCCCCGTTTGGGTAAATTGGTACATCAATTTCCCGGGGTCGTAACTTTGGCATACAATCTCTGTTTGACTCGTACGATAGCTCGTTAGAAAGATCTATCCGAGCACTACAACATTGGGAGGCAACATTGGTCCATGTACCCATGTTGCCCGAGATTCCCAAAAAAACATCGTTTAGGGCCTCAAAATGACTCCGGAAGTTCAGGACCGGAAAAACTGCTAAAAATAGTAAATTGTGCTACAATTTAGGAAACTAAAAATACTGAAAGAGACAGTTGTGGGGGTCCAAATGGGATAGGTGGGTGGCCACCAACATCCACCTGGATCATTCCTCCCCACTTAGGAAGCAATGGTCCCCATTGCGTTGAGTTCCTCCATCTGCGGAACTTGTCCTGTAATCTCTGATGTGTCCAGTAATGGTGGGAAGCATGGTCGACGATGGTCCACATTGAACATTTGGTGCAGGCGAAGGAATGGAGGAATGACGTGCTCCAAAGCATTGTTCCCCATAGCCTTGGTACTGCTGTAAGGACCATGTCGGAGTGGTCTGAGCCTCTGATGGGTTCTAGTAAGGCGTTCTTTCTGTCGATGCAACCAGACTTTTTTGCCCACCTGAAACTTGTGTGGTACCCCTGTGGGTGAGGAGAAGTCGTTCCTGTGTTTTGTCATGACTGTATCCCTTTGTTGCTGCTGCTGCATGGAGGAACCCTTTGCAGGGGTCATGGATGTAGCAACGATCTTCCCCTTACTTTGGGAGTGAACCAGACAGATGAATTTCCTAGTCTGTGATATGAGCTTGCTGCCTTTCTTGGTAGTGATCAAGGATGTGGCAGTAGGTGGGGCTACCTCTGGTGTCCTGTATAATGAATTATTCAAAGAAATAATGACAGCACGAGGCCTTGACTCATACACAGCATGTCGCCTCCACAAGTATGGCTGGCCTAATAGTACATCACAAACATCCAGAGGTGTAACATCACACAATACCTTGTTTGTGAAGGGTTTGATGCTGTAGGGAAGGCGGCACTGCTGGTGAACTTTCAGATCTCGTCCTTCGTGAAGCCACCCGATACTGTACGGCTGCGGATGCGGTGTAGTCGGTAGACCCAACCGCTTCATGACCTCTGCTGAAATGAGGTTCTTTTGGCTGCTGCTGTCGATAATGAATTGTAGCGGCGAACCCTTCACCCACATCTGTGAGTGGAAAAGATGCTCCCCTTCCTCTGGATTTTCGGGCTCATCTTTCTGGATCTTCGCGGTGGCAACAATGACGCTGGGATCCACATCAATGATCTGCTTCCCTTTGCCATTCCCCTTGTCGAGTTCTAGCTCAGGGTCGGAACATGCATCTGATTCGGAAGCCTTCAACTTGTCCACCAACGACTGCTTGGTCCGACACTCACTTGTGTTATGAGTGGGACTCTTTTGGAACTCACACCACTTTCCTATGTCCTTCTTCGGCTTCGTGGTGTTGTTCTTTTCTTGCGGCTTCGACGGGTTGTCTTGGGTCACCCCGCCTTGGCTTTGTCCTTTGGGCTTCGGACTTGCAGATCCAAAGTCTCGCTTCTTCTGTTTGAACTTTTGCTCGATTTTGACAGCGTATCGGTATGCTGTGCCGAGTGAGGAGATGTTCAAGAACCCCATCTCTTCCTAGATGTATCTGTGTAGGCAGCCGCGGTATTTGAGTACTAGATGCAGCTCAGAATCTTTGATACCCAACTGTGTGCGAAGGGTATGAAAAATGTTTGTGAACTCCGGCACATCTTGGTCTTGTCCCTGCCGCAGTGTAGTCCATTTCATGTATTTGTCCTCATAGCTTCCGACAGGGTAGTACTGCTCCTTGATGGCATCCCGGAAGTCATTCCAAGTGGGTGCGGCTGAAAATAGTGAGCCTGTACTTTCATCCTTCTACTTGCAGTAGGTTTCCCACCAGTCCTTGACGTGGGGGGCTGCTTTGAGAAGGGCGAAAACAATCTTTTCTCGATTTGAAAATTCATGAACAAAAAAATACCCATCTAGCAGATTTAACCATTTATCTACAGCATCTACGTCTATTTGACCCTCAAAGATGGGGATTTCAAAATTAACTTGTACCTTAAACGGTGCGGCGTTTCCAGAGTAGCTGTTGGAAGCCGATGCGTCGCCTCTGGGTAGCCGCTGAAGAATCTGGGCAAAGCTATCCATCATCGCATTCCTTTGCCGCTCGAGGGCTTCTTTGAGCAAGATTCTGATAGGATCTCCTGCCCCCTCGTCTCTCTTCTCATCCGCCATGGGAGGTCGTCGAGATTTGCGAGGTTGGTCTTGCAAAGGTTTGACCAATTCAAACCCTAACTCCTTATATCCCGACCTCGTTGGGGACATGCAAAGAAAAACAGAGAAAAGGCAGACCGCTCTGATACCACTGATCCGGATTTAGATAGTAACGCAATAAAACACAAAGATAACCATAAAGACAGATATGCAGCGGAAATAATACTTCATTTCATTACTGTAAAATACTGAAATACGCTTACAAAAAGAAATGGGAATAAACTAGCTAGGGCGATGGTAGCTTATCTCTGAGAAGAGATGTGGCGGCTACATGCCTCTGAATTGTTCTGAATTGTGTTACAATGAGGCTCGAAGGCCTATTTATTGTTGAGAAACAATGGAAAACCCTTCACATCCCAAAACCTAACCCTAGAAGATGAAACGCCAAATTGTGGGCCCCGTTTGGGTAAATTGGTACATCAATTTCCCGGGGTCGTAACTTTGGCATACTATCTCTGTTTGACGCGTACGATAGCTCGTTAGAAAGATCTATCCGAGAACTACAACTTTGGGAGGCAACATGGGTCCATGGACCCATGTTGCCCCAGATTCCCAAAAAAACATCGTTTAGGGCCTCAAAACGACTCCGAAAGTTCAGGACCCGAAAAACTTGTAAAAATAGTAAACTGTGCTACAATTTAGGAAACTAAAAAGACTGAAAGAGACAGTTGTGGGGGTCCAAATGGGATAGGTGGGTGGCCACCAACATCCACCTGGATCACTTACCCACTGAATATTCCACATGGGAGGACAATAATTTTATAAATAAGCATCAAGAACTACACAAGCATTGAGGACAACACTTTCTAAAGGAGAGGGGCATGTTATGTCCCCATACTACTAGTGTAACTCCTTATTGTTATTAGTACAACCACCTTATTATATTGTTGTTCCCATGTAGTCCCCATATCATTATTATTGTGCCCTTACATTATTATTGTTATGTCAACTTTGATTATATTATGACCCCTTAAATTCCTATATATAGAAAGGAGGTCTTATCATTGGTATCATCCAAGAATTGTTCATTTGTGTAATGTAAAGGAGGTTTTCCCTTCGAATAGGCTTATTTTAAAGGTGTTTATCTATCTTTTCTATCTTTTTGTGAGTTGGTTTCATAACACCATCACACTCTATTCATTTAAAATTCTTCATCATGTTCTTCATCAATACCATTCTCATAGTCCATAGGATTAGGACTATGTGGACACCGTGACACTCTATTCATTTGAAATTCTTCATCATGCTCTTCGTCACTGTTGCTCTCATAGTCCATAGGATTAGGACTGAGTGGACACCTTGACACTCCATTCTTTTGAAATTATTAATCATGCTTTTCATCACTGCTGCTCTCATAGTCCATAGGATTAGGACTAAGTGGACACCATGAGGCTCTATGCATTTGAAATTCTTCATCATTGCTACTCTCATAGTCCATAGGATTAGGACTATGTGGAAACTGTGACTCTTTATTTATTTTAAAGTATCCATCATGCTCTTCATCATTGTTGCTCTCATAGTCCATAGGATTAGGACGAAGTGGAAACCGTGACTCTTTATTTATTTGAAATTCTTCATCCTGTATTTCATCATTGCTGCTCTCATAGTCCTTAGGATTAGGACTAAGTGGAAGATTTGACACTCTATTCATAGTGGATGAATTTATGTTATATTCATCAATATGAATAGAGTTTTTATGCGACGAAGATGTTGATGCCTCAGAAAGTGAAACTTCACTATCAGAAGAATCCATGCCTTTCAAACAGAAGAGGTTGAATTATACAAATGCACTCTCTTCTAATGATAATATATAGTTTAAAAAATGAAAATTTCCCTCCAAATTTTTTTGCCAAATTTTTTCCCTCCAAAGATTTTGTTTCATGTATTTTCCTCCATAATTTTATGCTACAATTTACTGAAAAAAATCACCTAAAATTTTCCTATGAAATAAATATTTTAAACTAAATATTTAAATTAAAATTGTAAATTAAACCTTTTACCTAAATTTTTTTTTACTTAAACTATATAATATTTACTAGACAATTGAATGTTTTTTTTTAATTTTTATTATATCTTCTAAAACAAATTAATACCACATTCACCTTGCTATAAAACAATTTCGTAATTTTCACTTTATCATGGTTTACTATATCGCCATAACATGAATTATATTTTGAAGTCTTTATAAAAACAAATTAATCCCACATTCAGCGTGTGGTAAAACAATTTCGTAATGTTAGTTTTATTATAGTTCCCTATATCACCATAACAAAATTTACATGTTAAAGTTTTTATAAAGATAAATTAGTCCCACATTAACCGTGCAGTAAAACAATTCCGTAATTTCCGCTATAACATAAATTTCATTATCAATATTGCTCACATCACATCAAGGTTTTTCGAGGTTCGTTAAAATACTTGTAGCAAATTTGTGGAGTAGCTACATTGCTATCGAAAACATATTCAACATAAGATTATCGCATTTGATAGGTTAGTTTCTCTTTTGCTGTGTGCAAGTTTTAAACTTCATTAGGTTCAATGATTTATTTTTTAGAAATTAAAAATTTTAATGATACAGATTTACTAACTATGTCCGCAGCTGGCATGGTGGGCCATATCATGCTCCCTGTGGCCCAACAGGCATGTGGGGGAGGAGCAGGGGGCTGGCCATGTAGACCCTTGCCCCACTTTGGTGGCCGAACGACCAGCCGCGGTGGCAGGTTGTTGGGTAGTCGAGGTGGGGCAGGGAGGTGGACACAATCAGCTTGCCACCCTGGGGGGGCTTTGGGTCGTCTAAGTGGAGCAGGGGTTCGGGTGCCAGAGCCCCCACCCCACCTTGATGGACCATTGGGCCGATTCTTGGAATCGGCCCACCACCCAAGTCGGTCGTTCGGTCACCGAAGTGGGGCGAGGTTTGGGTGGCCAACCACCCCACCCTTCCTTGGAAACCTAATGATCAGCCCGCCACCCCGAGCGGTCATTGGGCCGTTGAGGTGGGGTGACAAGGGGCTGTATCTTTAAAATTTCTTATTTTTTTAAAATGGTTATGTTTTAAAAAATCATTTATCATTTATCATTTTTTTTTAATTTAATATATTACTTTTTGTAATTTACTGATCTATATATGTGTATTTTTTTGCAAGAAAATGGCATCAAGGAAGATTTATGTGAATATTTCTGGACCAAAGACTGCTAAAATTAAAGGTGGATCCTCAAAAAGCACTGTTGAACAAACCAAACATGAGCTGATAGCTACAAATCTTTCAAGTGCCTCAAACGATAAGAAGATGATTTCATACTGGATGAAATAAAAAGAAGTGAGACTTCCAGAAAATGTATGGTATGTGAAAGAAAGAGAAGGTGGAGATATGCAACTATATCTATATGTTTATATCCCTAATGATAGTGGAATTTATGAGGTGCTGGGAAAGGTCATAAACATGTGTTTGGTACCAGACACTAAAGTTGTTTATATACATACAAAACTGCCCAGGTCACATGACAAGATTAAATATCAATTATCATATTCATTATATGACACGAGAAAGGTATCTACAATTTTGTGTAAAAAATCATAAATGAAATTGCAAAAGATATCGTAAGTATTGTTATTTATATTTGTGTTTTGTGTTATTGTAACTTCCTTATTATATCTTTATAACTTAGTTTTTATTGACATAAGATATTTTGTTAGAAATTTTTTTGTTGAAAGTCTTTTAATTATGTTGGGAGGCATTCATTTCATAGAGAAAGATATTATGAATGTTGTCAACAGTTTATACTTAGGGTCAGAAGATATGGAAAAGAAAAAAAAAGTAGTAATTCATGATGCTACAAAACTACATCTAAGGGATGAGAAAAAAATGGCTCTAGTGGATAAATCTAGAAAAGGTAGACATGCTACTTTTGAAGATGAAGAAGTTGAAACTGACATTGAAGAATATGTTGTCGTTATTGAGGATGACATTATAACTGATGTTAGAAAGGAGAAGAGACATAAAATACCAAAAGTAACAATGCCCAGGAATGTCTCTATTCTAGTTAATGATGAGAATTTTAGGAGGAAGAAAAGTAAAGTTGAACATTCTGAAGTAGTCATTACCGAAAGTGAAGATCCTAGTGAAACTTCAAAAGAAAGTAAGGAAATAATTACACCAGGAGCTGATTAGGAGGATGGCGTTATTAAAACAAAACAAAATTCCATTCGACAGAACTTGACAAAGAGAAAATTAATTGAGGGTGGTCGTACATTTCAGCTTAATGTGAGAAAAATCTATAAGGCAAGTGAAGGACAATGTAAATATCAAATCAGAAAGCCATAGTACCTGCATGTTCACAACTTGAAGACATTGATGAGGTACAATCCATATGCTCATGTGGTTAATTATGTGTTTCTTGTTGATCCATCTCAAGTTCCCAACAAAGAGGCATTTGATAAGTCAAAAAAAAATTAATACAATTATTATCTGCTTTGGGGAAACCATTATGTAGAAGCTCAAATACAATTGATGGATGAATATCCCAATATCCCACATTTTGAAACAATGAAACATATCATTTATGATGGTTTATCATATACAAAAGCAAAGTTATTGGCATGGGATCATAATTCAGATAATGAATATAGGATGTCTATGAATTTCATCCATAGGGTTAGATTTATTCATAGTAAATTTGAAAACCAACTCAAATTGATGAGAAAATCAATTCAAAAGGTGGCAAAGTAAATACTGATATATTCATAGGTATCGATAACACTCTCCAGTTGGTATTTAGAACTGGAGAGATATGGGA
Source organism: Pinus tabuliformis (assembly GCA_031772625.1). NCBI lineage: Eukaryota > Viridiplantae > Streptophyta > Pinopsida > Pinales > Pinaceae > Pinus > Pinus tabuliformis. The sequence continues at coordinate 225,176,656 of CM062815.1, read as the reverse complement.
TTTGATTAATGATATTTTAGCATGTGGGAGAACATTGGCATTAAAATTTAGAAGTCCAAAATGTCTAAACCATTGATATGTAGCAACAGTAAATCAAGTCCTAAAATGAAGTAGCTTTGAGAAGATATGACTATCACACCTTGGAGAGAATTGCAAGCAGTGAAGGATGAAAAACTTGTCAAAGAAATATTATCTCGTGTGAGGTCAGGGGAATTATCATTTGAGGAAATGTATGAGGAATTGAAAATGTACGTTTGTTGAATTATTTTTACTTATTTTTAGATTATAATTTTCTTTTAAATATAACATATTGTTCTTGGTAGTATTTGTTATACATATCATTATATTAACTTTTTTTACTTTATCTATCAAGTCACAAAGTTTACATGAAAATACAAGAACAAATGGTTAAATTGTTGAATGAAGATAATTGGGATGATGTTGTACGCAACCATCCATATTCAAGTTCTACATTAAGAGTAAAAGATTTTTATCTTGCATTTAAAAAGGTTTGTTGATTTATACATTCATTTTTATTCATTTGTATATTTTTTTATTTTATAACTTATACATATATTTGTTTATTTTTGTAAATATGAGGAAGGATGCAAAAGGAGCACCAGATAGTTTCAGAACCTTTATTAAAAAAATTAAGATCGAAAGACTGAAGAAGCAACATCTTAGGAATGTTGAGCTTAATCCAACTCTTACTCATTTCATTTTGAATAGGCTTGAAACTATTCAATAGCAAGTAATACAAGGCGAATGTGAAGACATCTCTAAACTCATACCTACAAGGGACTATGCCCTAGTTATTGCAGATATTCCCCATGGTTTCAATATCCAAAAACATTTACTATGATAGTGACCCTTATACTTATCAAGCTCTTAGTAAAGTGGTTGCTGGATTTGTAGAAGTCACATCATCACCATTATAGAGATTTCTGACATTTCATTCAGACACACAATTGGCAATGTTATTGTCAAGCTTCAAGGGGAAAACAAACTCAAGGATGTAGCTTACATGGTAAGATGTTGAAGATAAACCATTTATAAATGATTGTGAGTTCATCCATATTGAGAGTTGGGCAAAAGATGATAACTATATGTCTATGCTTTTTAATCGAGTAGATGGAAAGAGTCGTAGCCAAGTACTGGCTTATGATGTTGTGAAAAAACTAACATATGAAGTCAAGGAAGAAAAAGGGGAGGTAGTTAACATTTATCAAACACCACAATGATTGATTAACTATCTTATAGACATATGTTCAAATGAAGGAGATTGGGTTCCGGCTCAACTAAGTTTTATTATATAGAATTGAATTTCAATATCTTCTTTCTTAATTTATATGTCATTATTCTAATTTAATTCAATATTTCTTTTGTGCTTGATAATTAGGTACGACACTAGCATGTTGCATATCAAAAGGAAGAAATTGCATTGCCATTGAAAAAGATCCAGTACAGTGCAATTTTATTCAACAAAGAATTAATGCTCTTCAATTTCTTCCAGATGCAATGCAAGAAATTGGGTTGAAGAAAGGGGACTTTAGTGAATCACATGTGGAAAAAAAGGCAAAGGAACCTCAACCACCATTACATAGAATGATTGGAAAGACATACATTGGGAGATTCACACACATCAAAGATCCATTATAAAAGGAAAATGAGAAAAATGAAGCAGAAAATATTGTGGAAGAAGACAATGATGAAACTCTAAAGGATGAAGAGTTTGGATTAAGTGATATTATTGATTAAATTTAAGTTATGCTTGGAAATAAAGCTCATTCTTTGTAACTATTAATTAGTTATACTTGTAATGTTTTGACTTTGACATTTTATGAGAACAATAAGCATTCAGTTAATGTTGTTATGTGTTCAACATTTGTATTATGTGATTTTCGCTTTAATTTTTATGTGAATCATTATATTTTGAGAAAAACAGTGATTATTATCATTTTTGACATGAAATTCATAAAAAAAACTATTATTTAACCATTTTTTGTTAAATTTTTCTTATAAAAATTGTGATTTTGACATGTCATTTCTAGCAAAAAATTATCAAAATGTGTAATTTTTTAGTTATTTTTATGTTGAAAATGGTTATTTTTATGTTAATTGTTAAAAATTATTGTTTTTTTAGAGACAATTATTTGATGTGCATTGAAAATTAATTAACGATATATAAATATGTAGAATATCGAAACTTTAAAATATCGACCTTCTTCTTTAACTATGCAAAATAATAAAACTCACTATAAGATATATATATATATATATATATATATATATATATATATATATATATATATATATATATGAAGAAGAGGACCACTTCAAAAATTGTTAAATTTAGAAAATAGTTATTCACATTTAATACATTAGAAAAGTTAAAGTAAAAAAATAGGTTTCTAAAAAAAAGGCCTGATGCAAAATCAAACTTTTTAAAATCGGCATGCAAATCACTGACTTTAAAAGGTAGTGTACATAAAAAAAAAGGAAATTAAAGTGTCAAAAACTATGCTAAAAAAATTATGTGTATTCTGCATCACCACCTTTTAAAATCAAGTCACTTTTTTGCTACCTCTAGGAAATGGGCAACTGTATCAGTTCTCGTTTCAAAGTTTACATTGTTTAAACTAATTAAGAAAATAATGTATTTATCACTATGACAAAAAAAAGTAAATATTAGTAAAGAAAGTAAATTCAAGAAAATAAATTGGCTAGTCTAGTCTAGTAATTCATAATGGCCCCTTATTCTTGGGTTCCAACTACATTAAAACTATATTAACAATGTTATAACACACTCAATTCGTATATGGTATCACTTTTTTCTTTAAAATAATTAAAGTGTTTTACAACTTATTCACTCCACAGTGGTTAGCTAGAAAGTTGCTCTTATCATAATATATGCAAGAGTTGGGATCCAATCCAAATTTAGAATAATAAACTAATCATAATAAAGTTTATAAATGTTGGGATTAGTTTTCAGCAAAATAGTCATCATAATAAACCTTATTTTGGTCGAGAAAAAAAAAATCTATCATGGAATAATTTTACGATACTTTTTCTCCATTTTGACAAATAAGAGTAGTCAAAAGTGTTTTTTATCATTTCCCTTTAATTTTTTAATTTTGGAAATTTTTTTAAATTGTTTTTACCAATTTTTACACGAAAATATATGTTCAAGTAATTCCTTCTTAATTGAGATAATATAATGAAAACATGAATTATGTTCCTTTGTTTCCCTAGATGGATATTGTCCTATCTGTCCCACAAAAAATGATTTGTAGGGTCTAGTCAATGCACGATGAACATGCCCACACAAGAGAAAAACACATTGCCAAGCTATAAAATCTTCCTATATTTTGTGAGCTCATGTTTTGGCATGATTTTGGCCACTTCATAGGTCAAGTTGGTTATCCCTAGTATTCCACCAAGCGTGATGCAACTCTGAGTGGCTCCTCAACTCTATTTATCAACTTGAGGTTCGTACAAACTTTGACGTGACAATATTGAATACACAACAGATGGAATTCAAATCATACCACCCTCAACTAGATCATTTGATCATTAGGGTTCCAAGATCATTCTTCTACAGAGTTAGGATAATTAACTACTAAAATTTCAATTCAAAAGCTAGCCCTAGTGTAGAAAAATTAAATGATTTTCAAATCCAACTTATAAAATCTATCCACATGTAGATTCTCCTGAATTAATTCATGAAAAACACACAAGAGTTATGTCACATGCAGAAAGGAAACTACACTAATTTCAAGAAACCATCTAGCTATCAAACTCACTTGAAAACAGAAGATTATTCTACCAACTCAAAACTCAATATTTCATGCATCCTTTATCTGATTCACACTTGCATATTATGTAATGTACTATTTTCCAAATCCGTGGCGAAGAACCTAATGATATTTTCTCTTCTAAGGAAGCAAAAGGAGTGTAGGAAATGGCCTAGGTGGTACCTCTAATCATGGAGTCCAAGCTGGGGGGTTAACCTATTCCTAAGCTAAGATACATTGGCATTACAGGTCAAAACAAGGACAAAATAAGCTATTATAGGCATGCTACGGAAGCAACTATAGGATTCTTGTATTGCTATAGGAAGTTCTGGAATGCTACAAGAAGTCATGTAGTGCTACAGGAAGTTTTTCAAGAGGGTTTGGAGGGTAAGGATGATGGGATAAAGTGATGGAAAGATGGAGGAAGGTTGTTGTGGATGGATGGAAGGTGACCAACACTCCTAGCGAAGCTCAACAATTCAGGAAGGCCAACTTTAGACTAAGAGGGTTTCTCACAATGACCAAAAAAGTAGAGATTAAGGCAATGGTTGGGATTCATCAAAAGGGAGTGGAGAAGTCCTGGATGGAGATGGTGAAAAAGTCCCTTGTGTGTAGGTCCAACAGCCCTATAACATCACATGCACCTGTTCTTCTTTCCATTTGAAAAATATTATAACCAATGGTGGAAAATATGAGTTGAATTTGGAAACTATCTAACTGATGCTAAAGCCTATGATCTATGTAATGAATTGACTTAGAAGCTACAACAATCATTTGTGGAACAAGATAACAAATGTAGATATTTTTCCAAGAAATCATAAGCAAGAGATCATGACATAATGTTTTTGGGATTTGATTGTGGGTTCCTTTAGTCAAGCTCCCATGAGAGAGATGAGATAGAGACACAATCATAGGCTTTTTAAGGAATTATATTCTACTAAAATGCAACAACTAATAAAAATTATAAGATAAAGAAGAATATCAATACACAAGAGGGAGCTAAGCTACTGGGGTTAGGCCCAAACCCAGGAGCCTCAGCCATATGAACTAACTCAGTGATGGAGCAATAAGAAACTTCTCATTATAATTGCATAAATGTCAAATAAATCACATAATAAGTCAAAAATAGCAGTCACAAGTGCTTGAGCTCAATAGATTCTTAGCTGCAAAAAAAATCGAATCTTAATGAGTTCCTTGGCATGTTTATTTATTCAAAAGGGTATCTATCAACAACTCCCATTAAAATAAAGATGTTTGGATCCCAAAACTTGAGAAAGGTAGATCTAGATCTTCCTTGAATTGCACTAGCTTGGATTCCAATGACCTCATCATGTTTGGTTGCCAATGAATCCGAGTTCATGAGAGACAAAGTGGTGATCTTGGATGATTGAAGGAGTTAAGGAGGTATAAAACCTCCTAGAATCTCTCTCTGTTGTCTACTCAGAGTTCATGCATTGATATTATCTAAAAAATGTCCCAATTCCTACATTTAAACCATGTTAGGCCACATGACATAGAAACACATCTTCTATCCTTTTCACTAAGCATAATATAACAAAAATTGTAAATAAATGTGAGAAAGAGATAATCCTACAGCTGAAGGATTGAATTATGACCCTTGTAATATACCTATTGATGAGCCTAATCATCACCCCCTACTGAAGTTTTTTCTCATCCTCTTAGCAACTCAGTCATTTATGTTCATTTATTTCATGGCCCTCGTGATCTCTCGAACACCCCAGGGTTCTTGAGATGGTGTGCCTTATTGAGTGTAAAAGCCTGCATCCTTTTCTATGTTTGTCCACTCCTTCCTCTCCTCTTCCTCATCCCTTCCATCTTGTAGACTTAGCAGCAAAGGTAGACTGAGCGTGAGTCCAATCCAGTTGATTTTCAATTTTTTCATGATTATTTTGTACAAGGGGTGTCCTTTCCAATGCATTCCTCAACCTTTTAGGAGAGTGATACTCCCTAATCTGGAGATTGTGGGGTAAGGCATTACATCTTCTCTAGCATGCTTGCCAACATTCTATCCCTAACCACCTGAGTGTATCTTTAAAATGTGAGATGGCTTGCTCTTCGGTGGAAAGGTATCTGGGTGCTAGATTAGCATCATTGGAGATGATGTTATGATTACTAATGAAAAAAATTAGGCTTATCTTCTTTTGTGTGATATATAGTGCTTCCTTTTCTTCCTTTGCCATTATTTTCTTTACTTCCTCAACTCTAGCTTCCTAATGAGTCATCCAAGATGCTAGGGCCGTCGGTTTCATGTCCGCTAACTTTGCATTGGGGTCCCAAACATTCATATCATTCAAGATTAGGTTATTCATGTAGAACTCAGCCAAGTTTTCTTTGTCTTCTATGCTACTTTGGTCACATAATTCAATGAATGTTTTGTAGTCTTTAAATGTCATGGATCCATGTTGTGCTAGGGTCTTAATTTGGAATTTCATCCACTTCCCTTTCAAAAAGAGTACATAATACTTGGATGCATGTCCCCACTGTAATGCCTCCATGGAGAGGCTCTCCATTGTGGCGAGTTGGGTTTCCTTCTCCTGCAGCTTCTCCCTCAACCATTTGTTCTCTACCTGTATTTTTTACCTCATTGTGGTCTCTCTCTCTCTTAACTCACTCAAATATTTTCCCATTTGAAGGACCTTCTCTTCCATGAGACCCACATCTTTCCTTCCTTTTGTACTTAGCAATCTGAATTCATATGTAGGTTCTTCCTCTTTCTGCTTCAAGTTCAAAGAAAAGTGGGATTGCAAATTCTTCAGTAATAACTCTCCCTCCTTTAATGAATTTATAATGACAACTCAAATTAGGTTGTGGACAAGGCTCCTGTAGCTCTAGGAAGTCCTTCTCGAATGTTTTTTGGGAATCTCCCTTGTCCTGTAGATGTTTTGTTACCTTTGGAATCTCCTATAGCACCTTCTGCCCGTCCTATAGTACCTTTTGTTCTTCTTGTAGCACACTTTGTTCTTCCTATAGCACACTTTTATTTTCCAACAGTATGCTCTGTTATTCTTGTAGCTTCCTTTGAGCTTTAAGGCATGCTCAATTATGGAAAATTTAGAAGCGTGTTTTATGGTTTGATTTAAAGCAACAACACCTTTCCAATTTTGTTGATGACTATTGATTCCTTTTCAAATCCCTTAACTACTAATCTGGAGGCATTCGATTGCAGATTGAGTTTCCCACAAAATAATTCAATGGATAATGGTCATCCTGTTTGCCATGCCACAAAAGCATTTAGTTTGATAATGTTTATCCATACACTACAACAAAACCAGCGATTAGCGTCCCTTTTTACTTCTTTTTTTGCATCTAGAGCCCATTTTTGGTGCTATTTGCATCCATTTATCAAATATGGTGCAAAACTTGACACAAAATTTGCATCAAGTTTTGCACCAAATCTTACACCAAGTTTAGCACCAGGTATTGCAATAGGTTTTGCACCACGTTTTGCACCAAATTTTATGCCAAGTTTTGTGTCATCCTTTGCACCAGGTTTTGTTCCAGGTTTTGCATCAATTTTGGCATCTATTTTTGTTTGACATACTTTTGCATCCTCATTTGCATCCACTTTTTGCACCTACACTTGCATCAACTTTTGCATCGACTTTTGCATCCTTTTTTGCATCCTTTTTTAAATCATTTTTTGCATCCATTTTTTCATCCATTTGTGCATCACTTTTGCGCCACGTTTTACATCGAGTTTTGTGTCTAGTTTTGCATATAATTTTGCATCTCCTTTTGTTGCATCCACTTTTCCATCTTGTTTGGCATCCATATTTACATCCTCTTTTGCATCTATTATTGTACCCACTATTGCATCTAATATTTTTGTGCCACAATTGGCGCCTAGTTTGGCACCTCCTTTTTCACCCACTTTTGATTATAATTTTGCATCCACGTTTGCATCCTCATTTGCATCTAGGTTTTCATCAACTACTACATCTATTTTTGCATCCCTTTTTGTATCCAATTTTGGACCAAGATTTGCATCGGGTTTTGTGTCTCGTTTTGCATCTACTTTTGCATCGACTTCTATTGCATCCACTTTTGCATACAATTTTGCATCCACTGTTACACCCATTTTAAATTTCACTTTTTGCATCCCTTTTTACATCTTCATTTGCATCATACTTTGATTCTTTTTTTTCATCTATCATTACATCCACTTTTGTTATGCCATAATTTGCACCATGTTTTGCACTCACTATTGTATCCATGTTTGCTTCCAATTTTGCATCCATGTTCACATCCTCTTTTGCATCAAATATTGCATCTATTTTTGCATCCACTTTTGTGTCAGGTTTATGCATTGGGTTTTGCATCTCGTTTTGTATCTACTTTTGCATCTACTTCCATTGTATCCATTTTTTTCATCCAATTTTGTTTTGCCTATTGCATCAATGTTTGCTTCCACTTTTACATCCATTTTTGCATCTTATTTTGCATATTTTTTGTCTATTGTTACATCCACTTTTGTTGCACCATATCTTGTGCCTACCATTGCAACCATATTTGCTTCCACGTTTGCATCCACATTTGCATCCTCTTTTGTGTTCAAGTTTGCATCAGATATTGTGTATGTTTTTGCATCCCCTATTGTATCCACTTTTGTTTCATCCATTTTTGCATCTACTTTTGTGTCCGTTGTTGCATCCACATTTGTTTCACCACAGTTTGTGCCAAGTTTTACACCTACCATTGGACCCATGTTTGCTTCCACTTTTGCCTTCATGTTTGCATCCAAGTTTGCATTGACAACTGCATCTACTTTTGCATCCACTTTTGTGTTAGGTTTTTCATGTTGTTGTGCATCTACTTATGTTGTATCCACTTTTCATCCAATTTTACTTCTATTGTTGGCCCCATTTCTATGTTCGCTTTTGCATCCCTTTTCCAACACTCATCATATTTTCTGCATTGATGATATTCCTTATGGCATTGACAATTATGAACAATTGATGACAATGTCAATAATATTGACAATGATGAAAATGAAGATGATGGCGATGACATGAATTGTGATTATGATGATAAAGATGATAGTGGTTACAATGACATTAATGATGATGATAGCAATGATTATGATGATGACGACGCTAATGACCTTGGCGAATCTTCCCAATTTTAGATGTTGTCATTGTCATAATCATAAGCATTATCTTTGGTGTCATCATCATCATTTCATCTAGGTCATCATCAAAAACAATAATGGCATGAATGATGATGATGATTACAACAATGTTGATAGAAATTACATTAATGATGATGATGGGGATGATAAAAATGACAATGACGATGATAATGGTGGTGATGATGATGATCATCGATCATCTCTCAAAAATAGAGTTGTTATTTCTCTTACGTATATCAATGTGTCCTAAACAACCCTTTTCTAGCACTGATCACATTTTTTGGGTTGATGATATTTCTTACAACGTCTATAATTATAAACAATTGCAAACAATGTCCATAATGATGATGATGATGGAGCTGATGATGATGGCATGAATGGTGATTATGATGATCATGTAATGATGGCAATAACGATGACAAGGATGATGGTGATGATGATGACAATGATTATGATAATGAGAATGAACAATTACTAGTTTCACTACCATCTTCTGGATACATATTACTATCATACTTTTTAAATTTTCTGTCTCTCTTGAGGTATCTTACTATAATGGTGTTGTCAACACTAGAAAGATATCTTGTTGTAATGGTGGTTCTAATGTTAGCACTAGCAAAGTTTTTGTTAAATTTTGCTTAAAAAAAATCGATTTATGCAATTATTTTGACAATCTATGTAAAAAAGTAAATAACATCCAATTATTTTGACTGTATTCCCATTGATTATCATGAATTCACCAGTCTGAAGACCATCTTCTACATACATATTATTATTAAACTTTGTGCATTATATCCCTCTTATATCTTGTTGTAATGGCAGTATTAGCACTAAAAAAATATCTTGTTGTAATGGTGATGTTAGCATTAGCACTAAAAAAATCACTAAAATTTGGTTAAAAAATGTTTATCATTTATTTATTTTTAATTTGGGAAATTTTTGTTTTTATTTTTTTTGTTTTTAATTCTATTTTTATGCAGTAATATTTTTTTTGGTTGAATTTTGGTAGTAACTAGTTTTTGGTCGAATCATATGTATTAACCATGTTCTTTATGCTAGAAGTCTAATTGTTGGGACAAAATTGCTCTTTCAAATAAGTTGCAAAAGCTATTTTACATCCATTGTTGCACCCATGTTTACACCCACTTTTACATCCCTTTTTGCATCCTATTTTTCATCTTCATTTGCTTCTTTTTTTGCATCTGTCATTACATCTACTTTTGTTGTGACAAAATTTGTTCCATGTTTTGCACATACTGTTGTACCCACGTTTTCTTCCAATTTTGCATCCATCTTCACATCCTCTTTTGCATAAAATATTTCATCTATTTTTGTATCCACTTTTGTGTTGGGTTTTGCATCTCATTTTGTATCTTCTTTTGCATGTACTTCCATTTCATCCATATTTTGCATCCAATTTTGTTTCTCATGTTGCACCCGTGTTTGCATCCACTTTTACATCCCTTATAGCATCTTGTCTTGCATCTAAGTTTGCATATTTTTTGGTGTCTATTATTACAGCCACCTTTTTTGTGCTATTATTTGTGCCATATCTTATGCCTATCATTGCAACCCACATTTTCTTCCACTATTGCATCCATATTTGCATCCTCTTTTGTGTCCAAGTTTGCATAAAATATTGTTTATGTTTTTTGCATCCCATTTCGAATTTACTTTTACATCCACTTTTGATTTGTCTAGTTTTGCAACCAATTTTGTGTTCACTATTGCACCCATGTTTGGCCCATGTTTACATCCCTTTTTTCATCCAAGTTTTCATCCTTTTTGCATTCAAGTTTGTGTCCCTTTTTTTTTACATTCATTGGAGTATCCACATTTCTTTCACCACAATTCATGCTAAGTTTTATGCCTACTATTGTGCCCATGTTTTATTCCAATTTTTCATCCATGTTTGAGTCCTATTTTGTGTTCAAGTTTGTATGAACTATTGCATCTACTTTTTCATCCACTTTTGTTCAATTTCTATCTTGTTCTACATCTACTTATGTTGTATCCACTCTTCATCCAAATTTACGTCTATTTTTACCCCCATTTTTTTGTTTACTTTTGCATCCATTTTCCAACACACATCATATCTTTTGCATTGATTATATTTCTTATGACATTGAAAATTATGAACAACTGATGAAAATGTCAATAATTATAACGATGATGATAATGAAGATGATGACGATGACATGAATTGCGATTGTTATGATAATGACAATGATGATAAAGACAATGGGAGTTACAATGACAATGATGATGATGCTAATGACCTTGGCCATTCCTCCCAATTTTTAAATGTTATCAGGGTAAAAATCATAATAATTATCTTTGGCGTCATCTTCCAAGTCATCATCATCTGATCATCATTATCATTATTTTCATCTTGGTCATAATCAAGAACAATAATGGCATGAATGATGATTATGATGTTCATGATGAAGATGACAAAAATTATGATAAAACTTATATTAGTTATGATGATGGGGATGATGACAATTATAATGACGATGATAATGGTAGTGATGTTGATGATCATCAATCATTTCTAAAAAATAAAGTGGTTATTTTTCTTTCATATATCATGTGTCCTAAGGTTGGTGACATTTCTTATGATACCTATAATTATGAACAATTGACGACAATATACAAAATCATGATGATGATGATGATCATGAAGAAGACATGAATGGTGATTATGATGATAATGAAATGATGACAATAATGATCACATTAATGGTGGTGATGATGGCAATAATGAAGATGATGACCCTCCCTCTAAACTAGCGAGGTACTCATAATGAGACAAAAAAGTACTCTCAAGTTGAAATATTCATATAAGAAGGGATCTAGATTGATAAGCATCAATGATGATTTACATCATCATAGCCAAAATTTTGAAAATAGTAAGGCCTTGACTAACAAGTTTATCTCTCCATTAGATCAGAGCACAATGTTGGGAGGCATAAATTTGGACACCACTGCCTTTCAAGGCACTTACCCCACCAAGATGTTTAACAGGTATGTCCTCACATGATCATTTCCTAATCCACTATCATAATATTTGACACCAGATAATGTCAATCCTCATGACTATGCTTATCTTGGATTAATGTACTTGACTTATGGCGATTAGTCCTAGTCAATGTCCAAATTCTCAAAGAATATTGGTCCCAGATGTTTATCCAATCCACCATTATCCCTACTAGTGCCTTTACTAGGCTTACGATTGTTAATCCTAGCCATAATACATGACACATGGATAACATGGTGTCTACCCTCACTCCCTCTCAACCAGGGAGGAAACATCCACAAGCATAAGATTTTCTCAAGAATACCCATCATTTTCGTAGAGAATAACATCATTAATTTGTTTTCATCACATGACGACTTTATGATTAAGCATTCATAGATTTGTGGCAAAATATTTCCCCTTTTGTATTTGTGATGAAATACAATAAAAAAGTGAAAGCCAAAATCATTAAACATACACTATATTGATTTATCTAAGTCTAAACTCTAAGGTTGAAGTGAAAATTCATGTAAATCTTATATCTATGAGTTGTGCCAAACTTATGAAAACCTTATTCCCTAAGTCCTATATATAAGAAAATGAAAAAGAAATAAAAATAAGGCCAATAAATGGTAACTCATTTATTCACTCCCTCTTTGGAAAATATATGAATATATACACTCCTAGTCACACTTGATCACATGTATGTGATGGTTAAATCATGAATTTTTCTTTTCTCCTTGCATTTTCACTTCATCATTTAAGCACCTAATTGAGGATCTAAGGAATGTTTGTTTCCTAAGGCTTTCATGTCTACTCTTGGTTTACTTATGTCACACTACTGTCAATTTATGTGACATAGTGAAATACATAAGTTTGTGGAGTTATTAGAGAGGTGTATTGAGTTCGTAACCACACACACATGTATTACATCTCATTGATCCACATGTGTGGGTTGGAGACTCATTTCTTGACAACTTTAATGGAGACTACTTTGTGGCTTTAATGGTATAGCTCACAAAATATCTTGTTAAACATTTCGATTCATTCTTTCTTTTCCTCGAGACACTTATAATATTGAAGTCACTCCCAACAATCCATGGAGATGGGGAGTATAAATTACTTGTGCTAGAAATAGAATTGAGAAATAGAGGTTTTCCATTTGCGATATTGGAGTCATAGACATTGGATACATGGTAGTAGTCCTCAATGTCAATTAACTAAAATTGTATTGTCATAATGCGAAAAGAGGTAAACATATTGGTAACCTTGATGTCTTAATCATTTCAAATAATAACCATTCCACCCAAGTATCTCTAAGCATCAATCACTACTACTTGGAAATTCCTCCCCCATTTTCTAATTATATGAGGTTGAACCTCACTTAATATTTTTGCTTCTTATATCAACATTATTTATGGGTGCTTTGCATACCATTTTTATTTTAGGAGTTTGTTTTCGCTTACTATTGATGCCCCTCATGTTCCAAGACTATTTTCATAAAAAATTTACATAGAAAGAAAGTATAAAGTGACTAAAAAGAAACATGTCTCAAGATTTAAGTGCTTGGACAATTCCACTTCATGACTCCTATATTTCCTTAACCTGGGACAAAATGGTGAACTTGATGGCCTTAAGGGAAATTGATCAATGAAAATCTAAAAAAGAGGTGATTTTTGACTTTATCAGATACAATTTAATATACTAAAAAAAATATCCATAACAATTTCATCAATCAATGAATCATTAAAAAAAATATCCAAAACAATTTCATCAAGCAAAGAATCATTGCATTATAAAATACAATCTATAAACATTTTGGGAAAGTTTTGCTAAAACATGCTTAAAAATCAGCATATTTAATATTAATATTTAACAATAATATGGACAATAACACATTTTGATAAATTAAATAACATATTATCAAGCCTAAAAAATGTCACTAACTGAAAACTACAAAGCATGCAACTAATGGAAGTGACCACTCAAGGCCACCACAAGACAATTAATCTATTAAGACCAAGATTAATGGGGACAAAGATCTATAAAGGACAAAGGGAAACCTATTTTAACTTTATTGTTTTATTAGCCTGGTTCAAGATGAACATTTCAAGATATCATGAAGAACATAATTAGTTTAATTGCATTAAGAAAACCCAAGCACATTCTATAACTTAGCAAGAAAGAGATGTATAACACCCATCTCAGCAACATGACACATGACATTAAGTTACTTTACTATATATAATTTAAACTCCTATCATAAAATCACAAATTTAGCATGAATGGAATGTTTAAAATCCATTTTTATAAAAACAAAATATAATTTTTCTTATAGAAAAATATACCAAAAACTAAATATATTTTTCTAGAAAAAAAAAATACTAAAACTAAATATATATTTAAAAAAAAACTAAAACATAAGCAAACTAGAATTTGAATTTGACATTCTTGGTCACTTTCGGAAACATATGGTGGAATGTAATCTCTTTATCCTCATCTTTAGCTTTTTCCTAAAAAATAAAAGCATACAAAAGTGGGAAAGAGCCATAAAGCATGGGGAAGCTTTTTCCTAAGCACAAAAGCATCTAAAAAGTGGAAAATTCCTTTTTTATATGAGGAAACATTATTCACCCAAAAGATTTTTCCCAAATTGAACTAATGAGAAATTTTGGAAATCTTCATAGCCTCCACTTTCCTATATATTAGAGGCTTGGCCATTGAAAAAATTATGGGAATTTTGTATTGTCACGCTCTTGAGATCTGTCTTGAGAGGGAGAGTTTTGGAGCTATGAGTTGGGGGAGGTGATGTTGCAACTATATCTGATTGTTGTAACTTTCCTCCAACTCCTTTATTCATATAGATCAGTTGTTCTTCCTTCCATATGTTTCTATTCATTCTTTACTTCTTCTATTTAACTAATGTATGCATGGGTTTTTGGTTTATATTTATTTATTCAATAATATTTATATGTTTTTTATAGTTTTGATTATTAAGATATTATGTTGTGAAGGTTGCTTTATTCTCTCTCTTATGTGTAGGACCAAGCTTTGGAGCTAGCTAGGAGCGCTTCTTGGCTATACGAAAAACTCCAAGAAGACCTGCATGCGAGGACTCACAAGAATTGATTCTATTTTTCTTAATCTATACTCTACATCTTGATCTACTAAGAATCCTAAGCCTTAGAACAACCTTTCTCTTAATTGGTTTGTCCTAGGTTTCTGAGATAAACTGAGAGGGTTTTGTTTTCATCTAACCATGCATTAAATCCTACAGCAAAATGATATTTAGAAAATTTAATATATTTCACTATGTAAATGAACTTAGTAAAATGAACCCATAGAGGTGGTCATAAATGGAAATAAAAGTAAAACTCTAAACAAGAAGCCAAAAGTGGATTTAACCATGGATGAAAAATTAGGAGTAGAATTGGATGTTAAACTAGCCATCAAAACAATATGCAAACAATGACACAAAAATGTTTTTAAAGTAAAATTAAAAAAGGGTGCAACACTAGACACAAAGAAGGGAACAAAATAGGGCATATGAAAGGATATTGAATTGGGTGCAAACAAGGATGCAAAGAATGGTGTAAAATTAGGATGCAAAAAGGATGTAAGAAAAGACACAAAACAAGATGCAAAATGGGACTAAAAAATGGTGAAACCAAGGATGTCAAAGATGATGCATAACTAGATGAAAATTCCAACTAAAATCTAGGTGCAAAATGAGATGCAAATGTGGACACAAAATGTGGCAGAAAAAAGGATGCAAATTTGGAAGCCAAAAAGGATGAAAAACTAGATACCAAAAAGGATGCAAATTTGGACATAAAAAATGGTGCAAAATTGGACACAAAAGAAGAAAAAATGGTGCAAAAATGGGCATAAAAATGGCTCAATTTTGGATGCAAATTGAGATGCAACATTGGATGTAAAATGATGCAACAAATCATTCAAAACTTGGTGCAAAAACAAATGCAAAAGTAGACGAAAAAATGGCTCAAAAGTGAACGTAACAATACACACAAAATGGGATGCAAAGGTGGATGCAATATATGGTTCAACATAGGATGCAAATTTAGATGCTCAAAAGGATGAAAAATTGGATGCAAGAAATGGTGTTAAAAATGATGCTAAATTGGATGCAACAAATGATGCAAAATTAAATGCAAAATATGGTGCAAAATAGGATGCAAAAAAGGGAGATAAATAAAATGCAAAAGTGGATGCAAAAAATGGTGCAAAAATGCATGCGAAATTTGGCACTAAATCAGATTCAACATATGGTGCAAAATTGGATGGAAAAGATGGTGTAAAAAAAGGCACAAAAATTGGCACAAAAATAGATGTAAAAATAAGTACGAAATTAGAAGCAAAATATGGCATAAGACCAGATGCAAAAATTGGCACAAATTGGATGTAAAAAAAGGCGCTAAATAAGATGTCAAAGATGGTGTAAAAATCGATGCAAATTATGACACAAAAATAGAAGCAAAGAATTCCACAAAAGACGAAGCAAAAAATGATACAAAAATAGATGCAAAAAAAGGCACAAAACTAGAAGCAAAACCTGTTGTAAAACCAAATGAAAATCTTGGTGCAAAATATGATGCAGAAAATGATGGAAAATTTGGCGTAAAAAAGATGCAAAATTTGGTGCAAAAAAGGACGCTTTAAAAATTGTACAATAGAGCCAGATTTAGCGCCAGGTTGCTCATCCCAATTGAGAAAAAAATGCACTAGAATCTGGTGCTAAATCTGGCGCAAATTGCCTGTTTTGTTGTAGTGATAATTTTTCCATCTAACAACGTAAATCAGTTATGATTTCCCTGATTGGAAGTAAAACTTGTTTAATTCACACAACACAAGGGAGTAGTATTTCATCCTTCTCTAGTATATGTGTCGATTCTCAACTTAGTGTCCCATCACATTTGTATTCTTCTAATTATAGAATGGTTTTTCCATGCTTCGCGAATACTCAACTAAGGTGTTATATGCTCTTTTTAGAAACGACTGCAAGGACGCAGAATTGCAAGACTTTAGATACGCGTAGAAGGGAAAGATTTTGACATTTACCCATCTCTCTCGTGAAGGGGAATAAATAAATCACCATTTCAAGAGGGAGATTGGAGTAAGGTAAAAACCGGTTAACAGAGAAAAAGGAAAGAAGAATAGGAATTGTTTTTATTTTATACTAAAATTATGGTAGTAGGGAAACCTACTCTTAAGATAACATGATCGGGAGGAAACATTGATGCCATATGGTATGCTTCACGAGGGTAGAGGAAACCTATAGATCTTGCTTTTTCCTATAACTAATGCATATCTAGAGAGCCAACATATCCATCTTCCCCTAACTAAGTCAATGAGATTCTTGTGTAATGCAGTAGACTCGTGGGTAATCGACAATCAAATCTGTAGGGTAGGGCAGAATGAAACCATTGATTAGTTTCTCTGGTTGTTCTGGAAATAAATTGTGATTTTTATGTCTGTCGAAAGGAGATCATCATTCTATAGTCTTGAGATTCTATGTGTTGATTCCAATTCAGAACGAATTATATGGATACATGGTTATCATGTTATGAACAAAGTAAATTAATTGCAAAGTGTTGCGAAATTGTGCCCATATCCATTCAATCTGAGTTATTGAAATTGGGTTTTACCCTCTTTTGTGAGGGAAACCTGTCAAGTATGTCCTTCAAATTCTTCAATAAAATGTTGGTAGTTTCTACATTAAGGGCCTGTTGATGCCTCTAAAATTGTTGCATCAAAATTGGGGAAAACCACCCACTCCGGACCTTAGTGCAGCTCTTTTTCGTTTGGTGTGGTCGCTCCGACTGGATATAATGGGACCAGTTTCCTAGTCATGTATGAGTTGATGGGTGATTGTTTTATAATGTGTAATGAAGGTGATAAGTGTTTTATCCTACAATTCAAAAATATACAAATATGCTAATCTAACTTGGGTATCCTGTTTAACGATGCAATTTCTGATCATTCCTAAAGGACAAATAATCATATATATGGCTTACTTATTAATAGAAAGATGCATTCATATAATGATTAATTTGTTTAAGAAATTAAACAAAGTAATTATAAAAACATTATTGCATTCATCACAATATATATCACTGACATATATAATCAAATGATAACACTTCTAAAACCTTCAGAAATGATATGCCGAAGAATTGTTTGAAAAACATACATATATCAACAATAGCAAGTTTTAAGAAATATTCATTCACATAAAGAAATAAGACAAAAACAATGATAGAAGTATCGTATGAATTTGAATCCTTCCGATGTAAACATCACTCCGATTCTACTTTCCTATTTGAGAAACCTCCAGAAGATGAAAAAGTGGAAGTCTTAATAAAGCTTCTTTCACAAAAATGTAGAACCTTAATCCAATTTTGATAAAAAAAATATTTAGAAGTACAAAACTGCAACTCCCAAGTAAATTTTTTACAAATTTGAGGACCCTTTCTAAATACATGAAAGGGTCTTAAATAATAAAAATAAAAACTAACAATCAACATAAATCGCTATGAGTTGTTCTAACTGTAGACATGAAAATCTAGGATTTGCTATAAAAATAGCAGTGCAACAACGATTGAACTAATTCATTGAATCGACTTCTTTTCATGTACTTGTAGCTGACAGATTACGAGCATTAGCTGGATTTCTGGAGGTTGACTCATCCTGGAGTATAGCTGGGCTATGTAGGTGGCATCGGAGAGTTTGGGGATCATGCAGTTGACCACTTCAGAAAGGAATTTCATGGCCATCTGCTAGCTATGTGGCTTGACTAGAACAAACCAGAGTGTTTCCCATGTAAAGTTTTGGACTTATTTGATCTGTTTTTCTCTACTCGCCAACTCCTGTCTCCAATGATGTTCCAATACCTTTGCTTTCGAGAGTTTACCTGGAGAGCAATCAGAAATTAGACATATGTAAACTATTATTTACTAATTCAATCAAACCATTCATTGCAGCTCTGCATCTAGAAGTTTCTCTTTCGGCTTTCATTAGTTGGGACTCCCATCCCGAAAATAGGATTTCCGTATGCGATTCTTCTATTTTTGTCAAATTGGCAGCCATTCCTTCTACGGAATCTTGCAAAGAAAGAAAATTTGTTATCCTTTCATCTGTCTTTTCCAATTCCAGTTTGGAATCCACTGCCTTCCCAATCAGTGATGTAGAGATATTGTACAATGGGTTGGCCAATGATATGTTATGGCAAAGGATATTCAACTGCTGAGACAAGGCTTTGGTTATCTCCAAGGCTTCTTTTCTGAATTCACTAACCTGTGGATAACCCCTGTACTTTTCTATTTGTACTTTCATTTGTGCAATTTGATCTTCCTTTTCCTTATTTTCCTACTCAACTGTCGTTTGAAGCCTTGTTAGTTCTTAAGACAACTCCAGTTGTTTCTGGAGATTCTACTCATCAATCCTTTCTTTCTCCAGTTTCAACTGCTCTCTTAGCCGCTCATTTTGTTGTCTCTGTTCTACTAGCTTCTGTTCAAGCTGACTAATCTTTTGTTGTCCTTCTACCAATTGCACTTCAAGTTGAGTGATCCTTTGATCCTTTTCCTTGATTAACTGGCTGACCTCTGAGGCTTTGTCCATTAAAGATGCTATATAAGCCCCTGCATACTGAGATAATTTAGTTAAATCCTCTGAAGGATTAACTTCTGCTCTCCATACCACATTCATCATTTCGTCCCGAGGAGTTAGAAGAGATCCTTGATCAATTTTCCGCTTTTTCCTCTGTCTTTTGACCACAACCGTGTGCTTCAGACTGTAGAATGCATCTAAGGGTGGTATTTCTTATGTTCTTAGTATAATCTCCTCTGTAGCATTTTCAGGAATGATTTCTATATCCTGCTGAATCTTGGGTAGGCCACTTGTCCCTTCAATTGGAACACTAATAACCATAGGCTTTTGTGCTGCGGGCGATTTTGGTGTAGTGAGCTCTTGGGATTTATTCAGGTTTTTGATGATTAGGTCGAACTGCTCCCATTCCTTGATTAAAGCAGGATTAATTTTTATATCAATATCAAGGATCTCACTAGTTCCTTCCTTTGTCTGCTCCCTTTCAGGGCTCTTTTCCTTTTCAGGAGACTTTTCAATAGTTTTTCCCTCACAGTGGCCTTCCAGTTGCACCATAGAGGTATGATCCAGGTGGATGTTGGTGGCCACCCACCTATCCCATTTGGACCCCCACAACTGTGTCTTTCAGTTTTTCAATTTCCTTAATTATAGCATAGTTTACTATTTTTAGCAGTTTTTCGGGCCCTAAACTTCCGGAGCCGTTTTGAGGCCCTAAACGACATTTTTTGGGAAATCCACCGCCAGCGATTTTTCTAATAAAAATCGTCTTTTCCGTCGTAGTCCTCGGAGAGATCTTTCCAACGGGCTATCATGCGTGTCAAACAGAGATAGTACGACCAATTCGCGACCCCGGGAAGTTGATGTACCAACTTACCCAAAAACGGGGCCCACAATTTGGCGTTTCATCTTCTAGGGTTAGGTTTTGGAATGTGAAGGGTTTTCCATTGTTTCTCAACAATAAATAGGCCCTCGAGCCTCATTGTAACATAGTTCGAAACAATTCAGAGGCATGTAGCCGACACATCTCTTCTCAGAGATAAGCTACCATCGCCCTAGCTGGTTTATTTCTATTTGTAAACATATTTCAATATTCTCCATTAATGAAATGAAGTATTATCTCCGCTGCATCTCTGTTTTTATGGTTATCACATCTCTGTATTTATGGTTATCTCTGTAATCTATTGCGTTCCTGCTTAAATCCGGATCAGTGGTATCAGAGCGGTCTGCTTTTTCTCTGTTTTTCTTTGCATGTCCCCAACGAGGTCGGGATATAAGGAGTTAGGGCTTGAATTGGTCGAACCTTTGCAAGACCAGCCTCAAATCTCGACGACCTCCCATGGCGGATGAGAAGAAAGACAAGGGGGTAGGAGATCCTATCAGAATATTACTCGAAGAAGCCCTCGAGCGACAAAGGAACGCGATGATGGAAAGCTTTGCCCAAATCCTTCAGCGGCTACCTAGAGGCGATGCATCGGCTTCCAACAGTTACTCTGGAAATGCCACACCGTTTAAGGTACAAGTAAATTTTGAAATCCCCATCTTTGAGGGTCAAATAGACGCAGATGCCGTAGATAAATGGTTAAATCTGCTCGATGGGTATTTTTCTGTTCATGAATTTTCAAGTCGGGAAAAGATCGTTTTCGCTCTTCTCAAAGCAGCCCCCCACGTCAAGGACTGGTGGGAAACCTACTGCGAATAGAAGGATGAAAGTACAGGCTAACTGTTTTCAGCCGCACCCACTTGGAATGACTTCCGGGATGCCATCAAGGAGCAGTGCTACCCTGTCAAAAGCTATGAGGAAAAATACATCAAATGGACCACACTACGGCAGGGACGAGACCAAGATGTGCCGGAGTTCACAAACATTTTTCATACCCTTCGCACACAATTGGGTATCAAAGATTCTGAGCTACATCTGGTACTCAAATACCGCGGCTGCCTACACAGATACATCCAGGAAGAGATGGAGTTCTTGAACATCTCCTCACTCAGCACAGCATACCGATACGCTGTCAAAATCAAGCAAAAGTTCAATCAGAAGAAGCGAGACTTTGGATCTGCAAATCCAAAGCCCAAAGGACAAAACCAAGGCGGGGTGACCCAAGACAACCCGTCAGAAAAGAACAACACCACGAAGCTGAAGAAGGACACAGGAAAGTGGTGTGAGTTCCACAAGAGTCCCACTCATAACACAAGTGAGTGAGACCAAGCAGTCGCTGGTGGCCGAGTTGAAGGCTTCCGAATCAGATGTATGTTCCGACTCTGAGTCAAAACCCGACAAGGGGAATGACAAAGGGAATAAGATCATTGATGCGGATCCCAGCGCTACTGTTGCTACTGCCAAGATCCAGAAAAATGAGCCCGAAGATCCAGAGGAGGGGGAACATCTTTTCCACTCACAGATGTGGGTGAAGGGTTCGCCGCTGCAATTCATTGTCGACAGTGGCAGCCAAAAGAACCTCATTTCAGCAGAGGTCGTGAAGCGGTTGGGCCTACCAAATACACCACACCCACAGCCGTACAGTATCGGTTGGCTTCACGAAGGACGAGATCTCAAAGTTCGCCAGCAGTGCCACCTTACCTATAGCATCAAGCCCTTCACAGACGAGGTATTGTGTGATGTTACACCTCTGGATGTTTGTGATGTACTATTAGGCCAGCCATACTTGTGGAGGCGACATGCTGTGTATGAGTCAAGGCCTCGTGCTATCATCATTTCTTTGGATAATTCATTATACAGGATACCGGAGGTAGCCCCACCTACCGCCACCTCTTTGATTACTGCTAAGAAAGGCAGCAAGCTCATCTCATAGACTAGGAAATTTATTTTCTGTCTGGTTCGCTCCCAAAGTAAGGGGAAGATCACTGCTACATCCATGACCCCAACGAAGGGTTCCTCCACACAGCAGCAGCAACAGAGGGATACAGTCGTGACAGAACACAGGAACAACTTCTCCTTACCCAGAGGGGTACCACACAAGTTTCAGGTGGACGACAAAGTTTGGTTACATTTTTAGAGGGAGCGCCTTACCAGAACCCATCAGAAACGCAGACCACTTCGACATGGTCCTTACACCAGTAACAAGGCTACGGGAAACAATGCTTTGAAGCACAACATTCCTCCATTCCTTCGCTTGCACCGAGTGTTCAATGTGGACCATCGTTGACCATGCTCCCCACCATTTCTGGACACATCAGAGATTGCAGAACAGGTCACCAGAGACCCAGATCAGCAGAAGCTTCCTCATCTCAGGGAGGAACTCAACGCAATGGGGACCATTGCTTCCTAAGGGGGGAGGAATGATCTAGGTGGATGTTGGTGGCCACCCACTTATCCCATTTGGACCCCCACAACTGTCTCTTTCAGTTTTTCAGTTTCCTTAATTATAGCATAGTTTACTATTTTTAGCAGCTTTTCGGGCCCTAAACTTCCGGAGCCGTTTTGAGGCCCTAAACGACGTTTTTTGGGAAATCCACCGCCAGCGATTTTTCTGATAAAAATCATCTTTTCCGTCATAGTCCTCGAAGAGATCTTTCCAACGGGCTATCATGCGCGTCAAACGGAGATAATACGACCAATTCGCGACCCCGGGAAGTTGATGTACCAACTTACCCAAAAACGGGGCCCACAATTTGGCGTTTCATCTTCTAGGGTTAGGTTTTGGAATGTGAAGGGTTTTCCATTGTTTCTCAACAATAAATAGGCCCTCAAGCCTCATTGTAACACAGTTCGAAACAGTTCAGAGGCATGTAGCCGACACATCTCTTCTCAGAGATAAGCTACCATCGCCCTAGCTGGTTTATTTCTATTTGTAAACATATTTCAATATTCTCCATTAATGAAATGAAGTATTATTTCCGCTGCATCTCTGTTTTTATGGTTATTGCATCTCTGTATTTATGGTTATCTCTGTAATCTATTGCGTTCCTGCTTAAATCCGGATCAAGGTAGTATTTAACAAGTCCAGAGGTAGTGTTTACAACCTATGTGCCCTGAACTTAAAAAATTCCTCTAATCCCTCTGCTCCAAATCCGATTTTTTCTAGATGTTTCACTTGAGAAAATAACTCAGCTGAAGTGAACAAATCATCGTAATAATCCTCCTCATGTTCAAACTTGGAAATTTTGACATGGGAGGTGAAATTGTAGGCGACTGCTTTTGGATCATACTACCTCTTTGGGATGACTGCTAACTTTAACTCTATAATTTTCTCAACTTCCTTCTCTGCGTGTTTGAAGTCATATAGTGTGAAAGTACCACATTGGAGGAGGAATAAAGGAAACATTTGTTTTTTGGACTCCTTTAGGTTCCTTGACATCCCTGTTTATGTTATCTGATAAGATATTTCTCTGGAAAATAATTTATCAGGAATGTATAAGGGGAGGACATGTAGATCAGTAGTGTTGCCAAAAAGTCTAATGTAGGTGAACATCTCTTCACCAAACCAACTACCAATTGATGTTAGGTCGACATTGGATTCATAAGACAACCGAGGAGTAGGTTTGTTGAATATAGCATGATGAATAGGCAAGATGAAACCATGACAAATTCTATAAAGATTATTTTTATAATGGCCTTTCCACAATTCCTTATGATAGATATGAATGGGGATTGGGTTTTTTGTAGTCCATTTCGAACCTAAAATAGGGTAATCAGATTTGAAATAGATGGTGTCCAAAATGTAGGCACTCATATAAAACAAGGGTATTACCCGGGTACTCACAAACCTGTTTTTCCTATAATCAAGGATTTGGTTGGCCCTTTTATCAGAAAAAATGTTCACCCAATCCATGATATAAGAGTTAACTGTTGCTTCAATTAAAGGTACCATATATATAGAAAACCTAGTCGAATCATGGATTCCAAAAAGTCTGCATATCATAGCACGAGCATAGCAGTAAGGAGATGCTAAGGAGTCTACAGAGTACATACCTGATGATTCATACTTGTGTTTGTTTGGAAAATGCCTCCATTTTCTGATAGGGTCTGACTCCAAGGCATTTTCCTTGGCGAAGGATTCCAAAAATGTCTTGTTGTACTACTTTTGTGGTTCAAGAAAATGGTACATCTTTTTGATATATTCTTCCTTGAATGGCACGAACATCCTTTCATCAACCGTAAAGAATGTTCTGTCTGTTATGGTGATACTTTCAATTACCCATCTGACCAAGACATTGTAGGTTAATATTTTAGCGCGGGCTGCGATTCTGTGAAGATAAGAGTTGGCCAAATCCTTAAGAGTACTCTCTGACTTGTCAGTGGAATCTGTTGTTCCCTTTTCTTCTTCAATATCTTCTGGATCCTTAGCTTCCAGTAAATTGTATATGCTTTCCCTTGAAGCCTTGCGTAGACTGAGGTACGTAGTATCAGCTATCAAGACCTTTTTCACTCTTTCCTCTTTGGTGATGATGGGAGCCTTTTGTTTCTTTGATTTCGTCATCATTTTCGCTAGATTCATAAATTCAGACTTGCTCTGCACAACGAAACAGAATAATGCAACAGAGGATAAATTCATTCAAAGCTAATACATAGTATACAATAATAACAGTGATTAAGCGAAATGGGTAATACGGATTTTGATATATTACATTGCTACGGATGAAATCCTTGAAGGACTCAACCATAACTACTCTATTAATGTTTTCTATAACTGCGAACGTGACACTTAAATGCCATAAAGATATGTTGCATCACGAATTTTAATAATGGTTCTTTAAAAATAAATATCGTAACTTCCCGATCAACGATAAACGATTAATCGCATATAGCATATCAAGAGGTATAACCATTATGCTTAACAGTTTCCACTCTAAAGTTCCGATTGCAATAGATGGTAAGCAGAATCACTTGAATAAAATGTTTTGTTGTTTATCTATAATTGACTTGTACTTTAGGCCCACAAACATTTGCTTTAACAATTATATTTCACTTTTATTGGAAAGCGCACTTTCCAATAATAAAATCGCATTGACAGGTTCCAAATGGGTATTTGTTATGCATTTCGTGCTTTTAGTGATGGCTAATTACGATCAGATTATCGCATTGGAAGATTTATATGGCCCCTTGGAATGATTCCTTGATAAGTTGTGGCGTTATCGCATCGATGATTGTTAATGGAAACCTTAAGTCTATACTTTAAACAAAGGATGCGACACATTCATTTATATTTGTTTTACGACAAGGTCTTGTTTAACATTTAAATCAGATCGAACCTTTTCATAAAGATTTTCTTGTGTTGTATAGATTTTGCAAGGTTGTGATTATTATTGAAGTTAACCTAAAAGAAAAAGAGTTATCATGACTATTGATTTTTTAAAAGTTTTATTGATTTTATCTAAGTTCTAAAAAGGGGACCCATTTCTTGTTAACGTTTTAGATAAAAAAATTGAAATGGGGAGCGTTGTGTATAGCACAACGATTAGCGATTCACTAGGAGAAATAGTTATCTCTGAGAAAACAATGTAATATCTATAGCTTTCTTAATTTGGAAACCATTGAGGATAAAGAAGACCATCTAAGAATAGTTAAATAAAAATTAACTCTGAATATAATAACATTTTTTTGTAATTTTCTTTTCCAATCTTAAAAATGAAAACATTCTGGGCTTCTTCAAGCTTTGATTGGTTGATATAGATAAAGAAGGGGGCTTCTCCAACTTAGCTTTTAAGTTTACTTTGTTGTCACAGGTAGTGCCTTTGCTACTAGCAAACATTCATAGTCTTGGAAGGGTTACCTTTTAACCACTTAATCATTCATTGTCTCATCCATATAAGAATATAACTTTTGAAAGATAAATTCAAAAATATATGTTTAGACATATTTTTTTTCTTTTTTGATTTTTATTTGTTCAATTTTTTAAAAGATAAAAGGCCATTGTCCTAGTTTGGTGGCCATTTGTTGGCAATGCCATTCACTGGTTGTAATTGGATTGAACAAGCTGGCTCGTGATGAGACCCCTTGTCTTATGATTATAAGCCATTACCCTATTTTGATATGCAATATTGGTAATGTCAGTTTAATTTGTTCCCTATGATCATGGTAAGCAAGCTTATGATGAGACCCCTTATCTTTTATATCAGACATATTTTAAAATTACACTTTGAAAAAATCATAAACTTAATGGATGGGGTGAATAACTTTCTCCTTAAGAGTTTATGGATGACAATTTTAGAGTTGTTAATACTAAGTCTGGAAAAGTCTTTACTTCTTACAAATAACCTCTCTCATCTCTTTAAAACTTTGAATGATTTACAGTATTTTCAAGGCTTGTGAATATTTTACAAATCTAAAAGAGGTTCTCAGAGTTTTATATTTTATCTATCTTTCTAAGACTTTAATCTTTTCCTTAAGGATTTCCATCTACAGAAAGTAAGTATTTACAATATTTTATTAAAGAACTTTCCAATAGTAATAGGTCAATGGAAGACTATTTAAAACATTATTATCTAGAAATAAAAATTAAAACAAACAAACTTGCATAATGAATATTTACAGGTAAGAACGGGTTACCTCCTTAAGTAAAGAATTTCTTCAAGATAAGCCCATTGACAGGAAGAGAATATCTCTTTTGTGATAGGTCTTGTATTATGAATGTTGATGAGCCTATCTTCTCAATAATTTGAAACTGTCCAACCCACATCTTTTGAAATTTGGTATGTGTACCTTTGTCTTCGTGTGCTTTCTCCTATTTCAAAACAAGATCATCGATTTGTAAAATTTTTGGGCTGGTAGAATTTGCATCAAAGGAAGGTTTAATGACCTATTGATGTTTTTCATGTGTAATTTTGGCTTTTTTCCTTTCCTCCTCTGATTTAAGTATTTGATCATATCTTAATTGAATAGAGGACGGAGGATTTTCTTCAATAAATTGTACTAGGGCCAGAGATGGGAGTGCTAAGTTTGTTGGTATTACAGTTTCTTTCCCATAAACTAAGTTGAATGGAGAAGTACCTATTGAGGCCTTCTGAGTTATTCAGTCTACCCATAATGCAAATATCAAAGACTTGTGCCAATTCTTTTGATTATGATCAACATTTCTTTTAATAATCTTAACGAGATTCTTATTAGTTGATTCTGCCAAAACATTACCTTGAGGGTAGTAGTTTGAAAAATATTTTAATTTAAATCCTCTCTTAAGAGAAAATTCAAGTATGGTATTTCTAGAAAAATAAGATTCATTCTCAAAAACGAGGGCATTAGGTACACCAAACCTGGTAATGATGAATTGATCAATGAACTCACTGATTGCATCAGAATTGGATACCTTCAAAGGAATTGCTTCTACCCACTTGAGTGAAGTAATCGTGGCTGTAAGGATGTATCTGTGTTTCTTGGAGGAATGTGGAACAATCTCTCTCTTATGATATCCAACCCCTATTGCTCAAATGGTTGTTCAATGTTCACTAGTTGTAAAGAAAAGGCTGGTTTCCTTTGTCTCCCACTAGTAGTTTGGCATATTTTGCATTTCCATACATAGTCATGGGCGTCTTTAAATAAAGTAGGCCAATAATATCTAGCATGTATTATCTTGTGAGTTGTTGTATAACCTCCAAAATATCCACATGCTGGACCATCATGTAATTCCTACAAAACCTTCTGTGCTTTAGTTTTTTCAAGGAATCTTAACAAAATCGAATCATAATTCCTTATAAATAGCACATCATCAATGATTTCGAAGTGTTTTTCTTTTAATATTAAGGCACATTTGTTTTTGTAACTAAAACTAGGAGGAGCATATCCATTTCTTGAATAAAAGACCATATCTGCACACTAAGATTCAGAATTCATGATACTTATCTCATTTACTTGAAGAGCATTATCTGAATCTTCATGTTCTAGAATATTAGAAGCTCCTACTAATAACCTGAAAAAACCCTATCCTCTTACAATTTTCGTTGGTTTAATATCTAAATCATACTCCTATAATGTTGTAACCCAGTTGGCTCTCTTCTCTCCTACTTCCCTTTGGACTAGCAATTGTCTCACTGTAGAGAATGGGACTATTACTTTTGTATCTGTTTTTAGGAGGAATGGCCTAAAGTGTTTAATAAATTTAAACACAACAAAAGCTTGTTTTTCTACTTCAGAATAGTTAAGTTCAGCACCTTGTAAATTAGAACTGAAGAAGGATATGGGTGCTTCAACTTGTTGATCATTGATTTGTGTTAACATAGCTGCATAAGATGTTTCAGATGCTAAAGTATACAAAATAAAATGACTAGAAAAAATTGGAGTATTCAATTTAGGAGCATTAATGATTTCCTGTTTGATTGAATCAAAGGCTTCTCTCTCGTTATCTCCCCATTTAAAAACTAATTTTTTCTTAATCATGGTCTGTAAAGGTAAAACAATCTGAGAAAAATCAGGAACGAATCTTTTTACAAAATTTATTTGTCCTAAAAATGATTGCGTTGATTTTTTATTGTGTGGTAGAGAAATATCAGAAATCTCATTGATCCTGTTTGGATCAATGTAAATGCCATCTTTAGATATGATAAATCCTAAGAGTTTACCTTCATCAAGAGAAAATATAATTTCTTGGGATTTAAAGAAATCCCATACCTTTTACATTGTTTAAAGATTTGTTTCAAATCATGTAGATGATTTGCTCTTTTCTTGGAAAATATAGTTATGTCGTCTAGGTACAAAACAACTGACCTATTAAAACCCTTGAATGTTATATCCATTAATATTTGGAAAGTAGCTCCAGCATTAATCAAACCGAAAGGCATTTCTGATAAGCATATGTTCCCCATTTGGTTCTGAATATAGTTTTTAGCCTGTCATCTGGATGCACCAATATTTGGTTATATCCAGAAAATCCATCCAGAAAAGAAATTAACTCTGAACCAGCTACTGAATGAAATGTCTGCTCCATTGTTAGTAATGGGAAATTATCTTTTTGACATGCCTTATTGAGATTTCTGAAATCAATGAAAATCCTAATATCACCATTTTTCTTCCTAACAGGTACCAAGTTAGAAACCCATTTAGAATGTCTGACTGAGAAAATTATCTTAGCTTTCAACGGTTTATTCAACTCTACTTTGATTTGACTCTCTAGATTTGGGTGAATTTTCCTCAATTTTTGTTGTATGGGTTTCTCCTCAAAAATCATTGGAATTGTGTGTTGTATGATAGAAGTATCATACGTTTTCAGATCGTCATAATTCCAAGCAAAAACATTTTATATTTGTTTAACAATCTGATAAAAGAAAATCTTTCTTCCGAAGTGAGTCCTAGTCCCAGATTAACATTTTGTGGTTTGGCCTCAGTGCCAAGATTTACTAATTCAAACCTTAAAGTAGAACTTTGAATTTTTGAAGTAGTGACTTTTTTGAACCTATCCTCGATATCATAGAGATCTTCAAGTTTGACCATAGAGTTAGGTATAGAATTCTCATTCAGTATTTGTTTTATTTGAATATCATGATCATTTTCATCAATAATCTGGTTATCATAAGATTTTTCAGTAGTTAATAAATTTAAAATGTCTTCATCATGATTAAATACCTGCCAATTAGTGACATTGTTTGGAATAGATGGTATAAAAACTAATTCATCTAAAAACCTATCAGGACTGTAATCCTCAGGTGGAAGGAGCTTAGAGGCAACACTAGCTAATAAATCAGTTGTTGCATTTTGAGATCTGGGAATAGGAGAAATATTAAATGCTAGAAAGTAAGAAATGAGGTCTTGAAGCAGGGACTGATAATGCTTGAGATTTCCTAAAAGGCAATGGACAATATTCCTTGCCTGTTTGATTACAATCTCAGAATCACCAAATACTTTTAGATATTGAATCTTCAAGCCTATCGCTTTATAGAGCCCTTCAATCAATGCCTCATGTTCAGCAGTATTATTTGTACACTCAAATTCTAGTCTGCATGATAGCATAGTTTTCCCCCTTCAGGACTAACTAAAATACATCCTAATCCTACACCGTCATTGGATTTTGATCCATCAAAATATAAAGACCAAAATATAGGTTTATCTATAGCCTTATTTACAATTTCTTCAACAATAGTAACACACCTTGAGGTATTTGTATGAGAGAAATTTTCTATCTGTGATGTGAAACTATTAATAGAAAAAGGTGATGATTGAGCATTAAAATTAACAAAGAGTGATTCAGCTGAGTAATTTATGAAAATGTTGTTATTGAAAGCTATAGGTTGGTTTTCTTGCTCAAACTCTGTTACAGTATGGGTCATGTGCTTCTCCCGATCGATTTTGATTTGATTTGGTTTCCCTTTATAGGGAATCCACATATGAGACGAATCAGTAGAAATGTAACCATGGAGTTTCTTAGACCAATCCCTGCTTCAAATTAAACCATAAAACTCAGGGATGTCAACAATCAATATATCAATTCTTTGGACTACTCTAGGATTAGTTGATAACCTAATGGTGACTGAATTAATCTCTCCTAGGACTTGAACCGTAGTTCGACCTAACTGAACAATATTTACTACAGATTGTCAGGGCTAAATGTTTAATTTTGAGCAAACCGAGGCTGGCATTATGTTTGATGAAGCCCCTAAATCTATTAAGCAGTTATGTAGATTTCTATTGTAGATCTCATAGGTCAAGAGAAAAGGAGTATGAGAATTATATCTGTCTCCAATCAAAAAAACATTAGTAGAGTCTACTTTATCCGATGGTGGCTTACCTGATCCTTTAGTCGCCTTAAATAACACAACATTTGGAAGAGGAGAAGAAGGAACTACATTTAACTCTTTGAGCAAAAATTTCTATTGATGTTTGAGCTTGCTAAGCTCAAATAAAGAAATATTCATTATAGTCTTCTTCATGTCTTCAATCATGTTGTCATCAATAGAATCAGAGACTACCAATGTCTTGGATGATGAGGGTGGATTGGGAGATGATGGCTTATTTTGAGTGGGCAAAATTGGAGTTTTCTTCATGGTAGCCTTATCTTTGGCAGTAGGGCTTGTATTTTTCTTCTTTTGAGTTGTTTGAATAGGCTTTGCAGTGATCTTACGTCTGGTATTTACTGGGAGAGCTTCCTGTTCGCTTTCAGTATCAGAGTTGGGCAAAATGAAGTCCCACATACCGTGACATTCAGCTATCTCATAATATTCTATTTCCTCTGATGACAAAATTGTGTCTTCATCCTCATCATTATCTGGATCTGATTCTGCATTAGATATGGCATTAGGTGGTTTTGATTCAGTTTTTTTGAATTTCCTAATTGGTTTTTCAGTGGAGGTTTCAGCCACATGTTTCTTTATCTCTACCATTTTGTTAGACAGAGTCTTAAAAACTTTTTGCAAACCCTCCATATCGTATGGATCTTTAACTACTTTCTTTTTCGAATCATCTTTAAAAGTAACCTTTTTGGACTTTCTTTCCTCAACAGTGGCTTTCTTTTCTAAAGCAATAATACATTTTTCGAAGGCAATCGCTTCTTTCATATTCTCTGCTAAGGCGGGCTTTGTAGCCCTATCAATGAATATGGCTATATTTGAAGGTAAAGAAGAAATATACCATTCGCTTTGAACTTCTTCACTAGGCTTAGACATAGCAAGAATTTTATTTAAGATATTATTAAATCGTGAGTTGAAATACTAATGGGTTCCTTTGACTCAGCTTTAAGATTGGAGAGATCATTGATTAATGTTGTTGTGGACCTATCATCTCCAAACTTAGTTAAAAGTTGCTCTTGGAAAGCATTCCAACTATTAATGGATCCTGGTGGTAACAAAAAATACCATGATCCAGCTACTCCATGTAAGGTGTATGGGAAAAGCCTTACAACATCATCTTCTTTTGTCACTCCATTTAATTTTATTGACAACATAAACTTATTTATGTGTTCTTTTGCTAGTATGCCGATATTGTTGGTCACTTTAATTGTTTAATAATAAAACAGTCGAGTGCCACATAAATTATCAACCCAGGAAAGTCTGATTATTCCAAAGGTGACTACGTACTGTATGTACTCAATCTTAATGGTACTAAGATGTAGTATAAACAGTCTACTATCTATTAAATCCCTACTCTGTGTTACAACAGTTATAGTAGTTACAGCCTATTGCAGGAAATGAAGTAAGAACAAATAACTTAAAGGAAACAAATCTGCAAAAGGAAGTGATGGCTGTCCTGCAACAAAGGATCAGGACCCTATCCTCAGAGTAAGGACTTTCAGCACCTGCCTCTATTGTCCAATTCACCCATACACCCTATAAATCCTAATCACCGGTGAGGCGCTCATATGGAACATCAATCAGTTAAAAAGGAAAACAGAGTTTCAGCAAAAGTAAATATCATTAGAAGCAGTAACTGTGATATAAACAGAAATCACACACACACCACACAACAGAAAGAGATGGGTGAATCTTGTGATGAAGGTGGGCCCTGTCCTTCTCACAAGATTCCCCAGAACACAAGAATTAAAATAAAATACTCAGAACATAATTGTATTCATCTGCCAATAAACCATATTACAAAAAGAGATTCAGTCTCATCCCTTCACTACAAGTTCTGTGTTATAGTTTGTTCCCCTCCTTTCCGTCCCCCTCTCTAATGTAGATGTCTCCTCTTTATAGAGGAGACATCTATTACAAAAGATTTTCATGCATTCTGACTCAACCCTTTTGTACCAAAAATAAGAAAGCCAGTTCTTGATAACAAAATATTGTTATAGTAATGAGGATCATGATCATTATGACCAATATAGTAATCGGTCAGACTCCTTTGCCGATGCAAATTTGTTACGCAAATCCCAATTGTTCCTCAAAGTGCGTGTGCTATTTGTGTTGTTTCAGCTTCGAGGTTCATGTTGTTCTTGTTGTTTCAGCTTCACGGTTTGCGTTGTTTCCGCTGTTTCAGCAACGACAAAATGTGATCCTGCCAGTTAGGCAGTTTCAGCAATTAGTCAGCACTTTAATCAACTTCAGGGAACAATTATAAAAATAGCATGATTACGTGTTGAATAATTAAACATATAGTAATGAGGAAAGTTATTCTATACCTTTTGGAGTGATTAAGCCAAAACACTAGCGAAGGCTTCCAACTAAGGGTTGAAGAGGGTAATACAATGGCAAAATATATAGTCAAAAATAGAAAAAATGGGAACCTAACATCCCCCCCAACTGAAAATGTTGCATGTCCACATGCAACGTCTAATATGAATCGGAATCAGAATACTGGGCTGAACAGTGTAGATTGCTTATGCAGTAAGTGTAGAAAGTGATGTCAACCATTTCTCTGAACCCTTGGGCATTCTAAAGTCTTTTCCATGCTGCCAATTCTTCCTTTTTAGTCAATGTAAATTGAGCCTTGTATTGTTCTCCAGGAAGCCATAAGAGAGGGAAATGAAAACGGTAACCAATCCACCGTTCAGCACATTGTCTCATGCATTTTACATAATCAGGTATCCGTGATACTGCTGCCTGAAGATTAAGGGGATTGTAGGGATGGTATTCCCGTCTTTCTTTGGGACAGTGTTCCCAGAATAATTCATTTTCTTTTATGGCTAGAGGTCCTTTAGCTTTGACATAATGTTGGCAGTCTTCCAAGACTGCTGCTTGCAGATTCCTAATGTGATCGGCCATCCCTGGCTCTCGTAGATTCCGTTGATGTTCCATAAGAAACATGGCTGCATTCTGTGGTTCCGGACAAATCCAGAGAAGACAGTTCTCCTCATTGTGTTTTGCAGACATGAAAGCATTCTACCAAGTGAGTTGGTTGGCCAAAAAGGAAATAAAAGCTCTTATTTGAACATCACCAAAAATAAGAAGTAAATTAATCTTTCTATCTTCAGCCATAGCCTCATTGTGAAGATAGAGTTCACACAGCAAATTTTGGTCATTGTTTGGTGCTTCTGCAAAAGTTTCAATGAATTGCTGTGGTGTAGAGACCTGGTGTGGTCTTCCATCCTTTATTGATTCTAATTGGAGGAACGCTAAGCGTTCTCTCAAGAATACAGAGTAATTAAAAGAAGGCTTTCTTGTAGCCAGTAAGCGCTGGACCAAATCGAAGATAAGGGATAGTCTGGATTTCAATTGCTTATTTTCTTTGTGCTGTGCACGAGACTATTCCATTGCTTCCCAATTCCTATAGGCATAGTTAAACCATAATGACTTCTACTATTGAAATGCCTTTCCTTGGGAGAGCTCGTATTCTGCTTTCCATGTGTTGCTTAATTCTTGAAAAGTAGAAGTCTGTGCATGAGCATTGCTAACACAGGGAGGTTCAGTTTGTATATGCACAGTTGTAAAAGATTTTGATTCTGGTTTCTGCTCATCAATAACTTGGGTAGGCCGGGGTGGTTCTATTTCTTCTTCTGAAATCCTTGAAGACCCTGCTGGTTCTTGTGTAACAGCAGGGTGTTCCTTATTGAATATAATAGGGCTGGCTCCAGTCAATGGGACTGCAATTATTTTGTATCCTGCTTGAGTATAGATATCCCCACATTCACTGCACATGTATTCACTGTATTCCTCTTTCTCTACACTCTTTTCAGCTTGAGATGCCACTTGAGCTAACATGTACAGATTGAGTTCATCTTTATAGGCTTCCCTAGCCATTGCTAACTCTTTCTGATAGGCCTTAATTTCTGATTTTAAGAACTCATTTTCTTCTTGTAGGGAGGCTAGAGTAACCGGGGATTCTACAGTTACAAATTCCAAAGGAGAAGAGAATTGTTGTTCAGCATTAACTTCATCATGTACGTCCCCAACAGGTGGTTCTTTTGTTTCACCTATTGGGTTAGTTTGTGTATCAGTTTCACCTAGGGCATCTTCTTCTTGCTCCCCAACAGGTGGTTCTTGTGTGGCACCTATTGGGTCAGTGACTCGTTTTTGTGTAACAGCCACATGCAGGTCATCTTCTTTTTGCTCCCCAACAGGTGGTTCTTGTGTGGCACATATTGGGTCAGTGGCTGGTTCTTGTGTAACAGCCACATGCAGGTCATCTTCTTTTTGCTCCCCAACAGGTGGTTCTTGTGTGGCACCTATTGGGTCAGTGGCTGGTTCTTGTGTAACAGTCACATGCAGGTTGTCTTATTTTTTCTCCCCAACAGGTGGTTCTTGTGTGGCACCTATTGGGTCA
The DNA here is from genome assembly GCA_031772625.1 of Pinus tabuliformis. Taxonomy (NCBI): domain Eukaryota; kingdom Viridiplantae; phylum Streptophyta; class Pinopsida; order Pinales; family Pinaceae; genus Pinus; species Pinus tabuliformis. Next base: position 225,140,993 of record CM062815.1, on the reverse strand, counting down.
ATGGCTGGTTCTTGTGTAACAGCCACATGTCCTATATCAGCTTGGATGTCTAGTTTGAATTTGTTGGTAGCTAGTTCTTGTGGAGCAGCTGCCTCTGTTGAGAAAAATGATGTTACAAAATCGTGAACACTTTGAATTTCGGCATTTGAGGGTGAAGGAGGTGAAGGTTCAGGGCTATGTGGAACACGGGGATTTAAAATGATAGGAGGAACAGCCTCGGTTGCTGCAAACAACCTTGTTCGTTCCGAGGTAGGGAACTAGGAGAGAGTAGTTTTCCTCTTGCGAAGACTTTTACTCAGGGAATCATCAAAAATAGTAGCTGCCTTTACTGAGGCCCTGGTTCTTCGTTTTAACGGGGTTGCAGTTTTTTGTTGCTTTTTCCTTTTAAGGGAAGTGATGAGGGTATCCTCGTCTGAATCATCGGTAGGGATATGAACTATGGGGGTGGATGGTTCGGCTTCATCAGGGGGTGAGAACTGCAGCAGATTTTTAGTGCTTAATTGGGGTGTTCATGCTGTTGGTTGCTGAGTTTCAGCATCTTGCTGGGAATTTTCTTCATTTTGCTGAGGATTTTCCTCAGCTTGCTGGGGAGGGTTAATGAGGGGAGGTGGGTTATGTATTGCGAGGCCTCTATTTATCACGAGTTGGACCAAACGATGGTGCGTAAGGCAGAGGAGTTGGTGCCTAGCGTTCACAGTGTATTGTGCCATATTTTTCAAACATCCAAGGAGATTATAAGGCATATTTACTAGACGACCATGCTGCAAATGATTTAATAAGACAAATTCATGTTGGTAGACTACCTGATAGCGGCCCTCGCAAGTGAAGTAGTGCTTGACGAATTCTGCAACTTTTGGCCAAGGTGGTGGTAATGACCGAAGCGCAACACCCCTGCCTTTGGCTTCCACCTGCTCCCCAGGTAACAGGAAATCTTGCTATGCATTGAGGATAAGATGCTTCCTGCTGAACCAGTGAATGCCGTTGGTTGGAAGCCTCGAAACTTGTGCTATGTCTTCTTCTGTTACTGGGATTCTCACCCCTTGGATAGTAGAATACCCCTCCCTCAAATTGCATGCAAATTCGAGAACCTGCTGCAAATCAAATTCCGGAAGTCTTCTGAAATAGTCCACCCATCCTGCTTGTAGGAAGATTTGGTATGCGTCTGGGTAAAGTTCCAGTAATTCCGTCGAGCCCAGTTCATGTCTAACAACATCTCCTCCCATGGTTACTGTTTTAGGCAGAATACAAAGTGCAGAGCCGAGTTGCCGAGGTCGAAATAGCGCAGAACGTTGCAAAATGAAATTATGACGTGGTAAGGCATAAACAAGGTGGATTAGTCACAACCATGAGGAATAGGGATGGCGATGATGGGCATGTCCTATAATGATTATGATATTTCGGTAATCCCACCCCCCAACTGCGGCTGAATGATATGGTTGGCAGTACGACGCTTTTAGTGGTGATGTCAACTATCTCCTCATCAACTACAATTTAATATTCACACATAACATGCATACCTTTACAATTACCCTTGTTTTTTGCACCGAAAAGTGTTATCTCGTCCTTAATATGTCAATGATCATTATAGAAAGGGTTTGTAAGGTGTGAGGGTTTTTATCCACGAGGTTTTTATTATTCACGAGAGGCAGTAGTGAAGGGGTATTATTAACAGGATAAATGGCTGATTCCTTTGAATAAAGAATGATATGTTTCTTTTTGAAATAATAGTTCATTCTCGGGAGTAAAAATGGGGATATTTAGGAAAATAGAAAAGATTGGTGTTTAAGCAGTGGGATTTGGTGTTTCGACACTGGAAAGTGGTGTATCAGCAACGGGAAATGGTGTATCAGCAACGGGAAATGGTGTATCAGCAATGAAAATGGTGTATCAGTGACGGAAAATGGTGTATCAGCACCGGAAATGGTGTATCAGCGACGGAAAATGGTGTATCAGCAACGGGAAATGGTGTATCAGCAATGGGAAATGGTGTATCAGCAACAGGAAATGGTGTATCAGTGACGGAAAATGGTGTATCAGCAATGGGAAATGGATTATGATCTGGAATGACATGGCAATGCTTTTCCAATCTGCAGATTAATTCTTCCTATATTGGAATTTTTCTTTTCAGCCACCATCCAAAGCTAAGATCTGCAAAATAATTAATTGTAACATGGCAACCCTTGATAGGGATTATTAGTTAAGAAATCTAATCTAAAAATAAATGTATAAACAAGAAATTAAGTGCATTGAGGGATAGTTGGTTCCCGCAAAAAGGTATAGTGTATGTATGTAATGCAAGTAGCTTTGAAATCCTCTTTAGAAAGAGGTCGTTCATACAAACGGAGTCGATACCCATTCACTAATAATGGTGTTCTACTATCATCAATCGTTAGGAGTCTGACTGTTCCATTTGGAAAAACAGCATCTACTTCATAAGGTCCTAGCCACCTTGTTCTTAATTTCCCCTTAAAATTTTCAAAACGAGAGTCATACAGTAAGGCCCAATTACCTTTTTGGAACTGCTTGTGCTTAATAGTTTTGTCATGCCACCTGGTTCTTTGCTGTTGTATCATGGTTGTTTGATGGATGGAATCCAACCTCTTTTCATCCAATTCCTGAAGCTGCTGCAACCTAGCTGTTTGTGCATCAGTCAAATCAAGGTTAACAGCTAAAGCATTCCTTAAGGTTTTGATTTCAAATTCCACAGGAAAAACAACACTTTTACCATAAACTAATTCATAAGGTGAAAAACCTGTAGTGTTCCTCCAAGTAGTTTAGTAAGCCCATAATGCTTCAGGCAACCTTTGAAACCAGTCCCTTCTATTCTCCTTGACTGTCTTTGTTAAAATGGCTTCTATGACTTTATTTGTACTTTCCACTTGCCCATTTGCCTAGGGGTGATAAGGTGTAGTCATTTTAAGCTTGATGTGATATTTCTGAAGTGTATTTTTGAAGCCATGAGAATTAAAAGGAGGTCCTCCATCTGTAACTAGCTCTCTAGGCAAACCAAACCTAACAAAGATTTCTTCAAATAGAAAATTTAACACTGATTCTTCATTAGCTTTGATGAGTGCCTTAGCTTCTACCCACTTAGTCATATAATCTGTGCAAACCAGTATATAAAATCTTTGATTGGATGGAGGATTGATGGGACCTATAAAATCTAGTGCCCATTTTTCAAAAGGTTCAAGTATTACCTGGGGGTTAAGTGGCATTTCATCCCTATGATTAGGCTGGCCCATTCTCTAACAGTTGTCGCAGGTCCTAACATATTTATTTGCATCCTTGAAAGTGAGGGCCAATAGTAACCCATTCTGAGAACTTTGTGTGTTGTTCTTTTTTTTGCAAAATGCCCTCCACAAGGGCCATCGTGGAAAGCCTTCAATATATCATAAACTTCATCTTCTCTGATGCATCTTCGAATTTCCTTATCGAGTCTTGTGTGAAAGAGACACCCACTTATCTAGCTATACCTAGCACTTTGCTGAATGATCTTTCTTTCCACTTTGTGCGATAGGTGTGATGGTAGTTTCCCTGCAACTAAGTAATTGGCAATGTCTGCATACCAATGTGAGTGAGCAGATACTGCAAATAAATATTCATCAGGAAAAGAATCATCCACTGGAATATTTTCATCAGTTTTTAACCGAGAAAGAAAATCAGCAACTACATTTTCTTTACCTGGTCGATCTACAATTGTGATATCAAATTCTTGTAATAATAATAACCATATGGTAACTCGAGCATTTGTAACTGATTTGTTCATTAAATATTTAATGGCCGAGTGATCAGTATGCACAAAGGTAGTTTAACCAGTAAGATAATGTCGAAACTTATTAATAGCATAAATAACTGCTAAGAATTCTTTCTCCGTGACTAGATAATTAAGTTCAACAGGGGTCATATTTTTACTAATAAAGTAGATAGCATAGGGAAGATTGCTTTATTCTTGACCCAAGACAGCTCCAATTGCAGTATCTGAAGCATCAGAGAATATATGAAAGGGGAGTGCCCAGTCAGGTCCTGTTAAAATGGGAGCTGTAGACAATTGATGTTTAAGTTCATTAAATGCTTTTTGACAACCATCAGTCCACTTAAATTCAACATTTTTCATAAGTAACACAAACAAAGGAGAAGCTATTTTAGAAAAATCCTTGATAAATCTTCTATAATATCCAGCATGTCCTAAAAAACTTCTTACATCAGTTTGTGTTTTTGGGATAGGCAGAGTTTGATTTACTTGTACTTTAGCTGGATCAACTTGAATTCCTAGGAATGAAATGAAGTGTCCCAAAACAATACCTTGATTCATCATCATATGACATTTTTCAGTACTTAAGGCAAGATGTGCGTCTATACACTGTTTAAGTACTTTTTCAAGGTTTTGTAAAGCATCTTCAAAAGTCACACCATAAGGAGTAAAGTCATCCATAAATATTTCTAAGGAATCATTAAGCATATCAGAAAAAATTCCTATCACTGCTCTTTGAAATGTTGTTGAGGCATTACATAGTCCAAATGGAAGAACTCTATAGGCAAAAGTCCCCCATGGACTAGTAAAAGTGGTCTTGTCCTGATCTTGGGGTGCAATCTTGATCTGATTATATCCACCAAATCCATCCAAAAAGGAAAAGAATCTCTTACCTGCCAAATTATCTAGTACCTGATCAATAAATGGTAATGGAAAATGATCTTTCTGAGTAGCCTTATTTAGAGCTCTATAATCCACACACACTTTCCATTTCCCATTTTTCTTAGGTACTATTACTAATGGTGAAACCCATTCACTATCAGATATAGGATATATAAATCCTGCATTCAGCAATTTTTGAAGTTCTTCCTTCACAATTTCCCTTAAATTGGGATTCATTCGTCGTTGGGGTTGACAGAATGGGCGGGATCCTTCTTTAATATAAATACGATGAGTACATAATTCAGAAGAAATTCCCTTCATATCTATGTAATCCCATGCGAATGCTTGTTTATTCTCATGGAGTAACTTCATTAACTATTGTGTTTCAGCATCTGTTAGGTTAGGGTTTATATTTAATGTTTTGCCAGGTTCGATTTCGACTACTATACTTTTGGAGGGGGTGTCAGCTGATGTCTAAGATAAGTCTTCAGTTTTAAGATTTTGCTGTGATTCAGATTCCAAGATTGTAGTCAAGTGATCATGTATTTCAAAGTTAACCGAAGAAGGTTCAGAAATAAAGCTACTAATTAATTCATCTTCGGTTGAACCTTTAAAAGTTAGGGCTTGTCCGATAGTCAAGATGGGTTGAGTCTCATCATCCTCATAATCTAACCACACAGAGTTATCATTATTAATCATAGGTGTAGCATGAGGGTACAGAGTAAGTTGTTTGGTTTCACATCCATTAGAAATTGTCATTGAACCTGACCTACAGCTAATGAAGGCATCTGCTGTAGCCAGCCAAGGTCTCCGTAAAATCAATGGATGACCCCCCAACTTAGTTTTTGTCTGTAACACCACAAAATCAGCTGGGTAGTTCGAAGATTCGACTGAAATTATCAGGTCTTCAATGACTCCTTCAGGTTTGATTGTGAAGCGGTCAGCCAGCTCTAGAATGGTTGGGGTTTCCCTAATAAAAAAATTTAACTGCAGTAACTGTGCTATTTCAAGTGTCATGATGTTTATTGCAGCACCCAGATCTACTAGAACTCTAGAAACAAAGGTTTTACCAACCTGAACTGTGACTGTAGGGTGACCAGGGTCACCATATTTCACAAGGTGGTTTTTTTCTGATATTAGAGCAGCTAGATCACCCATCACATGAACTGTGAGAGGGTCCTTAGCTTTTCTTCCAGGTTTCTTAATACAAATATCTCTAACAGTTCTAGCATAAATCGGTACATCTCTTAGTGCTTGTAAGAGTGGAATTTTAACATATAAATTCTGCAGCTCCCCTAACAGATTAAAAGCAGGTGGCTCAAGTGTTTTGGTAAGAACCAAACGTTCAGGGAATGGTGGCTCTGCTGCTTCAGCGGTCTTTTTAGAGGATGTTTCAACTGTTTCAACATTGTTATTAGAGGATGATCCAACTGTTTTAGCATTAGATGACTTTTCTTTTCCGATTTCTTCTTTATCAGAATCGGAAATAATGTCATCAATAATGGGTTCAACTATTCTTCCAGAGTGTAAATGAATGTCATTACATTGCATAGGGGAAACCAGTTGGTTTTGAACATCAATTACTTGCAGAGCTTTATTATTATTCGGGTTGGGGTTAGGTTGTACAGGCAGCTGGGGTCTTATTGTCTGATTATTTGGTGGGGCATTTGATGGTAAGGAGAGAGATTGCTGATACTGAGGTAATTGGTTTGGAAATGGGATCTGTGGAGCTGTCCAATTTGGGTTCCATTGATTAAAATAGGTTTGCTGTAGAGCCCAGGGATTCCACATCGTAGGATCAACAAAAGGAGGGTTTGGTTGCTGCATGGGTGGGAAATTCATTTGATTAAGGTGTGGGTACTGCATTTGGTTGAAGGGTGGGTAATTTGTTTGAAAAGGAGGATGATTATTCCAACGATTAAATGACATGTTAGAATTCGTACCTTGTCCTCGTGGTTGCCATTGCCTTCTCTGTGTGAGGAGGTACACTGCTTCAGCTTCTTCTTCAGTTGGCTGCAGTGCTGCTTTTATTCCTGGCAAAGAAGGGCATTGTTGAGTCTCATGGTCCTTTTCATAGATAGTGCAGATTGGTACCTTGTCCAGGGGGCATTCCCTTAGTGGGTGTTTTTGCCTGGATTTAGAGCAGAAAATAGCCAGAGTAGCTTCTGCTTCTGCCTGCTTCCTTTTAACCTTCAAGGTATCAATTTGTGAAGCAAAAGAGCTTAACATTTCAGTTTTAAATTCTTCAAGTAAGTTACCTATTTCAGCCCGTGTTGCTCCTCCACTTGCTGATTTCTGGACTCTTGAGTATGTACTGTCTTTTCTCTTTGGTCTGCTTGCTACTCCTCTCGAACATCTTTTACAGAGGTTGATAATCTCATCATAGGATTCCTTAGATATGTCTCCTTTTCCAAGCATATTCAACATATCTAAACAATCATCTCATACCCCTTTTAGCAATATTGACTTGAGAATATCCTTACTCATATCAGGATGATCAGATCGCTGTAAGTTATACTGTAGCCTTTCCACGAAGTCCTCCAGACTTTCGTCCTCCTTCTAAGTCATCTTGAATAATTCCTCCTTCCTTTCTCTTGTTCGACAATAATCTTGGTATTTAGCCAAAAATTTCTCCTTCATCTGGTCCCATGTTGTAATCACATGAGCTCCCAAGCTCATGAACCATCTTAATGCGTTCCCTTTTAATGTAGCTGGAAACAACTTCAATTTCTAAGCAGCATTAACATAGTCATAGCTTCTACACAGTATATCAAATTCAAAAAGAAATTCATCAGGATCTTCCGTGGATAACCCATGGAAGTTGGGTAATGCTGAAAGTGGGATATTCTTCATAGGAGTTGCTCCTCTAGGGAGATCTCCAATGGGGAATTCCAGGGTGGAGAGAGAATTTTATCCCCTTCCCTCTATTCTACGACCTCCACCGAAAAGTCCTTCATTTTTATCCTCCATTGGTTGTTTTCCTGATGCGCTTGCCCGGTCTTCGGAGTTTTCTGTTGGAATTTCAATGTCCTGCACTGATTCCTCCACCTTAACGTCCTCTATTGGTTTTTCTACTGGTCATTCGTCTTCTTCCACCGGTTCCTCAGTATATTCTGATGGTTCTATAACCCTCTCTAGTCCCGCTACTTCCTCTGTCTGATAATCTGTCTGGGAAGAGTGTTGGGTTTGTGGCCTTCGAGAGCTTAACCTCTGGGATGTCTCAGCTTTTGAAATAATATCATCAATAAAAGTTTTTCTTCCTCCTCCTTTGCCTTTGTCGCGTGAATGGTTAACCTTCTTGCGTCCTCTCATGCATCCTGCATTTCTAAAGAAAAATTTTAATACCCTTAAAATCTTCAGTCGCCTTCCCCGGCAACGGCACCAAAATGTTGGTCACTTTAATTGTTTAATAATAAAACAGTCGAGTGCCACATAAATTATCAACCCGGGAAAGTTTGATTATTCTAAAGGTGACTACGTACTGTATGTACTCAATCTTAATGGTATTAAAAGTTGTAGTATAAACAGTCTACTATCTATTAAATCCCTACTCTGTGTTACAGCAGTTACAGTAGTTACAGCCTATTGCAGGAAATGAAGTAAGAACAAATAACTTAAAGGAAACAAATCTGCAAAAGGAAGTGATGGTTGTCCTGCAACAAAGGATTAGGACCCTATCCTCAGAGTAAGGACTTTCAGCACCTGCCTCCGTTGTCCAGTTCACCCATACACTCTGTAAATCCTAATCACCGGTGAGGCACTCATATGCAACATCAATCAGTTAAAAAGGAAAACAGAGTTTCAGCAAAAGTAAATATCATTAGAAGCAGTAACTATGATATAAACAGAAATCACACACACACCACACAATAGAAAGAGATGGGTGAATCTTGTGATGAATGTGGGCCCTGTCCTTCTCACAAGATTCCCCAGAACACAGGAATTAAAATAAAATACTCAGAACAGAATTGTATTCATCTGCCAATAAACCATATTACAAAAAGAGATTTAGTTTCATCCTTTCACTACAAGTTCTGTGTTACAGTTTGTTCCCCTCCTTTCCGTCCCCCTCTCTAATGTAGATGTCTCCTCTTTATAGAGGAGACATCTATTACAAAAGATTTTCATACATTCTGACTCAACCCTTTTGTACCAAAAATAAGAAAGTCAGTTATTGATAACAAAATATTGTTACAGTCATGAGGATCATGATCATACGACCAATATAGTAATCGATCAGACTCCTTTGCCGATGTAGATTTGTTACGCAAATCCCAACTGTTCCTCAAAGTGCGCGTGTTGTTCGTGTTGTTTCAGCTTCGAGGTTCATGTTGTTCTTGCTATTTCAGCTTCACAATTTGCGTTGTTTTCGCTGTTTCAGCAATGACAAAATGTGATCCTACCAGTTAGGTAGTTTTAGCAATTAGTCAGCACTTTAATCAACTTCAGGGAACAATTATAAAGATAGCATGATTACGTGTTGAATAATTAAACATATAGTAATGAGGAAAGTTATTCTATACCTTTTGGAGTGATTAAGCCAAAGCACTAGCAAAGGCTTCCAACTAAGGGTTGAAGAGGGTAATACAATGGCAAAAGATACAGTCAAAAATAGACAAAATGGGAACCTAACAGATATCAAGATTAAACTTTGACAACCACTTTTCAGGATGGGCCAATAATTGACTCAAGGGTGCAGGCATTGTGACTACCCCTTGATTTGTGCACGGCCTCAGTTGTGGTTGATTCTATGCCATTGTCGCACTAATAGAGGAAGAAAGTGAGGATGTAGTTACAAGTGGTTGGGTAGAGGATGTCGGAGTACCTGTACCCTGTTGGACTATGATATCAAGTTGGGGAATGGATGGTTGACTTTGCAATGGATTGGATGTAATGGATGATGATGATTAAAGAGTCTCACTGTCAGACTCTAAAGGTGTCTTCCTAGCTCTTTTCCAACTAGGCAGAGGAAATTTTGTTGGTTCAATACCAAGCTTTTCACTCTATAATCTTGTAAGAAGCTAACAAGGAATGTATTGTGAAGTCACACTTCCTTCTGATAACGCAAACTGTTCTTGAGATATTGAAAACCCTTGAAGTTTATGAATTAAAGATTGAACTTCAGGGGGTTCAAGGGAATAATTGTCTGATATGTTCTAGTTTTCAACAGTGGGTGTTGTCTTTTCAACTTCTCGCTTGAAAATGGGAGATTTAGAATGTGAGAGAGAAGTTGGAGGAGATGGTGAGGGAGATTTACTCTCAGAATGGGCTATAGATTTGGATTTTCTTTCCATTCACAGTTCATTCCCTCCTTCTAGCACCAAAAATGTTGATGCCTCTAAAATCGCCGCATCAACATCGGGGAAAGCTACCCAGTTCAGACCTTAGTGCAGCTCCTTTTCCATTTGGTGTGGTGGCTCCAACTGGATATAATGGGACCAATTTCCCAATCATGTATGAGTTGATGGGTGATTGTTTTATAATGTGTAACGAAGGTGATAAGTGTTTTATCCTACAATTCAAAAATATACAAATATGCTAATCTAACCCAGGTATCCTATTTAACAATGTGATTTCTGATTATTCCTAAAGGATAAATAATCATATAGATGGCTTACTTATCAATAGAAAGATGCATTCATATAATGATTACTTTTTTTAAGAAATTAAACAAAGTAATTATAAAAACATTATCGCATTCATCACAATATATATCACTGACATATATATTCAAATGATAACAATTCTAAAACCTTCAGAAATGATATGCTAAAGAATTATCTGAAAAACATACATATATCAATAATAGAAAGTTTTAAGAAATGTTCATTCACATAAATAAATAAATAAGGCAAAAACAATGATAGAAGTACCGTATGCATTTGAATCCTTCCGATGTAAACAACACTCTGATTCTACTTTCCTATTTGAGAACCCTGCAGAAGATGTAAAAGTGCAAGTCTTAAAAAAGCTTCTTTCATAAAAATGCAAAACCTTGATCCACTTTTGATAAAAAATAATGAAGAAGTACAAAAGTGCAACTCCCAAGTCAAGTTTTTACAAATTTGAGGACCCTTTCTAAATACATGAAAGAGTCTTAATTAATAAAAATAAAAACTAACTATCAACAAAAATCGCTATGAGTTGTTCTAACTGTAGACATGAAAATCTGGGATTTTCTATAAAAATAGCAGTGCCACAGCGATTGAACTAATTCACTGAATCGGCTTCTTTTCTTGTGCTTGTAACTGACAGATTGCGAGCATTGGATGGATTTCCGGACGTTGACTCATCCTGGAGTGTAGCTGGATTGTGTAAGTGGCATCGAAGAGTTCAGGGATGATGCCGTTGAAAGCATCAGAAAGCATTTAATGGCCATCTGCTGGCTATGTGGCTTGACTAGAAAAAACTAGAATGTTTCCCATGTCAAGTTTTGGACTTCTCTGATCTGCTTTTCTCTACTCGCCAACTCTTGTCTCCAATGATGTTCTAGTACCTTTTCTTTGGGGAATTTACCTGGAGAGAAATCAAAGATCAACTTAGACATATGTAAACTGTTATTTACTAATTCAACCAAACCATTCATTACAGCTCTGCATCTTGAAGTTTCTCTTTTGGCTTTCGTTAGCTCGGACTCCCATTCTGAAAACAAGGTTTCCTTGTGCAATTCTTGTATTTTTGGCAAATTTGTAGCCATTCCTTCTATGAAATCTTGCCAAGAAAGAAAATTTGTTATCCTTTCATCTTTTTTTTCCAATTCCAGTCTAGCGTCCACTGCCTTCTCAATCAGTGATGCAGAGATATCGCACAATGTGTCGACCAATGATATGTTATGGCAAAGGATGTTCAACTGTCGGGACAAGGCTTTGGTTATCTCCAAGGCTTCCTTTCTAAATTCACTAACCTGTGGATAACCCCTGTGCTTTTCTATCTGTATTTGCATTTGCGTAGTTTGATCTTCCTTTGCCTTCTTTTCCTGCTCAATTGTCATCTAAAGACTGCTTATGTTAGGTCCCTATAATAATAGTGATTACCCCATTGCTATTATAGTTATATCCCTTATTAATATTTTTGTGCCCCTATTGTCCCCATATTGTTATTACTGTGCCCCATAGAATCCCTCTATTGTTATTTTTGTGCCTTTATATTGTTATTGTTAGGTTGGCTAGGTTATATTGTGACTCCTTAGACTCCTATATATAGAAAAGATGTTTCGTCATTTGAATCATCAAGGAATCATTCATTTTTGTAATGTAAAGGAGGTTTCCCCCTCAAAGAGGTGGAATTCTAAGGTGTTGATTTATGTTTTCTATCTTTTTGTGAGCTGGTTTCATAACATTTGGTATCAGAGCTTTTGGATTCTAGGGTTTTGCTGCTCCAAATAAGTCATTGTGACATTTTCGCTATAAATTTTTTTCTACAACATTTCAAAAGAAAAAAGAAACCCATTTGAGAATAAATTGCACTGAACCTTGGATCTGAATTTCAGAGCTTTTTGCACTATATTTACGGAGATATGATCTAAGGAAGTTGGTCTTTTTGCAGACTCGTGAATTACATTCCAAACAGGTGACCTGGGGAAAATCGTGATAACTTTCTCTCTGAGCATCGGATTGAAATTTCGTAAGAAGGTACAAAAAGGTGACGGACTACAGTTTCTTGTATATATTTTTCAGAGCCAAAGGTCGAAACAGAGACACGTGGTATGTCGTACAGGTTCTCTCTACTGAACTAGTCTATAATCAGGTCACTGTGACATATTTGGCATAACTTTTCCTTGGAGAATCCAATTTGGATCAGACTGGTGGCATTGGAAAGATGACACAGAGGGATACTGTAGTTTGTAATTTTAAAACTAGATGATCCGAAATTACAGAGATACATTAGAGGAAATATCGAGCTCCTACAAAGTGAAAAAAGGTGTGTAGATTATTTTAAATTCTTTCTTAAGCTTGGGTTGAAAAATTATTTTGAAGGAATTCAAAGGGCATAGTAGAGCATTATTATCGGTAAATGATGCCACGAGGAAAGAAAATGAAAACACCTAATAAGCAACCTGAAATCTCTAGCATGACTCATGAAGAAGATGAAGAAATGCTACATGATATATCAAAATTACAAGACCAAGTGCAACAAATGTCACTCTCACAAAAGCTAACAGAAGCTAAGATAAATGGTGTGGAAGCTAACATGAATGGCATGGAAGCTAAGATGGATAATTTGAAGATAAATTTCAACAAAGATTTGAAGACAAATTTGACAAATTTTCTACAAGAAATACTTACTAATGGTGAAAGGGTAGTAAAGGAAACTCATGATGTCAACAAAAGAAATGTTAATCATGATTTCATAGACTCTAATATTGGATTGAAGACCCACCATATTCCAAACATCGATATGAGGAAGTTTGATGGCAAGGATCCCACAACATGGATATTACAGATGGAGCAATTTTTCGATCTCAATAATGTGCAAAACACACAAAAGGTACGTATTACAACTTTATATTTAGAACCAAATCAGTTTGTATGGTATCAATGGCTTTGCTCTCGTAAACAAATTATCACTTGGGAAATTTTTATGGAAGAATTGATAGCACATTATGAGGATACAAAAAGAAACACTTTTTTTAGCCAATTGATAAGTCTCAAACAAAAGGGTTCAATAATGGAGCACATTGAGGAGTTCCAAAAATTGAACATAAGGGTAAAAAATATTCCAGAGGAGCATAGGATTGATGTGTCCATAGAGACTTTAAAGGATAATATCCAACATGATGTTCATCTTTGGGAACGTGATTCATTAGAGAAGGCATTTAGGTTAGCAAGAAAAATGGAAAGAAAAATTATGGCAACCAAGAAGCATACCACTCACAACTATAAAGATGGAAGTGTTGTTGCCCCTAGTCTTCCACAACCTATAAGGTTGACACCACAAAAATTGGAAGAAAAAAGAGAAAAAGGGCTTTGTTACCGTTGTGATAGCAAATACACTAAAGGTCATAAGTTTGTTGAGAAGAAATTATTCTACATAGATTGTGAAGAGGAAGAAGAAAAGGAGAAAGAAAGGTCAAAAGAAGAGGATATACTCCAGGAACAAAGTCTATATAAAGAAGAAATGAATCCGACCTTATCTTGTAATATATTGGCTGGAATTACCACTCCTCAAACCATCAAGATAGAAGGACAAATCAAGAAGAAAAGGTAATAGTGTTGATTGATTCAGGAAATACCCATAATTTCATTCATTGTAACGTAGCAAAAGAATTGAATTGCTTCCTATATCCAGCACCAGAGTTTCAAGTGATGGTTGCAAATGGAGGAACAATAAATTGCTCTGGAAAGTGCCATAATATCAAGCTATCCATGGGAGAATATGTATTGACTAGCCCAATGCTTTCCGTTCCAATGGGAAGTGTTGATGTTGTACTAGGATTCCAATGGCTACAATCCTTGGGTACAATAGCTTTTAATTTTCAAGAACTTTTCATGAAATTTTCTATGGAAGGAAAGGAAGTTGAATTAAGGGGTATTGCAGGGAAACCGGGAAAGATAATCAGCTCTAATGGTATGACAAAGCTTCTAAAAAAATAACAAAGAGGTGTAATTGCACAATTATGTTCGCTAAATGTTTCCGCATCGAAATCATCTACTTCTCCAGATCTCCAAAAAGTCTTGGACAATCATTCCAAGGTATTTGAGACTCCCAAAGGTCTCCCACCTATTCGTGATCATGATCATGCTATTCATCTGATTCCAGGAAGTGTTCCTCCAAACATCAGGTCGTACAAATATCCCTATGCCCAAAAGAGTGAAATTGAACGTATGGTTGCAGAAATGCTAGAGGCTGGTATAATTCAACCTAGTCAAAGTTCTTTCTTTGCTCCAGTAGTATTGGTGCATAAGAAGGATGGATCATGGTGCATGTGTCTGGATTTTAGGGACCTCAACAAGCTCACTATTAAGGATAAGTTTCCCATTCCTATCATTGATGAATTGCATGGATCAATTTACTTCACCAAGTTGGATCTTCATTCAGGATATCATCAAATCAGAATGAAACTGAAGATATTCTGAAAATAGCATTTAGAGCTCATGAGGGTCATTATGAATTTTTGGTCATGCCTTTTGCCCTTACCAATGCACCTTCTACATTTCAAGGTTTGATGAATTCCATTTTCGAACCCTTCCTTAAAAAAATTGTGTTGGATTTTTTGATGATATACTAATCTACAACAAGTCTTGGAAGGATCATGTTGAACATGTTGACAGGGTGCTACAACTATTGGAGGAGAAATAATTATATGCAAAAAGATCCAAATGTTTCTTTGGAGTACAAGAGGTGGAATATTTGGGTCATATTGTATCTCATGAAGGAGTTAAGGTAGACCCTAGCAAAATTTAAGCCATTAAGGAATGGAAAATCCCCACATCCATAAAGCATTTGCGATGATTTCTTGGGTTAACAGGGTATTATCGCAAGTTTGTTAAGAATTATGGGACAATAGCAGCACCTCTAACAACATTATTGAAGAAAGATGCATTTTCATGGACTCCAGAAGCAACAAAGGCCTTCAAACATCTTAAAGAGGCAATGTGCCAAGCATCGAACTTAGCTACACTGGACTTCAAAAAAGCCTTTATTGTGGAATGTGATGCTTCAGGAAATGGAATTGGTGTTGTTTTAATGCAAGATGAAAGACCCATTGCTTTTGAAATTCATCCAATCAAGGGAAAGTTTTTACACAAAGCTATTTATGAGAAGGAAATGTTGGCAATACTACATGCACTTAAGAAATGGCGACCCTACCTAATGGAAAGGCACTTCAAGGTAAAAACGGATCATGATAGCCTTAAATACTTTTTAGAAAAAATATTATCCTCTGAAGAGAAACAAATTGGGTCACAAAGATGTTGGGTTATGAATTTGAAATCAACTACAAAAAAGGGAAGCAAAATGTGGTGGTAGATGCAGTCTCAAGAAAGGATGAGGATGTGGAAGCATTGTTGTGCGCCATTTCTATTATCCAACCAAATTGGATAAACGAAGCAAGGGAGGAATGGAAGAATGATGAAGAAGTGTGGGCACTTATTCGAAATTTACAACAACATTCTAGTACATCTAATACATTTAGCCAGAAAAATGATTCGTTATGGTACAAAGATCGCTTATACCTTTGTAAGAATTCCTAGCTCAAGCAAAAGATTCTTATGCAGTTGCACACTTCTCCCTTAGGAGGGAACTTAGGATTTTTAAAAACTTACCACAGGGTTAAAAAGGAATTTTTTTGGGATGGCCTTAAATCAGATATTCAAAAGTTTGTGGCGGAATGTTTGGTTTGTGAACAAAATAAAGTTGAAACAATTAAGACCCTCGGTATATTACAACCTTTATCCATTCCAAGCCAATGTTGGGAGGATGTTTCAATGGATTTTATCACAAGTTTATCGAAGTCTGATGGAAAGAGTGTCATCATGGTGGTAGTTCAGAGACTTACCAAGTATGCACACTTTTGTGCATTATCACATCCATTTAAAGCCAGTACAGTTTCTACTACATTTATGGAAATAATTCAAAAGATACATGGAAACCCAAAGATTATTGTAAGTGACAGAGATCCCATTTTCACTGGAAATTTTTGGACAGAATTATTTTCTTGTCTCGGTACTCAGTTAGCTCATAGATCATCTTATCATCCACAATCTGATTGACAAACTAAGATAGTAAACAAATGTTTGGAAGGATATCTTCGTTGCTTTGTATCTGATAAACAGACACAATGGGTCAAATGGTTGCCTCTGGCTGAATGGTGGTATAACACTTCCCTCCATATAGCGACAAAAATGACCCCCTTTATGGCACTTTATAGATATCAGCCACCATCCATCACATCATATTTAAAAGAAAATTCTAAGGTTCAAGCAGTGGAACATCACATCGAGCATCAACAACAAGTCCCCCAACTCTTAAAGGATAACCTCATGTTGGCGTAGAATAGAATGAAACAATAGGCAGATCAACATCACAGCGAAAGAAGTTTTGATGTAGGTGATTGGGTATTCCTACAGCTACAACCATATAAACAAATGTCCCTCAAGCAAGCTAATAAAGATAATAAATTATCACCAAAGTATTATGGTCCATACAAGGTGTTGCAAAATATTGGTACTATGGCATACAAATTGGAGCTTCCTACAGCTTCTCGAGTGCACCCAGTTTTCCATGTTTTATGTTCAAAGAAGCTTATAGGCGACAAGCTTCCAGTTCAAACAATATTGCCAGAACTTGATGAGGAAGGAAAAATTATATTGGAACTGGAAGCAGTCACAGAAACAAGAACTCGACAGCTACGAAATCGATCAATTTCGGAGTATCTGATCAAGTGGAAGAACTTATCTGCTGAATATTCCACATGGGAGGATGAGAATTTTATACATAAGCATCCAGAACTACTCAAGCATTGAGGACAACACTTTTTGGAAGGAGAGGGGCATGTTAGGTCCGTATAATACTAGTGATTACCCCATTACTATTGTAGTTGTATCCCTTATTAATATTGTTGTGCCCCTATTGTCCCCATATTATTATTAATGTGCCCCATAGAATCCCTCTATTGTTATTTTTGTGCTTTTATATCATTATTGTTAGGTCGGCTGGATTATATTGTGACTCCTTAGACTCCTATATATAGAAAGGAGGTTTTGTCATTTGAATCATCAAGGAATCATTCATTTGTGTAATGTAAAGGAGGTTGCCCCCTCGAAGAGGCCGAATTCTAAGGCTTTGATCTATCTTTTCTATATTTTTGTGAGATGGTTTCATAACAACATAGCTCTTGAGACAACTCTTGTTGTTTTGGAGAGTCTGCTCATCAATCCTCTGTTTCTCTAGTTTCAACTGCTCTCTTAGCTGCTCATTTTGTTGTCTCTATTCTGCTAGTTGTTGTTCAATTTGACTAATCCTTTGCTATCCTTCTGCCTATTTCACTTCAATTTGAGTGATTCTTTCATCATTTTCCCTGATTAGCTGGCTGACCTCTAAGGCTTTGTCCATTGTTGCTGTTGTATAGGCCCTTGCATACTGAGATAATTTAGTTAAATCCTCAGAAGGATTAACTTCTACCTTCCATGCCACATTCATCATTTCATCTTGAGGAGTTAGAAGAGGTCCTTAATTAATTTTCCTCTTTTTCCTCTGTCTTTCAACCATAGCCCTATGCTTAAAACTGTACAATACATCTAGGGGTGGTATTTTTTATGTTCTTAGTACAATCTCCTCTGTAGGATTTTCGGGAATGATTTCTATATCCTGTTCAATCTTGGGTAGGACGCTTGTCCCTTCAATTGGAACACTAATAACCACAGGCTTCTGTGATTCAGGGGATTTTGGAATAGTGAGCTCTTGGGATTTATTCGGGTTTTTGGTGATTAGGTCAAACTACTCCTTTTCCTTGATTAAAGCAGAATCAATATTTATATCAGTATCAAGGATCTCACTAGTTCCTTCCTTTGTCTGCTCCCTTTCAGGGCTCTTTTCTTTTTTAGGAGTCTTTTCAATAGTTTTTCCCTCACAGTGGCCTTCCAATTGCACCGTAGAGGTAGTATTAAATAGGTCCAGAGGTAGTGTTTGCAACCTTTGTGCCGTGAACTTCAAAAATTCGTCTAATCCCTTTGCTCCCAATCTAATTTTTGCTAGATGATTCACTAGAGAAAATAACTTAGTTGAAGTGAAAAAATCATCATAATCATCCTTCTCATGTTCAAACTTTGCAATTTTGACATGGGAGGTGAAATTGTAGGCGACTACTTTTGGATCATACTGCCTCTTTGGGATGACTGCTAACTTTAACTCTTTAATTTTCTCAGCTTCCTTCTCTGCATGTTTGAAGTCATGCAGTGTGAAAGTACCACATTGGAGGGGAAATGAAGGCCACATTTTTTTTTTGGACTCCTTTAGGTTCCTTGACATCCCTGTTTGTGTTATCTCATAAGCTATTTCTCTGGCAAATAATTTATCAGGAATGTACAAGGGGAGGACATGTGGATCAGTAGTGTTGCCAAAATGTTTGATGTAGGTGAACATCTCTTCACCAAACCAACTACCAATTGATGTTAGGTCAACACTAGCTTCATCGAACAGCCGACGAGAGGGTTTTTTGAATATAGCATAATGAATATGAAAAATGAAACCATGACAGATTCTATAAAGATGATTTTTATAATGGGTTTTCCACAATTCCTTATGATTGATATGAATGGGGATCAAGTTTTATGGAGTTCATTTCCAACCTAAAATGGGGTAATCAAAGTTGGAACAGATGGTGTCCAAAATGTAGGCACTCATATAAGACGAGGGTATTACCGGGGTAGTCACGAACTTGTTTTTCCTATAATCAAGGATTTGGCTGGCCATTTTATCAGACAAAATGGTCACCCAATCCATGATATAAGAGTTAACTGCTGCTTCCATTAAAGGTACCATCCCTACAGAAAACCTAGCCGAATCATGGATTCCAAAAAGTCTGCATATCATAGCACCAGCATAGTAGTAAGGAGATGCTAAGGAGTCTACGAAGTACATACCCGATGATTCATGCTTGTGTTTTTTTGGAAAAATCCTCCATTGTCTAATATGGTTTGACTCCACGGCATTTTCCTTAGCAAACGATTTTAAAAACGTCTTGTTGTACTGCTTCTGTGGTACATCTTTTTGATATCTTCTACCCTGATTACTTGAATATCCTTCCATCAGTCGTAAAGAATGTTCTATCTATTATGTTGATACTTTCAATTACCCATCTGGCCAAGTCATTGTAGGGTAATATTTTAGCGTGGGCTACTATTCTGTGAAGACAAGAGCTAGCCAAATCCTTAAGAGTACTCTCTGACTTTTCAGTGGAATCTGCTATTCCCTTTTCTTCTCCAATCTCTTCTGGATCATTGGCTTCCAGTAAATTGTATATGATTTCCCATGAAGCCTTGCCCAGACCGAGGCAGGTAGTATCAACTATCAAGAAATTTTTCACTGGTTCCTCTTTGGTTATGATGGGAGCCTTTTGTTTCTTTTATTTCTTCATCATTTTCACTGGATTCATAAATTTAGACTTGCTCTACACAATGAAACAAAAGAACGTAACAGAGGATAAATTTGTTCAAAGATAATACACAGTATACAATAATAACAGTAATTAAGTGAAATCGATAATATAGATTTTGATATATTACGCTGCTATGGATGAAATCCTTAAAGGACTAAACCATAATTGCTCTATTAATGTTTTCCATAATTTCCAACGTGACACTTAAATGCCATAAAGATATGTTGCATCACGAATTTTAATAACGGTTCTTTAAAAATAAATATCGTAACATCCCAATAGCGATAAGCGATTAATCACATATCGTAGATCAAAAGGTATAACCATTATGGTTAATTGTTTCCTTTGTAAATTTCTAATTGTGATAGATGGTAAGCGGGATCACTTGAATAAAATTTTGTTCTATTTATTTATAATTGACTTGTAATTTAGGCCCGCAAACATTCGCTTTAACGATTATATTTCACCTTTATTGGAAAGCACACTTTCCAATAATGAAATCGCATCGGTAGGTTCCAAATGGGTATTTGTTATGTGTTTCGTGCTTTTAGCAATGGCCGATTGTGATCGGCTTATCGCATCGGAAGATTTATATGGCCCCTTGGAATGATTCCTTGATAAGTTACGATATGCGCTTTCCGATGGCGTTATCGCATTGGCGATTGCCAACACATTCATTTATATTTGTTTTACGATGAGGTCTTGTTTAATATTTAAATGGGATCGGACCTTTTCATAAATATTTTCATGTGTTGTATAGAATTTTCAAGGTTGTGATTATTATTGAACTTAACCTAAAATCAAAAGACTTATCATGGCTATTGATTTTTTAAAAGTTTTATTGATAGATAAAAATTTTGAAATGGGGCGGGTTGTTGTATAGCACAACAATCCAATTTTTCCAAGTCCCTATTTTGAATGTTAATGCCTTTGTTCTATAGTGGAGTAAAGGCTCTTGTTTTGGTTCACCCGCTCTAGAATGAGACTAGAACATGATCCAGATCCATGGAAACCTTCAGTCGCATGAAACTAGTAAGGTTAAGGATGCAGTAATTAAATTATGAACTATTTTTTTAATTCATAACACACCCCATAAGAATATGCATACCTTTATTTATTCTCTCATACGATAAGTGTTGTGGATGAATGAGGATGATTTCTGAACTCATTATGTGCTTATGATAAACTGCATTTGTACACTTACATGCATGGATGGCTTAAATTTTCCTTATTCATGTGATTTCATGTATGAATGGCTCATTTGTTTGCTTACAATGAGTTGCAATTGTGTGCTTACATGCATGGATGGCGCAAATTTTCACTATTTATCATGGTTTAAAAATTGATTTAAGATACTTAACACATGATAGACAAAATTTTAGATGGTTATAGTCGAGCTTGATGAATGAAAAAGGTTGTATTTAATCCTTGCACTTATATCAATTTTCTCAAGTCTAAGTATTGTGGGTAGCTATAGTAGCATTGTGGGAGAGGGAACCTTGAAAGGTTATATGGAAACAAATAATTCTGCAATGTGTTATATAAAATAGAACCTTGCAGTGTTATAGTGGAATAGAGAGTAATGCAAAGAAATGACAGGAATTAACACATTGATTATTTCAATAAGTAGAAATGGTCAACCATAAATTGGATACTATTTTATTGTGCTACTTACTGAGAGTTAGAAATTACATGCAATTAAACAGGATGTTATACCCACAGTGTTAATGAGATATCAAATTAGATAACATGTAGTACATATGTAATAAGAATATATATGATTAAAATAAAGGTAAGAGAAGGCTCAAATACTAAATGCCTCAATATAAGAGGAGTAAATCATATAACCATCATTAGGAAGAATAATTGATATATTATGTATTGAAAGTTATGAATAAATAATGGTGGTGAATAAGTGATTTTTAGAGTATGGTTATTGTATTAAGAATTTGGTGGATTTTAGAGATATGGTCATCATATTATTTTACTCATATTAAAATTAAATTATGAGTTGTATGATTTCTATGCAAGGATGTAACTTAATAAAATACAAACTAATGTTGGTAATGATAATCCAACCATGGACATGACTTAATGGAATAAATTTTATACTCCTAGAGATCTTAAGAAAGGATCAAAGATGAAAGGAAGAAATGTTGAACTCTTATGAGGTAACTAACAAACCAAAATAGATAAAATAGACAATTGTTTTTCCATAGATCATGGCCAACATGAGGAAAAATAAAAAATAAAAGTATATAGATGGAATCTATATAATTCACAGAGAATATGATCATGAAATTCTATTGAAAGTATCTAAAATTGATGGTTAATTAATAGGTTTCCATCCTAAAACATATTCTGAAGTTTTTCTTTAAATTATATATATTCATGAAATTTCCATGAAATATCATTAAGCTCATGAAAGATAGGTCCTTTTACGTGGTATGAGACTATGTATTTTTATTATCTAAATTTTCATTCGATTTAATATTGTTGTGTTGATTGGTGCATCTACATGTAATGATGCAATTCATTTTTGGATATGGTTTTTCCAGTGGTGGAATTGTTTAATTCACCCTGATGGGGAAAATGAACCAAATATACACTATTAGAGGGAACTAAACCTTGCCAGGTTATTATTCAGATATTCAGTAGAAATATGCATATTTAATTAGACAAACATAGTTTGGAATCTACAAGTTTCTTTTTAGTAAATCAATATCTAAATAATTATACCTAAGATAGATAAGAGACATAAATTATATTTCCAATCTACACTGAACTAGGGCCAGAGTTGTGAATTATATGCACACATGACTACAACTCACTATATGCATGAATACATCATACATTAATAATTTTATGACCTTCATAAGTAGGTCAATGGTACGGGCACCGAAAAGTACAAATACATAATGGGAGTGTAAAAGCAAATCCTAGTGCTTCTCGGTTAATAGAAAGAAAAAGAATATAAGTTCAAGGGCACATTCACAAGTGTCAATTATTATAATTAAAAGTATGCAACATCAAACTTCACAACCTTGAATATATAGACAAGGTTCTCTTAATATCGCACAAATAAGGACCTTTCAAATCTACAGCAAGAAGAAGATGCTTCTAGTAGAATGATGGTATATATTACAAATGTACTTCTTGTGGGAAGTGATAAGATAAAAATGATTTATGTGCTTCTACTATATATAAACAAAGTATACATGCTTTATGAAAACAAAAATGACAAATAGACTAGATATGGTGGTGCTTGATGAATTTGAAATAGAAATAGAGAAATTCAGAGCAGCCTAATGACTAACAAGAATTGTACACTAGATTTGGAACATGACTTGTCTGAATTAATAAAAAATAATTTGGTAAACCAAAAGGTTTCACATTAATACAATGTATGATGATCTAAGGATCTTATGCTAGTAGTAAAATAATACATGCACCAAGTAAGGTGTGACATATAAAAAGTTCTAGGTGATGAAGAGAGAGGATAACAAACCATGCAACAACTCATTGTTAAATCAATAGGATGCTTCAACCATATTGATGGCTAAGTGGTGCTAGTAATCAAGATTGTTGTGTACAAAGATAATTGGTTTTGATAAAATGATATCTAGCAATCTATTCAAATTAATTGACAATCATACAATCTGAGATGCATATTTTGTACCACTATTTCCTATCAAGCAATCTACCTACCAAATTGCATGGATAGTGTTGTCTGGGTTTGAATATGACAACATAACAATTATTGCATAAACTATTTATTTTAAAGAATTTGATAATTGAATTGGTTTCCAAGAAATGAATTATATTCTACCAGGTCATGATCTAGTGTTAAGGTATGTTAATTACCTAAGTTCACACCCTGGTACACATAGTACCCTGGAAATTAAGAGATTTGGGAATGTGAGAACATGGTAACCTTCGTTTATGACTCATGTATGGGAGGTGTATGTACTTTCATACTGATTGTTCCATTGGTGGGGAATATACACTAAATTATTCATGGCCAACAAGGTGTTGGAAGTAGTGTTAAAAAGAGAAAACATGAAATCATATGACATAACCAATTTATGTGTGGAGTACTTTTGAGTACCAAGCAATTATTTTCTTGGCAAAGTTATTAGACTTCAAATATAACATTGAAGTCCATACTGGACTAACTATCATAGTCAATAGTCTGCTTTATGATTAAGAAGAGGTCATATTCTGTTGTTATTAAAACCTTGTCTAAGGGACAGATTCAATCCCAAAACTCAAAGATATTGGTCAAGGATAATTTTAGGGGCGAATGTTCGCCCTTTGGCGAAATTAAGGGGTTTTAAATTTTTAGTGGGCGAATATTTTGTATCATAGTACACTTTTACAAATCACCTCAAATAGCCCACCTTATTTTAAGGGAGAGGGTAAAAAAGGTAAATTTAGCCCTTGAAATTAGGGCTTACAACCTTCCATTCGCCCATTTTCAAGAATAGGTTTTATTTAAGTGAATCCTATGGGCCAAATACCATATTTATAAAAGAGGTATGGTAAATTAATAAAAATATAAATAAATGAGAGGTATGGTAAATAAATATAACATTTTTTATATTTACTCCATAAGTCACCTTATATACATGTAAGGGTGTAAAAAAATAAAAATATAAGTGGAGGTATGGTAAATAAATAAAACGTATTTTTATACTTACTCAAAAGGTATGGTAAATAAATAAAAATATAAATAAACTACACGTATCATAAATAAATAAAACGTCTATTTATATTTAGTCCATAACCTTCGTTCTATTTATGAAGGTTCAAGAAAGAGGTTTTATTTAAGTGAATCCTATGGGCCAAATACCATATTTGTAAAAGAGGTATGGTAAATTAATAAAAATATAAATAAACGAGAGATATGGTAAACAAATAAAACATTTTTTTTATATTTACTCCATAAGTCACCTTATATTTACGAACACTCAAAAAATGGGTTATATTTAGGTGAAACCTATGGCCAAAATACTATGGGACAAATACCATGGACTAGATTGTTATTAATACCATGCAAAAAACCATTATTAACCCTAATATTAGAATTAATAAAAATAAAAATGGCACATGGTATTGACCCATGGTATTCACCAAAATGGCACATGGTATTGACCCATGGTATTCACTTGGAATGTAGCCTATTTAAATGGGGGAATTAAACCAGCATGTAGCCTATGCTAAGATTCACTAGGACTTTACAAAGTTTTATTATTTAGTGAAAGACTCGCCAAGATCTTACAAGATTTTATAATTGAGTAAAATATTCGCCATTCCTGGTGAGAGATTCGCCAAAAAAATATATATACATATTATATTATTGATAAAATCGCCTTCCATCTTTCCTATATACCATGGAGATTCGCCCATTTATTATATTTATAAATTTAGGGGGGTTCTTAAAATTTTCCCTGATATTGGTATTGTAAAGTTGTATTATGCATAATTACATGTTATCATTTCGTTGAAATTTCCTACAACCACAAGATACATGAAAAGGATTAGTTAAATAAAATCACTTGAATAATTTGACATACAAATTTTCATTTATGCTCTGGTTGAAGAAGTAGAAAAGGTCCATGGATTCCTTATTTCCAAATCAAAAAACTGTGCATGGTTTGATTGGATTTTCCTAAAGGTAGTGTGAATAAATAAAGGAATTTTTGGTGTTGACTTGATGTTATACTAACATTGTCTGAAAACATGTGGATGAGGTACATGTCATGCATGTGATGTTATGGACATTTGGTATTGTGTACATGTTGTACTGGTACATATGGTACTGGTGTGGATGCATGTATTGCATGAGGTTGGATGATGTGTATAGTTGTATGTGTGTGATGCACACTATGTGTATGTGCACATGGTTGAGGAGAAGATACTGGGTGGTTGTCTAGTGTGACAACTGATCCAGAGTGTGTGCAGAATAAAGACATAAGTTGAAGTTAAGGAGTGATTCAAGGATAAGTATCAGTGTTTTATGTCAGTTTTGTATACATGTCATTTTTTATTTGGGTCATTTGAATTATGATTTTATGGTTATGTTTTGAACTAACCTAATGTGATATATTTATACATGTTGATTGGTCAAATGTGTTATTTTTGAATTATTGTGACTAATGCAGGGAGACTACAAGAAGCAAGTTTTCGTCAAGAACACAAATGCATTGGAAGAACATTGATTTCTTCCTATTTTTTAAATACAATGAAAATGAGGAATCATAATTAAATGGCGGGCAACAGTAACCCATAGTTAAATTGATCCGGATTTAAACAGGAACGCAACAAATTACAGAGATAACCATATACACAAAGATGCAGTGGAAATAATACTTCATTTCATTAATGGAAAATACTAAAATATGCTGACAACCAGAAATGGAAATAAACCAGCTAGGGCGATGGTAGCTTATCTCTGAGAAGAGATGTGATGGCTACATGCCTCTGAACTGTTCCGAACTATGTTACAATGAGGCTCAAAGGCCTATTTATTGTTGAGAAACAATGAAAAACCCTTCACATCCCGAAACCTAGCCCTAGAAGATGAAACGCCAAATTGTGGGCCCCGTTTGGGTAAATTGGTACATCAATTTCCCGGGGTCGTAACTTTGGCATATGATCTCCGTTGGACGCGTACGATAGCTCGTTAGAAAGATCTATCCGAGTACTACCACTTTGGGAGGCAACATTGGTAAATGGACCAATGTTGCCCCAGAATCCCAAAAAAATGTCGTTTAGGGCCTCAAAATGGCTCCAAGGAAGTTCAGGACCCGAAAAACTGCTAAAAATAGTAAATTGTGCTACAATTCAGGAAACTGAAAAGACTGAAAGAGACAGTTGTGGGGGTCCAAATGGGATAGGTGGGTGGCCACCAACATCCACCTGGATCATTCCTCCCCCCTTAGGAAGCAATGGTCCCCATTGCGTTGAGTTCCTCCATCTGCTGAACTCGTCCTACAATCTCTGATGTGTCCAGTGATGGTGGGAAGCATGGTCGACGATGGTCCACATTGAACATTTGGTGCAGGTGAAGGAATGGAGGAATGATGTGCTCCAAATCATTGTTCCCCATAGCCTTGGTACTGCTGTAAGGACCATGTCGAAGTGGTCTGAGCTTCTGATGGGTTCTGGCAAGGCGTTCTTTCTGTCGATGCAACCAGACTTTGTTGCCCACCTGAAACTTGTGTGGTACCCATGTGGGTGAGGAGAAGTTGTTCCTGTGTTTTGTCATGACCGTATCCCTTTGCTGCTGCTGCTGCATGGAGGAACCCTTTGCAGGGGTCATGGATGTAGAAACGGTCTTCCCCTTATTTTGGGAGTGAGCCAGACAAATGAATTTCCTGGTCTGTGAGATGAGCTTGCTGCCTTTCTTAGCAGTGATCAAAGATGTGGCGGTATGTGGGGCTACCTCCGGTATCCTGTATAATGAATCACCCAAAGAAATAATGACAGTGCGAGGCCTTGATTCATACACAGCATGTCGCCTCCCCAAGTATGGCTGGCCTAGTAATACATCACAAACATCCAGAGGTGTAACATCACACAATACGTCATCTGTGAAGGGCTTGATGCTGTATGGAAGGTGGCACTGTTGGCGAACTTTCAGATCTCATCCTTCGTGAAGCCACCCGATACTGTACAGTTGCGGGTGCGGTGTAGTCGGTAGGCCCAACCGCTTCACGACCTCTGCTGAAACGAGGTTCTTTTGGCTGCCACTGTCGACAATGAATTGTAGCGGCGAACCCTTCACCCACATCTGTGAGTGGAAAAGACGCTCCCCTTCCTCTGGATTTTCGGGCTCATCTTTCTGGATCTTGGCAGTTGCAACAGTGGCGCTGGGATCTGCATCAATGATCTGCTTCCCTTTTCCATTCCCCTTGTCGGGTTCTGGCTCAAGGTCGGAACATGCATCTGATTCGGAAGCCTTCAACTCAGCCACCAGCGACTGCTTGGTCCGACACTCACTTGTGTTATGAGTGGGACTCTTGTGGAACTCACACCACAACCCTGTGTCCTTCTTCGGCTTCATGGTGTTGTTCTTTTCTTGTGGCTTCGACGGGTTGTCTTGGGTCACCCCGCCTTGGCTTTGTCCTTTGGGCTTCGGATTTGCAGATCCAAAGTCTCGCTTCTTCTGTTTGAACTTTTGCTCGATTTTGACAGCGTATCGGTATGCTGTGCCGAGTGAGGAGATGTTCAAGGACCCCATCTCTTCCTGGATGTATCTGTGCAGGCAGCCACGGTATTTGAGTACCAGATGCAGCTCAGTATCTTTGATACCCAACTGTGTGCGAAGGGTATGAAAAATGTTTGTGAACTCTGGCACATCTTGGTCTCGTCCCTGCTGCAATGTGGTCCATTTGATGTATTTGTCCTCATATCTTCCGACAGGGTAGTACTACTCATTGATGGCATCCCGGAAGTCATTCCAAGTGGGTGCGACTGAAAATAGTGAGCCTGTACTTTCATCCTTCTGCTCGCAGTATGTTTCCCACCAGTCTTTGACGTGGGGGGCTGCTTTGAGAAGAGCAAAAACAATCTTTTCCCGACTTGAAAATTCATGAACAGAAAAATACCCATCTAGCAGATTTAACCATTTATCTACAGCATCTGCGTCTATTTGACCCTCGAAGATGGGGATTTCAAAATTAACCTGTACCTTAAATGGTGTGGCATTTCCAGAGTCGCTGTTGGAAGCCGATGCGTCACCTCTAGGTAGTCGCTGAAGGATTTGCGCAAAGCTATCCATCATCGCGTTCCTTTGCCGCTCGAGCGCTTCTTCGAGCAAGATTTTGATAGGATCTCCTGCTCCCTCGTCTTTCTTCTCATCTGCCATGGGAGGCCGTCGGGATTTGCGAGGCTGGTCTTGCAAAGGTTCGACCAGTTCAAGCCCTAACTCCTTATATCCCGACCTCGTTGGGGACATGCAAAGAAAAACAAAGAAAAAGCAGACCGCTCTGATACCACTGATCCGGATTTAAACAGGAACGCAACAAATTACAGAGATAACCATATACACAAAGATGCAGTGGAAATAATACTTCATTTCATTAATGGAAAATACTGAAATATGCTTACAACCAGAAATGGAAATAAACCAGCTAGGGCAATGGTAGCTTATCTCTGAGAAGAGATGTGATGGCTACATGCCTCTGAACTGTTCCGAACTGTGTTACAATGAGGCTCGAAGGCCTATTTATTGTTGAGAAACAATGAAAGACCCTTCACATCCCGAAACCTAGCCCTAGAAGATGAAACGCCAAATTGTGGGCCCCGTTTGGGTAAATTGGTACATCAATTTCCCGGGGTCGTAACTTTGGCATATGATCTCCGTTTGACGCGTACGATAGCTCGTTAGAAAGATCTATCCAAGTACTACCACTTTGGGAGGCAACATCGGTCCATGGACCCATGTTGCCCTAGAATCCCAAAAAAACGTCGTTTAGGGCCTCAAAATGGCTCCGGAAGTTCAGGACCCGAAAAACTGCTAAAAATAGTAAACTGTGCTACAATTCAGGAAACTGAAAAGACTGAAAGAGACAGTTGTGCGAGTCCAAATGGGATAGGTGGGTGGCCACCAACATCCACCTGGATCATAAATAGTAGTAATATTATGTCAAGTTATGACATTAACTGTGGTAAATAAAATTGAGTTTCTGCATCTGAAATATCTCACAAAATTGATTGGAACAAATGTTACAGGTAGCAATGGAAGGAGATTTTCCGGTAGAACTCCTTTGTAACCTATATATGGGGAGATCTGATTCAAGTGGCAAGGCCATGGGAATTGGTAGTTTCAAAAACAACTACCTATGAATGAGGAAATAAATTGTAAGATGAAATAATATATTAAGGGCAGTGTAAATTTAAGGGGAGGAGTATATAACACCCCTCCGTTGTATGTAACACTTTGTTGCTATCATGTTGGACCTAAGCTAAGACTAAGTTGTAACATAAAATAAAGGTCTTAGGTATAACAATGAAAGTAAATACTTTGTTATTAAATAAATAAATATGATTTAATAGCTTTGAAAACAAGACACCAATAGATGAGATTCTTGCCAAATGAAATCCCATTGGTGAATGGGAATGGATAATTCTTTCATGATAAGACTTCTAGATCCAATTCTAGATAAGCTTAATGGATTGGGAGATAAATATTCATTAAGTTACTTAGTTGGAGAAAGATGTTAAGTTTAAGAAAAACATAAAATCCTTGCATGAGAGAAAGGCAAGATTTTATGATGAAAAGCCTCGCAGGAGAGAATGACAAGATTTTCTGGGAAAAGTCTAGGAAAATGGATAAAACTATCCATAAAAGCTATATGCCACTAAAGGAAACCATATCATGAAAGAGGGTATTAAATAACCATTGAAGAGATCAACAAGAGGTATTTTATCCATGGAAATAACTCTTGTCTCAATGGTGAACTGGAGGAAATCAGTTCTAGGTTGGGTGGCGGTGCTCGATTTTCCAAGTGGCATTCTTTCCACTAATCCGGTTTGCTTCAATTGCCTAGGATGTTGTGTATGTTGTCTCTTTACTCTTTATGTTGTTGAATATTTAAGCATATGAGTATAATTGCATGTGATATCCTTGTGTTAAAAAGGTTTGGATACTTATGCATGTGACAACTACAATATATATATATATATATATATATATATATATATATATCGTAAATCAAAGTTAGGTGCATTGAATGCAGAATTGTAGGTGTTTGTTGATATTGGGTCAAGGAGTTATGTGACAGGCACTGACTTATGTCTAAGAGCTTAGGGCCATGGAAAATTCATATGAAATGTCATCATCATATCCCCTTAATAGTTCAAATAATCATAGCCACTGATGTCTTCTAAAAATGTCTAATACAGGAGGGTGAAGATGAATTCTTTTAGTGTCTAAGGGTTCCCTTCTATTGAATCCTCCCCCCATCTCTTTTCTCTATTTTCAACTAAGTGAAGGAGGGATGCTTCCTATGATAGATATGATGTATAATTCAGTGGAATTAGAGGGTTGAAATCTCTATTTGATGACAATTTTCTATATTCCCTCTAATCTATAGCCAGAAAAGTTCTTGCAATCCACAATTTGACTAATATTTCCTATAGACTTTAGGGTGCACCAACATACAAGTTATGGATAGATGAGGGAGAGGATGCACTTACTTTTACCACATGACCTAGCATAAATATGAAAAATTGGCGATCAATGCGACCCTTGGTGGTGTTATTTCATCTTTCCAAGCTTCCCATAGTAATTCCACGGGCTTCCTATAGCTTTTGCAAGCTTCTTATAGCTTCCTATAGCTTCCTCCTATAGAAATGGAAGAGCAAGGTTCGAACATCCTCGATGGATCCCCAAGTTCTTCCTCGCCTTAACTATTTTTGAAATGACTGTAAATGCAATATAATTCAAGCCTCAGTACAATATATGCCATATTTGTCTTGGTCTTGGAGCAATGTGATGACTTGGCAGAGGAATGAGGTTCCCCTTTTGGACCATTGTCCCCACCTATAGTAATGATTCCCTCATTCCTCGTAATCAACACCCACTCTATGTGATCCTATCATTACTGATGTGACACCATGTTGCATGAATTCTTGTAATCACTTTTTGTTTACTAACCGAGGGTGGCCAAGTTAACTAGCCACCTCCAACTTATAAAAATACCTCCTCTCGACATTCATACATTTTTCATTATTTACACATAGAGAGGAGATGAGAGGTTTCCATATATGTGCCTACCTCGTGACTGAATGATGCAGGGATGTGCATGCTTGAGTGTTGGACTTTTGTATTATCACCTAGGGAGTTGTCTTGCTATGTCTTTCATGTTCTTGTGTATATCTTCTCTGCCCCTCATGGTATTTGACTGTTGTTATTGCTATGTGTCCAGGTCCTTTGTTGATGCTGAAGGTCCTGCCTCTACTAGTGGAGAGTCTTGGTTGGAGTGGTATAGTTCCTCGTGAGTTGGTATCACCCCATCCACTTGATGGAAAAGGGAAAAAAATTAGGATTATAGCTTCTATATTGGTTGCACATGTTGTTACATGTGGAGATCTTCTTCCTATAGCAGTCCATTCCTTCTCTTTCAGGTTCTTTTAACTACATGGGAGTGATCAAAAAGGATGTAGAGGGTTTGGAGGATGATGCTAGGTCTCTGTGTCAGTAGTGTAGGCTTTTGAAAATGGAGAGGATGTGCTTTATGTGTTTTTCAAGAAATTTTTAGGGTGAGACAAAGTGTAGGGTTTGAAAAATATTATTTTTTCTTGTGAACTGGGATGGATGAATGATGGATAGATGGTGGTGTTGGAAATAATACTAAGAGGGGTAGTGAATCAGTATGATCAAGACAATTCTTTCACAGATTTGTATACGCTACTTTAGTTAGATAAACCAACGTATATACACAACTTCAGTAAAGGAAAACCATGTATAACTTACAGACTTGTAATTTAATTATTCTTCGGATGTTGATTTTAAATATATGTGTCAGAACCATAGAAACAATAACTAGGAACAGGAAAATGTAGACAGTCACACAAAAGAACACAAGATATAAGGTGGAAACCCAATGTGGGTGAAAACCACCTACTGCAATATATCTCTATCTTTTTCAATTAGAAACTTATTTTTACAATGATTCTGTACTGGTGCAATCCTTTACCAGTATGCAGGCTACAACCTGCAGAGAGCCACAACCCTCTCTCGTTCTCCAGCTTCTCTTGGAAGGGAGCTACAACCCCCTTAGCTTCTTGTACTAGCTGAGATACTAGTACGTAGGTGCTGACCTACAGAAGGCTACAACCTTCTCTTTTCTTCGAGGGACCACATTTCATAAATTTTCAAACTGAATCCATGAACATCAACCAAACATCAAGAATTTCTGCATCAAACAATCTCCTTTTCACCAATTAAAACTGAATCAAATAGACACTTCTCTCACAGTTGTACCCAGAACACAGTAACAGTAACCATACACCAATTCTGAACCCAGATCACTATAGTAATCAACAGAAGCAGCTAGAACATAATTTAAGAGATGCATGCTACTTCAATATTCAGAAACCTACGTGCATATGCTTTTGTGTTAAGACCAACCTGCGTATACGCACTTTTGACTTAAAGAAATAGCGTGTATATGCGCCTTCACTTCACTGAACCTGTATACAGATCTATAAAGATAATTTACTCCTTCAAATATTTAGACATTAGTTAACCCAGATTATCAGATTTATAGATCAAGCATGTGCCACATATAACAGATCAAAATCATACAAAGATACTATTGCTCAAGCCTTAAGATTTTGACCCATCAATAAAACTTATCCTTTTATTTGCGCTTAGGTTCTTCCTTTGTTCAGATCCAGCTCTCCACCATAATCCCAATCACCAGTATTCCAGATCTGGCACTTTTTGAGATATTCAATAATTCAGATCGTGACCTTGCCTAATGATCTCCTTCCTCTTTTATAGTCTTAGGCCTTTCACAATACCACGGTCCAAAACCATAACAAATCAATACCATGGACCCGATACTTGGGATCAACACTTCGAACGAGATACCATGGTCCAAAACCGTAGGTTCAAATACAAAGGACTAAATACCACGGACCAAACATAAGTTCTCCCGCATGAATGTGCTTTTCTTTGCGTGAAAGTGCGGGTATATGCATACGTGTCTTTGGTACGACTAACCCGCGTGTATATGCCGCTTGGTCATGATGAACCTACATATATATATATATATATATATATATATATATATATATATATATATATATATATACATATATATATATATATATATATATATTTCCTTCAATTCTAAGAGCCTGAACTAAGATCTGTCACCAGAGTGAGTTGCCATCAAGGACAACACCTCTGCCATAACACCAAACCTGGGTCATAATGCCATCAATCTCCCCCTTTGGACTTGATGGCAACCCCAAGATCCTCAAAGTCATTCTCCCCCTTTGTCATCAAGGGCAAAGGGTTATGCTCCCCCTGAGTACATGCTAATATCTCTGATCTGCTATGCTGGCCATGCTCCCCGTGACTGTAGGCAAGATCTGCAACAATATGTTCTTCAAGAAGAACCATGACTCATACATCATAATTGACCTTCCTATCATCAAATACTCTGTACATACATCTATCACCCAACCAAGTGGGGATCATCCACCCAACCAAGTGGGGATACATCATAAATTTACATATGATAACCAAGTACATTACATCATTCATCCCAGGCATAGTGGGGAAACCAAAATAGGTCATTACATGACCTTGACAATAAAAGATATTCATGACATAGAGACGAAAAAATTTATAGCAAGACTATGAAAGTCACCAATAACAAATATCAACAGCATCTTTCAATCACTATTCCGATCAGCAACCATGTTCTCCTTCTGTTCTCCTTCTGCACCTGCTCCACCTGAACCAAAAACAACTTGTGTACTCGAACCAAGAGCTTCTAATCTAATGCCAACAATGCATTATTAGAAGTTTATCTGCTCCCCCTGAACCTGTGCCAGATGGTCTCTGTCAGATCCAGATCAGACTCTCTTTAACTAGAGTCTGTCCCCACTGATTTCCTTCAAACCACCATATACGTGACTGTATCTGCATAAATCGGCGTATGTACGCGGATCCTCCTCATGCAACTTACGTACAACCACATTTCTCTTAAACAGACAGGTTTCAACAACAAGATGATGCATCAACTACCCCCAGCTTCTGTCTGAGGTATTCAAAAGTCTCCCTGGGCAGTGGTTTTCTGAGAATATCAGCAACTTGTTCCTTGGAGGGAACATACTCCAATTTGACCTTTTGTTCCAGCACTTGTTCCCGGAGAAAATGATACTTGATCGGTATGTGCTTATTCTTTGAATGCATGACATGATTCTTTGAGATACTGATAGCACTTGTATTATCACAAAAAATGGAGATAGGTGGAGTATAAGTGATTTGAAGATATTGCAATGTTTGCATCATCCAAAGGAGTTGTGTGCAGCAAGATGCAGCAGCTACATATTTTTCTTCAGCTGTAGATAAAGCAATAGAACTTTGTTTCTTGCTGAACCAAGAACCAATCTAGGACCCATGAAGAATGCACCACCAATAGTGCTTTTTCTGTCATCCACGCTTCCTGCCCAATCTGCATCGGTATATGCATGAAGTGTGAGATCTGTATCTATAAGATACCATAAGCCATAGTTTTGAGTTCCTTGAAGATACGTGAAGATTCTCTTAACTGCATGAAGATGAATTTCCTTTGGATTTGCCTGAAACCTTCTAAGTATTCCGACTGTATGCATAATGTCTGGTCGAGTACTTGTTAGATAGAGTAGACTACCAATCATGGATCTATAGGTTGGTTGATGTACTGTTGCCGATTCATCATTTACGCTGAGGCTGCATCCTGTCACCATAGGGGTACATACTGGTTTTGAATCCTCCATCCCATATTTCTTCAAGATCTGCTTGAGATACTTGGTTTGTGATAGAAATATGCCATATTTGTTTTGTTGGACTTGTAAACCAAGAAAATATGTGAGCTCACCAAACATAGACATTTCAAACTCTTTCTACATTACTATTTTGACTCGTGTCTTCTTCATTGCTACCAAAGATGATATCATCAGCATACACAACAAGTATTAGCAACTTATCATTGTCAATTTTTATATAAAGATTGCTATCAGTTGATCCTTTTATAAGACCTTGTTGACGGAGGTATTTATCCAAGCAATAATACCAAGCCCTTGGAGCCTGTTTAAGGCCATAGAGAGCCTTTTTGAATCTGCATACAAGCTTTGGATCTTTTCCAAAGGATAAACCCATCTGGTTGCTCAATATACACTTCTTCATCCAAGTCTCCATTTAGAAAAGCAGATTTCACGTCCATTTGAAATACTTTGAACTTCTCAAAACTAGAGAGAGCAAGGAACATTCTGATGGCCTCAAGTCTAGCAATGGGAGCAGATGTTTCTTCAAAGTTGATTCCTTCTTTTTGAGCATACCCTTTACAAACAAGTCTGGCTTTGTTTCTAATAACTTCCCCATTTTCATTCAACTTGTTTTTGAATATCCATTTTGTCCCTATGGCATTCTTATCTTTTGGTCTAGGAACCAACTCCCAAGTGTTATTATTTTCAATCTTCTCAAGTTCTTCATTCATTACCTTGACCCAGCATTCATCTTTGCATGCCTCTCTTACATTTTGTGGTTCGGTGGAGGAGAGAAATGCTAGATAGCTTGAAGCTTCTGAAATGGTTCTCCTTGTTTGTACACCTGCCTCTTTCTGCCCCAAAATTTGAGATTTTGGATGATTCTTCTGAACATATCTGGATGGAGTGTTTTCTTATATTCTTATCTGTTCTTCTGGTGCCTCATGGGTTTCTTCTTCATCATGAATCTGATTTGACATTGATGGATAGTCCTCTTCATCTTCGAAAACTTCAAATCTTTCCTGCCTAGAGGTATTTCCTTCTTCATCAATCACTACATCAATACTTTCAATAATTTTTCCAAGTCTTTTATTGTAACACTTATATTCTTTGCTATGGGGAGAGTAACCAAGGAGAATTCCTTCATCTGCTCTAGGTTCAAACTTGGCAAGATTGTCATCAGTCCTTTTAATGTAGCATTCACTTCCAAAAATTTTGAAGTATTTTACTGTGGGAGTCTTACCATACCAAAGTTCATGAGGAGTCTGAGTGTCGTTTACCCAGACATTTGTCTTGTTAAGAATAGTTACTGCAGCAAATGCAGCTTCACCGTAGAAGGTTGCGGGAGTTCGAGATTCATCAAGCATAGCACGAGCCATTTGCTGAACCATTCTGTTCATCCTTTCCACTACTCCATTGTGTTTTGGTGTGCTTGCAGCAGAAAATTCCCTTCTTATGCCATGTTCTTCACAAAAATTGAAAAATTCATCTGAGGTAATTATCCTCCTCGATCAGATCTGAGGCATTCGATTCTACGATCTGATTCCTTTTCAACCAAGGCTTTGAATGATTTGAACTTTTCGAAAGCTTCATATTTATACTTCATGAGTCCTATCCAAAACATCCTTGAAAAGTCGTCAATGAACAATATGAAGTACTCCACACCTCGAGGTGAGCTTTTCCTAGTTGGACCACATATATCAGTATGGAGAAGTTCAAGTGGCCTACTAGCCGATCCTTCCTTCAAAGGGAAATTAGTTCTGGTTTGCTTACCAAACTGACATGATTTGCATATTGTATTGTCTAGAATTCTGATGTCAGGAATATCATGAACCGCCTGATATTTGCATGCTTTCCTTATCTGAGAGAAGATAAGATGCCCCAATCTTCTGTGCCATAGCCAGTGTTCATCATTTTTGCTTAGATAGCATTGATGTTGTCCTTCTTTGAATATGTATAAATTATTTTGAGTTCTTATGCCTTTGATCACTGTTTTTCCTGTATCAAGATCACGAACACTACATCCATTTGATCGAAATATTACCTCAGTTCCTTGATCACACATCTCACTGACACTCAATAGATTATTCTTTAAGCCATCAACATACATAACATTTCCAGCTTTCACCTTTTCTTTCAAATGAACAGAACCTTTACCTTTTATGAACGCAGGGGTGTCATTTCCAAATGAGACCTTCTTTTCCTTTTCTAAGGCATTATATGATTGAATTTTTTATTTATCACCTGTCATATGTTTCAAACATCCATTGTCGATATACCATTGATTTTCCTGTCCTTCTACATATAAGGCTATCCCACAACTTTTTGGTTGTGGTTCTTCCTTTCTCCATGTTTTCGTGTTCAATGAAGCTTGCTCGTTCTGAGTTGTTTGTCGAAACCTACTCCTGCATTCAGACTCTACATGACCGAAGTTGTTGCAAATAGAACATTCTATTTTAGTTTCAAGAGCAAAGAAGTTACTGTAGGTTCTTTTCATGATTCATGTCATACTCCTTTGTTTTTGAGCTTCCCTAGTCATGATGGTCTTGTAGGAAACACTTTGAAACTCTTTATGACCAAATTTATGACAAGTGAAACATTGGCCATTGAAGAAATTCCTGCGATTATCAAATCTACCAACCATATGATTGTAGTTTCCATCCATTCCTGAGCCAAATTGAGAATGATTTACCTATGGTCTGTTGAAACTTATGTTCATCCTTGAAGTAGATTGCCCTCAATTTACTTGATAATCTTTGATCATTCTTGAAGCAAATTGTCCCTGATTTACCTGGTGATATGCATTATGCTTTTGCTGTCGATTGTCACCTTGTTCACCTCTGCTTGCTGCATCAAGATAACTTTTGGAGGTGGATGGCTTCTATGCTTGCTTTTGAGCTTGAGATGCTTCTTCAAAATATCTGAGACCTATCTTGATTAGAGGAGAACGTTGTACTTTGATAATCTCATCTAGAGTTTCAGATCCTTTAGCAAATCTGAGATTAAGGGCTTTTGTTTTCTCAATTTCTTTTCTAAGTCCCACAATTTCACATTCTAACTCTTCATTGTGTTTATCCCTTTCAACAAGTGGGAATGTTAGAGTATCTATAGTCATATTCTTTTCCTCCAAACAAACTTTAAGTTTAGAAATTTCTTCATAAAGACCTTCTTCATTTATAGCATCCAAGAAATCATCATCTTCAAAAGCCATCAAAAGTCTATCATCTTTACCTTGTTCATCTTCATCATTATTTGACAATCCATCACTATCTTCATGCGTGTAATAGCTCCTCTTATTTACATTCTGTTTTTTGTTCCATCTAATAGGTTCCTTACCTTTGTCTATTTTATCTTTATGAGGACATTTTGCAGCATAATGACCGACTCTTCCAAAAGCAAAGAATTTGAAAGGCAGCTTACCTCTGAATCTTCCAGTTCCCCTTTGAAGGTTCTTGACAAAATTTGATTCTTCCTCTTCTTCTGACATATGTCCTGACTCATAGTAATCTCCTTTGCCTGAAGCCTTGAATGCAGCTTCTCTCCTGTCTGATGGTCCTCCTTTCCTCATTTCGTAAGTAGTTAGAATTTCGTGTAGCTGTGACATGGTAAGGCTCTGTAGATTCTACTTTTCTTCTACGACAGAAAATTTTGAATCAAACTTAGGAGACAAGGATCTTAGAACCTTTTCAAACAAAACAACTTCTTTTATTTCTTCACCCAAGTTCTTCATACAATTTACGATCTCATCTATACGTAGGAAATAGCTAGCCACACTTTCATCATTATGCTTTCTGAGACTTTCATATTGAATTCTAAGAGTTTGCAATTTTTCTCATTTTACCTGTTCATCTCCTTCATAGCTCAGAACGATCTTGTCCCATATTTCTTTCACACTTTTGAGCTGCATAATCTTGACGAATTCTGATTGAGATAGACTTCCTAATAGAGTATTGACAGCTTTTGCATTTGTTTCATACTGTCTTTTACCAGCTGCATCTGTAGGAGTTGCTGATGAAAATGTGTATCCTGTTTCCACAATATCCCAAACTTCTGTACCAATAGATTGAAGATAGGCAATGATTCTTACCTTCCAATAGATGAAGTTGCTCCCATCAAAAATCGGTGGCCTAATAGATGCTTCTTTTTCGTAGTTGCTCATGATGATAGATCTTCCTTCAAGCGATCAAGCTTCTTCTGAAGGACCTGCTCTGATACCAATTGTTGGAAATAATACTGAGAGGGGGGGTGAATCAGTATTATCAAGACAATTCTTTTCAATTCTTTCACAGATTTGTATACACTACTTTAGTTAGATAAACCAGCGTATATACGCAACTTCAGTAAAGGAAAACTATGTATAACTTACAGACTTGTAATTTAATTATTCTTCAGATGTTGATTTTAAATCTGTGTGTCAGAACCATAGAAACAATAACCAGGAACAGGAAAATGCAGACAGTCACACACAAGAACACAAGATATAAGGTGGAAACCCAATGTGGGTGAAAACCACCTGCTGCAATATGTCTCTATCTTTTTCAATTAGAAACTTCTTTTTACAATGATTCTGTACTGGTGCAGTCCTTTACCAGTATGCAGGCTGCAACTTGCAGAGAGCTACAACCCTCTCTCGTTCTCCAGCTTCTCCTGGAAGGGAGCTACAACCCCCTTAGCTCTTGTACTAGCTGAGATACTAGTACGTAGGTGCTGACCTACAGAAGGCTACAACCTTCTCTTTTCTTCCAGGGACCACGTTTCATAAATTTTCTGACTGGATCCATGAACATCAATCAAACATCAAGAATTTTTGCATCAAACAATCTCGTTTTCACCAATTAAAACTGAATCAAATAGAGACTTCTCTGATAGCTATACCCAGAACACAGTAACAGTAACCATACACCAATTATGAACCCAGATTACTGTAGCAATCGATAGAAGCAGCTAGAACATAATTTAAGAGATGTACGCTACTTCAATATTCAGAAACCTGTGTGTAGACGCTTTTGTGTTAAGACCAACCTGCGTATACGCACTTTTGACTTACAGAAACAGCGTGTATACATGCCTTCACTTCACTGAACCTGCGTAC
This sequence comes from Pinus tabuliformis, assembly GCA_031772625.1. Taxonomy (NCBI): domain Eukaryota; kingdom Viridiplantae; phylum Streptophyta; class Pinopsida; order Pinales; family Pinaceae; genus Pinus; species Pinus tabuliformis. The sequence continues at coordinate 225,100,676 of CM062815.1, read as the reverse complement.
AGATCTATAAAGATAATTCACCCCTTCAAATATTCACACATTAGTTAACCCAGATTATCAGATTTATAGATCAAGCATGTGCCACATATAACAGATCAAAATCATACAAAGATACTATTGCTCTAGCCTTAAGATTTTGACCCATCAATAGAACTTATCATTTTCTTTGCACTTAGGTTCCTCCTTCATTCAGATCCAGCTCTCCATCATAACCCCAATCACCAGTATTCCAGATCTAGCACTTTTTCATATATTCAATAATTCAAATCGTGACCTTGCCTAATGATCTCCTTCCACTTTTATAGTCTTAGGCCTTTCACAATACCACAGTCCAAAACCATAGCAAATAAATACCATGGAACCAATACTTGGGATCAACACTTCAGATGAGATACCATGGTCCAAAACCATAGGTTCAAATACCAAGGACTAAATACCATGGACCAAGCATAATTTCTCCCACATGAACATGCTTTTCCTTGCGTGAAAGTGTGTGTATACGCATACGCATCTTTGGTACGACTAACCCACATGTATACGTGGCTTGGTCGCGATGAACCTACATATATATATATATATATATATATATATATATATATATATATATATATATATATATATATATATATATATATTTTTCCTTCATTCTGAGAGCCTGAATTGAGATCTATCACAAGAATGAGTTGCCATCAAGGACAACACCTGTGCCATAGTGCCAAACCTATGTCATAATGCCAATAGGTGGACCATGTTGGGAGAACATTATTTACCCTAGGAAAGGTCGTGTTGGGTGGTATTTTCATTCATATTTTCTTCTCGTGGCTTTTCGGAGCCTTCCTATAGTGCTACATAATCTTCCTATAGTAATTATAGTCTTCCTGTAACAATCCAAAGAGGAGCTCAAATTTGTCTTTTGAGCTACTAGGATGATGGAGAGTGCTAAGCACATACATTATGATGGTGGATATGAAGTTGAGGGAGGGAGAGGTGAAGAGAATCTTTAGTATGTCATCCATGTAGCTGTGGAATCAACCACCATCTTCAAACTTGCAAAATGAGAAAAACAATTAACAGACATGTTGTGGATCCATGTCTTGGGATTTCTCTTTGTTTCCTTCTTTGTTTTTTCCTTCTTCTTTCCTTTGAGACACACAAGCTGCCTTAAGAGAGGTTTTAAATATGTGTGCTTGCCCTGAGCACCTCAAGAGAGGTTTTCACCCAGGGATATTTATTTTTTCTTTTTTATTTACTCTTGAGCTGCCTCAGGGAGGTTTTCAACACAAGAGTTGGCCTTAGATGCCTCATCAAGGTTTTTATCTAGGCCTTTTATTATTTTTTCTCTTCTTTTTTTTAATAATATCTAAGAATGTTGTGACCTGGAAGGTATGGAACTTCCAATAAAATTAACCTCTATGCTGATGGTGCTGATGAATTATTCCTTAGACATAGGCTTCATGTATACCTTCAATCTATAGCCATTGGCAAGCAAGGGAATCCATTCCTCATCAATGGTCCTGATTTGAACAGTTCCATTGTCATTACATTTCTTTATCAGGTATGGTCCTAACCATCTTGTCATCAATTTTCCCTTGAAATCCTTGAACCTAGAGTCATATAGTAAGGCCCAATCCCCTTCCTGGAATAATTTTTCCTTGATATGCCTATTATGCCAGACCTTCTTGTACAATTGTATAACTTCAGTGTGTAGGACAGCCCACATTCTAAAATCATCTAAGCCATTTAACTAGAGCAGCCTTTCCTGTTGTGCTTTGGTGACATCTAAGTCCAATTGGGTTTCCATTCTCAAATTATTATACTCAAATGCAATAAAGAGTAGAGATTTCTTTCCATAAACCAAATGATATGGAGTAAAACCAGTAGTTGTTTTCCAATTTGTGTTAGAGGCCCAAGTGGCCTCCACTAATCTTGCTGCCCAATCCCTCTTGTTTTTTCTTATAACCATGGTGAGGATCCCCTCTAATGCGTTATTTTTAACCTCTACTTTTCCATTGGCTTGAGGGTGATATGCAATAGATTTTTTATGTTTTATCTGATGTTTCCTTAATAGATTCTTGATCATATGTGATGTGAATTGAGCTTCCTAATCGATAACTATCTCTTTAGGGTACCCAAATTTTTAGAACCCATTATCCCTTAAGAATGCAACCACTTTCTCCTTTTTTGCTACCTTCAGAGCCTTTTTCTCAGCCCACTTTGTCAAACAATCAGTGCACATAATGATGTACTTTCTATGTCGTGACAGTGGATCAAGTGGCCAGATGAAATCCATGCCCCACTTGTCAAATGGCTCCAAATCCACTTGGGGTTGTACGGGAATTTCATCCTTTGGTGTGGGTTTCCCCTCCTCTAGCATTGATCACATCTGCTGGGATACCTTCTTGCATCATGGTGGAGAGTGGGCCAATAATGGCTAGCTTTTAGAGCTTTGAAAGTTTTTCTCTTGGCAGAAAAATGACCTCCACAAGGCCCATCATGATAGGCTGAGAGGATTTCGAACGCTTCCTCTTCCTTGAAAAATCTCCTTAAGACTTGATCTAGTCTCAACTTGAAGATATTCCCCCAATCCAAGTGAAAGGGGTGCTCTCCCTTACAATTCCTCTCTTCTCCCTAGATGACAATTTTGGAGGCAATCTTGTAGCCACTAGGTAGTTTTCTATGTCAATAAACCATGGGGAGAGCACTGAGATATAAAATAAGTTCTTATCTGGAAGTTGGTCATTGACCATCCCTTCATCAACTGCATGCAAAGAAATTCTAGACAAAAAATCTACAACTACTTTTTCTTTTTGTGGCTTGTCAATGATAGTTAAATCAAACTGCTGTAACAATAGAAACCATCTAATGATTCTAGGATTCACATTAGGCTTTTCAGTCAAGTATTTGATAGTTGGATGGTTAGTATACACAAACATTTGGTATCCACTGATGTAGTGTCTAAATTTTTTTAAAGGTTGTACAACAACTAGGAGTTCTTTCTGAGTTACAGTGTAGTTCAATTCATCCTTAGACAAATTTTTACTAATGAAGTAAATGGCATAAGGTAACTTACCATCTATTTGTCCTAAAGCTTCCCCCATAACTTTTTCAGATGCATTAGCATGGATATCGAAAGGAAAAGCCCAATTTGGGCCTCTAAGTATCGGTGCAATGGTTAATTTCTCTCTCTAGATCTTAAGGGAATCTTGGCAGTTATCTGCCCAGCAAAATTCTGAGTCCTTGGCCAGCAACCCAAACAATGGTGAAGCCACTTTGCTGAATTCCTTGATAAACCTCCTATAGTATCCATATAATCCCAACAAACTCCTAACATCCCTCTTCTTTTGAGGAGTAGGGGCCATTTTTATGATGGCAATTTTGTTTGGCTCCACTTCTATTCACTCTTGAGATATTGAATGGCCAAGGACAATCCCTGCATTCATTAAGAATTCACACTTCTCAAGACTAACTAAGAGGTTTATTTCAATGCACTTATTCAGGACTTTCCCCAGATTAGAGCCTAATCCAAATGCGAAATTGCATCAACCCATGGTATTCATCCACCCATGTTATTCATCCACCCATGGAATTTACCCATGGTATTGTAAGTGGCATCCGCTCATGCTATTTATCCACCCATGGTATTGTAAGTGACATCCACCCATGGTATTGTGACATCCACCCATGGTATTCGTTCAACCATGGAATTGACGTGTGGTATTGTGACATCCACCCATGGTATTCATTCACCCAAGGAATTGACTCGTGGTATTGTAACTAAAAAAATACTATAAGTAACAAGCCGCATTTTGTAAAAGGACAAATTATCTGCCACAATGTAGCCTTTACAATTATTTTATGTTTTAATAAAAAAAAATCTTTGTGGTTGTTTATTGGGCATTCTCCTCTTTTTCTTCTGGCATTTCAATTTTCCAGATCTTGGGCGCCTCTCCCCGAAGATCCATTTCAATCTTCTAGATCTTGAGGGCCTCCCCCCAAGATCCAGATCAGTGGTATCAGAGCAGGTTACGATTCCATCAGAATGAGGGTTTCATGCACATTTTAGTTTCGATTTTTTGCAGAAATATTCAAAAAACTTGAGGCATGTACCACAACCTCCATAGAGCACATTCTTGGGCCAAACAGGTAGAATTTTTCTTTCTTCATTTTTTTGCAGGAATATTTTTTTGGGTAGCGAGTTTGTAGATCAGAACTGAAATATTTGGTAGAATATTTACAAAAACAAATAACATATATGGATTCCTTGCAAAAAAATACCAAAATTCGAAAAAACAATTGGCCGAATCAGAGTTTGGATGAGGGAGATATTGCTGATTTAAAATTAGCGATGTTGTAGAACTTTTTTCTGACACATTTGGTGGACGATGACTATCCTACCATTTTTTGAATCTTTTGTGTAGAATTTTAGAAAATGGATTGTATATCTATGATTCACTTGAGAATCACCCAATTTAAAAAAAAAATGGGTCGAATTGGAGTTCGGATGTGGGAGATATCGTTGATTTAAAATCAACTATTTTTTTAGAACTTTTATGACGTCGGAAAAATTGCAGCACGAATCAGAGATTCTAGAGTGTCCAGATAAGGATTTACAACACATGGGAAGATGCAAAATGGTCCTTATGCTTCCAAAAGCAGGTTATAATAAATATTCTGAGTTAATTTGACAGAGTTATGCCCATTTTAATTTTGGAGCAACATTCGGAGTGAGTTCCCGTTGGAGATGTGCCCTCCCACCCCAATTTATTAGGCACTTGCTTCACATTCATCTGTTTCAACATAGCAGCATTCGGCTTGGGTTATTTGGAGATGTGCCCTCCCACCCCAAGCTATGTATGCACCTGCTACTTCATCAACAACCAACATCATGGTTCTGGGTTAATTGCACAAAATCCTTGTCATCGAAGTCCATTTGCTAGGCCGCACACTGTTAGGATCACAGTTGGTCATAAGCATTACAGGGTATCTCTATCCTTGGATATTTATTTTTCATGGTTATGGGTCATCCACAAACCGACACTTCATCGAAGCCCATTTGCTAGGCCGCACACTGTCAGTATCACAATTGGTCACAAGCATTACAAGGTATCTCTATCCTCAGATCTTTGTTCATCATGGTTATGGATTAACCACATAAAACCCTTCTCTTCAATGGCTCTTCATATTCAACAAAGGCTTCATAGGAGAGAACTTCACGCAATGGGGACCATTGCTTCTTAAGGAGGGAGGAATAATCCGAATGCAAAATGGCATCAACCCATGGTTTTCATCCACCCATGGTATTGTAAGTGGCATCCACCCATGGTATTGTAAGTGACATCCACCCATGGTATTTATTCACCCATGGTGTTCGCCCATGGTATTGTGACATCCACCCATGGTATTCATTCACCCATGGAATTGACCAATGGTATTGTGACATCCACCCATGGTATTCATTCACCCATGGAATTGACCCATGGTATTGTAACTGAAAAAGGATATAAGTAACAAGTCACATTTTGTAAAAGGACAAATTTTCCGCCACAATGTAGCCTTTATAGTTATTCTCTGTTTTAATTAAAAAAAAAATCTTTGTCGTTGTTTATTGGGTATTCTCCTCTTTTTCTTCTAGCATTTCAATTTTTCAGATCTTGGGTGCCTCCCCCCCAAATCTCCATTTCAATCTTCTAGATCTTGAGGGCCTCCCCGCAAGATCTGGATCATTGCCTCCAGGAAGTCACATAGATAGGGAGTGAAATCATCCATGTAGATCTCTATGGAGTCATGGACCAACTCAGTAAAGATGCTTGGAATTGCCATATGAAAAGTGGCAAGGGATTACATAAACTGAAAGGAAGGAACCTATAAGCAAAGGTGCCCCAGGGATAGGAGAATGTAGTTTTGTCTTGGTTCTCAGGGCTGATCTGGATTTGATTGTAACCACTGAATCCATCCAGGAAAGAGAATAACTTCTTCCCTGTGGAACCATTTAAAAATTGATCAATGAAAGGTAAAGGGAAATCATCTTTCTTGGTGGATCTATTCAACCCTCTATAATCCACACAGATCCTCCACTTCCCATTCTTCTTTGGGACCAAACTAGAGGGGGAAACCACTTACTATATAATATGGGGTATATGAACCCTGGATCGAAAAACTTTTGCAACTCTTCCTTTAGTATGTCCTTGAGGGATGGGTTCATTCTCCTATGAGTTTGGCACACAGTTTTTCATCCATCCTTCATGCAAATGCGATGAGTAGAAACCGAAGGATGAACCCCTTTCATTCGTTAATAGCTCCAAGTAAAAGCATCTAAGTGTTCTCTCAACATTTTTCACAACTTCTCTTCTTGTTTGGCTGAGAGAGTGGGGTTAATATTCAAGGTTCTAGATGGACCAAATTGTACAACTTTGACATGTGTAGGACTTGGGTCAACTAGGCATAACTTAGTCTAAGGATTACCCTCAGATTCCTTCACAAGCTCAACAAGAGGCATGGTATTAGGGGGTTGGTTCTGGAGGATTTGGTCAATGAGGTCATCTTCATTACGTTTCCCCCTCCTATAACAACATCTAGGGGTAAGTCATTCTCAATATTCCTAAGCATCTATGGGATGTTGTATCATACACTTAATATTCCTCCTCTTATTCTAACCATAGGGGTAAGTCATTCTCAATGGATGGCTGAGCAGGGGGTTACAATAGCAATTGTTTGGACAAATGACCATTCTTAATGGTCATGTGCCTAGTCGTGCAACATATGTAAGCATTAGAAATGGCTAACCATGGTATTCCCAGGATGAGAGGATAACCATTGAATTTGGTTTTGGGTTGGAGAACCAAGAAGTAGGTAGGATACTCCCATGAGTCAATAGAGACTAGTACATCCTCAACAACTCCCTCGGGAGTCGCTATAGATCATTTGCAATTTGCAGCATTGTAGTGGTATTTCTCAAGGATCCTTGGATGTTTAGTTTTAGCATGGTTTCTTTAGTCATCATGTTGAGGAAGCCCTAAGATCAATCAAGGTGTGAGGGACAATGATGCCATCAATGTGCACATCTACCAGATGACATACAAGGTCAAGATATTTTGGACAAATCACTATGCCTAGAATCAAATCAGATAATTATCCAATAACATTGATGGTGGGGGTGTCTCTTTTTATCCTCCGAGGGTGTTTGAAACATTTCTCTTTTATGAGATTATTGTAGATGGGAACATCATTAATAGCTTGGAAGAGGGGTATTTTAACACACAAATTCTTCAATTCTCCTAGAAGTTCAATCTCTTCTTAGGTGTGCTGGTTAGAATGGATAAATCTCTCAAGAAATGAAGGTGGATTTACTGGATGGCTACTCGCTTCCTTTTCCTATTCAGGCTCCTTAGGTGGATATGGATCTTGCTTATCTCGGAGAACTCTTCCAGACCTGAAGTTTATTTCTTGAATCTCCATAGCATAAGCAGGGAAATATGTCTCTCCACTATAGAATTGTTGTGCCTTCTTGTTATTTGGCTTTGGATTGGCTTTAGTAGGAATCCGAGGTTGCTTTGGTGGAGAAGGATGAGTGAGATGTCATTGATATGGAGGAGGAGGTAGTAAATTAGGAGGTTGGTTGAGTTGAGGCCTCCACCCATGTGATGGGTTATTCCACTGAGGATGTGGAGAAGGATATGGCTGAAATGGTTGATTGAAATGTTAGGGAGGATATTGAGGTGCATAAGTTCAAGAAGAAGGTGTGGACTATGATGTATGAGTGGAAGAGTTCCTGGAAAGGGTGCATTCTAGTTAGGATGGTAATAAGAGTAGGATGCACCTTACAAGCCCTACTCATATGGACGAGGTCCTTGAGGCCTCCTTTGATTGATAAAGCATAGTTTCTCAGCCACACCTTCTGCCCCTTGGTATACAACTTTCAATCCAAGAGAAGAAGGACACTTATCTGTGGCTTGGTTATCCTGACTGATTTAGCATACCTCTATTAGATCTAATGGATATTCATTTATAGGGTTCCTTCTAGTGCATTTAGAGAAAAGAATAGTTAAGTCACTCTCTGCTTCCTCTTGTATCCTCTTGATCTGCATGGTATCTATTTTCAAAGCAAAGGTATGGATAATTCCACTTTTAAAGTCCTCCAACATGTTTCCAATTTCATTCTTGATGGATGTTGTGGAGGGAGAGGAACTGACCAAATCTTGACTAGCCCTACCCTTCTTCCTAGCAGCCCTAGAATGGTTTTGGAACACTGTTTTTATTTCCTCATAGGATAATTGATATATGTCTCCCCGAAAAGGAATGTTTAAGGTTTCAAACATATCCTCCTTGATCCGTCACAGAAGAACAAACTTGAGTGATTTAGGATCAAGGTTGCATCTGTCCCTCCTATAATTGAGATGGAACCTTTCCTCAGTCATATAAGGATTCATCAGGTCCAATTGTCATTCTCAAGATTTCTTCTTTTGTTTCTTTGGACCTACAGTAGTCCCCATACTTTTTTTTAATGGTTTGTTGTATTTGATCCCAGGTAGTGATGCTCTCCCTAGGCAGACTCATAAACTAATGCAAGACTTCATCCTTAAGGGTAGATGGGAATAACTTCAACTTCTGTTCATTAGAGGTATAGTCATAGGTCCTATAAAAAAAAAAAACTCAAACATAAAAGTATCAAGGTCCTAGTAGGTTAAGCCATGGAAGTGAGGACGAGCAGTAGGGCTTATATTCTACATTCTTGCCTCTTGATTAGTTTCTCTAATATGGGAATCCTCCTCATTCCTATTTTCAACCATGGTTTAGGTAGGTGAAATGTGTTCTTCCTCTTCCCAAATAAGTTCTTCAAAAATATCAAGTTGTTCACCTAAGGGGTCTTCTAACTCCATGTGGTTAGAGATGGAAGTTGATAGTCACCGAAGAAGTGTGAAGATTGATTTTTTGCTGGTGTGGAGGTGTTTGGTAAGAATTTTCCTTCAGTATCTCTACTCCTGCGAGGCATCAAATATTTTTTTTTCTTTTGTGATTTTTTCAAAGTTGAATGTAAAACATAAATAAATGCTTAAGCATAAAATAACATCTACCTAGATACCTCCCTCACAATGATGAAAAAAAATTCTAAGCCCTGGTATTGCACCAAAAGTGTTGCAACTCCCAGAGGGTCCTCAACTCTATCTATCAACTCGGGTTTGTACAAGCTTAGAGATGATAATGTTGTTTACATGGTAGATGGAATTCAACTCATGCCACACTCAATAGGGTCATTTGATCATTAGGGTTACAAGACCATCATTCTACCGAATTAGGGGAATTAACTACTGAAAGTGCAATTTAAAATTTAGCCCTAATGTTGAAAAAGTAAATGCTTTTCAAATCCAACTTGCAAAATTTATCCACTTGTAAATGCTACTGAATCAATTCATGAAAAAAAACATAAGAGTTTTGCTACCAACAGAAAGGAAACTACACTAACTACAATCAACCATCTAGCTATCAAATTCACTTGAAAACAAAATACTATTCTACCAACCCACAAATCAATATTTTATTCATCATTTATCAAATTCCCACTTTCATACTAGGTGATGTCCCATTAACCAAATATGTGATGAAGAAACTAATGTTATTTTCTCTTGTAGTGAACAAAAAGGAGTGGAGGGAATGGCCTAGGTGGTACCTCTAATCATGGAGTCCAAGCTAGGGGGTCAACCTATTCCTAAGCTAAGCTACCCTCGCATTACAGTTCAAAAAAAGAACAAAACAAGCTGCTACAGACATGCTACAAGAAGCTACTACATGATCCTTGTATTGGGATAGTAAGTCTTGTAATGCTACAGGAAGTTTTCTGAGAGGGTTTAGACGATAAGGACGATGGGATAAAGTGATGATGAGATGGATGAAATTTGTGGTGGATGGATGGAAGGTGACCAACACCCCTAGCCAAGCTGAAAACTTCAAGAAGGCCGTTTTTGGACTAAGAGGGCTGCTCACAATGACCAAAAAATAGAGATCAAGGAAATGGTAGGGATTCATCAAAAGAGAGTGGATAATTCCTAGATGGTGTTCAGAGTTTTAATTAGTGATTAAACCTCATAATATTTAATTTTCAACCAGGACTCGTAAGCAAGAGTTGTACTGCGTTTTTGGCTCAAGATTAAGTTCAGAGTATGTGATTTTTCTTGATAATGATCGCTAAGTTTAGGATGATGAAATAACCACTATCAGGGAGTGATGTTTTGTCCTTGCATGAACTTCTGGAGCTTTAGATGCAAGTTCTTCACCTTTTGACCCTAGAATGTTAACTGGCTCAGGTTGGTCTTTACTACCCCTACTCCACTTGTTCCTTTGTGTATTTACCTTTCAGGTTTTTAAAGATGTACCCTCTTCCATAGTATTAGAATAGGGTGTCAATTCTTGAGGGGTTTTGACAATAGGAGAGGTAGGGTTGTCTATAGGGTTAGGCGTCATTTGGGAATGTTGTGACAAGGTCTCCTTTCTATGCTTAAGTGACTGTCCCACCAACCGTTGTCGGCCTTTGAACTGAGTCTCTTTTCTAGGAAAAATTTCAATCAGGAAGTCTTTGCAAGACCTTTGCCACTTTGTAAGCTCAATAACAACTACCATTTTAATAAGATTGTGGTGATATAAGTTTGTCTTGAGGTTACTTTTTCACTGATTGCAACCCTTATATATTTTATGCAAGCTTAACCTCAAGAAATGTGGAATATTGATCTTACTATCTTCTGCAAAATGTGATAACAAGTGAATATGATATAAAAACACTATGGCATACCTTCCTTCACAGGCAATAAATCATTACAACATGGTGATCAAAGGGTGCCATTTCTCTTTGATACAACTCCGTAGTATACCTTTCATCCAGTTGATTGACTGATAGGTCGGCTTGAGGAATGTGGCACAATTTGGAATATTTAATTTCCCACCCTTGAAGAATGGTTCACCCACAGAGGGTAACCCTATAGCACAGCTAAGAGACTCCTTTGTAACCTTAAAATTCAAATTACCAACTTTAACATGCTCTCCATCAAAGTTCTGAGAAAATTTCAGGGCTACTTTATCATTATATCCTTGAAATTTTCTTAAAAATGGCAACCATCCCTACTCTTCGAGAATTCCTTTGCATTGTTGATACTCAGGGCTTCACAAAAGTTGACCAAAGGTCAGCTCATGGGGATCATCCCCCATGCCTGTGTAACACCACAACTTTCGAATCCAACTGAAAATTGTAACTCTCTGCCTGCAACAACTGAGATAAGAATAGAACTCCCTTATAATTGATAAACAAAATGGTTGCCTTGATTTTGATGAGAACTGCCCCCATTGTTTCAATGATTCCACCCTCATAGTGCCTCCATGGAAATGATTATCACTGCAACGGTGTAGTACAAGGCTAAAGGTATGATAACAACCACGATTCATATGTGTTTTAAGTGGGGAAGTTTGATAATGATTAGGATGAGGAGGAGAATTTAACATGAGCGAAGAGGAATGATAGGGGTCCTTTAGGGAATGATGATAGGGAGAGGTTAATGATTATAGGATAGGGATTGTAAGGGCTCGGGCTGTGAAACAAAGGGTAGAAATGATTAGGGAACTAGAGGTTGCATATCACTTGAAAACATTTTAATTATTCACAACTAAATCTAAATAAATGATCAGCGCATACCTTACTAACTCATAATGATATAGGGTGTTGAGCTGTAGAGATCGACCATATTTGGTTGATAGTAGAAGAGGACACTGATGATGAAGTGATGCTTATGAAAATGAAGCATAAACACCAAATGTTCTTTAAAAATGTTGTTCCCAAAATACATTCACAATAACAGACTTTATTTTTTACATATTAGAGTATAGAAGGATGCTAAGTATGTAAAATTTGGAGTACAAATTTTAAAGTTTCTCCTTGTCATGAAATTTGTTGATTCTTGCCTTCAGAACATGGTAAACCTCCTCACCATCCCATAGATTTTAACTAGGCCAGGGATGATAACTACCTGAGGCATTTCATATTTAGAGAGCTTGAAATGGCCAGAAATAAAGCTCTAGGGGGTTTTCTTTTCCATAAGTATTCTGCTAAGCCTGGAAAAGAATAATTCTATAACAAACTGATCCCTAACTACTACTACTCTATAGTTTTAATGATCCTAAAATAGCCACTACTCGAGGTATTCATATTTAGAGAGTCTAAACCACCCAAAGGAGAATCCAAGGGGCTTCTTTTCTATAAAAATTTCCTCAAGGCCAAAAAGAATAAATATGTACTCAAGGAATCCCTAGGCTACCATTGTTCCATGTAGTTTTTAAGAGTCGGGATGAGTTACTTCTCAAGATTTTCAATTTTTTAGAGTCTGAAAACATCCAAAGAAGACTTTGGAAGGCTCCTTTTTGATAATTAATCTATCAAGTCTGGATAAATGAATAAACCTACCCAATACAAATTTCTCCTTTATTTTACATGGGTTGTGGGGAGAAACACCTAAAGGTATGGAAAATGACAGCCCAGTGATTATTCTATATATATATATATAGACACACACACACACACACATATAATGGAAGAAATCAACTAGAGGAACCAGCAAGAGGCTGGTCACTTTCATGGACCAACTCCATCTCTGGATCTCTTCCTACCTCCTACAGAAATTGTTGCCAGGAGAGAAATTGGTGATAAATCTTGAGTCTGTGGCCATTTACTACAAAAGAGGTCTGACTATCATCAATATTTTTAATGCGGACTGAGCCATTTTCGAAAACCTCATCCACCTCATAGGGACATAAACTCTTAGTGGATAATTTACCTTTCCACTATTCGAGGTATTCATATTTAGAGAGTCTGAACCACCCAAAGGAGAATCCAAGGGGCTTCTTTTCTATAAAAATTTCCTCAAGGCCAAAAAGAATAAATATGTACTCAAGGAATCCCTAGGCTACCATTGTTCCATGTAGTTTTTAAGAGTCGAAATCAGTTACTTCTCGAGATTTTCAATTTTTTAGAGTCTGAAAACATCCAAAGAAGACTCTGGAAGGCTCCTTTTTGATAATTAATCTATCAAGTCTGGATAAATGAATAAACCTACCCAATACAAATTTCTCCTTTATTTTACATGGGTTGTGGGGAGAAACACCTAAAGGTATGGAAAATGATAGCCCAGTGATTATTCTATATATATATATATATATATATATATATATATATATATATATATATATATATAGACACACACACACACACACATATAATGAAAGAAATCAACTAGAGGAACCAGCAAGAGGCTGGTCATTTTCATGGACCAACTCCATCTCTGGATCTCTTCCTACCTCCTACAGAAATTGTTGCCAGGAGAGAAATTGGTGATAAATCTTGAGTCGGTGGCCATTTACTACAAAAGAGGTCTGACTATCATCAATATTTTTAATGCGGACTGAGCCATTTTCGAAAACCTCATCCACCTCATAGGGACATAAACTCTTAGTGGATAATTTACCTTTGAACTGTTAGAATTTACTATCATAAAGAAAGGCCCAATCTCCTAGACATAAAGTCTCTGTTTTAGTAAACTTATCATGCCAATGAGCTCTTTGATCTTGTACCAACATGGTTCGATGGATTACATCCTATCTAATCTCGTCAAGCTCATTCAACTGCATTAACCTTGGTTCTTTGGATTCATCAAGATTCATCCAGAGTTGTGTGGAAGTCTGAAATTTTTTCACATGGAATTAAATAGGTAGCAGTACCTGTTTAGCATAAACTATCTCATACAGGGTGTGCCCTATCACATTCCTCCAAGTTATGCGGTAAGCCCATAATGCCTCCAACAACTTGTCAGCCCAATCCCTATGATGTAAGTGAATGGCATTGGATAATATGGATTCTAACACTTTGTTTCTGGATTCCACCTGCCCATTGGCTTGGGGGTGGTAAGGAATAGATTTTTGATGCTTGATTCGATACTCTCCTGTAGCAATAGGTATTGCATTAGCTCTTAGCATTAGTAGCATTGCGGTAGGTCAGCTAGCGAGTGTGAGTGATGGAAGGTCTATTGCTTGAGCGATGGCGGGATAGCATTGATGTTTGACGGGGATAGCTATCGATGGAAGCATAGCTTGGCGGGATACTTTCGATTGCTTTTAGGTAGATGCGATAGAAGCATTAGTGGACGGTGCTAGCGATAGTGGACGGGTAGAGTGTGAAAGTGGACGGGTAGAGTGTTAGACGGTAACACAGTCAGTGTGAGTAGCAGTATAACGGAGAGCTAGTGATGGTGTTGATTGGTGTAGGTAAGATAGATCGTTTCAAAGTTCAATGGACAGTGCGGTTATACCGATTGATCTTGCACACAGCATGATGGGTAAGAGCCTTGACCAATTTTGATGTGAATTGTGTGCCCTGGTCAGTAACAATCTCTCGTGGTACTCCAAATCTAGTGAAAATGTCTTCAAAAATGAATTCCACTACTTCCTTTTTAGTTGCCGCATACAAAGCTTTCGCTTCCACCCACTTCGTAATATATTCAATGCAAACTAAAATATACCTTTTCTTCTTTGACATAGGGGAGATATGTCCCATGAAATCTAATGCCCACTTCTCGAAAGGTTTTATTGATATATGTGTCTAAAGGGGCATCTCATCAGAAGGAGCTAGCCTCCCCATCCTCTGACAAACACCATAACTGGATACAAACATTTTGGAATTTTTGAAGAGTGAGGGCCAATAATACCCAGTGAAAATGACTTTGTATGTGGTCCTTTTGTCTATAAAGTGCACGGCACAAGTCTCATTATGGCAGGCCTTCAACACATCAAATATCTCATTTTCTCACGTACATGTCCTCATGATCAAGTCGGGTCCGATGTAGAACAAGTCTCCATCGATCGAGGAGTAGTTGGCACTACACTATATAATGTTTTGTTTTTCCCTAGTAGATAGATTCTAAGGCAACTTCGCTGGCATGAGGTAGTTCGCACCATTTGCAAACTAGGGAGTAATGGTAGATATAGCAAACAATTCTTCATCTTGGAAATCATATGGTACTGGGTTTGGTGCATTTCCATGTATGACATTCATTCGAGACAAGAAGTCAGCTGCCAAATTATTTCGCCCAGGCCTATCAATCACAATTATATTAAATTCTTGCAAAAGCAGTAGCCATCTAGTAATCCAACCATTAGTGATAAGTTTTTTCATCAAAAATCTAATGGCACAATGATCGGTACGGAAAAAAGTCCCATAACCGATTATGTAATATCTAAATTTGCTAATGGCATGAACAACTGCTAACAATTTCTTTTCAGTAACTGTATAGTTTAGTTCAACAGGGGAAAGATTCTTGGTAACAAAATAAATAGAATAAGGAGAGTGATCTTCCCTTTGTCCTAAGACTTCTCCAAGTGTGGTATCTGAAGCATCCGTGAAAATGTGGAATGGAAAGGACCAATTTTGTCCCCTAAATACTAGAGCGGTGCACAACCTGTCCTTTAATACCTAAAAAGCATGTTGACAATCATCATTCCAAACAAAATCAGTGTCCTTAGTTAGTAATTTAAATAAAGGTGCTCCAATAAAATATTCGATAAATCGACGATAGTAACCTACATGTCCCAAAAAGCTTCTTACCTCTTTTTGTGTACTAGGAATTGAAATATACAATATTACTTCAATCTTGGTTGGATCAACTTTGATTCCTTCAAATGAAACCTAATGGCCCAATATTATCCCCTTACTTTGCATCATTTTACATTTACTACTATTAAAGGCTAGGTGGGCTTCTTGAAATCGAATCAACACTTTTTCTAGATCTTCCAGAGCCTGGGAAAAATCATCTCCGTGTACTGTGAAGTCATCCATGCAGAATTCTACACAGTCATGGATCAAGTCAAAAAATATGGCTAGGACAGCTCGCTGAAATGTAGTTGGCGCGTTGCAGAGGCCAAGAGGAAGAACCTGATAGGCATAGGTACCCCAAGGGCAAGTGAAAGTGGTCTTCCTCAACCTTTTGAATCGTGTTATACCCATTGTACCCATCTAGAAAAGAGAAATACTTCTTACCAAAAAGTTCGTCAAATACTTGATCAATAAATGGTAGCGAAAAGTAATCTCATAGGGTGGCATTCTTTCACTCCCTGTAATAAAAACATATATGCCACTTACCATTCTTCTTCGTAACCACCACCAAAGGTGACACCCATCTGCTATCTGAAATAGGGTAGATAAAATCTACAACCAATAAATTCTGCAACTCATATTTTACAATTTCTTTCAAGGTTGGGTTCATGCGTCTCTACAGCTACTGTATTGGTCTCATCTCCTCATTGTTGTAGATGTGCTGGATGCATGTCTGGGTGTATGCATTTCATGTCCAAATAGTCGAAGGTGAAAGCTTTGGATTGTTCTTGAACCATGCTCAACAATTTCTACTTTTGTTCTTCATTTAATTCATTACCGATATACAATTTTTCTTTCACTCATTTCAACTGGTTTCGTAGTGAGGTCATTGTTGTCCTCTATTGCTATGAATGAGGAAAATATAGATGGATGAAAAGCTTCTTGAAACTCATTACTAAAAAAATTTTGATAACCAACAAAAGAAATAGGATAATCAATATAAGAATCATCAGATAAAAATTGCTACAAACTATGATCTTCTGATTGTTCCTGGAGTCCTCTAGATTTCTCTAATGATAGTAAAGAAAACATACAATCCTCATCTCCATAAGGAATTTCTAGCCATAAGGATACTTCAGCAGCAATTTGAGCAGGGGGGAAATTGAAAAGGTTTGGTTATGTGAACCATTGGAAATGACCATTTCTCCATTTCGGCACCCTATCACAATATCCACAGTAGCTAATGAAGGGCGTCCTAAGACTACAGGATGTCCTATTGTTTTAGGATAAATCACAATGAAATTGATGGGATATTGCCAGGAAGCAATGGTGAATACTATGTCTTCTAGAGTTTCCATAGGTTTAATAATGGATTTACTTGCCAAATATAAAATAATAGGTGTAGCTTTGATCCCTCGCAATTGTAAATATTCCATGGTTTCAAAAGTCATAGTGTTAATAGCTACTCATAAGTCTACAAGGGTGTCTTCCAGAAGTACTCCATTGATTTCAATGGTCACTATGGGATTTCATGGGTCACTATATTTTAATGGTAAATTTGAGATCATCCTAGACATTTCACTCATAACTTTTACATTTTGGCTCTTGTGTCCTTTCCTTCCCGGTTTCTTAATACAAATGTCTTTAATGATTTTAGTGTAGATAGGAATGTCTCTAATGGCTTGTAATAACAGAATTTTAATACCAACATTCCTTAATTATGATTCTAAATGATATTTGATTGGGATCTCTTCCTTCTTAACAAGTAGTCTTTTGGGTAAGGAGGTTCATTTGGTTCTTCTTTTTGTTTTTGTTTTTCTTGTTGAAGGTGATTTTCAGTTTGTCCTTGAGGGGCCTCCTCCTGAATAATGATAGCTGATTTTTCCTTATTAACTGTTTTCCCATATCATAATTGAATCTCATTCATTGGGGTAACAGTGATAATATAAGTAGGAAAATGCTATGCTTCCACATTTTTTATAGGTTGGGGTTTTTTATTATGGTTTGGATTAGCTATGGGTTGTGCAGGAAACAAAGTAGGATGAGGTGGGTTTAATGATGGTGGTTCTTGCGAGGATGATGGGTTGGAAAGTGCAAGTAAAATATGGTGGAAAGGAGAAAGAGGCAGTGAGGATTGTTGATAATGATTTGGGTTGTACCCCTGCTGATAAGGTTGAATGTTCGTATTGTAGGATGTACTAGGAATCTTTGAGTATGGAGGATAGGATTTTTTTTAGGGCTAAAAAGTGTTTCCATAAGGATTTCCCCACTAATAATCAGGAGTGTTTTGTGATTGAGGATTAAACTAAGGAGGGTAAGATGGTTGCAAACTCCAAGGTTGATTCTGACCATAACCTTGAAAACTAGGATCTTGAATCATGTTTTGGTTTGGGCTTCTCCAAGAGGGTTTTTTTGTTTTGTTTGTGAAAAATTATTTGTTTTATCATTTCCCTTATAGATAGAAGGTAAACCGGGAATAGATGGACACTTCTCGGTTGCGTATTCTAAAACAAAAATCCCACAAACCTCAATAACATTAATGGGACACTCCCTCTCAGCATGCTTATTTATGCATTTAGGACAAAAGATTACCATGGCAACCCTCTCATCTTATTGTTTCTTTCTAAGTTTTATTGTGTCAAGTTGGTTACAAATAATGTTTAGGATATCTGTTTTGAAGTTTTCCAATAAGTTTCCTAATTCCACTCCAGTGACATCATTGTGTACATATTTTTTATTTCTTGGCACATAATCTCGGGAATTGTCACAGAGCTTCTTGCCCACTTTAGCCTGACTTCGTGAGTAAGTGTGACATAGTTCAGCCACTTCAGAAAAAGGATTTTTATAAACATCCCCACCACTTAGAAGATTTAATGTTTTGATATATTCATCCCTCATCCCTTTTAAAAATATAGTTCTAATAGCCTTCTCATCTAGATGTGCCCCTTAGGATTTATGGAAATTATAAAAGAAACATTCAAGATATTCTTCTAAGTTCTCGTCTTCTAATTATTGCATCCTAAGAATATCATTCACATCCCAACGTTTGCAGAAGTATTGGCATTTCTTGAGAAAGATAAACTCCATATCATCCTAGGAGTATAAGGTGTCTTCACTTAGGCTCATAAACCATCTAAGGGCTACATCTTTTAGGGTGGCTGGGAATATCTTGAGCTTATGTGCATCCTCGTAATAATTATAACTCCTACATAAAATGTCAAATTCAAATAAGAAGGCATCTGGATATTTGAAGGACTTAATGTAGAAGAGCAGAAGATATGCCATTGGTATGTTTTTCATAGTAATATTCCTGGTTACATTGAGAATAGGAAACCCAAAAAGTGATTTCTTCTTCTTCTTCTTATTCTTCTTCTTCTGGTCCTCCACTCAGTCCCTCATGTTCCCTTTGAATAGGTTGTGATGTGTGTCTTATCCTTCCCCTAACATTCCTCACTGTTTCAACAAAATATGTTACGATGTTGACCTTCTCCTTCCCTGTGACGTTCCTCATTGTTTTTGTTCTCTCTTTCTTGGTTGGCCATATCTACTATAGGTTCCTGAAGAGGTCTGGTGATGGTTACCTAGTCAACAAGAGGTATGGAAGGATGGTCCTTGATGTTATTTGATTCTATATATGTGTGGTCCTTCAGGTCGACCCGTTATTCTAATACAGTTTCTTCTGTACTCTCAAAAATAATGTGTTCAATTGTTTCCTCATCTTGATTCAAAATCTCCCTCTCCGAAGCCACTTTGCTATCAACACCTTCTTATTCTTGCTTTACTCCTGCATATCAATTAATAGAATTAGTGATTGGTATGGTTGTTGGACCAAAAGTTGTAGGAAATTTTGAACTAGAAATAAATCTGCCTTGACTATCCCTAGGCTTACTTTTACTTCTATGCATAAATAAAAGGAAAAAAAAGTTCAAATATAAGTAAAAATGATCAGACTTTGGAGAAACCCCACAATAGTGGATGTGTGTCTCTTCACTCACATCTTACTGTACTCTCTCCGCCCTCTGACTACCTGCAATACCCTTGAAACTCTGTAATAATAATATTACATGAACCAAAGTACAACTTCCCTGGAAATGATGCCAAAATTTTGAGAGTTTTAATTAGTGATTAAGCCTCCTAATATTTAATTGTCAATCGGGACTTGTAAGCACGATTTGTACTACGTTTTTAGCTCAATATTAAGTTTAGAGTATCTAATTTTCGTTGATAATGATCGTTAAGTACAGAATCATGAAAAAAACACTATCAATTAAGAAAACTAGCACTCATCTCATTCTCAGAAAACATAATCAATCTAAAGGGAATAAACTTAGCTCAATCCATTTCTGTTTCTTATTCTAAATCTCTGCAATCAAAAGACAAACTTACTAAAACCAAAGGCTTAGTGAAATTCACTCTAAGCACAATTCTTGAAATAAACCCTTTTAAAAATAGGAAGTTCAAACTCTAATTATTCAAAAGGAAGGGGTAAGTAATCATCAAAACCTAATCTATGAGAAATCAAAATGTAATGCTACAACTTGAAAATGAAAACCATAATCAAATCCTGAACTATGAAACTAGACTATTATGACTCAGAAATAAAATGCACTCAAATCACACTGCTACAAAGACTTATTTTGAAATCAACTTAAACTGATCTATTGGTGTTTAAAGGAAAATGAAATCTTAACGAAATTCTTTGAGTTTATACATGAAACGAAACTGTTCTCACACTGTTATAAAATCAATCTGTATGCTACAACACTGGGAATGGGAATCAAACATATTCTATCATGTGATAATAAATCTAAATTACCCTATGATAATTTAATGACTCAAATTGATGCTCTGAAAGAAATTCTTTGAAGTAACCGTGCTGATTGAACTAAATCTTTACGCTTGAAACAAATTAGACAATTCAAATTACGGAAATGAAGAACACAACACCTATCACTACCAAGCACGACTTTGCAATCACAATCAAAACCTTTGAAACCATAAATCATCCACTCAATTATACAAAAGGAATTCTTCTTTCACAATCATACCATCCATCATAATTTACATGGATAAACACACATGAATCTTTCTTCTTAAACATCAAGAATATATTGATTTTCTCTATCGTGGACACTCCAATTATAAATATGAATAAATGTGACGTAAGTGGTGGAATAAAGTATGGCTCTGTGTTGAAATATAAGCTCAGGTCATAAAATGAATTAGAGATCTTAAACACAGGAAAGCAATCCTTAAATCATTTAATATGTAAGGTAACAAGCCACACATATGTTATGAAATCATATACCATTATTCATAAATGTAATGCATAGGATTCAAACTATAAATCACATCCACACACCTAGCTATCTGAACTGTTAATGACGCTTATTTCCAAAGGTGGTGGGCCCTCCCATGCCTAGATTAAGCTAGCTTACTGCAATGAAAGAGTGGTGTAAAACATCAGAGACGTAACTTGCAATCAACCATGGTAACAATGCCTCTCGTTCACAACATGAAAGCAAACATGTATATTTCCAAAGCAGAGTTTGGGAACCTATTGACATAAGTCATGGTGTATATTAATAACAACAACAACAATTCTAACTCTTAACCAGCTAGCTCCTCTCCAATTGTAATTGCATTACAACGACCTTTAAAGGCGACTCTGTGAATGTAAAAATAAAAATTTAACTAACTATGTCAACCTTAGCAACTATAAACTAATTTAAGAACTGCCTGATCTTCTCCAAATCTTATTGACTCAACTTAGAACAAATTGCTTCTTTCTAGAGTAACTGACTGCTATTATGAGAGTAGTCCACTTTGATTCTGATCTGGAGGATCTTCGACCATGGAGTTATCATTCTTATCATAACAAATCGATCTTGGAAGCATCGCGCTTGTCCTTACAGATCATTGTGTAAACTTCTATGGTCAAAACAAGAAGAAGGATTCCACCTAGCTAGACTATCTCGAACTCGGTCAAGGATCGGTTGTTTGAATCTGAAGGCTCAGATCGATGTTGATGACAAGGCTCTTTCCATTCATGCTAGCTTGCCAATCCTGCCACCAAGCTTCCACCTAGACCCATGAATAAATAGTTAGCATATAAAGACATGACTCAATAATTCATATAAATTCAATCAAAAATAGAAAAAGGATGTTAGATAAGTGAATTTACCTCTTATTCATGTGCTAGTGGGGTTTAGTGAGTGATGTAGGTGATAGCATAGGTAGTTGAAGTACTTTCATAGGAAAAAGAGGGTGAAAACATGGATTACCTGTTGCAACTAGTGTAGGGACAGGTTTGCAATTTTCCATCCTGAATCTTTTCAACAAATCATTGGAATATTTATTTTGACAAATAAAAATTCCTTTTTCAGATTGTTCAACTTCTATGCCAACAAAATATTTCATGAGACCATGGTTTGTCATCTCAAATTCTTTCATCATGGCTGCTTTAAATCCATCTATGTCAAAATCACCTGTAAAAATCATGTTATCAATATATAAGAAAATAATCAAAGTTTGTCCACGTTCATTTACCTTTGTGTATAAGGTAGGCTCAATGTTGCTTCTTCAAAATCCATTCTTAATCATGTAGCTATGAATTCTACTATACCAAGCTCTAGGTGCTTGCTTCAGTCCATAAAGCGCTTTCTTCAACCTGTAAACTTTGCCTTCATTACTTTCAACTTCATATCCTAGAGGCTCTTGCACATAAATTTATTCTTCTATAATTCCATTCAAGAAGGCTGATTTCATGTCCATCTAATTTACTTTCCACTTGCTATGATATGTTGTGGCTAGAACTGCTCCTATAGTATACAATCTGGCTACTGGAGCAAATGTTTCTCCAAAATATATTCCCGGTTGCTGCGAGAATCCTTTTGCTACAAGTCTAGCTTTAAATCTGTCAATTTTACCTTTCTCATTCAAATTTGTCTTGTACACCCACTTCACAACAATGAGATTTTTTCCTTTGGCAAATCAACCAAATCACGTGTATCATTCTTTTCAATAACTTCAATTTCTTCATGCATGGCTTGCAGCCAATTTTCATCTTTGATTGCTTCTTCAAACGAAGAAGGCTGGAATGCCAACAATGCAAAAATTGAACTAACATCCAAATCATCATAAATATCTTTGGAAATTCTCACCTTTCTTTTACCATTTCTTGATTCATCACCTAATTGACTGTTGGGAGAATCTTGATCTGTTGATATGCTTGAATATCCATAGTGCTCTGAAAATCTTGGAGTCCTTGTTGGTGTGTCTTTGTTTGGTGTCTTCACCTATGATTCTTGTTGCTCTTTTTCTGCTACATCATCTTCTTCCATCATTGGCACTTGGTCATCAACTGTTTTGTCTACAGTTCCATTCCATGACTCTTGTTCCTTCAACACAACATCTCTGCTAATTATGGTCTTCTTTGTGACAGGGTTATACAATTTGTAAGATTTTGATTGATCACTATAACTAGCGAATATGCATTTTTCACTTTTATCATCCAATTTGCCTCTTCTCTCCTTAGGCACGTGTGCATAATCTACACATCCAAATACTCTAAGATGAGATACGTTACAATACATACCTGACCATGATTGTTCTAGTACTATGTTCATCACACTCTTTGTAGGATATCTGTTGATCACATAAATAGCACATGCAACTACTTCTACGCAATAATCATTAGACAAGTTTCTTCCTTTCAACATGTTTCTTACCATGTTCATAATTGTCTTGTTCTTTCTCTCTACTACATCATTCTGCTGTAGTGTGTACCTGGTTGTAAACTATCTTCTGATCCCATGTTGTTTTCAGTAATCATGGAATGCCTTTGAGTCATATTCTTCACCACGATCTAACCTTAATACCTTGGTCTGTCGATCACTTTGGTTGTCTACTAAGGCTTTGAATTCTTTGAATTTTTCAAAAGTTTGAGTTGTGCTTCAAGAAGTAAACCCGAGTCTTTCTATTGTAGTCATCAATGAAAGTGAGGAAGCAGCAACTTCCACCAATCAACTGTGTCCTCATAGGTCCACACAAATCTGTATGCACTAGCTTAAGAGATTTCTTTGCTCTGTATGCAACTCCCTTTGGAAAATTTTCACGGTGTTGTTTTCCCAATGTGCAACACTCACAAGTACTAGTAGGCTCTTTGATGGGAGGTAATTCTCTAACCATCTATTTCCACTATAACAATCTTAAACCAGAAAAGTGCAAGTTTCCAAATCGAAAGTGCCATAACCAATAATCATCAGAACATGCAATTGTAAAAGAACTCATCTGACCACTGTAATTCAAAATTAGAGGAAAGAGTTTGTTCCTCGTCATCTACACCTTTGTTATCAATTTCTTTCTTAGGGGCTTGTCATATATATAAGCTTCTTGACCTTGAAAGATAACTTTGTATTCTTTCTGTGTCAATTTACCAACACTTAACAAATTATGTTTGAGACTTGGAACATAATATACCTCTGAGATGGTCTTCGACTCCCCCTCCTTGGTCAGAATATTGACCACTCCTTTGTCATCTACTTCCACAACATTGTCAATCCCCACTTTACCTCTGTTTTCACAAATTGATCGAAATTTGCAGCCAATTCCTTGTTGCCTATCATGTGGTTACTGCAACCATTGTCTAACAACCACACACTAGCAGAAGGTTCATGCATGGTATGGAAAGTTAGGAACATGGAGTTAGTACTCTCTATAATGACATTAGTTCTTTGGTTCCCTTGATCAGCTATCTTCTTCCTGCAATCACGAGCATAATGACCAAATTTATTGCAGTAATAGCATCTCACCTATGATTTGTCAACTCTTTGATTATTGTTGAAGCTTCTATAGGTGCTTCCAATTTCATGTTCATGCTCTTTTCGACCATCTTTCTGACCGCCATATCTTCCTCTTCGTCCTCCTCCTCTCAATCTACTTCTGCCTCGACCTCTATCTCTTGAAATAGAAACTTGACTTTTGAAAGCAATCTCTAAAGTGGAATCCTTATTTTTGTCTATCGTTGCCTCATGTGATAGAAGTGATCCCATCAACTCATCAACTGTCAATGATGTCAAATCTTTGGCTTCTTCTATGACTGCTATCACAACATCAAATTTGGTAGACAAAGATCTAAGGAAATTCTCAACCATTGTTTGATATTTAATTTCTTCACTATAAATCTTTAACTGATTTACGGCAGTTATGACTCGATTCATGAAAGAATCGATGTCCTTTGTTTCCTTCATCTGCAAACTTTCAAAATCCCTCCTAGTATTCTGCAACTTAACAATATTGACTTTGGCCATACCTCTATAGTTTGTGGCCAAAGTATCCCATGCTAATTTTGTTGAAATCGTGATCATAATCTTCTAGAGCACTGCTCGGTCCACTCCCTACTGAAGAAGCTGCAATGCATGTGCATTCTTCTTGTTGTCTTTCTTTCATTGTTCCATGGTACTTTTGTTGAAGACGCAATCATAATTTTCTGGAACACTGCTCGGTCCACTCCCTGTTGAATAAGTTACAATGCATGTGCATTCTTCTCTTGTCTTTCTTTCATTGTTCCCTCTCTGTGTTACTCAGAGCTTGTTCTTCTTCTTCATTCTTAGGAGAAAACCCAAACTTGACATAATCCCAAACATCATGTGCCTGCAACATGGTCGCCATCTTAATGGCCCACACATCATAATCCTTCCGTATAAACGGTGGGAACTGGGGCTGGAAATTTGAAAAACCCATATTTCTCCAAAAGTTTCTCTTTGAAAAAACTCTAAAATTCTCTTTTGTAAATTTAAAAAAAAATACTCCTTTCAATAAAACCCAATTTTTTTATTATTATTTAAAAAAAAAAAAAAAAAAAAAAAAAAAAAAAAAAATACCGTGGTAATAATAAAGACCCTATTATTTTATTTCTTAATTTTATAAAAAACTTTTTAAAAACCCTTTCTCAAAAAGCTTTTTGAAAAATTTCAATATCGTAATGCCCAAAACCTTTAATATAAAACCTTAAAATAAATACTAACACTCACACCTTTAAATAGCCAATCCAACGAATTTACAAAAAAAAAAAAAAAAAGTGGCTTCCGTTTAATAAAGCTTCCCACCCAACCAATATGAATTCAAACGCATATGAATCTCATCAGTTTTGTTTCTGTTGATTAAGGCGCCTCTTGTGAGAATGGTGTGCGATAAACGCCGTGCACGATCCGGAGCATGGCGTTAATGCTTTAACACTTAAAAAAATCACGGAACTCGCGTGCATGCAAACTGCGTTAAGTTTTTGACTATTAACGCGGTTTTCTCTGGAGCCCGACAGCATTATTGCGCGCTGTGTATAACATCTAGGATGCGTTAATGCGAAAATCACAAGAAAAAAAATAGATTTTTTCTCTCACACTTAATACTGCAAATTCGTACTTCTTCGTTTTGGTGTAACAATTTCTCATACTAATTTGTTGGACAGATGGTAGAGATAAAGCATGAATTCACACAAAAGATGCACTGTTGCTTTTCTATTGATGCTTACAATAAACCCAGGGAAGAGTACATATTGCTTACAATCAACCTGGTAAAGGTATTTATCTTTTTAGTCTAATGACTCGTGTTGACATACATACCTATACAAACAACGTCTATCATTTAACTCAACTTCACTAACACTCAAATACTCAATTACTCATCACTAAATCTCTATATTTAACTAACTTCACTAAATCTCTATATTTAACTAACTCCTCAGAAACTCCTCAGTAAGAGTAATTATCTTATTTTAAAACCATTGGCCAAAAATATTTTGGACGAAAGCTCAGTTAAATTGAATAAGAAAAGAATTGGAAAGCAAAAGGACCAGTAATTGGCATTCTAATGCATTGGTATTCGTAAAAGACATTTACCACGTCATAAACTCAGGTGCAACAATGTTTTAGAATTCGTCAAAGATATTTTCGACGGAAGTTGTCTATGAGATTACAATTTTATAATTTTATTGGGAAAGTTATTGTTTTGTTTGAAGGTGGTTATTTTTGGTTAAAATTTTAATTATATGTGTTTAAATAGTTTTTGATGTTGGAAATAGATTAATTTTATGAAAAAATTTAGAACTTCTAAAATTCTGAATCTTTCTTTATAGCTGTAACTCAAATTTCTCGAAATATTTAAAAAATTTTGATCAAAATCTTACATATCCTTTTACTAATTTTAAGGCAAGTTGCCTCGTTGAAATAGTCATTTTCAACGTCGTGAGCGCCGTTGGAATCTCGCCTGTACGCAGAGTCTTTTCCCAAAATATTTACATAATTTTCATCAAAATCTTACAAATCCTTCTACTATTTTTAAGGCAAGTTGCCTCGTTAAAATAGTCATTTTTGACGTCGTGATCGCCGTTGGAATCTCGCATGTGCACACAGTCTTTTCGTGGTGAGTGAGTAGGTTTCCATTTTTATGAATGTGCGCAAGCCCACTGTATCTCCTTTTATATGGTGCACAACCTCTACTACACTATCACCTTTCTTACTTCACTTACAGCTGCACATCACACAGCAGCCATTGACAGCTTCCGGGACTCTTCATTTGGCCTTTGTCAGTCAGGAATATGTGTCAACGGACCCATACAATGCCGTTTATATTATTCAAATGTTCACAGGCAGCGTTCATCATTTCCCGTCAGAAAGTTATTCCACCCAGTTGCCAAAGAATAAGATTTGGGAATTTTAGGTTTGGGCCTTGTGTTCATGTTGTTTTTTTCTATTGTTTTGAATCATAATTACCAAATTCGAATTTGATTAGATATGGAAAAATTCAATTAGTTAAAATTTAATAAGAAAAAATTTGAAAATATAAAAGTTATAAATTCTTTATATTTTTAAATTTTAAAAAATAAAAATAAAAATAAAATAATTTTTTTTTATATTTTTTAAGATTTAATTATTTTCCTTTAATTACTTATAAATTAAAACAATTAGAAATATTATACTTGTAAATAATATTATATAAATTTGTTTTTGGAAAAACAAATACACTGGAAAATATCATTTTCTCAAAAAAAAAAAAATATCATTTTCTAAAAAAAATGCCAACCTTATATCAAAGTTTTTTTTCTTATCTCTTAAAAATAAAAAATAAGATGAATATTGATTAATAATTTAAAACCTAGATATCTACCTGTAGATTAGCTTTTTTAGTGAATCCTGTTAGAAAGCACATTGTAGAGGAGTTATTTATGTTGTAAATTAGGTTAATAACTTAAAACCTAAATATCTACCTGTAGATTAGCTCTTTTAGTGAATCCTGTTAGAAAGCACATTGTAGAGGAGTTATTTATGTTGTAAATTATGTTCCTCCTATTAAAGGCTGCAAATCCTATGTTTTTGCCATCTGTTCCCTCTACTGATTGTGGGCATGTCAAGCCCGCATTTCCTAGTCGAACAACGGAAAATGCAGATGCGCTCTTTGGTTGGCGGGAATATTACAGGACTCTCTCACATCCATAATTCTGACTCCATGTACGTCAGTTTTGTCAGGAATAGAAACTAATTACATTTTGCAGTGATCGAATCGAATTTAATTCGTATTTTTCACCGAACCAAATCGAATTGCCGAATATTCCAATTTTTTAGCCTGATTGGGCCGAATTTGGTCACTATGTTTTGAATAGATATGACACTAGTCACACCATATTTACTCGACACGATAAAAAGGAGATACACATATGTGAGCAGGCTAGGGCAGTTTATCTTGATTTACACGACGCTTCAGCATCGATTACCCCATGTGCACGGTGACGAAACCGAGAGGATGTGTGCCTCGTGACTATAAATTGCCCTTGAACCCTTTGTGAATTCCAGCATTGAGGAAGGAAATGTTATCATTCCCTTGCCTCTCCCTGTCTTAGCTTCCTCCGTTCCACCATCTTGGTACTTGAGCTTTTGATTTTCTTAGATATTTTTAGAGGAAACCTGACAAACTATGTACAGTTTTCCGTCGGCATTCTAGGTACTTGTTATTCTCTTTCATTCTTTTTAAGTTTTACCATTGAAAATACTCTCGTTCGCTGCATTGTGGTTCCAGTTTATTTATTGTGCCCTTCAGTTCCATAGGTTTGAACTTAGCTTGTTAAAGCATTCGTGAAGAATATCTGAACACACTAGCGCTTTGTATTGTTTTATCTATCAGGAAACGCAGCATCCTTAGTACTGTATGGACTCCATTTTTATAAGTATCTTTTTAAGAAAATTTTCAGCTGAAATCAACTAACGTGGTTGTGTAAATTGAACTATAATTCTAACTAAATATTTATATGCAGCGTTACGTTGAGTAGAGTGATTAAGAAAAGATTGACAGAGTATTTCCCACGCTTCCCCTAAGCGATAGCTTTGCTAAATTCTCTCCTTTACACGTGGTATGGCTCACCCCTAGCCAGCAATGGCTTCGAAAACGTCTTGGTATTAGCTGTCAATGGCGTTGGAATCATTCTCGAGCTTTTCTTCGTTATTATCTATCTCAAGTTCGCTCCACGCCAATCCAACATAGGGTTCAAGTGTCATATTCTTTTATGACTTCATTAGTAATATTCATCAGCTTCTCCATCCGCTTTAGAGAGTACGTTGAACAAATTGTTGGAAATTTCTGGTAATTTCAAACAAAAATGAATAGAGAAACAATGCTCTATTTTAACCCAGAAAATAATACTCTGTTTTAGCATAGAGAAGCAAAAGAAAATTGTTTGCTGGAGAATAGAGTTTTTCTCACACATAAAACTTTCTATTCATTGACAAGAACAACTGTTGTTACAAATTTCTTCCTCTCTCAGAGGGATTCACCAAGAACTACTTCAAATGCACATAAAAAAATTTCTCTGTCTCATAAAAATTTAACTGCATTTTTCCTTCATTCTTTACACTGCTGTGTAAAAAAACTTTCTTACATTTACTGTTGTAAATGTAGTTCCTTACATATGCTGCTGCATTTCCATAACATTACATTTCAACCAAAAAAAATACATTCATTCGCACTCTGTGCGTTCTTCCCCTTTTGCTATCGCGCTGCTGCGCCTCTCTATTCCCATTACGTTACCTATGCAATGAACAAAAGAACTAAAAACCCAACACATAGTGAACGAGCTACATAACAAAAAAAATAATAAAATTAAATACTTCACCTATATCTACCCACCCAAGTACATTTACATTAATTTCATTTAATTGTTTTATGGACAAAACTGGCGGTCAACAAAACTTTACTTCACGTCACATAATCGTGCAGGTCTGCACATTAAAGCTTGATTCAATCGGATGGCCTTAAACCTTGATTTTAATCAGACGGTTGTTGCAATTTCCCCGGAGGTCAAAATGGCACGAACATTGCCGGCCGGGGAATGCGTGGTTTTGGAATAGTGTTGCGGCTACGTGTCGATCAGCAAATGTGATCGGAGCTCCCTCGGAAAAGACCACTCAGCGTGAAATGGTGGTGCGGGGAAATCCATAGTGGTTTTGCCGTCGCTGTACAGCAGTCGCATGGCAGTTGAAATTATATTTCAACATTCCCCTTTAATTTCAACTGCTGGGTTATCAGTCATACCCAGACATTTCTTCAAAAACTCAAAACTTTTCTGTCCCAATGGCTTGGTCAGAATGTCTGCAACCTGCTCCTAAGTCCTGCAATGTTTTAAAACAATTTCTCCATTGTTTACCAATTCCCTAATGTAATGAAACTTTGTATCGATGTATTTCATTCTCTTATGAAACACAAAATTCTTGGATAATGCAATAGCTGAGCTATTGTCACAAAAGATCAAAGTTTCTTTTACTTGCTCTTAGCAAAAACTCCTTAACATTCTTCTCATCCAAACTGTTTGAAATGTTGCTGTTGTAGCTACCACATATTCTGCTTCTGCTGTAGACAATGCTACAATAGGCTATTTTTTAGAAGCCCATGAAATGGCTCCTGAACCTATGTGAAAAACATAACCGGATGTGCTCTTCCAATCATCTACACTTCTAGCCCAATCACTATCAGTGTATCCAATTAAAACTGAACATTTTGAAGTAGTATATAGAATTCTAAACCTTTTTGTACCTTTAACATACGTCAGAATCCTTTTTGTTGTTTGCCAATGTGCTTCTTTTGGCCTCTCCATGAATCTAGAAATCAAACTAATAGCATGCATTATATCCGGCCTAGTTGCAGTCAAATACATGAGGCTGCCAACTATGCTCTTGTACAAACTAGGATCAAAATCCTTGTTGTTGTCCTCTTTACTGAATTTTAATCCCATCACTGTGGGAGTGATTGTTGCCTTGCTATCCTGTATGTTAAATCTTTTCAACACTTCATTAACATATTTTACTTGTGAAATAAAAATCCCATTTTCATTTTGATCTACTTCTATTCCTAAGAAGTATCTCAGCAAACCCATGTCAGTCATTTCAAATTCTTCTTTCATGACTGTTTTGAAATTTTCAATAAGGTAATCATCATTATCTGTGAAAATAACATCATCAACATATAACACAACAATTAGAATTTTACCATCCTTTTCTTTGATGTAGAGGGTGGGTTCTCCCTCACACTTTGCAAATTCATTTTCTAATAGATAGGAATCTATCATACTGTACCATGCTCTTGGCGCTTGCTTCAGCCCATAAAGAGTTTTCTTCAATATGCATACTTTGTGCTCTTGGCCTTTCTTTTCATAGCCTAGAGGTTGTTCAATGTAAACCTCTTCCATTAACACTCCATTTAGGAATGCTAACTTCACGTCCATTTGGTAAACTTTCCACTTGTTTTGTGATGCTATGGACATCACTGCTCTCACGGTTTCCATTCTTGCAACTGGTGCAAAAGTTTCCACATAGTCTCTCCCATACTGCTGTTTATATCCTTTGACAACAAGTCTTGCCTTGTGTCTTTCTATTTTGCCTTCAACATTACTCTTGGTCTTGTAAACCCATTTAACTCCAATGACTTCCTTTCCTTTTGGTAGTTCAACTAAATCCTATGTCTTGTTTCTTTCTATGGCATTGATCTCCTCATCCATAGCTTCTATCCATTTCCTATCCTTAATTTCCTCTTCGAAATGAATAGGGTCATTAACATGACAATATAATGCAAACAAGGAATTTATACCTTCATTTGCTGCCTCTTGTTCATAAATGTCATTTAAATTTCTTAACTTCTTACCTCTTTCATTTGGTGTGCAAGTGCTTGAAGAAGCACTTGAATTTCCTCCTTGTGATGTGCTTGGAGAAGCACTTTCATTTCTCCTCAAGGGTGTCCCTTGCTGTTCTTGTGTTGGTGCTGCTGTTTGGGGATGTATTTCAGCCATCTCCTCATCATCTTCATCATGAGACAAATAGTTTTTAACATTCACTGTTTTCTCTATGCATCCATCCCAAGCTTCCTCGGCAATGAACTGAACATCTCTACTCACAAAAAACTTTTTGGTGGATGGGTTATACAACCTCTAAGCTTTGGATTCCTCACTGTATCCAATGAAAATAAATTTCTCCCCTTTGTTGTTCAACTTCTTCCTTAGCTGATCTGGAATATGTGCATAGGCCACACATCAAAAAACTTTCATGTGGGTGACTCCTTACTTTGTCCCACTCCATGCTTCTTTCGACACTCCATTCATCACTGCTTTTGTAGGGCATCTATTCAAAATGTACGCTGCACAATGTACAACTTCAGCCCAATATTCATTTGGCAAATTCTTTGCCTTTAACATTCTCCTCGCCATATCCATGATTGTCCTATTCTTCCTTTCAGCAATTCCATTTTGCTGCGGAGTGTACCTAGTGGTAAATTGCTTATGAATTCCATTTTCTCTACAAAAACATAGAAATTCCTTGGAGATATACTCACCTCCTCTATCAGTTCTTAGAACTTTGATATGCATCCCACTTTGGTTTTCTATAAGTGCTTTCAAATTTCGAAAATTTTCAAACACTTCACTTTTGTTCTTCAGAAAATAAACCCAAGTTTTTCTAGTAAAGTTATCAATGAATGTTAAAATATATTGTCTCCCTGCTAGTGATGAAGTATGCATCGGTCCACATAAATCTGAGTGGACAATCTCTAAGGGTGCTTTTTCCCTTATGCTTTTCCTGGATGGAAAACTTTCTCTGTGTTATTTCCCTAAGATACAACCTTCACAAAGGCTGTCCGGTTTCTCTATCAATGGTAATCCTCTTACCATTCCTTTTCTATTCAACAAGTTAAAACCTCCAAAGTTGAGATGTCCAAATCTCAAGTGCCACAACCAATTTTCATCCTTTGGTTCGCTTTGGAAAGCCTCTTGTATAACTGCTACTATTTCTACTCCATCTTTTAAAATTGCTTTTATCCTGAGAGGGAACATCTTGTTCCTTGTCATCTTCACTTCAACAATACAACGTTTGCTAGGTGCTCTATCCATGATGGTGCATACATCATTCACAAAAAAAACATTGTAACCCTTTTGAACAAGTTATTCAATACTTAAGAGGTTACACTTCATTCCAGGAGCATAATTAACATCTGCTATGGTTTTCTTTTCACCTTTCTTTGTAAATATTTTTACTTCTCCTTTTCGCATAACAAAAACTTTACTATCAGTCCCAAGTGTGACTTGTGACTTTACATTCTGATCTAACTTAGAAAACAGGGCTATGTTCCCTGTCATATGGTTACTGCAACCAGAGTCTAGGAACCATATATCATCACTTTTTGTTTCAACCATATTACAAGCTAACAACAAATTATCTTGGCTGATATTTTCTCTAGTGAAATTTGCACTAGATTTATTATGCATATCATGCTGCTTCTTCCTACATTCATTTGCATAATGTCCATATTTTTTACAATAATAACATTGGACATTGAATTTTTCATACCTTTGTCCTTGAGCATGATGTTGTCCACTTTGTTGGTTGCTGCCTTGGCCTTGGTTCTGATTTAGATTGCTGCCTCTTCCTTGAGTATTTGCTGGACTATTTCTTCCACCTCTGTTTTGGCTTCTGCCTCTTCCTCTCTTGTTTCCTCTGCCTTGACCTCTTCCTCTTCCAAAGGACATCTGGGTCTTGAAGGTATGTTCTAGAGATGAGTTTTCATTTCTACTCAATCTCTGCTCATGTGTTATCAGTGATGCATGTAGTTCATCAACTAAAAAGTTTGTGAGGTCATTTGTCTCTTCTATGGTGGTGACAATCACATCGAACTTTAAGGGTAGGACCCTCAATAGTTTCTCCACAATCCTCCTTTCTTCAGGAATCTCTCCATGAGACCTTATCTATGTGACCAGACCAATCACATGTGTGAAGAATGAGTCAATGTTATCTGACTCCTTCATGCATAGATTCTCAAAATATCTCCTTAGCAATTGTAGTTTTGTTGTCTTCATTTTCTCCATGCCTTGATAGGTTGTCTTGAGAGTTTTCCATACTTCTTTGGATGTCTTGGTTGCTGCTATCCTTGGAAACACACTCTCATGCACTGCTTGATACAAAAATATGAGGGCTTTGGAATCCTTCTTCTTATTGCTCTTCAATAGATCTTTCCCTACCTGAGTTAACCTATTAAACTCACTTTCATCTGCTGGTTCTTCAAAACCATCTTCAACTAATTCCCATAAATCCTGAGAAGCAAACATGGCTCCCATGGTTATTGCCCAATAGTCATAGTTTTTCCCATTAAACTGTGGGAGTTGAATATTAAAGATACCCATGCTATGGCTGGTGCTGGTGCTCGAGCCAACCATTCTTGCACTCTAAACTATGCTTCAAACACTTGACTGTGTATTTAAAAATCACTGACTGTCTTCAACAGCAACACACAAAAAAATTGAGAAATACCTTGCCTGAGTCTTCACTCTGCTAGAGAAGCTACTGCAGCAATAAATCATTCCTTCAGCTTCTTTGACACCTTCAAAAAGCCTCGACAAGCTCTGATACCATGTTGGAAATTTTTGGTAATATCAAACAAAAAAGAATAGTGAAACAATGCTCTGTTTTCACCCAGGAAATAATACTCTGTTTTAGCACACGGAAGCAAAAAAAATTATTTGCTGGAGAAAAAAGTTTTTCTCACACATAAAACTTTCTATTCATTAACCAAAACAACTGTTGTTACAAATTTCTTCATCTCTCAGAGGGATTCACCAAGAATTGCTTCAGGTGCACATAAAAAAATTTATGTCTCATAAAAATTTAATTGCATTGTTTCTTCATTCTTTACACTGCTGTGTAAAAGAACTTTTTTACATTTACTGCTGTAAACGTAATTCTTTACATATGCTGCTGCATTTCCATAACATTACATTTCAACCAAAAAAAAATACATTCATTCGCACTCTGTGCGTTCTTCCCTTTTTTGCTATCGCGCTGCTGCGCTTCTCTATTCCCATTACATTACCTATGCAATGAACAACAAAACTAAAAACATAACACATAGTGAACGAGCTACATAACAAAAAAAATAATAAAATTAAATACTTCACCTATATCTACCCACTGAAGTACATTTACGTTAATTTCATTTAATTGTTTTATGGACAAAACCAGCGGTCAACAAAACCTTACTTCACGTCACGTAATGGTGCAGGCCTGTACATTAAAGCTTGATTCAATCGAATGGCATTAAACCCTGATTTCAATCGGACGACTGTTGCAATTTCGCCAGAGGTCAAATTCGCACGAACATTACTGGCCGGGGAATGGGTGGTTTTGGAATAGTGTTGTGGCCATGTGTTGATCAGCAAATGTGATCGGAGCTCCCTCGGAAAATACCACTCAGCGTGAAATGGTGGTGCGGGGAAATCCATAGTGGTTTTGTCGTCGCTGTACAACAGTCGCACGACGGTTGAAATTATATTTCAACACAAATGATGTCAGAGCTTCTCCTAAAAGTCATCATTATATATGAGAGGACTACTAACGGAAAATGAAACTCACAATGCTCGCTTATTTTTTATTAAACATCATTATTTATATATGCATAAGCAAAAAATCAATAATTATAATGATCTCCGCCCACTGAAACTATGTCTTACCAGTTCCTCCCAATTCACATTAAACTCATCAACGTGGGAACAATGGTCTGCGAGGTCCATGCTATATCTAACACCTCTCTTTAATCATGACGACCTAAACTTTAACTTCCCTGTTGATCTAAGTTGGTTTAAGTCTCAGCTAG
The DNA here is from genome assembly GCA_031772625.1 of Pinus tabuliformis. Lineage (NCBI taxonomy): Eukaryota > Viridiplantae > Streptophyta > Pinopsida > Pinales > Pinaceae > Pinus > Pinus tabuliformis. Next base: position 225,064,888 of record CM062815.1, on the reverse strand, counting down.
GCTTAGAATGATATGTTTCATTTTTTCCTTCTTGTTAAAGGGTCCATGCTTGTTTATTTGCTGGTGCAATTTCATCTTCACCTTTCTTGCTTCTCCTTTCTTGATTACAGGTTAAAATTCTTTGTATTCAACATTGCTACAGGGAGGTTCTTGAGACTTATACTTGTCCTTAATGCTTGCAATTTCTTCAAGTTGTGCAGGGAGGTTCTTGAGACTTATACTTGTCCTTAATGCTTGCAATTTCTTCAAGTTGTGTTGGCTCTTCTTGATTGTCAATATCTCCGCACTAAAAAACAACGTTACATTCATAAAAAGAACCATACTAATTCTTGTCATCATGCTCTTTCAAGAGAGATTTATTTTCTTCATCTTTCTTTGCTGACATAGTTGGTTGATTCATGTCTTCGACCTCTTTAATCAACTTTGTTATTGCAAACATGTTGTCCTACATTTGATTTGTGTATGGAGATAGGCAAGTTTTCTCACCAAACAACAACTCATGAATAAGATGATTTTCTTGCATGAGATTGAACCACTCTTCATGAGATACACAATTCTCATCAAATTTCACTTCATAAGTCTCAACATAACAGGGAGTTTCCTCACTATCACATGCTACTCTTTTGTCAACTATAGACATACTTTCAGTCTTGATCCCACTTATGATGCTTTCAACACAATCACCATTTTTAACAAAACCACTTTCATCATCTTCAACTTTTTCACTTCCCTCCTTATTGTATTTCATTTCAAGAATATCCCAAAATATTTTTGTATTATGTATTTCACCAAATTCATGCAAAATACTTGACAAAATATTTTCATTTGGAACTCATATAATGAGTAGTGCTACTCCACTTCTACAATGATCATCAAAATTCATAAAAGTTTCGTTGACAAATTTCCATAAATCTAGTTAACCAAACAATCTTTCAATTTTAATTCCCGAGAGCTTAAATATTTACCTGAGAGAATAGGCAAAACTGGGATTAATCATTTCACTATTGCATCAGTGTCTTCAAATCGTGAGAAAATAGGCAAAACAGGGATTAATAGTTTCACTATTGCATAGTGTCTTCAAATTGTTCGAGGTGGCTTAGATTTCTATCTGCTATTTCTTATTTTGCCTCTGCCTTTTAATTCTCATTCTCGATATTTTTGAGTTCTCTTCGGAACTCTGAATTTGTTTTGTCGACCCATCGCAATGCAAGCTCCTAGCGGTCAAGCTACACCAAAATTTCAACCTCCGCAACATGCTCCACTAGTCGAGACATTCACGACATTAATACGAGAGTCATCTAAAATGATTTTCACTGGGTGGTTGGCTCCACGCTCACTGTAGCACTTGCAACAATGTCTGGTTGGTTGCAGCACAATGAGTACCAGATCTCACACTGGCACCCCAAACTTCACATGCAGCACTCAATAAATGCAACAGTCTTCAACAACTTCGCTACCACGGTCACCAACAAAGACTTGATGACTTCTCTCAATAGTTCTTGCCACAATCCTACAGCTACTCAATCCTCCTTTGCCACCGCATGAGCCACTACAAACTCGAAAATCCTTTTACTAATATTTGTTTATGAAAAGTGATCCAAAGAAACACAACTTCTCCGACGAGCTCAGTTCACACAACAATAGTGACAAGAACCAAACAATATACTTGTTTTCACGTTGACTTAATCCCAATGCAATAGTCCCACATGACTAGTTCTCATAGACGACAACAACTCCTTAAACACAGCGTCTTAAACACAAGGAGATATCTAAGGCAGGAAAGACTGAATCACAGGAAAATCCCTCAACCACTACGGCAGCCACAGGCCGTCACCAATTTTCCGGTCGGAAAACAGCTAAACATCAACTCAACGCTGCTCAGCAATTCCACATGATTCACAGCTCTTCTGGCAGTCACTACCGTGCCCTCAAGTCTTCACAACGCAGTCCTATCGATGTTGTGAATCGATGCCTCACAACAATGCCACCCAACAAACAGCTTCAGGCTTTACCTGCAAACCACCTCAAGTCTTCACAACGGAGTCCTCTAGATGCCTCACAACAATGCCACCCAACAAACAGCTTCAGGCTTTACTCCTCGGCCCTCAGGACTCCTCCACGCTCTAGCATTATCACACTTCAAATAACTCTCGGAGCTCCACGAGGCCACCGTTCTCGCTTATAGCAGGTGCTAGCTCAAGTAATCACAACTGTGCAATGCTCACACAACCCTTAACACATGCTCTTTATCACAACGGAGTCCTCTCGATGCCTCACAACAATGCCACCCAACAAACAGCTTCAGGCTTTACTCCTCGGCCTTCAGGACTCCTCCACGCTCTAGCATTATCACACTTCAAATAACTCTCGGAGCTCCACGAGGCCACCGTTCTCGCTTATAGCAGGTGCTAGCTCAAGTAATCACAACTGTGCAATGCTCACACAGCCCTTAACACATGCTCTTTATGCCACCGATCCCTCAGCACTGCTCACCCCACCGAGCCCACAACTCTTCGAGCTCACACGCCCCTAGCACAGAACTCTTTGAGCAAATAACTGAAGCGAAGACTGACTTGAATATATTGAATTTTGGTGTTCAGTTAGCTTTGGGGACAATACTCGTGGGTGTCATAATGGTGTTTGCCTCTATAGCAATAGTTTCTCAGCTTGCTCTTCATAATCAAGAGTAGAAAAACGCTGGTAGGGACATCGGGAACGATCGTCACCCTCGTTATGTATGCTTCCCCACTTTCCATCATTGTAAGTATATTTGACGGGGTTGTTACATTCAGTAGTGGAATTATAAGTGTTTTGATATAATATTTGAATCAAATTCCTTTTGACGAGTACCTCATTCTTGAACGTGAACATAAATTGGTGATGCGGACTAAGAATGTGGAGTTTATGCCCATCCATTTCTCCCTGTTCGCATTTATTAACTGTTGTTTATGGATGACTTACATCCTTTTGGACAATGACCTCATCTTGGCGGTAACATCAATATACTGCAGCGTTTTCTACATATTTTCTTGTATTTTTATTTATGGAATCGTAACTAAAAATATCTATAAAAACTGAGTTTCATACTGTGCTGCGGTCAATCCAGTGTCCAAATATAGTTGGTCTACCATTGGGAATAAGTCAGATAATGCTGTATTGTTTGTACCGGAAGGAACAAATTCATGAAGAACATAAAGTACTGGACCGACTTGACCCAGAGATTGGCTGGCCAACGCTGACCAAAAAAATTCTAACAGCCAACAGAACGTGTTAACGCAGGCCAAAGTGCGTGAGGATAAACCCAGGAGTGGTTAAAAGATGCAGTCGATTAGTCAGGAAGTGTGTGGAGGAGTCTCAAAATAATTTGTGGCGGTGTGCATTTTGGGTAACCAATATTTCTGGAGTTATTTATCCATTAATATATGTGGAGTATATGCCACTTTAAATTTCGTACTTATTTAAAGCTAATGAGCTATACCACCCCATTAGACATTAATAGATAGATAACTCCAAAATATTGCTGGACATGCATCCTGTGTGTTGTACTGCATGCAACGTTTTTATCGGTATTGTTTAAGGACTATTGTCCTGTTTGTCACAATAATTTATTTTAAGAACTCATAATACAGTTATAAGCCTTTTACGGATTTGATTGGTCTTTTTGATGGCCTTACTATGTTGAGGAACTCCGTTTATGCTTATGTATAATTGATTTGTTTAGGAAAATGTACACTATACCAATTCCGATTTGGCATCTCGTGGGCCATAAGGATAAGTATTCCAGCATTGGGTCGTGAGATTCTAATTGCTTCAGTAACCTGTTAGGTCTATATTTAACAACTTGGAAATCGTTATTAATACACATTGAAAAATAAGACAAGTGAAAATTACTACTTTATTACATAATTGATTTGATTTGTTTAGGAAAATGAACAGTATACCAATTCCGATTTGGCGTCTTGTGGACCATAAGTATAAGTACTCCAGCATTGGGGAGAAAGATTCTAATTGTTTTAGAATCTGTTAGGTCTATATTTAACAACTCGGGAATTGTTATTTATGCATATTGAAATATAAGAAAAGTGAACATTATTTTACCTTATTATATTTGCATAAACAAATTATGCTGCAATTCATATTTAAAATGTTATGGTTTCAATTAATTTTAAAAATTTTAAAAATATTTTATAAAGTTTTGAAAAAATAACTATTAAATTGATTTTTTTGGAAATTAAAAATAATTATTGAAATTTGAATTTCATTTATTAGAAATAAAAACTATTTTAAAAATAAAAATTAAAAAAATTTAATGTGTTAGTAAGTGTCATAATAGTACCCAGTACAAATCTCATATCTATAAAAAAAAGAGTACACAAGTCATTCTCAACATTTATAAAAATTTTATTATTCATAAGAATTAAAAATCAAATATATATATATATATTTGTGACCAAGTGTCATAATGGTACACATCAAATCTCAATATTTATAGAAATTTCATTATTTAAAAAAAAAAAATCATTTATAAGTAAATGTGTCAGACTCATATTTGATAATTAATGCTTAATTTATGAAAATAATTTACAAAGTTTGCTCAAATTTTTGAAAATTTTTACAATCACATCATTTTTATTATATATAATTTATTTTTGGTTATATATATATATAAATTATGAATATAATCTATATATAGATCCAGTTTTATATATAATATTAACATATACAATCTACTTAATGTAAAAAAATATTTAAAATTATTATGCTATTACTTAAATAAAATATTCCTAAGTTATAATGAATTTTTTTTAACAAAATCTCTTTTAAACCTAGACTCCAATACTATTGCAACAATTACAAAAAAACTATTCAACAAACATGTTTACGATCGATTCCTATACCAATATAGAGATTTTTTTTAAAATACAATCTAAGGCCTTTCTCTAAACTCTTGCTGCATTTGAGTTCCTTCTAATTTTAATACAACTTATAAATAATCAATATTTAACTTGAAGTATATATATATATATATATATATATATATATATATATATATATATATATATATAGATATAAATTGTTTTTACTTTCATAAATTAATTTATAATTGGAATTGATATTATAGTCTCAGTTTTAAATTTACTGAGTATCTAATCTATTAATAACTTAAAGTCTCCTAGTACTTATACATATTTTTTTTATTTTTTTTCATAAAAATATAAAACGCCTAAAACTGAATTCATCATTTACTTACAACATATTGATATGAAAAAACAATGTCCCCTCCATTATAAATATTTATAACTCTTTGGTATGCCCCTAAATCAAGATATATTTAAAAAAATAATTATTGGTTCCTTTAATATTATATAATATTTTTCTTTCAAACATTTTTACCTACATTTAATAGATAGCTTGATTTTATAGGCAACTTCTGTATGAGTCATATATGGCCTTGAATATGAAGTTGTCAAATAATGCATGGTAAATACATAGAAGCAACGAAACAATGCAAGGTAAAAACTTATAAGAATTTGTAGATGCATTAGTTATTTAAGAATATAGACAACAAAAAAAACCAATTGATATGATTTCTTGTTTTTCTTATAAATGTTTTTAATGCAAAACAGAAATTTCATTGTTTTAACCAAACACTTATTGAATCTTAACTTTGTGAATTTAACTATAAAAACGTCCCTAGTTAAAAACTTTAACAATATTTGTTTTAATATTCTAATTTTTTTTTTTAATATTCTGAAGTAGAAACTTAAATTGAAAAGTTGAAGAATATCTCAATGTCACGATCTATCCAAAGTTATATAGAAAAAATTTAAATAAATATTATAGACCTACTACTTTACCATTCATCCATTTGATTATAAAATGATTATGATGCGAAACATCGCTTTCCATGGTATAAAAGTACTGTTGTGACTATACAATGTATAACAATTCCTACTGTAATAAGGTTTCTCCCTTGAGTTACTACTCATGAACCAATTGGCAACCTTACGAATTTGGGGGCTAATTTAATGACAATCCCCGTCACTGGTGCCAGATGGTGCACGGAATCATTCCTCACCTCACCTACCATCACCAGGTGGCAATTACCGTGCTGAGGCCACGTGATACTTTGGTTAAGGCGCTAGAGTTTACGCGCCAACTCTCAGTCGATTGAACGGTGGGGATGATGTATTCAGATCGAAGGGTCCGAATGCACCCAAGGGTTTATTGATGGTTTATATACCACTGAGCTATGTTTTTTAGTCCATTTGCACATGTTTCGGAAGGTGGAAGTTGTTCAGCTCGGCGGTGACCCCCAAGCTTCAGCTACCAGATCTGCAACGCTCCATTCAGGTATCGCTATAACCATGGTCCGCCGACTACAGTTTTCTTCTACGGCTACTTGGATTTATAAGTAACTATACAGTGCTTGCGTTTACTATCGGTTCATTAGTTCTGTTTATCTCAGATCACGCTAATCTCATTGCTGTTACTGTGTTAGGGTTTATGCTACAAATCTTCAGCCATTCAACCGATGATAAGAGGCCGTGGCTCCTCCAGGTATTTACCCATCGTAATCTTAACACAGAACTTGCGTTTCAGTTGGCGGTGAAAGTTTATCTTGAGTAATGTGTTAAGTCGACTCTATTAACTGAAGGAGTTCCTTATGGAGGTTTCCTTAAATGCTTCAGGGTTATATACTCGGACAAACCCTGGACTCGAAACGCGGTCGGCCCTTCCATGCCGGTACCTGCGTTCTCAAGGTCTTTACCACTTTATGTTAAATAGTTGTTTGGGCATTATGCCATGTTGCATGTATATGTATATTTGTCAAAAGGGTCCACAGTCTCATGGCCGGAACCGTTTCGACTCAAGGTCCTCAGGCTGTTACTTCCTTCTGTCTTCTCATAGAGTCGAGAATGTTGAACATTGATTCATAAGCTTCTGTCTGTAATTTATGAGAGTATGAGAGTTCCCTTCGACTCTCTGGATACTTGGTTAATTTACTGTTTTATACTCAACAGGGTTTCGATTATCATGAAGTCAGTATACTTTTTCTGTGAATACGATAGATATATTTGTTTGTTTGCAACTGTTGGTACCAAATCTGTGTATTTATACGCGTATTGCATCGATTCACAGACATGACCTTATTTTTGATTAAGGGTTTTATAGTTACAGTTCTATAATTGTTCAATGGACTTGTCTTTTAGTACAGCGGCCGCATGGCCGTTACCACAGTGGGGTTCTATTGTCCGGGGACAACATGTCGCCTTATGGATAATAGTATCAACCCGCACTCTGAATCGAATGCATTCAGACAAGTGGTAATACAGTTGATGGTTCATACTTGATTCGAATGTAAATGGCATGTAAATATTGTTTCAAATATATGAATGTAACCTTGTTTCCAGTTTATGCATATACCCTTATTTCGAATATATGAATGTAACCCTTGTGACGAACATATGAAAGCGTACCCTCGGCACAGGGTTGACTAAACCTCTGATTACAACTTCATTATATGTTTTAAATAACGGTACTTTTTCAGTTTATTGTTCCTATGGGTTTAGAATCGCAAGGATTTCCTTGGTCATTCTGGTTCTCTATAATCAATCTACTGCCACAGTTCTCAGTGAGTTCTTCCGCTGTTATACAGTTTAATGCATTCTTATATCATGCACTTCTCCTTCCTGCATACAGTTATGATATTCCGGAACTTGTACGTTTTTTTTTTATATATATGGCACGTTTCAGTTCTATGCAGATGGCATGCACTAGTTTTCGGTTCTGTTATTATGCATTGGTTTCCATACGTTTAACTTGCAATGCTTATAACAGGTAATCTACATGCACTGATTCCTGTACTGTTAATATGAATCCAGTTTTCATACATTTAACTTGCAATGATTATAACAGATAGTCTCTGTTCTCTTGCTTAATAACTAGTGCTAAAATGCTCATAGTACTGTTTCCTACTAGTAAACATTCTTTTATCTTTACAAAGTAACAGAGACTAGGATTCGTCTCCTTCTATTTTCCCAATATACTGTTTAAGGAAAAACTAAGTCTGATGAATGATTCGTACCTGGTCTACCAGCTACAGGAGTTAATTCTCCAGAAGTTCACATGCACTTATATAATTGCTCTTGTCCACCCAACCATGAGATCCAATGATACTTTGGATTCTCCCCCCGAGCTGTCTTGCAAGCCTGCAGCCCTCGACAAGACTCATGCACTATCGTGCTAGGGTTATCTGGTCCTTACCAGACTTAACCCTTCTGTTCTTTCTCTTTTTCCTTTTCTTGGAATCTCTCTCTCCCTCTCTGTCCCAACAGACCAGGGTTTTCCCCTCCCAGGACTTTTCCTGGCTGAGGGGTTAGTTTCATTTTCAGTTTTATAACTGTTTCCTTTCTTTAGAAATCCTCCCTTAGGAGACTGCCAGCATTTCCAAAATATCTTCCATTTCATAAAATAAAAATAATATCATTTAACACAATAATTAACTATTCACATTAGTTTCTTACCCTAGTAACTTTCATAATTACATGTTTTACGGGGTCATCACATCTTCCCCCCTGGGATTGGACATCGTCCCGATGTCTATTCCCTTTAAATAAGTCTGGGTAAGCTTTTCTCATAAGTTCCTCGTCTTCCCAAGTAGCCTCCTTAGGCCCATAGTGCTGCCACAGCACTTTAATTTGGGTAATAACCCGTTTTCGCAGCCGCACTTCTCTCTGGTCGAGAATGCTCTGTGGTTCGACCAGAACCTCACCTTCCGGTTCGACCTGCAGACAATCAATATCTTAATTAGTTTACATTAAATGTATCCACATGTTCAAACAATGAGATTAACTCTTACCCGAACATCTTGCCACTGGATCACATGTTTAGGGTCGTATACATATTTCTTTAGAACAGAAACGTGGAAAACGTTGTGAATTCTAATATGGCTTGGCAAGGTGAGTTGGTAAGCCACCGGCCCCACTCTAGCCAAGATATGAAAAGGTCCAAAGTACCGAGTAGCCAGCTTGGCACATCCGCTCCATTGCAGTGTGCTTCTTCTAGCTTGGATCCTTACAAACACATGATCGCCAACCTGATATTCTTTAAACCTTCTTTTCTTATCTGCAAAACTTTTCTGCCTGTCCTGTGCAGCCTTCAAGTTGGCTCGTACCCTTTTCACCATGTCTTCCATCTCTTTAAGCATTTCCGGACCCAAACTCAGCTTATCCTCAGGTCCACCCCAACTTGAGGGTGTGCGGCATTTTCGCCCATACAGAACCTCAAAGGGGCTTAATTGTGTCGAGGTATGGTATCCATTGTTGTATGCGAATTCAACCAGATGTAAATACTCTTCCCATTGGTTTGGTTTCATCATCACATACGCTCTCAACATGTCTTCCAACACTTGATTTACTCGCTCGGTTTGACCACCGGTCTGTGGGTGGTAGGCTGTGCTAAAGTTCAGCTGTGTTCCTAACTCAGCGAACAACGTCTTCCAAAAGGTGGATGTAAACTTTACATCCCGGTCTGAAATGATTACTTTTGGTAGCCCATGCAGTCTGAATACATTCTGCATAAAAAGGTGAGCAATTTGCACCGCCTTATAGGTGGACTGCACGGGTATGAAGTGTGCCGCTTTACTCAACTTATCAACCACTACCATAATGGAATCATGGTTTTTCTTCGTTCGTGGCAGACCGGTTATAAAATCCATGGAAATGGTTTCCCATTTCCATTCCGGAATAGGCAAAGGTTGCAATAGCCCAGCCGGATGTTGATGTTCTGCCTTAATCTGCTGGCACTCTAAACATTTTGCCAAATACTCAACCACTTGCTTCTTCATCCTGGGCTAGAAATATTCCTTCCTAAGTGCAGTGACCATCTTTTGGTACCCTGGATGGCCAGTGTAGTGGCTGGTATGGAACTCGTCCAAAATCAGCTTCTTAAGGTCATTTGAATCAGGTACATATAATCTTTTATTAAAATACAGCATGCCAGCACTGTCCAGTGTATATCCTTGCTGTAATTTTTCATTAACTGATTGCTGTACCTACTGTTTTAACTGTTGATATTCAGCATCTTGATTTGCTGCCAATTTAATCTGCTCAAACAGAGTGTTTCGCCACTTGCTGACTGAAAGTTCATACAAACACTGCACCTTTCGACTTAACGCATCAGCCACCCGATTCTCTTTGCCCTTTAAGTGCTTAATCTCGAAGTCAAATCCACTTAGGAAATCTGCCCATCGACCTTGTCTTGCATTCAAGGTAGGTTGACTGAAATAATTGGTCAAGCTGTGGTGATCAGTCATCAACAGAAATTTCCTCCCCAAGAGGTAATGTCGCCACATTTTCAGCGCATGAATAACAGCTGTTAATTCTAGATCGTAAGCAGAATATTTCTGCTCATGATCTTTTAATTTCCTTGACTCATACGCAATTACTTTCCCTTCCTGCATTAATACTCCTCCCACACCTTCTTTACTTGCATCAGTACACACAACGTAATCCTTATTAGGATCAGCTATACTCAAGATGGGTGCAGTGGTGAGTAGGTGCTTCAGCCGATCAAAGCTCTGTTGACATTCCGTTGTCCACTTAAATGCCTTTCCCTTTTTCTGCAAAGAAGTGATAGGGTAGGCTATCCTTGAGAAACCTTCTACAAACCTTCGATAATAACCAGCTAGTCCCATAAAGGATCTGATATCAGCTACATCCTTGGGTATAGGCCATTCCATGATAGTCTTTATTTTCTCAGGATCAACCGCAATTCCTTCTTTAGTAATCACATGGCCCAAATATTGAATTTCCTCCTTGAAAAAGTCACACTTACTAAACTTAGCATAGAGCTGGTGCTCCCGAAGAGTTTGCAACACCATCCTAAGATGTTCTTTGTGTTCCTCATGGGAACGAGAATATATCAGAATATCATCAATAAATATCAGCACGAATTTGTCCAAAAACCTGTGAAACACGTTGTTCATCAAACACATAAAGGTGGCAGGTGCATTGGTCAAACCAAAGGGCAGCACCACGAATTCGTAATGCCCGTAGCGTGTTCTGAAAGCGGTTTTGGCAATGTCTTCCTCTTTAATTCTGATCTGATGATAACCAGATCGCAAATCGATCTTGGAGAATACCTTTTCCCCCTTTACTTGATCAAAAAGTTCATTAATCCGAGGCAAGGGGTATTTGTTTTTGATCGTAAGTTTGTTTAATTGACGGTAGTCTATACACATGCGGAGAGTTCCATCTTTCTTTTTGACAAATAACACTAGAGCTCCCCGCGGTGACACGCTGGGGCGGATATAATTCTTGTCCAGCAACTCTTGCAGTTGCATTTTTAATTCTGTCAACTCAGGGACGCTCATTCGATATGGTGCCCTTGATACTGGGGCTACCCCTGGAGTTAATTCTATAGTAAAATCTATATCCCTTTTCGGGGGCAGTCCTGGTACCTCTTCAGGAAAAACATCCACGAATTCTTGTACTACCGGAATGCCATCCAATGCAGATATTTTATCTTTCTGATTTGCATAACCCACTTAAATAGCGTAAATCTGACACTTCTTTCTGAGACATTTTTCTAGCTGCGAGGCAGTGATAGGTCGGATCTGTACATGGTGTTTTATCCCCTGCAACTCTTGCTGCTGCCCCAAATCATCCTTGTAATAAATGGTTTTGGTTTTGCAATTTACCAACGACCAATGTTTTTCCAGCCAATCCATACCAATCAGAATGTCGTAGGACCCCAATGGAAGTACATTCAGATCGGCTGTAATTGGTTGTCCAGCTATACTGAAAGAGCAGTTACTAATTTTGGCTGAGACCCGTCTCTTAGCACCCGTGGCCAGCTGTACCAGCCATGGACTTCTGAATTTTTCAGAAAGTAACTTACACTGTTCTACTATTTTTGGGCTAACATAACTTAAAGTAGCTCCTGGGTCAATAAGAACAGCTATAGAAAGGTTTGAAATTTTACCTTCAAATTCCACCATGGTTGGCTGGTATTTCGCTTGACGGTCATCCAAAGCTGCGTTAATTCTTGGCATGCTGCGCGCCACCTCTCCAACAGTCGATGCTTCTTGGATCTGAGATATTTGGTCCACTCCTTTACGCTGAGGGCAGTTCTTAACGTAGTGTGGTCCTCCACATCCCCAACATTGGACTGGAGGTCTGGTTGCCCCCTCAAGGTCTGACCTGACAGGTGGTTCACTGATTCTGCTCTCACTTGGTTTAGTCCGGAAGGTACTCTTTGCTACATTTCTGCTAATCTGTCCCTTACCAGCACCCTTGCTGCCATTACCGCGACTTCCCTTGTGATTACCAGCAATTCTGTTGCTTTTTCTTTCATTCCACCTTTTATTTGAAATATCTCCTTTTTGCTTGTTTTGTTGGTAACAGATTCTTGCCTTACGAATCGCCTCATCCATTGTCCTGGGATTATCAAACTTAATGCATTCTCTTATATAGGCTGGTAAGCTGCTCACAAATCTCTGCACTTTGGCCTTCTCCTCCTTGATATATGGCACATAGCGAAGCAGGGAGGTGAAGCGGTTAATGAACTCGTCCATCGACTGCTGTCCCAGTCGTAAATCATGGAATTCACGTGCCTTCTCATCATAGAAACACTCGGTTAAATATCTCTCCTTGAAGTATTTCTGAAACTTCTCCCAGGTTATGTTCTGCTCACTTACTCCTTTTACAATTTTAATTTCTTCCCACCATAGGGTTGCTTTGCCCTGTAGCTGGAAGATGGCCAGCCGCGCCTTCAGATTCTGGTCATACTCATACAGCTGGAAATACTTGTTAATGTTAATTAACCAAGCCTCTGCCACTTCTTCCTGCTCTCCATCAAATTGTGGAGGTTTAATCTTCCGGAATTCTCCCTGTAATTCCATTTTCTGTCTCTTTGAAGTCTGCTGCTCTAATACATTGTCAGAATGGTCCTCTTTCTCCTCCGAGATTTCAGGTGCATAACTCCGTTCTTCAGTTGCCCTTGGCTGTTCTGCACTGGGATGTTCTGCACTGGGATTGGCTAATGGTGGATTGTGTCTGTCCGACAGACTCTTCAATATTCTTTCCTGTTCAACTATCAAATGCGCGTTGTCTTCACGCAACCGTGCCATCTCCCTTTTCAGTTCCTGAACAGTTTCGAGCATCGCCAGATTGGTACTGCGTGTCTCCGCACCAAGCTGTACCCACATCTCTGGATTTTGCGGCATTTCCTCCATCTTATTGTTGACTGTTAATGGATTGTTGTTTCTGTATTTATCTCCTAATTAATAAACAGAAAAACAATTAGCTGAATTAATTCCTTCTCATATACGATCTATACGATAATCTTCCACTCAGCTGGATCTTACTGCTCCAGAGGCCACAGTTTTGAAACCTCTGCTCTGATACCACATTGTCACGATCTATCCAAAGTTATATAAAAAAAAAATTTAAATAAATATTATAGACCTACTACTTTACCATTCATCCATTTGATTATAAAATGATTATGATGTGAAACATCGCTTTCCATGGTATAAAAGTACTGCTGTGACTATACAATGTATAACAATTCCTACTGTAATAAGGTTTCTCCCTTGAGTTACTACTCGTGAACCAATTGGCAACCTTACGAATTTGGGGGCTAATTTAATGACAATCCCCGTCACTGGTGCCAGATGGTGCACGGAATCATTCCTCACCTCACCTACCATCACCAGGTGGCAATTACCGTGCTGAGGCCACGTGATACTTTGGTTAAGGCGCTAGATTTTACGCGCCAACTCTCAGTCGATTGAACGGTGGGGATGATGTATTCAGATCGAAGGGTCCGAATGCACCCAAGGGTTTACTGATGGTTTATATACCACTGAGCTATGTTTTTTAGTCCATTTGCACATGTTTCAGAAGGTGGAAGCTGTTCAGCTAGGCGGTGACCCCCAAGCTTCAGCTACCAGATCTGCAACGCTCCATTCAGGTATCCCTATAACCATGGTCCGCCGACTACAGTTTTCTTCCACGGCTACTTGGATTTATAAGTAACTATACAGTGCTTGCGTTTACTATCGGTTCATTAGTTCTGTTTATCTCAGATCACGCTAATCTCATTGTTGTTATTGTGTTAGGGTTTATGCTACAAATCTTCAGCCATTCAACCGATGATAAGCGGCCGTGGCTCCTCCAGGTATTTACCCATCGTAATCTTAACACAGAACTTGCGTTTCAGTTGGCGGTGAAAGTTTATCTTGAGTAATGTGTTAAGTCGACTCTATTAACTGAAGGAGTTCCTTAAATGCTTCAGGGTTATATACTCGGACAAACCCTGGACTCGAAACGCGGTCGGCCCTTCCATGCCGGTACCTGCGTTCTCAAGGTCTTTACCACTTTATGTTAAATAGCTGTTTGGGCATTATGCCATGTTGCATGTATATGTATATTTGTCAAAAGGGTCCACGGTCTCATGGCCGGAACCGTTTCGACTCAAGGTCCTCAGGCTGTTACTTCCTTCTGTCTTCTCATAGAGTCGAGAATGTTGAACATTGATTCATAAGCTTCTGTCTGTAATTTATGAGAGTATGAGAGTTCCCTTCGACTCTCTGGATACTTGGTTAATTTACTGTTTTATACTCAACAGGGTTTCGATTATCATGAAGTCAGTATACTTTTTCCGTGAATACGATAGATATATTCGTTTGTTTGCAACTGTTGGTACCAAATCTGTGTATTTATACGCGTATTGCATCGATTCACAGACATTACCTTATTTTTGATTAAGGGTTTTATAGTTACAGTTCTATAATTGTTCAATGGACTTGTCTTTTAGTACAGCGGCCGCATTGTCGTTACCACAGTGGGGTTCTATTGTCCGGGGACAACATGTCGCCTTACGGATAATAGTATCAACCCGCACTCTGAATCGAATGCATTCAGACAAGTGGTAATACAGTTGATGGTTCATACTTGATTCGAATGTAAATGGCATGTAAATATTGTTTCAAATATATGAATGTAACCTTGTTTCCAGTTTATGCATATACCCTTATTTCGAATATATGAATGTAACCCTTGTGACGAACATATGGAAGCGTACCCTCGGCACAGGGTTGACTAAACCTCTGATTACAGCTTCATTATATGTTTTAAATAACGGTACTTTTTCAGTTTATTGTTCCTATGGGTTTAGAATCGCAAGGATTTCCTTGGTCATTCTGGTTCTCTATAATCAATTTACTGCCACAGTTCTCAGCGAGTTCTTCTGCTGTTATACAGTTTAATGCATTCTTATATCATGCACTTCTCCTTCCTGCATACAGTTATGATATTCCGGAACTTGTACGTTTTTTTTTTATATATATGGCACGTTTCAGTTCTATGCAGATGGCATGCACTAGTTTTCGGTTCTGTTATTATGCATTGGTTTCCATACGTTTAACTTGCAATGCTTATAACAGGTAATCTACATGCACTGGTTCCTGTACTGTTAATATGAATCCAGTTTTCATACATTTAACTTGCAATGATTATAACAGATAGTCTATGTTCTCTTGCTTAATAACTAGTGCTAAAATGCTCATAGTACTGTTTCCTACTAGTAAACATTCTTTTATCTTTACAAAGTAACAGAGACTAGGATTCGTCTCCTTCTATTTTCCCAATATACTGTTTAAGGAAAAACTAAGTCTGATGAATGATTCGTACCTGGTCTACCAGCTACAGGAGTTAATTCTCCAGAAGTTCACCTGCACTTATATAATTGCTCTTGTCCACCCAACCATGAGATCCAATGATACTTTGGATTCTCCCCCCGAGCTGTCTTGCAGGCCTGCAGCCCTCGACAAGACTCATGCACTATCGTGCTAGGGTTATCTGGTCCTTACCAGACTTAACCCTTCTGTTCTTTCTCTTTTTCCTTTTCTTGGAATCTCTCTCTCCCTCTCTGTCCCAACAGACCAGGGTTTTCCCCTCCCAGGACTTTTCCTGGCTGAGGGGTTAGTTTCATTTTCAGTTTTATAACTGTTTCCTTTCTTTAGAAATCCTCCCTTAGGAGACTGCCAGCATTTCCAAAATATCTTCCATTTCATAAAATAAAAATAATATCATTTAACACAATAATTAACTGTTCACATTAGTTTCTTACCCTAGTAACTTTCATAATTACATGTTTTACGGGGTCATCACACTCAAGTATTATAACTTCACCTCAAATAGAACCTTAAAAATCACAAGTTGTAATAATTAATTTTTTTTATAATTACTGAATTCAGACTTCTGTGATCCATAATAAGTTTATAGAAAAACTTTCCACGATAATCACATTCAAAGTCATTTGTCTACGAATTTTGAACCAGCAAGTATGCTTCATCGTCAAGACAAAATTTGTTATAATCTTTATGCATAAGCATGAGGGAATTTTTTATCTTAGATACAATAAATTGTGTTATCAATTACTTCTTACATAAGAAGACGGTACTAAGCAAACTGCATATTACACTTATTATTATTCATTCGTGGATATTTAATGATAAATATACTATCTATATATCTATAGATAAAAAAAATAACCATTAGTTTTGTAATATTATTATTTTAAATATGTTAAGAAAAATACAAAACAAAGTTGATATCAACCCTAAGGGCACGACATCTAAATGTACAGTGATATTGTTTACAATTTATTGTTAAAATAGTTGACCGCTTTTAAATTAATTAAAACATTTGAACAATTATAATTATAATTATAATTATAAGAGTTTTGAATAACCAAATTAAAGTTTCATATTTAATTTTTCTTAAATTTATACTAAAATTAATAAATTTATCTTAATATAAATTCTAATGAATTTTTTAATACTAAATTTATAAATGAAAGTTTATGTGAATTTTTTATTATAGTTATTTCAATTAGGTTAATATTGTTTTTAATATATATAAATCAAAGTTTTATATTCATTTTCAAAAAAGCTATGTCATGTTTGTATTTTTAATTAAATTAATTAATTAAAAAAATGTGATATGAATAAGTGTGATATGGAATTATGATTTTTAGGATATGTGTATGATAAGTCATGTTATTTTCTCATGGCATTGTAACAAATATATTTACAAATTAAAAATTTCTGTGGTAAACTTAAGCTAAATCTCTAAGGTAAACTCGAACTAAATGTCCATAATTAAGAATTTTGTTCCATATTTTTTTTATATGTACATATGTTTCTCAAACGATAAATTTAACTTATGTTTCTTTAAATGTATGTATGTCTTTTTCAATTTACATATATTTATTAGAATAATTTTTTGAATGTATAAATTAATTGACCACCTTAAAAAAAGGGAGGATATTTTAATTTTGCAAATTAAACAATTTAAACTTATGATTCTTAAAGATTTTTAGGGGATTTTGGCAAAATTGACCAAAAGAAATGCTAGGAAAATATTCCATTTTGTTTATTAATTAGACTAAATTTTTCATTATATATTATTTATTATTAAAAAATAATTTAAAATAAATTTATTAGCTAGTTTTATGACTTTTTTATTTTTAGCAATGTGAAATGTATCATGTACCAAGTGTTTTGATGCATCCTAGAATGTAGATTTTCATAGGTTGAATTCATGTTGTAGACAAAGAATTTAGAAAATTGTGTATTAAAAGTTAGAAAGTTCAAAGTTTTGGGTGAACACTTCACCCAGCTTTAGGGCCCATAATCTTGAAAATTTTGCAACCTTATGATCCGTAAAGATGGTTGAACATCAAACATTGCATTTTCCACACATAATTTTCCCATAAATTTAGATATTTATTATGGACTGATGCCTATTAACATTTATAAAATATTTAATCTATATAATTACACTAGTAAAGTGTTTAATGCTTTTATATTTATCAACTAATTTTACTTAAATAATTATATTAATAACTATATAAAATTAATAATAAACAAATAAGCTAACTATATAATTAATGATTATTTACTCTAAAGATGGGAAGTGTGCACTACATAATAGTGCCACTTGGGATATCATATTTTCTTATATTGTTATAACTTGCAACTTGGAAAAGCCATCGTTGTTAGAAATTGTAATTGCTCCCGCCAGGTTGAGTCAAATTGAGTGATGGATGAAGAGTTAAGTGTAGTCCATATTTAGATTTAGAGTGTGAGTTAAGTGAGTTAAGTTTTCTTATATTGAAAATCATTTTCTTATATTGTTATAACTTACAATTTGGAAAAGCCATCGTTGTTAAAAATTGTAATTACTCCCGCATGCGAGAGTTGGCTAAAATTAGAGAGTCAGTTAACTAAGCCTTGAGTCAAATTGAGCGATAGATGAAAAGTTAAGTGTAGTCCATATTTAAAATGTGAGTTAACTGAGTTAAGTCTCTCTGCATGTTGAGTTATTTTGGATAAATAATTAGTCAAAAAATTTTAAATACCTTTCACTGGCTTCATTATAATAATCAAATTTTGCATGATCATTAAAACAGTCCACCGCGTGTGAAGTTGTGTTTAAGCTAGCCTTTCTCAATTTCAAGAGAGCAGATCAACAATAATGCGTGAGAAAAACTTTTCTTCTTGTTTGAACTATAACACACCGTAAAGTGATATTGAGTGCGTTATACCGCTCGTGGGCTTAGCATAGAGCTACATTATTGGGTCGCCGCCTTAACACCTTTCGGGTTCAGTGTATTCACTCTGGTTTCGGTGGCATTAGAGGACCAATGAGGGACTTCACCTTCGTGACGGGCGTTAGCACGCATATGTATTAAACATTCCAACGGGTTAGTGTGAACAATGTGTGAACGTTTCAAGGGAGTCTCCTAAGTTTTTCAAAAGAGTAAATATTAAAAGGTCATGAGATAAAGGTTTTTTTATGAGCTTGTGGTAGTACGTATTTTTATGAAGGAGATTTGAAAAGAGCTTTTATTTAAGGCTCGTTTTATCTTTGAATATTATAAATAGGTTTTTGTTTGAAGGCTCCCACATAAGTTTTTTAAAGATAATTTTTTTATTAAAAAAAAATACAAAAGCCCATGGTATGAAAAGGGTTTTAAAGGCAATTTTTCATTAAAAAGAAAATACAAAAGTGCATGGTATGAAAAAGGTTTTATTTGTATGATAAGTTTAAGGTTTTGAAGAGGTTTATTGGTTCTTTTCGGTTGACAAACTAGCATGAAGACCGAGGTGAAGGGAAAAGCTCTTTCGGTAGCCGAACTTTTTTACAATCGACCTGACTAACCTGACCTACCCTGATATAAGTGTCGGTACCTTAGTTTGTAACTGGAGAAGAGGAAGTTCCTATTTCGTATCCTATAGCATAGTAAATGCCCCCTGACATGGGGCCGATATAACACCATATAACACACCGCGTGGTGATGAGAGAGAAAAAAAACGCGCGGCATGTTATATGGTGTTATATCGGCCCCATGTCAGGGGGCATTTACTATGCTATAGGATATGAAATAGGAACCACCTGGAGAAGATGGGTCCCTACTGCACCGAGATAAGACCAGTCGAGATGGCCCCGCCGTACGATACCCTTTGGCATTGGCACACATAGATTCAACATTGAACTCCAACATCGATCGATGGGCACACACTGAAGATCAGAGATAAAGGGATATATCTGTGGTGCAAGATGGGAATACAGATCAATTTAAGATAAGGTTCAATTTATCAAAAGGACATAATAGAGGGAAAGCAACAGCCGGGAAGGTGTTGCGCGCACGGTTATGGTGGCTTTCTCTACATCCCCATCGTGTCAATGAATAGATTGATTATGTTTCCACGTTCCCAACAGACGAGAGAGGGAGGGAACGTAGTTTCATTCATGCTGGTCCCGCATGTGCCTTACGCAGCCGGTTTCTTAGTGGTTAAGCAAGGTGAACTAGATTATTCAATTGAAACAGATTTCAGTGAGGATTTGTTATTTGTAATACCTGAACTTGAAGAAAGAAGTAATAAAATGTTGTGCAACATTCTAGGGCATTTAGCTCCTTTTCCTCCTCCCTCGTATGCTATCTTTCCTTACCCCATGGGATATGCCGCAGCAGAGATTTAGTATGCGCCCAGGAATAGAATATGGGTTAGGAAGAATTGGTATTTTGCTGTATACTGTAAAATTATTTGGCGTTTTGTTAAACATGACAAGTTTTTGGGTGAATATTGTGCCTTACAAGGGCCCATATTGAAAATTATATTTTCTTTTGGGGTGTAATGGAAGATAGCCTCATGCAATTAGAAAGAAATTGTAAAACAGAGGAAAGACCACAGTCATGGATCACAAAGCTCGACTAGAGCATATTAATAAAATAAATCAAAAAGAAGAGGAAAATATCATTATCATGGTTAGAGAAGTTCATGCCGCAGCCAAGGAACTGAGAAGTCTAGCAGAATACAAAGAGGAAATTGAGGGTGATTAGTGTAGCTTTCATCTTCTACCACCTCCAATGTTTACATGTCAATATTTTGATCATTGGGTTATGAAGATGATAACTTTTCTTAGAGCTAAAGAGTTAATTGAGTACGAATCTAATAACCCATATGACACAATATGTGATGTTTTAACATTGAATTTTGTAAAAGAAGAATTGGATGAGAAGTTTATGTGCAAGATAGAATAAGCTAAAACTTGCAAGAAAGCGTGGAAATCTTGAAAGTATAATTTGGTGCAAGGGGGAGTGACATGCAGCAATAGGTTATGTCACAAACAAAGAAGTTAGCTGTAGATATGAGAGTAGACGAGCAAGACTCTAGGAGGAAAATAGAGTTTGGAGAATCCCACTCTAAAGTGGATGATGGTTTTCAAGACCACGAAATTGAAACCCATTATGCAAGCTTGCATATGGATGAAGAATATGCAACAAATATTTGCATTAGAGAAGTTGAAGCCTCTATGTGTGAAGCAGAGCAAGAGAATATAAATGCTCAAGGACTCCACTATAACATGGATGATGTAGATGATGGTGAATCCCACTGTGATGAGATGCATGTGGATGATGATTGGAAAGTGAGTTGTGAATTGGTGCAACCAGCCACCGCTGATGGATTTGGTGAAGTTGAAATTGACAATGAGCACCTGCATGCTCATATATCCTACCATAGATGAACATTATGTTGATGATATGTGTGGTTTCTTTTTTGAAACAAAGGTTGATGTGGAAATATGGTAAGTGCAATGTTTGATGAAGAACTGAAGGTTGAAGCTGCCGCTATAGCAACAAGATATGAAGCAGTTGGAACTACCCATGAAGCAGTATGTCATATAGTAGAAGTTGATGATCAAGAACATGATAAAGCGATTGAAGATTTTTTGATGAGAATATCCACTGACCACAAAATAGCGGCAGATAGTTTCAGTGAAGTTGAAAAGAAAGCAGAGAAGGAAGAGGTAGAGCAAGAAGCTCTCACTGAAGAGCATAATAAAGGTGCTTTTAAAATTGTTTTTGAACATGCAGGTGTTCATAATAACATGGTTGAAAAAGTTGAAAAGAAGGTTGTTAATAAGTTTGCTGCAGATTTGGAGCTCATTGAAAAATGGATTCAGAAACCAATAGAACAATAGTTGGAATAAAAAAATTGAATGGAATGGTGAACTATCATCTTCACTGTGCACATTATAGAAAATGAACGGAAATACCTAATGATGAAAGTGAAAAGACTGATATAGATGTTTTTGAATACAAATATGAATGCACTAAAACCATTTTTCACTAATGGTGTCAAGAAGAGATAAGATTATGCTATTAAGAAATATGGGAGAAAGAAAGTGAGGAATATGAAGCGCAAGAAGAGTAAAGAAGACAATTTGAAGATGCAATGTTGTGGCAACAAACCATGGTTGAATGAATATTTGAAGAGAGAGGTGTAGAAGACAAGATCAGATTTTTTTTCAACACAAATTCAAGAAAAGTCTGAGAAAAATTATAGCGACAACAAGTAACGAAATATGGAACCTACAACAAGAGAGCTCAACAGAGAATGAAGCAATTTCGAAGATTTAAGATTTTGAAGAAGAGAAAAAGAAAATGCAAAATTGTGAAAGTCTTGAGTCATTGTAAGCCTAGATGAGATATAGACCAATAGACATGTTTGAGCGATAATTGAGTTAAGTTAAGTTATGTTTGAATTATGTTGAGTCATACGGTCGTAATTAAGGGGGAGTGTTAGAAATTGTAATTCCCCCATGCCAGAGTTGGCTAAAATTAGAGAGTTAGTTAACTGAGTGTTGAGTCAAGTCGAGTGATGGATGAAGAGTTAAGTGCAGTCCATATTTAGAGAGTGAGTTAACTGAGTTAAGTTTGTGTGCATGTTGAATTATTTTGGGCGAGTAGTTAGTCCAAAAAAGTTTAAATACCCTTCACCTTCACTAGGTTTATTGTAATAATCAAGTTTTATGTAATCAATAGAAGAGCCACAACTGATGCGTTTTGTGTGTAAATTTCTGTTTAAGTTGATCTGCATTTCCAACGATCATCAAGAAGAGGAGGAAGAAGATATGGTCTTTGTGTAATGTCATATATATATTTTATTATTATTATCGATATGTTAAACATGAATAATAATAAAAAGTAAACAAATTAATAAAATCTACTAAATATTTAATTATGTGATGAACAACATTATAAATTAATATGAAAATGATGACCATTATCATTTATTATATTATATAATTTTTAAAATTTTATTTTATTTATATATAAAATAATTATTATCATTTTTTCCTTGCAAATATAAACTATATTTTGATAGATAAATATTTGTATCACGTTTTTTTGGTCTAAAAGACTAATTCATCGTAATGCATTTGCAAAAGTAACTTTTTTATATTAATAAAACATTACTATCTCCAAAAAAAAAAAAATATCGATTTTATTAAATAAAATTATTTTTTTGATAAATTTTATAATGAAATTAGATTTTTATAAGTTCTAAAATTATTCTTTAAACTTTGAAGAGATTGAATTGCAAAAAAGAATTATATTCTAAATATTCAATACTAAAAAACTATTTCTCATTCAATATTAAAAACTATTTCTCATTCAATATTAAAAACTATTTCTTATTTATTTAAAATATTTTTTTGATTAAGTTTAAAATATATGAGTGTCAGATTAAATAATCTGACCATGAAAACCACATTGAATATGCAGGGAAGTTGTACAAAGATTTACGTCTCTAGACTTCGAGTCGGCGCCTATAGATATTTACACGTTGTTGGGAAACAATGTGTAACGCAGTAACATCAAATATTTAAAAGGCCACGCTTTTCTATCCCGTCATGATGCGTGCTTAGTAGTTTGTGGAATTTAGAACTTTCGGCAAAACGTATTTTTCTTCGGCCTACTGTTTTGTCCAAATATATTAGTTTATTATATATTTAGTGTTTTCGTATTTTCCTCTCTCCCGTCATAACCGGGACGCGTGCTCAGTAGTGTGTGGAATTTAGAACTTTTGCCAAAAGGTATTTTTCTTTGGGCCGACTCTTTTCCAAATGTATTAGTGTATTAGTTTATTATATATTTTAAGTTAGTTTTTATTTTTATTTTTATTTTTTTTAATCTAATTATAATCACAAATTTGTTAAAGATTTTTAAAAAATTGAATTTAAGTTTTGATGAAATTTCTCTCCATTAATCACAATTAGTAGTTTATGGGTTCAAGTTTCAAACTAAATCATCAACACACTTAAATGTGGTTGAATTTAAGTTAGAGTTTTAGGGATTTTTAAGTTGTTGAATGTAATTATGGATTTAAAAAGGTATCTTAAGCAATAACAAAAAAATATAATTTTGCTTTAAATAGTGTTACAAAGTTTTGGTGAAAAAACTCGTTCTTTTTTTGGTAGATAAGTATCCATGAAGGCATCCATGAAGGATTTGAACCAGTGACTTATGAATGTCTTAACAATGCATCCATTCACCATCAATCCAAAGCCCCATGGGCTGGTGAAAAAACTCATTCATCTAGCTTAGTTTATTAATTATTTTTATATAGTTTTGAGTTATAATATGTTTTATTATAATTAATTTAGATATATTTTAATTTTGAATTTATTAAGGGATAAAATATTTTATAGAGTTTTGTGTTAAGAAAATGGTTTATATATTAAAACGTTCGTTCTGAAAAATTAGTAAATTCATAATTAAAATAGATTTATGCTCATCTTATAAAATATATAGTTGATTTTAATTTAAAATAACAAATATACAAATTTTGGAACTCTTATATGTGTCATTGATCTCTATCTAAGTCCATTGATTGGTTCTATCATAAGAGATAAGTGGTAACATTGACCAAGTCATGGTGGAAAATCTAAGTGGGGACTAAACTTTCATTGCAAACTTAATGTTTCTGAATGGTGGCATAGATGTGTAATGTACAGATGGGAACTAAAGCAACTGAATAACTTTTAGAGGGTTATGGCAGTAAAGAGATAGATAACTTCTCCATTTTAATTTTATATGATAAATCATGGGATATTGAGTAATGCTTAGAGATTTTGTAGGAAACCGAATGGCTTATTATGGTTGGTTCTTTTAGAGACTATATGGATAACTAATTTTTTTACAATGGAGGCATGCTAGGTTTTTAATGAAATTCTTGGATGATAAATGTTTGATGAAATGATTTCCCATAAGGTGTTTGATGAAATGCTTTCTTATCAAGAAATTGATAGAGTTTCTACTATCTATAGCATTATTGGGATAGGCTTAGTTTGAGAAGGATTTGTTAAGTGGTTAATGATTTTCCCTGAGACTACACTACTAGAAAAGATGAGTGTGATTGTGTGGAGACTGTTCAAATATTGGTGAGGTTATATGAAGGAAATACTATCACATTATAGGTTCAATTACTAGCATGTGTTGCATCCATTAAGTACAAAGTGTAGATATAACTGGAGACCTTGGAGACCTTGGTGTCCTAGTAGTAGCTTCTATATGTTGGTAAGTAACTTGATAATCATTATTTTGTTTTAGGTTACAACAATGGTATGGATTTAATATTATTCTGGGTGCTCTATCTTTATGGAGGATGAGGTAAGGAAAGACCCTCTAGTCCTAGATGTTTCTCCTTTAAGGATGCAAAAATGAACAACTACACATTCTATATTATTGACGAAAGTTTCCTACGTAACAATGTAAACTATTTTTGTAGGATATAGATACTTCAAATGACTACGCTTAAGGGGTTCATTGTGTTAAAAAAAATCTACTACTATAATAGCAATCCTATTCTATCTAGGCATTCATGAAAATGAGAATTACTTTATAACCAAGCTTTGCTCTACTATAATGAAAGTGAAATAAAATGTAATTAAAGTATAGTACAATTAGCTAACAATTACAAGAATAAAATTCACAACTATAATCCAAATATAGCATGTACTTCTATCATTATATATACCATGTGCTTCTATTATTAGAACTATTACTTATATAAGTCAAATCTACATACTATCCCTTGCTCTAGAAACCACACTAAAAAAAGTGTTTATCATTCATAGTACTTAATGACATAGTTACTGATCAAATGAGAAAATCACCTAGTAACCATTTTTTTGAGGTAGCAAAACATAACCCAATTTTGAAAAGTGGTGATTCAAAATACAACCTTTTTTTTGGAGCATATTTTTGCCACTTTAAATGTTAGTGATTTTCATGTTGATTTTGAAAGATGTTAATCGAACATCAACACATTTTTTTAGGCCTTTTTTTGACACTTTCAATTTTTTTATGTATGAAGTATGAACATTGTTTAAAAAATGTTAGTGATTTTCATCTTGATTTTGAAAAGTGTTGATGTAACATCAACCTTTTTTGTTTAGAAGGTTTTCTTTTTTTAAATGTTGGTGATTTTCATATTGCAGATAAATGTCTTTCAAATTTTCATATTAGTAACAAAAAAAATGAATATAAAAAAAAAAAGAAAAAGAACCATAGAAATGGTAAAAAAACAAAATTAACCTTAAAAAATGGAGAAAGAATTTTAAAAAATTAATTCATTTAAAGAAAAAAATAAAATTAACGCAGGAAAAAAAAACATCAAAATCATTTAAAAAAAATAAAAAATAAAAAATAAATAAAAAATAATAATAATAATTATTATTTTAAAAAAAATTACTTAAAATAAAAAAAATTAAAATAAATAAAAAATTCAAATTAATTAAAATTTAAATAAAAAAACAACTTAAAATAATTTAAAAAAAATGAATTTTAGCCTGCCAAGCAACCACCTTGGCGGAGGGGTCTGTGAATCAGCCTCTCTGCCCAAGTGGCTATGGGGCTTGGCCCATACATTGGCGGATAACTGCGAGAGTTGGCCTCTCCGCCCAAGTGGCCACAAGGAGGGGCGAATTCCATTTGTTTTTCAATTTCATATATATATATATATAATTTATTTTTTTTTCCATTTTTTTTTGTTTTTTTAAATGAATTTATTATATAATTATTATTTTTATTTACTTATTTATTTTAATTCTCTTTTTAATAGATTTTCTTTTTAATTTTAATATTTTTTTGGTCAAATTTTGTTTTTTTGTTATTAAAAAAAAATCAATCCTTGTTTTGTTTGTTTGTTTTCTTTTTAAAATTTTCATTGTTTTTAATAATTATTTCCCCTTTATTATTATTATTTTTATTCTTTTAAATATTTTTATTGTTATCTATATATATATATATATATATATATATATATATATATATATATATATATTATAATTTTCATTTAATCATTTTTTTTCAAATTTTTTATAGGTTTAATTTTTTGAATGTCTAATTTATTTTTATTATTTATTTTCAAGTTTTTTATTTTTTATTTTTTAATTATTCTTATTGTTTTTTTTAAGGTTTATTTTGTTTTATTTTATTGTTTTGTTTATTTGTTTGATTTTTTATTTTATCAGGTATTTATTTTTTGGGTTTGCTTTTGATTTTTTTGTTTTTAATTTTGATAATTTATAAGTTAATTTTTTTGTTTTTATTTTAATTTTTAATGTTTGTTTTTTAAAATATTTTTTTAATATTGTATTTTTTGGGTCATGTTTTTTATTTTATTTTTATGTTAAAATATATATTTTTATTTACTTGTTATTATATATATATATATATATATATCAATGTTTTCATATTCTCAATAGATTTGATTGGATATATATGTCAAAATAAAAAATATGTAGAACTAATAAGTCTAGGAGAACATTTGTCTACTAATGTTGTACTTCCTTAGTGATCAATAGGATTTTGAAAACGACAATTCTTTTTGCATAATATTTAATATGTTTATTACTTTTGACTTATTAAATTCAAAAGAAATTTAATTTTAATATTAAATGTTATTATTATGATAATATATGAAAATAAAATATATATATATATTTCTCAGTAATGAATAATAGTTTTAAAAAAATAATTTATAAATTTCAAAATCTTAAAATTATTTAAAAATAAAATATTGAGACAAATTTCCAGAAAAAACAAATGTTTTAATAGAGTATACGAAACTCCAAAATCACATATAAGTTGTTCATTCATCATAGTTGAAGTGTTTCCTATTGAGTGACTTCAATACTATAGATATATATATATATATATATATATATATATATATATATTTTCCAAGGAAAAAAGCGAACTCTTTTTATAAGCAATAAAAAAAGTTACAAAGCACATGAGTTAACATTCTGCCACAGAACCGCCTGGGGAAGGCAAGAAACTCCTCTGAGGAGGATCAACGAACACCCCATCCAAGTGCTGATCAAAGAAACAAACTGTTCGCTGCCAGGGCAGCCTTATCCTGAGATAGTCAACATAACAAAAACTAAAACAGTCACATGGGCCTCCTTACATAAGGAAAACAGCCCACGCAAACAGTGATGTAAAAACAAATACTGCTCTTCAAAACGGAGCATCCAGAGTGTTTAGTGTATCAGAAGAAAAAACCAGTACTACATATGCCACCTGTTATCATATAGCCAGATAAAACAGTGCATATAACGTGAAACCAAAAAGAAACAGAGTTTATCCATATGGGGGAAGATCCGACACACGGATCTGGTCCATCTGCTGTTCAGTTATCCTCCAAGTACCCACAGCTTGTTGCAAACCTGTTTTAGAAAGCCCATCTGCTTCTTCATTGAATTCCCTGTATATATGATCAATATAAAATACATTAAACTGTTGAATTAAAGTTTGTATCTCTTCTATTAAAGGTAACAAAATGTAGTGCTGGCATCTAAATTTCCCAGTAACCCAGTTAACCGCATTCATAGAGTCTCCAAAAATCTGAACTGTGAGGATATTTTTGTGTATTAACCAACAAAGAAGAAGCTTTAGAGCAGAGAGTTCCGCAAAATTGTTTGTGCCCACTCCGATTCCTACTGAGGCCTTTAGAGAGTGCGATGCATTTATGTGAATACTAATCCCTGCCCCCGTGATATTGTCTTGCGCTGCACCGTCGAAAAAAGCCCATGGTACCCCATCTCTGATTCGGAATTCCTTCCTCCGGTTTTTACTAGATTGATCTTCCTTTAATGGGATACTATCCAGAATGGCTTTGCTCTGGATGGCGATAGCAGCCTCAGAATTCTTTGATTCTCTGAAAATACTTCTATTTCTGGCTAGCCAGATCCCCCAGCAAACGATAGGCGGCAAATTCCTCAGGTTCTTCTCTTGGAATTTCTTCCACCAATATTCCCATGCAGTGGATAGGTTATCTCCTTCCCATTTTAATTTAATCGCTATCAACCTTTCCACTTCCACCCATACTTGTCTTGTGAATGGGCATGAGAGAAAAAGGTGGGATATGGATTCAGAGGCCGCACAACACAACGGACATCTACCAGGTCCCTGCTTAAAACGGGATTGAAGAACATCCCAGGTAGGAATCTTTTGATTTAAAGCACACCAGAAGAAAATTCTAGCTTTTTTCGGACACTTTAATTTGAACAGAGGTTTCGACCACCAGACCGGAGGAGTCCAACCTTTGTTTTTCATCAAGAAATTGTATCCTGCCTTTGGAGAGTAGTTCCCTGTTTCCGCATGTGCCCACACCAAAGTATCCGGCCTGTCCAGCAATCTAACGTTTGATCTTCTCAATTCTTGAATAAATCTTTGCCAGTCTTCTCTCCACAAGATATTTATTCCAAGCTCCTCTTCTGACTTCCAAGCTTGCCCCCAAATAGTAGTTCGCTCCATACATGCAATCTGCCTTAAACTTCTGATTCCTATTTCATCCAAATGAAGGAGCAAACCGGGAGAGAGAGCAAAGTCATCACTGCACCCCACCCACGGGTCCCTGCCAATCCTCATGCTTTCACCGTTTCCAACCCGCCATGCCAGTCCTTGTTCAATTATCTTGAAGGCCTCTGTGGTGGCTTTCCAGATCACCGAACAATTCCTTCCTTTTTTGAGTGGGGATCTTATCCATTCTTCTAGTGGAGTGGGATCGATGTACTTCCTCCTAACCACCCTTGTCCAGAGATTCTCCATAGAAATAATTCGCCAACCTGACTTGGCCGCTAATGCTTGACTAAAATCAGTGAGAATTTTTAAGCCCCATCCCCCCCAATCTTTTGGCCTTGCTATTTTATCCCACGCCACCCATGGAAGAACTGAGTCCTCCTTTGATCCTGACCACAAAAATCTGCTACATATCTGTCTTATTTTGTGCAAGATCCCTTTTGGTATCCAGGTCAAGGCTGCCCAGAAGACCGGGATAGCCTGAAGAACTGAGTTTATCAAAGTAAGTCTCCCTGCCCTAGACAGCCACTTGTAGCTCCAGTGAGATATTTTCTGCTCAATCTTCGCTACCAGCCAATTCCAATCCTGCTTTCTGTATGAGGATGGCTTGAGCCAAAACCCAAGGTATTTGAAAGGCTGTTCCATGCTACAGGTTCCAAAAGGCAGCTGTGCAGTAATTGAAGCCTCCTCTTGTCTACTGAAACCTTCAAAAATTAGTTGAGATTTCCTATCATTTATTTGGAGTCCTGTTGCTTTCAGGAATTGATCTAAAATGAGTTTAATTTCAACAATTTCATCTACATTCCCATTGGTAAACAACAGAATGTCATCAACAAAAAGCAGATGAGTAATAAATAAGTTAACAGCCACTTCCAAACCTTTGACCAAACCTGAACGTTTTGCCTTTAGGATGAGCCTGCTTAAGCCTTCTGCTGCTAGAAGAAATAGCAAAGGGGAGAGTGGACACCCCTGGCGCAGACCTCTTTGGCTTTTGAAGAAATGTGAGGCCGCTCCATTTATCAGAACAGCAAAATTTACATTGGTTATGCACCCCATGATCCATTTTATAAAGCCCACCTGGAAACCAAGGTGTGTCAGGAGCATCTTTAGATAAGTCCAGCTGACCCTATCATAAGCTTTGGATAGATCAATTTTGAGCACTGCCCCCTTCTTGTTTGCCTGCCTAAGGCTGTGAATAGTTTCTTGAGCTACTCCGATAGCTTCATGAATTTGCCTCCCGTCCAGAAACCCAAATTGTTCCTTTGAAATACAGCTTGATAAGCTTGGTTTCAAACGGACTGCAATGACCTTTGCTATGATCTTGTAGATGGTATTGCACAACGAAATAGGCCTGAAGTCTTCAAAGGATTCGGGATCTTCTTTTTTTGGAATCAGAGCAATGAAGGTTGCATTGAACGGGCCATAGATTTCACCTTTTGTTCTAGACTCCTCTACAACCTCAGTCAGTTCTGGTCCTATGGAATCAAAGAAGTGTGTGAAAAGTTCTATGGTCCAACCATCGGGCCCAGGGCTTTTATCTTTTGCCATTGACTTTATAACACCTTCCACTTCCTCCTTTGTCACTTCTCTGAAGAGATCTTCCGCCTCCTCCTCCTCCACAAAGCGAGGAAAAGCCTGAGCAGTTCGAATTATTTCCGGCAGAGAAATCCCCCCGGGATCAGCGAAGAGGGCCTGAAAATGTTTCTTTCCCATATCGGACAAGTCTTCAAAGGAGGAGGCCACCCTGCCTTCCGAATCCCTCAATTTCCAGATAGTATTCGCATTCCTCCTCCCTTTTGCATAATTATGAAAAAATTTTGTATTCTCATCCCCTGCTTTCAGCCAGATAGCTCTACTTTTCATTCTCCACTCCTCTTCTCTATCTAGCAAAATCTTCGCTCTTTTCTTCTCTAAGACCAAAATTTGTTCTTTTGATTCCATGGAGACATAAGCATCAGATTCTGGGTCTTCAAGAGCCCCCAGGGCCTCGTCAATGGTTTCTAATTCTTCCACTTGTTTTTTCCTTCTATCAGAAGCCCATTCAATGGCTGCTTTTTTGAGTCTTTTAAGGTTTTCCATGAAGAACGCCGCTCTATTCCCCATATAGTCCAAACCCGGATGTCTCCATGTTTCGTTAAAGAGTTTTTTGAAGGACTCCTCTTGAAGCCACGAGGGATTGAATTTGAAAGGCGCGGCCGGTTTCGGGGGAGATTTTGACAGTTCCAGTATAATGGGGAAGTGGTCCGAATTCCCCCCTTCCCCGACCCATTGACGAAAACATGGAATCCTGGAGGCCAACCTTTCACTGAGCAGAAATCTATCCAGCCTTTTCGCAATCCTCTCCTCCCCTGTCCTTCTATTCCTCCATGTTGGTTTAGTTTTTATTAGATTAACATCAATCAGCTGATGAACCTGAAGAGCATTAGCAAAGAAATCAGAGAGGGGATCCTCCCTCGCTAGAGGCCCCCAAGCTTCAGATATTCCCAATGAAAAATTAAGGTCCCCCCCGATGATAAGATTCTCGACTTTCAACAGGTTTTTTGAGAGGAGGTCGTTCCAAAAAAGAACCCTTCCCTGGCAAGGGCCGTATATATTAACAATGGTCAAAGGAAAATCAAAATCAGAGGACATCACCTCCATTCCCATAACATTTGTTAATCCCCACGAACTCAAAGTCTTCAGCCTTCCAATTTTGATTCCAATAGCCAGACCTCCCGAGTGTCCTGATGCATCCACAGCTAGAAAACTCCAGCCCGGGAGTAGAGAACTAAGAGCCGATTCCACTTCCAAGCTTTTGCCTAAAGTCTCTTGAAGGAAAACTATGTCTGGGTTGCATCGAGAAATAAGATCTTTTAGAGCTAGTTTTTTAGGCTTACTAGCTAAACCTCTACAATTCCAAGAGAAACAGATCATTTTAACACCGTTTCAGGGGGTTTTGCTGCTCTAAGCGCCCCAGGAATTGTCATCTGTTTACCATCAGCCACATCAAAAATTGCTTTTGCTTGGGTTTTTGAAAGCATGGACTTCCGCCCTCTTCCCTTCTTTGTAAAACTTTTAGGTGTCTCAGTCCCTAAACCTCCTACAGGCTCCGAAAGCTCGGTTGAACAAACGGGTTTCTTACTTAGGGATCTCAGATTATAGTGCCGTGCAACAGAAGTCCCATTTCCATTACTCAGAGGGGGGAAATCCTCACAGTTCAGATTTAGGGAGGGAAGGGCGTCAGATAGGTTATCAATATTATGCACTACTTCATTACAATTGTTTAACTTAGACAGGCCCCCAACCATAGAATCAATTTTAATAGCAGAGAGATACGAGGAAGACTGCATACCCGGATGTTCGTCTCCAACGACGGCATCCTGCACAGGAGCGGAGGAATCCATCAGCGGCTGGTCATCTGAAGGGCGCATCTGGATGTCGTCGTCCTTTGGTTGATCCTCCTCGACTCGGTTCACCATCTCTTCCGCTTCCTCTTCCACGACAATCTTCTCCTCCACCTTGTTTTCAGCTTGCTTCATGAATTCAACCCATTCCTCATCATCCTTTTGAGTCCTCCTCTTTCGCCTTCCCAACGGGCAATCCCTCGCCAGATGCCCGTATTCGTGACAACGATGACAACGAAAAGGGAGGAGTTCATAATCCAGCTTCTGTTCTATTTCATACTCCTTGTAACACAGCGTGATTGATTTTGCTAGGCCCTCTTTAGGGTTAAGTCTCACCAGGATTCTTGCCACCCTTTTCTCAAAGGTGTGCAGGTATGATCTGTCTGCATCCAAATATGTTCCCAGCAGGTTCCCTATCGACTTAAACACAGAATCCGCCCATAGGTAAGGTGGTAAACTCGGTGCCCTGACCCACACAGGGAATTCATCCACCTTCTCTGTATCAGCATCGAAAAGAGGCGTCCACCTTTTGAAGAATACCGGCCGGCTTCCGAAGGCCCAGATCTGCCCTTCAACCCACTCCAAAGCTTCCTTGCAGTCAAAACTGATCATAAACCAGCCTTTTACAAGAGCATTTGATTTGAATGAGGCCGCTGGTGTTCCAGCCCACAGCCTCTCCGCCCACATTCTTAGGGCTTTACCTGAGACAGGCCTCCCTCTTATCCTGCCTACCAACGTCACCTCTGCCACATCAATAACATCCTCCACCTGCACATCCATGCCCAAGATCAATTTCGCAAAACACTTCGTCTTCAAGGGTTTTGATTTCTTCCTCTTGGTCCCTGCCCTTCTCAGATCCGTCTCATCAGGCTGGTTCCCCAGATCCGGGACTTGTGCATCTGTTCTCCCCCGCACCTCATCTTCTGCCCCTGCTGCTCCTGACGAGGGTTCGACCAGGCCTTCAATCGGGCTACCATTCTGTTCTGCCAGCAAAGGGGCATTTGCCTCTTCTTTTCCCGCACCAAAATCCTGCTTATCAAAAGCGCCCGGTTCAAACCCCTCCTCTCCCGTAATCCTCTGAGGGAAACCCTTTGGGAAAAGACCCCTGTTAACCGCCGCCGATTTGATATTCCCACCGGTCTCGCTCCGTGGAGCTTTTAAGCCCCCGACGGGCCTCCAAACCCCCACATTCTGCACAGAGTTTATGATGTCCTCTAACCCTCCTGATGGGTATGGAATTTTTGAGGGCGATAGCAGCTTACCATTCGGATCAGTAACACCTCTGCCTCCTCGTGAGTTCGGTGCAGATACCAGAGTTTCTTTCACAAGTTCTTTCCCGGGAAAACCCAGATTCCCCGAGAGGTCCCAGCTCTCATCCAGCAAGACTTTTGCGTAGCTTGAGGTTCTTGAGCCCGCCCCCACTGCCGTAGCAGTTCCGTGACCTTCAGACTTACCAAGAAGCTCTCTCAATGTCTGTGCATTTACCTCCTTACCCCAGACAGTGAGCAGATCTTCGGGAGATGGGTCCAGCTCCACCGACTCACTTGAAATTACCATTGTAAAAAATTAAAACCAAAATAGAACCTTGCAACCGTTACCCGCGACAGACGCTGAAACCGCCTTCAGGCAAACAGCGAAGGAAAACGCAGCTTGATCGGAGCAGTAAAAAACCAAAAGGAGCTCACGGGCGTTAAAACCACCTATACCGCCTTTGCCCCAACCTTTACCAGAAACAGGAGTCCGCCCGTCGGTTTGTGCAAAAATTCTTAGACCGTCGCCCGTACCGCCTTTGACCCACGCTGCTTGCCTCAGCACTGAGCTGCTGCCAGCTTTGCAGGCCCAGTACCTGCGTGTCCTCTGCATAGGCCTGCCTCACCTAGGCCTAGGGCCTAGGGTTCCAGCATCGAAACCCTCCAAAGCCATCCCAACCATGAACCGAAACTGACATAGTAGAGACTACCATAGAGTTAGCCATATATATATATATATATATATGAAATATTATATTTAATAAATTGATATTAATATGATAAACTTAAAATAAAAATAAATTATTATAGATTAAATGGTAATAATTTTTTAAAATAATATCAACGCCATGGTTGAAAATTGTTGGAATTTTAAGGATTTTCATAGAGTTGATATTTTAAATTTAATGTCATCTTCGGAATTTTAAGGCTTTTAAGAGACATGATATTTTATCTTTAATACCATGCCTAAAAAACGTTGGAATTTTAAGACTTTTGATATTTTATCTCTAATTTCATGTCTATCGTTGGAATTTCAAGGTTTTTTAGATTCATGATATTTTATCTTTAATGTTATTATTAAAATATCTTGACATTTTACCCAGAAAAAAAGATGTTATTCCAGCGTCAACACTTTTCGTTTTCAAGGTGTTTTTTGCACAAAAAAGATGGCTTTTACTTCCATTTTTTAAAAATGTTAAAAATTTATGTAAGAAAAAAAGGTTATTCCAGCATCAACACTTTTCATTTGTAGGTTGTTTTCTCATTTTTTTTTGGGGGTTTTCTTGTTAGAGTTCTCGTCTGATAAGAAATAAGGATATTAGGGATATGAAGAGACAATGGGAGGTGAATCCAAAGAATCTCTCCCTCGATGTATATATCCATGAGAAATCTTAATGCAAGCTCACAGTTCAGATTGTGGAGTTACATCCTGGCCTTACATGGTAGTAGAGCCAGCTCCATTTTTGGCTTCCCTCTATGCCCTTGTAACTCCCTCCTGCCTATGTTCTACATATTTTGCAAAAATAGCACCCCTGGCATTGCTACATTCTCTGCATTAAGCACTCTCCTTGGTTCTTTACATTTATGACTACGAGATGGTGCCTCCATGTAGGATCGAACTGGTGCATCGATGGATGATGGTTGCATTGAATGATATGAAATTTGTGTCTTAAAATTACTAAAATTGTGTGCATTGAATGACATCATATGCTGTGAATTTCATGAAGTTTTAAATCGACTCTGTATTAAATTATCTTCGTTCTCCATTGGAGTGATCAGTTTATAGCTCTCGTCTCTATTTTCAAAATTAACTCTGATATCGTGGTGTATATGTAATACCTCCTCACCTTTTGGCCCCTTGACCCTTCCACCTTCTAGCCCCTACCAAAAGTATGCTTTGTATTAAACCCTTTATTGTATAAAATTTGGGCTTAGAGCATATTTCTTATATAGCACATACTCCTCCTTATACGCAATCCCAACACCTGAAAGCTATACACCGCGTTCAAACCAAACATATAATACCCATATTGGTGTTAATACCATCGAACTCGATTGTTAATACTTCGTACTTTGCACAAGTTAATACAACAACTGGTACCTTGTAATACCACCTCCTACCACCCGTCCTCACACCTCGGTTTCCTCCAAACCATCTATGTAATACCACTCTCCTCCCACCATTCACACAATAACTTATCTCCGATCCCCCATATACAATTTGATAAACCACTTATGTGACATACAACGGTTTGGTGCTAGTTGTGGGGTTTGAATCCCTGTCATTAACGCATATACCATAGTCATATGTTGACACCCCTCCCACCTTCCCTCATACATTACCTCTCCCATAAACTCCCTCCCCCATATGCACCTCCCTCAAATAATACCTCTTTTCAATAAATCTCAGATTGCAATTTTTATACCCAAAGCACATTTTT
The DNA here is from genome assembly GCA_031772625.1 of Pinus tabuliformis. Taxonomy (NCBI): domain Eukaryota; kingdom Viridiplantae; phylum Streptophyta; class Pinopsida; order Pinales; family Pinaceae; genus Pinus; species Pinus tabuliformis. The sequence continues at coordinate 225,028,576 of CM062815.1, read as the reverse complement.
GCCACCAGAATTACAATTTTTTGCCACTTGAGTTTTTTCCACATCCACCAGTAAGCACACTCCATTTATATGTTTGATGGAAAGGTTGAGGTCAGAAAAGCATCAGATTGCTCACTTGTCATGATGGGAATAAAAGAAGAAATACTTGTGAAGCTACAAGGTACCTCTACTCGTGCCCAAAAATTCTCATACAATTGTCATTATGATGAAGGTACATTTCTATCAAGTCTTTTATGACATGCTATATTTTGACACTTGAAGTATGACAACGTTCATATGTTGAAGAAAAGTGGTGTTACTAGTTTTCCTACAATTCCTATGGAACTTAAGCAATGTGATTATTATATCTTAGGAAAGCACAACAAACAATGTTTTCATGATTCACATTATACAACACATAGAAAACTTGAACTTATTCATTCAAATTTATGTTGCCCAATGTCGATTCCTTCTGCAAATTGAAATACATATATGATGAAATTTATTGATGATTGCACCAAAATGTGTTGGGTTTATTTATTGAAGAAAAAATCTGATGTTTTTCAAATATTCAAGAACTTTCATGCATGCATTGAAAATGATGCACAATCTCATATTGGCTCTATTCACACTACTAATCGAAAATAATATACTTCAAATTAATTTGAAAACTATCTTCACCAATGTGGGATCAAACATCAAGCAATTGTGCCTTATAATCCCTAATAGAATGTAGTATCTGAAATAATGAATAGGAGAATCTTAAATATGGTACGCTCCATGATGTTTTTCAAGAATGTAAAATTGATGTTTTGGGTTGATACAATTGTATGTGTTGTGTATATAAAGAATAGGTGTCCTTCTGATGCTTTTAGAAACATGACTCCTTATGAAATATGCTATGGCCATATTCCTTCGGTAAAGCATCTTAGGGTCTTTGGTTCCAGCTTTTATGCTTTGATACTTAAGGAAAAAATAAACAAACTTGGCTCAAGGATTCGTAAGTGTATCTTCTTGGTGTATTCAAATACCACCAAAGAATACCCTCATTTTGATGAAATTAATAATAATTTTGTTGTATCTGTAGATGTGATCTTTCTTGAATCTTCCAAGGCTGACAATGTTGTTGAGTGGAATCTTGATTGCTTGGATAGATTTAGATATGAGATTTCGTTTCAATAATTTGATAATAAAATTCCACATCTAGAAGGTGGGGTTCTTATACTAGATTAATCTGTGGAATATTCTTCTAAAGAAATCTCTCCCCCACATGAAGCTCTAACCACTGATGAAAATTTATGTGATGTGATTGAAAAAATTGGGAGAATCAATATTGATTTAGTCCCAACTCAATCAACTGAGAATCTTGGGGCATCTCATAAAGGTCCTCCAAAATGGTTGACAAAGACAATTGAATGTGTTCATCCTTATGAGGTTGGAAAGACAGGAACAAGAAATTCAACTAGGTGAAACAGAGGTGATGTAGACAATCTGATTTACCTATTGATATGAATGTTTCTTATCAATGGAACTCAATTTTTCTATAGATTTTGAACCAACCTCCTTCAAAGAGCCATCTTCCCATGATGAATGGAAATAAGCAATGCCGAAAGAGTATGATGCCTTGATAAAGAATGGCACTTGGAAGCTGGTTGATCCTCCATTGGGAACCAAACTAATTGGCTACAAGTGGGACTACAAGAACAAGTATAAAGTTGATGCCTCACTTCACAAGCACAAACAAACAATTGTGGAAAAAGGTTTTACACATAAATAAGGGGTCGATTATGAGGATAAATTTTCCCCTGCCACAGAATGGGATACCATCTAGACCATCTTTTCGTCGGCAACTCAGAATGGTTGGAAAGTCAATCAAATGGTTGTAAATCACTTTCTTAAATGGAGGTTTGAAATATAATGTGTTTATGCCCCAACGAGAAGGATTTGTTGTGAAGGGACAAGAACACAAAGTATGCAAGCTTGTGAAATCCTTGTATGGCCTCAAGAAAATACTGAGAGCCTGGCATGAGAAGTTAACAAAGCATCTTCTGAAACTCAACTTCAAACATTATGATATTGATGATGCAAATTTATTTGTGAAGAATGTTGGAGAAATATTTGTATATCCTTTGGTGTATGTAGATTATATTTTGATGATAGGGAACAATGAGAGCTACATTGCATCCATAAAGAAGGAATTGAGGAAAGGTTTTGAAATGCATGACTTGGGTTATGTTCACTACTATCTTGGTATTAAAGCAACTCAATATACGAAGTTTGTATTCCTCTCTCAAGAGAAGTACATTGAAGATATGTTGAACAAGTTTGGCATGCCTCAGTGCAATCCTTAGACTACTCCAATGGAACATAACTTGAAGCTCACATCCTGTTGGGTCCCCATAATACTAGTGATTACCCCATTACTATTGTAGTTATACCCCTTATTAATATTGTTGTGCCCTTATTGCCCCCATATTGTTATTACTGTGCCCCACAGAATCCCTCTATTGTTAATTTTGTGGCTTTATATTATTATTGTTAGGTTGGCTGGATTATATTGTGACTCCTTAGACTCCTATATATAGAAAGGAGGTTTTGTCATTTGAATCATCCAAGAATTGTTCATTTATGTAATTTAAAGGAGGTTGCCCCCTCGAAGAGGCTGAATTCTAAGGCGTTGATCTATCTTTTCTATCTTTTCTTGAGCTGGTTTCATAACATTTGGTATCAGAGCTTTGGATTCTAGGGTTTCGCTGCTCCAAACAGGTCATCATGGCATTTTCACTATAATTTTTTTCTGCGACGTTTCAGAAGTTGGAAAAAAAAACCCATTTGAGAAGAAATCGCGCTGAACCTCGGTTCCGAATTTTAGATCTTTTCGTAGTATATTTGGTGAGATATGATCCGAGGAAGTTGGTCTTTTTGCAAACTCCTAAATTACATTCCAAACAGGTGACCTTGGGAAAATCGTCATAACTTTCTTTCTGAGCATCGGATTGAAATTTCGCAAGAAGTTACAGAAAGAGGATAGACTGTGGTTTTCTTATATATATTTTTCAGAGTCAAAGGTCGAAACAGTGGCACGAGGCACTTCATACAAGTTCGCTGTACTGAACTAGTCTACAATCAGGTCACTGCGGGAGATTGTGCATAACTCTTTCTTGGAGAATCGAATTTGGATCAGACTAGTGGCATTGTAAAGAGGACACAGAAGGATACTATAGGTCATAATTTCAGAACTGCATGATTCAAAATTACAGAGATACATCAGATTCAATATCAGGCTTCTACAAAGTGAAAAAAGGTGTGTAGTTTTTTTTTAAATTTTTGCGTAAGCTTGGTTTGAAGGAATGCAAAGGGCATAGTAAAGCATTATTATCGGTAATTGATGCCCCAAGGAAAGAAATGCAAACACCTAGTAAGCAACCCAAAAGCTCTAGCATGACTTATGAAGAAGAGGAATAAATGCAACATGATATAGAAAAATTACGAGACCAAGTGCAACAAGTGTCACTTGCACAAAAAGGAACAGAATCTAAGATGGATGGTTTAAAGAAAGATGTAGAAGCTAAGATGGATGGTTTAAAGAAAGGCGTAGAAGCTAAGATGGACGATTTGAAGATAGATTTGAAGACAAACATGGAAGAATTGAAGAAGTTGCTACAAGAAAGGGTCACTAATGGTGAAAGGGTAGTAAAGGAAACTCATGATGAAAACAAAATAAATGTTAATCATGATTCCATAGACTCTAATGTTGGATCGAAGACACACCATATTCCAAAAATCGATATGAGGAAGTTTGATGGCAAGGATCCCGCAACATGGATATTACAGATGGAGCAATTATTCGATCTCAATAATGTGCAAAACACACAAAAGGTACGTATGGTAACTTTATATTTGGAACCAAATCAGTTTGTATGGTATCAATGGCTTTGCTCTCGTAAACAATTTATCACTTAGGCAATTTTTACGGAAGAATTGATAGCACATTATGAGGATACAAAAAGCAACACTTTTTTTAGCCAATTGATAAGTCTCAAACAAAAGGGTTCAATAATGGAGCACATTGAGGAGTTCCAAAAATTGAACATAAGGGTAAAAGATATTCCAAAGGAGCATAGGATTGATGTGTTCATAGGGTCTTTAAAGGATAATATCCAACATGATGTTCGCCTTTGGGAACCTGATTCATTAGAGAAGGCATTCAGGTTAGCAAGAAAAATGGAAAGCAAAATTATGGCAACCAGGAAGCATACCACTCACAACTATAAAGACGGAAGTGTTGTTGCCCCTAGTCTTCCACAACCTATAAGGTTGACACCACAACAATTGGAAGAAAAAAGAGAAAAAGGGCTTTGTTACAGTTGTGATATAAAATACACTAAAGGTCATAAGTGTGCTGAGAAGAAATTATTCTACATAGATTGTGAAGAGGAAGAAGAAAAGGAGCAAGAAAGGTCAAAAGAAGAGGATATACTCCAGGAACAAAGCCTAGATGAAGAACAAATAAATCCGACCATATCTTGTAATGCATTGGCAGGAATTACAACTCCTCAAACCATCAAGATAGAAGGAAAAATCAAGAAGAAAAAGGTAATAGTGTTGATTGATTCAGGAAGCACCCACAATTTTATTCATTGTAAGGTAGCAAAAGAATTGAATTGCTTCCTATATCCAGCACCAGAGTGTCAAGTGATGATTGCAAATGGAGGAACAATAAATTGCTCTGGAAAGTGCCATAATATCAAGCTATCCATGGGAGAATATGTATTGACTAGCCCAATGCTTTCCATTCCAATGGGAGGTGCTGATGTTGTACTAGGAGTCCAATGGCTACAATCCTTGCGTACAATAGCTTTTAATTTTCAAGAACTTTTCATCAAATTTTGTACGGAAGGAAAGGAAGTTGAATTAAGGGGTATTGCAGGGAAACTAGGAAAAATAATCAACTCTAATGGTATGACAAAGCTTCTGAAAAAGGAGAAAAGAGGTGTAATTGCACAATTATGTTCGCTAGATGTTTCCACATCAGAATCATCTATTTCTCTAGATCTCCAAAAAGTCTTGGACAATCATTCCAAGGTATTTGAGACTCCCAAAGGTCTCCCACCTATGCATGATCATGATCATGCTATTCATCTGATTCCAGGAAGTGTTCCTCCAAACATCAGGCCGTACAGATATCCCTATGTCCAAAAGAGTGAAATTGAACGTATGGTTGCAGAAATGCTAGAGGCTGGTATAATTCAACGGAGTCAAAGTTCTTTCTCTGCTCCAGTAGTATTGGTGCACAAGAAGGATGGATCATGAAGCATGTGTTCGGATTATAGGGAGCTCAACAAGCTCACTATTAAAGATAAGTTCCCCATTCCTGTCATTGATGAATTACTGGATGAATTGCATGGATCAATTTACTTCACCAAGTTGGATCTTCGTTCAAGATATCATCAAATCAGAATGAAGATTGAAGACATTCCAAAAACAACATTTAGAACTCATGAGGGTCATTATGAATTTTTAGTCATGCCTTTTGGCCTTACCAATGCACCTTCAACATTTCAAGGTTTGATGAATTCAATTTTCAAACCATTCCTTAGAAAATTTGTGTTAGTATTTTTTGATGATATACTAATCTACAGTAAGTCTTGGAAGGATCATGTTGAACATGTTGACAGGGTGCTACAACTATTGGAGGAGAAACAATTATATGCAAAAAGATCCAAATGTTTCTTTGGAGTCCAGGAGGTGGAATATCTGGGTCATATTGTATCTCATGAAGGAGTTAAGGTAGACCCTAGCAAAATTAAAGCCATTAAGGAATGGAAAATGCCCACATCCATAAAGCATCTATGAGGATTTCTCAGGTTGACAGGGTATTATCGCAAGTTTGTTAAGAATTATGGGAGAATAGCAGCACCTCTAACAACATTATTGAAGAAAGATGCATTTTCATGGACTCCGGAAGTAACAAAGGCCTTTGAACATCTTAAAGAGGCAATGTGCCAAGCACCGGTCTTAGCTACACCGGACTTCACAAAAAACTTTATTGTGGAATGTGATGCTTCAGGTAATGGAATTGGTGCTGTTCTAATGCAAGATGAAAGACCCATTGCTTTTGAAAGTCGTCCAATCAAGGGAAAGTTTTTAAGCAAAGCTATTTATGAGAAGGAAATGTTGGCAATACTCCATGCACTTAAGAAATGGTGACCCTACCTAATGGGAAGACACTTCAAGGTAAAAATGGATCATGATAGCCTTAAATACTTTTTAGAACAAAGATTATCCTCTGAAGAGCAACAAAAGTGGGTCACAAAGAAATGGGTTATGAATTTGAAATCATCTACAAAAAAGGGAAGCAAAATGTGGTGGCAGATGCACTCTCAAGAAAGGATGAGGATGTGGAAGCATTGTTGTGCGCCATTTCTATTATCCAACCAGATTGGATAAATGAAGCAAGGGAGGAATGGAAGAATGACGAAGAAGTGTGGGCACTTATTCGAAAGTTACAAAAAGATTCCAGTGCGTCTGATACATTTAGCTGGCAAAATGATTCGTTATGGTACAAAGATTGCTTATACCTCTGTAAGAATTCCCAGCTAAAACAAAATATTCTTATGGAATTTCACACTTCTCCCTTAGGAGGGTACTCAGGATTTTTAAAAACTTACCACAGGGTTAAGAAGGAATTTTTTGGGATGGCCTTAAATCAGATATTCAAAAGTTTGTGGCGGAATGTTTGGTTTTCCAACAAAATAAAGTTGAAACAATTAAGACACCGGGTCTATTACAACCTTTATCCATTCCAAGCCAACATTGGGAGGAGGTTTCAATGGATTTTATCACAGGTTTACCCAAGTCTGAGGGAAAGAGTGTCATCATGGTGGTAGTTGACAGACTTACCATGTATGCACACTTTTGTGCATTATCACATTCATTTAAAGCCAGTACAATTTCTACTGCATTTATGGAAACAATTCAAAAGCTACATGGAAACCCAAAGATTATTGTAAGTGAAAGAGATCCCATTTTCACTGGAAATTTTTGGACAGAATTATTTTCTTGTCTTGGTACTCAGTTAGTTCATAGCTCATCTTATCATCCTCAATCTGATGGGCAAACTCAGATAGTAAACAAATGTTTGGAAGGATATCTTCGTTGCTTTGTATCTAATAAACAGACACAATGGGTCAAATGGTTTCCTCTGGCTGAATGGTGGTATAACACTTCCTTCAATACAACAACAAAAATGACCCCATTTATGGCACTTTATGGGTATCAACCACCATCCATCACATCATATTTAAGAGAAAATTCTAAGGTTCAGGCAGTGGAACATCACATTGAACATCAACAACAAGTCCTGCAACTCTTAAAGGATAACCTCGTGTTGGCACATGATAGAATGAAACAATAGGCAGATCAACATCGTAGTGAAAGAAGTTTTGTTGTAGGTGATTGGGTATTCCTACGGCTACAACCATATAAGCAAATGTCCCTCAAGCAAGCTAAGAAGGTAATAAATTATCACCAAAGATTGGTACTATGGCATACAAATTGGAGCTTCCTACAGCTTCTCGATTGCACCCAGTTTTCCATGTTTCATGTTTAAAGAAAGTTATAGGCGACAAGCTCCCAGTTCAAACAATATTGCCAGAACTTGAAGAGGAAGGAAAAATTATATTAGAACTGGAAGCAGCCACAGAAACAAGAACTCGACAGCTATGAAATCGATCAATTTCAGAGTATCTTATCTAGTGGAAGAACTTATCCGCTGAAGATTCCACATGGGAGGATGAGAATTTTATGCAAAAGTATCTAGAACTACTCAAGCGTTGACGACAACACTCTTTTGAAGGAGAGGGGCATGTTGGGTCCCCATAATACTAGTGATTACCCCATTACTATTGTAGTTATACCCCTTATTAATATTGTTGTGCCCCTATTGCCCCCATATTGTTATTACTGAGCCCCATAGAATCCCTCTATTCTTACTTTTGTGGCTTTATATTATTATTGTTAGGTCGGCTGGATTATATTGTGACTCCTTAGACTCCTATATATAGAAACGAGGTTTTGTCATTTGAATCATCCAAGAATTGTTCATTTATGTAATGTAAAGGAGGTTTCCCCCTCGAAGAGGCTGAATTCTAAGGCATTGATCTATCTTTTCTATATTTTCTTGAGCTAGTTTCATAACACATCCGTTGAAGAAAAATAGTTTTAGGATGCTACAAAGTATAGACGACTTGTAGGAAGTCTCAACTACTTGACTACTACGAGACCAAAAATTTCATTTGCTCTTGGAATTCTCTCTAGGTTTATGTAAAAGCCTTTTGAGGGACATTAGTCTACTACAAAAAGAGTTCTAAAGTACTTGAAGGGAACTCAAGACTTTGGACTCAAGTATACATAGGTGGGTGACTTTAGATTGATTGGATACTCTCATTTAAACTTCAATGGAGATAAAGAAACTGGAGTATCTACTTCAATTTACTCTATGAGTATTGGATCAGGATTTTTCCCCTTGGAGATCATGAAATAATTCAGTTCCAATGGATTCCACAACCGAGCCAGAATATGTGGAAGAAGTTGAAGAAACAAAGGAAATTGTGTGGCTTAGGAAAATTCTTGAAGATCTTCAGGAAAAACAAATGCATTCAACTCCTCTCATGATTGACAACACTTTTGAAATAAATTTTGGCAAGAAGCCAAAGTTCCATAATTGAACAAATCACATCAATAAAAAATATCAAATGATTCGACATCATGTTGAGGGAAAGACAATCCATTTACACCATTTTTCCACAAATGAGTAGATTGCAAACATCTTCACCAAAGTGCTTGGAAGGGAAAAGCTTGAAATACTCAAAATGATGCTTGGACTCACTAACATCCCTTCATATGAAGGGGGATATGTTGACACCTAATCTTTAGGATTAGGAAATTCATGTAAAATAATGTAAATAGAAAATAAGGAGATTATGAATATGAAGAGACACTGGGAGGTGAAGCCCAAGTGTCTCTTTGTTATGCAACCAACTTGCAAATAGATAGACAATGACTTAAAAAATATCCTCTTTGAGGGGAAAAAACATTTACATTAGATAAATGAACAATTATTGGATGATATAAATGACAAAACCTCCTTTGGATATATAGGAGTCAAAGGGGTCACAATATAATCACAACCTACATAACAATAATAATGTAAGAGCACAAAAATAACAACAGTGGGCTTCTATGTGGCACAACAATAACAATATGGGGGCTACATGGGCACAACAATAACAATAAGGGGGATACACTAGTATTATAAGGACTTAGCATGCCCCTCTCCTTAAAAAATGTGTTGTCCTCTGTACTTGAGTAGTTATGGATACTTCTGTATAAAATTATTATCCTCCCATGCAAAATCTTTAGCAGGTAAGTTCTTCCACTTAATGATATACTCTGTAGCTGTTGGGTTCTTGTTTCTCTAACATGGAAATTGGGTGTACTTGGGAAGATGCAGGAAGCTCCAATTTGTATACCATAGTACCAATATTTTGCAACACCTTGTAAGGATCATAGTACTTCAATGATAATTTATTATCCTTATTAACTTGTTTGAGAGACATTTGTTTGTATGGTTGTAGCCATAAAAATACCCAGTCACCTACATCAAAACTTCTTTCGTTATGATGTTGACCTGTTTGTTGTTTCATTCGATTTTGTGCCATGGTGAGGTTGTTCTTCAATAGTTCGATAACTTGTTTTTGATGCTTGATGTGATATTGTACTTCTTGAACATTAGAATTTTCTCTTAAAGATGTTGTGATGGATGGTGGATGATATCCATAAAGTTCCATAAATAGGGTCATTTTTTCTGCAGTATGGAAGGAAGTGTTATGCCACGATTCAGTGAGAGGTAACCACTTGACCCATTGTTTTTGTTTTTTAGATACAAACCAATGAATATATCCTTCCAAAAATTTGTTCGCTATCTCAGTTTTCCCATCAAATTGAGGATGATAAGATGAACTATGAGCTAATTGAGTACAAAGAGAAGAAAATAATTCTGTCCAAAAATTTCCAATGAAAATGTGATCTTTGTCACTTACTATAATATTTGGATTCCCATGGAGCTTTTGAATTTTTCCCATAAATGGAAGTAGCAAATGCACTGTCTTTAAAAGGATGATATAATGCACAAAAGTTTGCATACTTGGTAAGTCTATCAACTACAACGATGATGACACTCTTTCCTTCAAACTTGGGTAAGCCTATGATAAAATCCATTGATACCTCCTTCCAACGCTGACTTGGAATGGATAAAGGTTGTAGTAAACATGGGGTCTTAACTGTCTCAACTTTATTTTGTTGGAAAACCAATAATTCTACCACAAATTTCTAAATATCATATCTAAGGCCATCTGAAAAAAATTCCTTCTTGACTCTATGGTAAGTTTTTAAAAATCCCGAGTGCCCTCCGAAGGGAGAGGTATGCAATTCAAAAAGAATATTTTGTTCGAGTTGGGAATCATTGCAAATATATAAGTGATCTTTGTACCATAATGAATTATTTTTCCAGCTAAATGTATCAGATGTACTCAGATCTTTTTGCAACTTTTGAATGAGTGACTTCACCTCTTCATGATTCTTCCATTCATCCCTTCCTTCGGTTATCCACTCAGGTTGGATAATAGAACTGACACAAAGAAATGATTCCACATCCTCATCCTTTCTTGAGAGTGCATATGAAAAAACATTTTTCTTCCCTTTTTTGTGGATGATTTCAAAGTCATAACCCAACCTCTATCTCACCCATTTTTGCTTCGTTTCTAAAGATAATTTTTTTTCCAAAAAGTATTTAAGACTATCAAGATTTTTGTTTACCTTGAAGTGTCTTCCCATTAGGTAAGGTCACAATTACTTTAATGTATGTAGTGTTGCCAAAATTTCCTTTTCATAAGTATTTTTGTGTAAATACTTTCCTTTGATTGTAAAAACTTCAAAATAAATGAGTCTTCTTGCATTAAAACAAAACCAATTTCATTTCTTGAAGAATCACATTCCACAAAAAATATTTTCATGAATTCTGGCGTAGCTAAGACCATTGGTTGGCCCATTTCCTCTTTAAGATGATCAAAGGTCTTTGTTGCTTCTGGAGTCTAAGAAAATATGTATTTCGTAAGTAATGATGTTAGAGGTGACACTATTCAGCCATAATTCTTAACAAACTTGCGATAATACCCTGTCAACTCGAGAAATATTTTTAGATGCTTTAAGGTTGTGGGGATTTTACATTCCTTAATGGTTGTAATTTTGTTAATGTCTACCTTAAAACCTTCATCAGATTCAATATGACCCAAATATTCCACTTCCTATACTCCAAAGAAACATTTGGAGGTTTTTGCATATAACTGTTTCTCCGCCAATAGTTTGAGCACACTGTCAACATGTTGAACATGATCCTTCCAAAACTTGTTGTAGATCAGTATATCATCAAAAAGTAATAGCACAAATATTCTAAGGAAGGGTTTGAAAATGGAATTCATCAAACCTTGAAATGTTGAAGGTGCATTATTAAGGCCAAAAAGCATGACCCGAAATTCATAATGAACATCATGAATTCTGAATGTGGTTTTTGGAATGTATTCAGTCTTCATTATAATTTGATGATATCCTGAATGAAGATCCATCCTGGTGAAGTAAATTACTCTATCTAATTCATCCAGCAATTCATCAATGACATGAATAGGAAATTTATCTTTAATAGTGAGCTTGTTGAGCTCCCTATAATGTGGACACATATGCCATGATCCATCCTTCTTGTGCACCAAGACTACAAGAGAAGATAAAGAAATTTGACTAGGTTGAATTATACCATCCTATAGCATTTCCACAACCATACGTTCAATTTCACTCTTTTGGGCATAAGGATATTTGTAAGATCTGATGTTTAGAGGAACAATTCTTGCAATCAAGTGAATCACATGATCATGATCACAAATTGGTAGGAGGCCTTTGGGAGTCTCAAACACCTTGGAATGATTGTCCAATGTTTTTTGGAGATCCACATAAATATATGATTTCGATGTTTGAACCCCTAGTGAGCATAATTGTGCAATTACACCTTTTTGTTCTTTCTTCAAAATCTTTGTCAATCCATTAGGCTTGATTATCTTTCATGGTTTCCCTCCGATAACCCTTAACTCAAATTCATTTCCTTCCCAAAAGAAATTCAAGAAACATTCTTGAAAATTGAAATATTTCATCCCCAAAGATTGTAACCATTGGACTCCTAGTACAACATCAGCACCACCCATTGGAATCGAAAGCATTAGACTATTAAATACATATTCCCCCATGGTTTTCTTGATATTATGGTACTTTCCACATCGATTTATAGTTCATCCATTTTCAACCATCCCTTGGCACTCTTGTGTTGGATATAGGAAGAAATTCAATTCCTTCGCTATCTTACAATGAATAAAATTATGGGTACTTCCAGAGTCAATCAACACTATTACCTTTTTTTTTATCCTTCTATGTTGAGTGTTTGAGGAGTGGAAATTCCTACGAATGAATTACAAAATATGGTAGGATACATTTCTTCCTTCTCTGGGGTTGGTTCCTGGTGAATATCCTCCTCTTTTGATGTTTCTTGTTCCTTTTCTTCATGTTCTTATGTATCTCATATTGGAATTTTTACACCAAAAGCGCATTTTTTCCACCATAACTACATTTTTTTGCCACCATAAGTACAAGTTTTTTCGTAGTATACATTTTAAAATGCATTCATTGATATCTATTGTTGGAGTAGTTCTTTTTGGGAAAGAGAACTATCCTGAATGGTTGTGGAAGATAAAACAAACTCTCATTTTCAATGAGTTGTGGAAAGGAGTTTGTGCAGGAGAAGGAGGTAATGAACATGCAAAGCCCACCTCAGATAAGGAGATCTCCATTTGGGAAAACAAGAACATCAAGGTCTATTGCTTGATTGAAACATCTATAAATGAAAAGGTGAGTCTTCATATTTCACCATTTTCAAATGATTTTGAAGACTTACAAAAGTTCAAGGAACTCTATGAATCAGAATCTGAACTTGAGGTTGTCCAATTGATGATTAAATTGTTTAGCCTTTAATTGATAAAATGATGAACCTCTTGCTTTCGAATAAAATGCAATATCTATTATGAATGATATAAAAACCAATGGTGTTGAAATAGAAATACCTCTCATAGCTTATGTCAAGGCGCTATATCCCACTTACTCAAATTATCTTTAGTCATTGCAAGCAAGTGGAAACCTCAAGGAGACTACCTTTGACTCCCATGAGAACAAGTTTGCTGAGAGAGAGAAGGCTTTTGGTAAGAAGAAAAATCCTTAGTCTCCTGAAGAAGTTGTGTGTCTTGCACATAGAGAAGAATCATGCTCAATATTCTTCTAGAGGAAGAGGTGGATGAAGAGGAAGAGGAAGAAGAAATTTTAGAGGCGGAGGGGAGGGGGGGGGGGGGGGGCGTAGATAGTTTCAAGGAGAATATTTTGATCTTCATTGCATACATTGCAATAGAGATGTACATGATGCAACCACATGTAAGTTGCCTTGGAAAAGAATTGAGAAGGAAATAAATGAAGCTAAAGGTAAAAGCCATGACAAAGAGAAATGTAAACCACCTGAATCCACTCACTATTTTGTGGCACATTTTAATATTGGAGTACCTAAAAACTTGTTTAATGCTTCACTTGCTTCTTGGAAAAACTATTGGTTGCTTGAATCAAGAGCAACTTGCCACATGAATTTTAGAAGATATTTTTTTGAAGAATTTACTGACAATGTTGATGGAGTATTATACTTCGTCGTTAAGTCAAAACTCAAGCCATCAGGGATTGGCACAATCAGGCTCAAATTTCATGATCATCTAGACTTTCTTCTACATAATGTTCTATACCTACGGGAGTTGAGGATAAAATTGTTGTGTTTTGTCCACATATACTAGCAAGTACACTCCATTCATATCTTTGATGGTAAGGTTGAGGTAAGAAAAGCATCAGATCGCTCACTTGTCATGATGAGGATCAATGAAGAAAGACTTTTGAAGCTGCAAGGTACCTATGCTCATGCACAAAACTTCTCATACAATTCTCATTATGATGAAGGTGAATTTCCATCACGTATTTTATGGCATGCTATATTTGGGCATAAGAATTATGGCAATATTTGCATGTTGAAGAAAATTGGGGTTACTGGTTTTCCTACAATTCCTAGGAAACTTAAGCAATGCGATGCTTGTATCTTAGGAAAGCACAAAAAATAGTCTTTTCAAGATTCACATTATAGAGCTTATAGAAAATTAAACTTATTCATTCAGACTTATGTGGCCCAATGCTTTCTCCTTTTGCAAATGGAAATAAATATATGATGACATTTATTGGTGACTACATGATAATGTGTTGGGTTTATTTATTGAAGAACGAATATGAGGCTTTTTAAACATTCTGAGACTTTCATGCATGGATTGAAAATGATGCGCAATCTCATATTGGCTCTGTTCATACTGATAATGGAAAAGAATACACTTCAAATGAATTTGAAAACTTTCTTCGCCATCATGGGATCAAACATCAAACAAGTGTTCCTTATAATCCCCAACAAAATGGAGTAGCTGAAAGAATGAACAGGAGAATCTTAAATATGGTATATTCCATGATGTTTCTCAAGAATATAAAACTGATGTTTTGGGTTGATGCAGTTCTATGTGCTGTGTATATAAAGAATAGGTGTCCTTCTAATGATATTAGAAAGAAGAGTCCTTATGAAATGTGGTCTGGCCACATTCCTTCGGTAAAGCATCTCAGGGTCTTTGGCTCTACCTGTTATGCCTTGATACCTAAGGCAAAAATAAACAAACTTGGTGCAAGGAGTAATAAGTGTATCTTCTTGAGGTATTCAAATACCACCAAAGCATATCGTCTCTATGATGAAGTTAGTAATATTATGTTTGTATCTAGAGATGTGATATGTCTTAAGTCTTCCAAGGCTCACAATGTTGTTCAGTGGCATCTTGATTGCTTGGATAGATTCAAACATGAAAATTAATTTCAAGAATTTGATAATCATATTCCACATTTAGAAGGGTGTATTCCTACACTAGATCAATTTATGGAATCTTCTTTTGAAGCTCTCTCTCCCTCACATGAATCTCCAACCACTGATAACAATTTGAGTGATGTGATTGATAGAATTGGTAGACTCAATCTTGATTCAATCCCAACTCAATCAAGATAAGCCTAAGCCATCTCAGAAAGGTCCTAAAAAATGGCTAACAAAGGTACTTGAAAGTGTTAATCTTGATGACGTTGGAAAGACAGGAACGAGAAATTCAACCAGGAAAAACATAGGTGATGTAGGTAATTCTGATTCACCTATTGATATGGATGTTTCTTATGATTGTGAACAAGTTTTCTATAGATTTTGAACCAACTTCCTTAAAATACGCCTATTCTCATGATGAATGGAAAGAAGTGATGCCGAAAGAGTATGATGCATTGATAAAGAATGGCACTTGGATGTTGGTTGATCATCCATTGGGAACCAAATCAATTGGCTGAAAGTGGGTCTACAAGATAAAGCATAAAGCTGATGGCTAACTTGACAAGCATAAAGACATGCTTGTGGTAAAAGTTTTCGCAAATAAATAAGGGGTCGATTATGAGGAGAACTTTTCCCCCACAACAAAATGGGATACCATCTAAACACTCTTTTCCTTGGCAGCTCATAATGGTTGGAGAGTCTATTAAATGGATATCAAATATGCTTTATTGGATGGAGATATGAAAGATAATGTTTTTATGTCCAAGCCAGAAGGATTTGCTGTGAAGGGCCAAGAACACAAAGTATGCAAACTTGTGAAATCCTTGTATGGCCTTGAGAAAGCATCACGAGTCTGGTATGAGAAGTTAACAAAGAATATTTTGAAACCCGACTTCAAACATTATGATCTTGATGATGCAAATTTATTTTTCAAGAAAGTTAGAAAAACAATTGTATATCTTGTGGTGTATGTAGATTATATTTTGATGATAGGGAACAATGAGAGCTACATTACATCCATAAAGAAGGAATTGAGGAAATGTTTTAAAATGACTGACTTGGGCTATGTTCACTACTTGGTATTGAAGTAACTCAACATTCAATGTTTATGTTCCTCTCTTGGAAGAAGTACATTGGTTGAATAGGTTTGGCATGCCTGTATGTAATCCTTTTACTACTTCAATGGAACAAAACTTGAAGCTTACATCTATTGAAGAAAAATAATTTGAGGATGCAACAAACTATAGACAACTTGTAGGAAGTCTTAACTACCTGATTGATTCTAGAACAAACATTTCATTTTCTATTGGAATCCTCTCCAGATTTAGGCAGAAGCCTTGTGAGGGACATTAATCTGCTACAACAAGAGTTCTAAAGTACTTGAAGAAAACTCAAGAATTTGGACACAAGTATACATAGGTGGGTGACTTCAGCTTCATTGGATACTCTGATTTAGAATTCGATGGAGATAAATAATCTAGGATATATACTTCAGGTTATGCTGTGAGTATTGGATTGGGAGTTGTCTCTTGGAGATCATGAAAATAATTAGTTCCAGTAAATTCCACAGCTCATGCAGAATATGTAACAACAACCAAAGCAACAAAGGAAATTATGTGGCTCCGGAAAATTCTAGAAGATTTGCAAGAGAAACAAATGCATTCAACTCCTCTCATGAATGACAACACTTCTGTAATAAAGTTTACCAAAAACCCAAAGTTCATTGATCGAGCTAAGCACATCAATACAAAATACCATCTGATTCAATGATCGAGGATCATTTGCTTATAGATGTATTAAAGGATTACATGAACAAATTGCAGCTTAACCATAGAAACTTAATGTGCACATGAAAGGAGAGAGGAAACACATAAAGGCATGAAAAGAAGACAAGATACTTGATAACGAAGTTCGTTCAATTTGGACTATGTCTCTAGGATTTTGCTCGATCAATGGGGATGCCTTCATTCATTAAGTGGCATAAAAGAAAAAGAAGTACAATCAACATTCGCATAAGGAGTATTATACCTCTAATCTAGAAAATAGCTGAAAAATGGAGAGCTTTGTTTCAGAAACTAACATCACCGTTGAGTTCTTATCGCTAAGAGGTGCAAAATCGATATAAAAATTTCCTAGTTCAAACACTCAACCTAATTGATCCTCTGAAAAATGTGCTCAGGCAAGGTTCCACCCCTGCCATAGGCTGCTCAAGGTTCCACCCTCCTACAATAAAATAATATAGTCTCAGAATTTGTGCCCCTCCCCTATGGTCACACTTTTTAGAAAGGTTTAAATATAACTTGGTTGGCGGACCTCCCAATGGAGTCTGTTGGCGCAATGGTAAAAATGGGGTAGTAGTTGAAGAGGGGTCGGGGGATCAAATCTTGCCCTTCCCCATTTTATCACATAACTATTGTATTGGTTGTACTGGGTGGTGGGTCCGCCGGAGCGGTGGCCTGTCCACCCAGGCTTCGTCGATTGTTACATTATATATATGGAGTGGAGGGGTTAACAGCCACCGCCCAACGCTATAATTAATATACATTTGTTATAGTGGTTCTAGGGACAATGAGGTCATGGCCGCTTGCCCCTTTTTAATATTAAAACTTTTATGGTTCTGGCAGTGGTGGGGTCATTGTTGCCCGCCCCTTTTTTAATATTAAAATAGTTGTGGGATTCATCGGGGGTGGCAGGGGTCCTTGCCTACCGCCCTTTTTTAACTTTATCAACCCACCTTATTAATTTTTCTCGAAAGGGTGCATTGGAAGAATTAATCATCCTACAAATTTTCCTAGAAAACTGGCAGAATTCTAGTGTCGTGCTTCTGCCAAATTGCGCCCTCCTTAAACTTGCCACATGTGCAAGTCAACCTTAAAATTTGACTGGTTCTATCTTCCTCATATAAACTTGGATTGGAGTGCCATTTGTATCGTTGGAATTAGGGTGATGAGCACTTCGATCTGGTGTAAAGTTCATCAAATTTTTTCCACTTTGAATTTTGAGCCTTTTACCATGCCACCAGTATCTAGAGATCCACTTGTATTAATCCTCCCCATTGAGGAGCATTTTTATCACCAAAAGCATTAACACTATTCAACATACAACTTGTTTCCTTTCCAAACCACACTTTCAATCATTTGCACACAAAACTAACACATCTTCTGCACTCATATAAAACCACTCATGACTCAATAATACCTCACTTGCCAAGAGTTTATAGCACATACTCTTTGGTTAAGGATTACACAATAACAACCAATACCTCAACTACTCATAATAAGGACCAAAAACATCATCGTTGCATTTTGAAGTGATGGCAACACATCATCACTTTTACATATACTTGTAACGCATTATTTATAAACCGAGGCCATACAAACTACTATTAAAAAAATGTCCTATCCTTAATAAAGTGAACCACCATGAATTTGTTTGAGTGTTGTCACTGGGTGGCTTCTCTATTGACGCTTTCTGGTTGTGGAGCATTTGGCATGTGCTTTTTTATGTCCCTCCTCATTGTAGCAACTACAATGATTTTCTTTCTCCAAACCTTCTGGGTCTTCTTAAAGCGCTTCCCCTTGGTGTTCCTCTTATAAGGGTTCATGGAGCCCTTACTATCACCGGAATAGGAGGAGGAAGTCTCGTCATCCATCGCTGACTGGTCACTAGCTTCTTTTGAGCTTTCCCCAATGTCCTTCCTGACATAACCAAGTCCTACATGATGAGGCATTTCCTCTACTTTGATGGGATTCGTGATGCCCTGGCCATTAATGTTGAGGCCCTTCCCCTGATATCCCATCTTCTTTAACAGCTTGGACTCGATACATGTAGTATACTTTTTCAAAGCAGCAAAATCATCATCAGGAAAAGTACATGGAATCGAAGAACTAATGTTTACCTCAAGGGGGTTAGGCTGCAGTCTTCCCAAGGCCTCATTCTTAGCTTTCAACTACTGTAGTAACCTCTATTTCTCCTCATCTACTCCCCTTAGGAGCCACCTTAGCTTAGCATTTTCTGCTTGAAGGTTTTGGTTAGTCTCGTCAAGTTCCTGAAGCCCTACAATATTGGATGTTCTTTCCATCTTTGGTACAATATCTATTGAAATTTTTGCTTCGTCACTTGAATTAGAACCCAGATTGATGGGTCCATCTACTACTATTCCAAGAGCTACAATCCTCCTTTCGTCACCGGAATCTAATCCCAAGTGAATGGGTCTACCTTATGCAAAACCCATAATTATGACCTTCTTCTCTTCTTTTGACTCATATGCTTGATCTTGTTGCATGGTGGAAGTTGGCTTTTGCTTCTCTTTTCTGTCATTTCCCTTAGGTCTCAACTCAGGGTGAAGTTTCCAACAATTCTCTTTGTGGTGTCACTCTTTCTCACAATATGTACTAGAGGGTTTTTCCCCTCTTATCTTGGTTGTTGCGGATCATTTTTGGTTATCATTTTGCACATGCATCCCTATGCTTTCAAGATGCATGAATTTCACACTACCCTCATCGATAGTAGTAGGCTCAAACAATAATAATGAATGCCTTGTGTAACTATGTAACAAACTGATACACTTAGTTACAATCTGTTGGGTCCCTATAATACTAGTGATTACCCCATTACTATTGTAGTTATACCCCTTATTTATATTGTTGTGCCCCTATTACCCCCATATTGTTATTTATGTGCCCCATAGAATCCCTCTATTGTTATTTTTGTGGCTTTATATTATTATTGTTAGGTCGGCTGGATTATATTGTGACTCCTTAGACTCCTATATATAGAAAGGAGGTTTTGTCATTTGTATCATCCAAGAATTGTTCATTTATGTAATGTAAAGGAGGTTGCCCCCTCGAAGAGGCTGAATTCTAAGGCGTTGATCTATCTTTTCTATCTTTTCTTGAGCTGGTTTCATAACATTTGGTATCAGAGCTTTGGATTCTAGGGTTTCGCTGCTCCAAACAGGTCATCGTGGAATTTTCGCTATAACTTTTTTCTGTGACGTTTCAGAAGTCGTAAAAAAAACCCATTTGAGAAGAAATCGCGCTGAACCTTGGGTCCGAATTTCAGAGCTTTTCGCGCGATATTTGCGGAGATATGATCTGAGGAAGTTGGTCTTTTTGCAGACTCCTGAATTACATTCAAAACAGGTGACCTGGGGAAAATCGTCATAACTTTCTCTCTGGGGATCGGATTGAAATTTCGTAAGAAGGTACAAAAAGAGGACGGACTGTAGTTTCTTTTTTGTGTGTTTCAGATTCAAAGGTTGAAACAGTGACTCGTGGCACGTCGTACAAGTTCGCTCTACTGAACCAGTCTAAAAGCAAGTCACTGTGGGAGATTTCACATAACTCTTCCTTGGAGAATCCAATTTGGCTCAGACTTGTGGCATTGGAAAGAGGACGCAGAAGGCTACTACAGGTAGCAATTTCAGAACTGGATGATCCGAAATTACAGAGATACATCAGATTCAATATCAGGCTTCTATAAAGTGAAAAAAGGTGTGTAGTTTTTTTTTAAATTTTTGTGTAAGCTTGGTTTAACGGAATTCAAAGGGCATAGTAAAGCATTATTATCGGTAACTGATGCCCCGAGGAAAGAAAATGCAAACACCTAGTAAGGAACCTGAAAGCTCTAGCATGACTCATGAAGAAGAGGAAGAAATGCTACATGATATATCAAAATTACAAGAACAAGTGCAACAAATGTCACGCTCACAAAAGCTAACAGAAGCTAAGATAAGTGGCGTGGAATCTAAGATAAATGGCATGGAATCTAAGATAAAGGGCATGGAAGCTAAGATGGATGATTCGAAGACAGATTTGAAGAGAGACATGGGAGATTTGAAGATAGATTTGAAGACAGACATGGAAGAATTGAAGAAGTTGCTACAAGAAAGGGTCACTAATGGTGAAAAGGTAGTAAAGGAAACTCATGATGAGAACAAAAGAAATGTTAATCATGATTCCATAGACGCTAATGTTGGATCGAAGAATCACCATATTCCAAAAATCGATATGAGGAAGTTTGATGGCAAGGATCCCGCCACATGGATATTACAGATGGAGCAATTCTTCGATCTCAATAATGTGCAAAACACACAAAAGGTACGTATGGCAACTGTATATTTGGAACCAAATCAGTTTGTATGGTATCAATGGCTTTTCTCTCGTAAACAATTTATCACTTGGGCAATTTTTACGGAAGAATTGATAGCACATTATGAGGATACAAAAAGCAACACTTTTTTTAGCCAATTGATAAGTCTCAAACAAAAGGGTTCAATAATGGAGCACATTGAGGAGTTCCAAAAATTGAACATAAGGGTAAAAGATATTCCAGAGGAGCATAGGATTGATGTGTTCATAGGGTCTTTAAAGGATAATATCCAACATGATGTTCGCCTTTGGGAACCTGATTCATTAGAGAAGGCATTCAGGTTAGCAAGAAAAATGGAAAGCAAAATTATGGCAACCAGGAAGCATACCACTCACAACTATAAAGACGGAAGTGTTGTTGCCCCTAGTCTTCCACAACCTATAAGGTTGACACCACAACAATTGGAAGAAAAAAGAGCAAAAGGGCTTTGTTACAGTTGTGATAGCAAATACACTAAAGGTCATAAGTGTGCTGAGAAGAAATTATTCTACATAGATTGTGAAGAGGAAGAAGAAAAGGAGCAAGAAAGGTCAAAAGAAGAAGATATACTCCAGGAACAAAGCCTAGATGAAGAACAAATAAATCCGACCATATCTTGTAATGCATTGGCGGGAATTACCACTCCTCAAACCATCAAGATAGAAGGACAAATCAAGAAGAAAAAGGTAATAGTGTTGATTGATTCAGGAAGCACCCACAATTTTATTCATTGTAGGGTAGCAAAAGAATTGAATTGCTTCCTATATCCAGCACCAGAGTGTCAAGTGATGATTGCAAATGGAGGAACAATAAATTGCTCTGGAAAGTGCCATAATATCAAGCTATCCATGGGAGAATATGTATTGACTAGCCCAATGCTTTCCATTCCAATGGGAGGTGCTGATGTTGTACTAGGAGTCCAATGGCTACAATCCTTGGGTACAATAGCTTTTAATTTTCAAGAACTTTTCATCAAATTTTCTGCGGAAGGAAAGGAAGTTGAATTAAGGGGTATTGCAGGGAAACCAGGAAAGATAATCAGCTCTAATGGCATGACAAAGCTTCTAAAAAAGGAGCAAAGAGGTGTAATTGCACAATTATGTTCGCTAGATGTTTCCACATTGGAATCATCTATTTCTCCAGATCTCCAAAAAGTCCTGGACAATCATTCCAAGGTATTTGAGACTCCCAAAGGTCTCCCACCTATGCGTGATCATGATCATGCTATTCATCTGATTCCAGGAAGTGTTCCTCCAAACATCAGGCCGTACAGATATCCCTATGTCCAAAAAAGTGAAATTGAACGTATGGTTGCAGAAATGCTAGAGGCTGGTATAATTCAACCGAGTCAAAGTTCTTTCTCAGCTCCAGTAGTATTGGTGCACAAGAAGGATGGATCATGGCGCATGTGTCCGGATTATAGGGAGCTCAACAAGCTCACTATTAAAGATAAGTTCCCCATTCCTGTTATTGATGAATTACTGGATGAATTGCATGGATCAATTTACTTCACCAAGTTGGATCTTCGTTCGGGATATCATCAAATCAGAATGAAGATTGAAGACATTCCGAAAACGGCATTTAGAACTCATGAGGGTCATTATGAATTTTTGGTCATGCCTTTTGGCCTTACCAATGCACCTTCAACATTTCAAGGTTTGATGAATTCAATTTTCAAACCATTCCTTAGAAAATTTGTGTTAGTATTTTTTGATGATATACTAATCTACAACAAGTCTTGGAAGGATCATGTTGAACATGTTGACAGGGTGCTACAACTATTGGAGGAGAAACAATTATATGCAAAAAGATCCAAATGTTTCTTTGGAGTCCAGGAGGTGGAATATTTGGGTCATATTGTATCTCATGAAGGAGTTAAGGTAGACCCTAGCAAAATTAAAGCCATTAAGGAATGGAAAATCCCCACATCCATAAAGCATCTGCGAGGATTTCTTGGGTTGACAGGGTATTATCGCAAGTTTGTTAAGAATTATGGGAGAATAGCAGCACCTCTAACAACATTATTGAAGAAAGATTCATTTTCATGGACTCCGGAAGCAACAAAGGCCTTTGAACATCTTAAAGAGGCAATGTGCCAAGCACCGGTCTTAGCTACACCGGACTTCACAAAAACCTTTATTGTGGAATGTGATGCTTCAGGAAATGGAATTGGTGCTGTTCTAATGCAAGATGAAAGACCCATTGCTTTTGAAAGTCGTCCAATCAAGGGAAAGTTTTTAAGCAAAGCTATTTATGAGAAGGAAATGTTGGCAATACTCCATGCACTTAAGAAATGGCGACCCTACCTAATGGGAAGACACTTCAAGGTAAAAACGGATCATGATAGCCTTAAATACTTTTTAGAACAAAGATTATCCTCTGAAGAGCAACAAAAGTGGGTCACAAAGATGTTGGGTTATGACTTTGAAATCATCTACAAAAAAGGGAAGCAAAATGTGGTGGCAGATGCACTCTCAAGAAAGGATGAGGATGTGGAAGCATTGTTGTGTGCCATTTCTATTATCCAACCAGATTGGATAAACGAAGCAAGGGAGGAATGGAAGAATGACGAAGAAGTGTGGGCACTTATTCGAAAGCTACAACAAGATTCCAGTACTTCTGATACATTTAGCTGGAAAAATGATTCGTTATGGTACAAAGATCGCTTATACCTCTGTAAGAATTCCCAGCTAAAACAAAAGATTCTTATGGAATTGCACACTTCTCCCTTAGGAGGGCACTCAGGATTTTTAAAAACTTACCACAGGGTTAAGAAGGAATTTTTTTGGGATGGCCTTAAATCAGATATTCAAAAGTTTGTGGCGGAATGTTTGGTTTGCCAACAAAATAAAGTTGAAACAATTAAGACACCGGGTCTATTACAACCTTTATCCATTCCAAGCCAACGTTGGGAGGAGGTTTCAATGGATTTTATCACAGGTTTACCCAAGTCTGAGGGAAAGAGTGTCATCATGGTGGTAGTTGACAGACTTACCAAGTATGCACACTTTTGTGCATTATCACATCCATTTAAAGCCAGTACAGTTTCTACTGCATTTATGGAAACAATTCAAAAGCTACATGGAAACCCAAAGATTATTGTAAGTGACAGAGATCCCATTTTCACTGGAAATTTTTGGACAGAATTATTTTCTTGTCTTGGTACTCAGTTAGCTCATAGCTCATCTTATCATCCTCAATCTGATGGGCAAACTGAGATAGTAAACAAATGTTTGGAAGGATATCTTCGTTGCTTTGTATCTGATAAACAGACACAATGGGTCAAATGGTTGCCTCTGGCTGAATGGTGGTATAACACTTCCTTCCATACAGCAACAAAAATGACCCCATTTATGGCACTTTATGGGTATCAACCACCATCCATCACATCATATTTAAGAGAAAATTCTAAGGTTCAGGCAGTGGAACATCACATCGAACATCAACAACAAGTCCTCCAACTCTTAAAGGATAACCTCGTGTTGGCACAAAATAGAATGAAACAACAGGCAGATCAACATCGCAGTGAAAGAAGTTTTGATGTAGGTGATTGGGTATTCCTACGGCTACAACCATATAAGCAAATGTCCCTAAAGCAAGCTAAGAAGGATAATAAATTATCACCAAAGTATTATGGTCCGTACAAGGTGTTGCAAAAGATTGGTACTATGGCATACAAATTGGAGCTTCCTGCAGCTTCTCGATTGCACCCAGTTTTCCATGTTTCATGTTTAAAGAAGGTTATAGGTGACAAGCTCCCAATTCAAACAATATTGCCAGAACTTGACGAGGAAGGAAAAATTATATTGGAACCGGAAGCAGTCACAGAAACAAGAACTCGACAGCTACGAAATCGATCAATTTCAGAGTATCTTATCAAGTGGAAGAACTTATCCGCTGAAGATTCCACATGGGAGGATGAGAATTTTATGCAGAAGTATCCAGAGCTAATCAAGCGTTGAGGACAACACTTTTTTGAAGGAGAGGGGCATGTTGGGTCCCTATAATACTAGTGATTACCCCATTACTATTGTAGTTATACCCCTTATTTATATTGTTGTGCCCCTGTTACCCCCATATTGTTATTTCTATGCCCCATATAATCCCTCTATTGTTATTTTTGTGGCTTTATATTATTATTGTTAGGTCGGCTGGATTATATTGTGACTCCTTATACTCCTATATATAGAAAGGAGGTTTTGTCATTTGTATCATCCAAGAATCGTTCATTTATGTAATGTAAAGGAGGTTGCCCCCTCGAAGAGGCTGAATTCTAAGGCGTTGATCTATCTTTTCTATCTTTTCTTGAGCTGGTTTCATAACATAATCTCTGTTGAATCTAAGGAAATGCTCAAATTCAATGCTTGTCTTCTAAATTCTATAGTAAATTTTTGCACATTTTGACCTTTTATTTGCCTTAGGTGTTGCCATTCCATTAATTCTTTCTGTCTATAGCCCAAGGGTTAAAATTGTTTTTCTAATGCAAACACAAAATTTGACCATGAGGGGAGAAGGTTACCCAAATTCTTGTTGCCCTACAATTTTCTCTCCCACCAAACGAGAGCAGTGCCACTTAGTTGAAGGGATTCGAATTGAATCTTCACCTCATCCTCTTAGATTTGTTGAATTTTGCAGTAGACTTCAATTTGCCTAATCCAATTGTTTAGCCTTTCTACATTACTTTCACAGTTATACATGGGAAGATCAAATTTGACATCTATTTTAGGAAAGGTTTCTTAGATGCATTTCTTGAATTACAATGATGATGGTGAGAAGAAGAAGAGGAACTTTCACTCATGGAAGGAGAAGGAGGGGGTTCCTCTCTACCATTTCCATGCGCTAAACCTTACTCTTCTAGGCCGTTCTCCTCTGCTTTTACTATCTTCTCAAGCCTTGAGAACAACTTCAACCCCTTCCAGCATTGTATAGAAGGTTTTGCGGTAATTTCTCTCCTCCTCATAATGAGCCTAGTCATTGGCCATGTTCCTCCTTCGATGTGCATGCCTCGCTTCAGGATCGAAAGACTTTAGTTTCCCTTGCCTCTTTGGAGTCTATTTCTTGTTAGCATACAAACATTCAATTCACATCTACAAAGACCTGCTCTGATACCACTTGATTTAGGATCTTTTGCTTACAGATGTATTAATAAACATGAACCAATTACAGCTTAACCATAGAAACTTAATGTGCACATAAAAGGAGAGAGGAAACACATAAAGGCATGAAAAGAAGACAAGAGACTTGATAATGGAGTTCATCTCATTTGGACTACCTCTCTAAACCCTGCTTGATCAATGGGGAGGCCTTCATTCATTAAGTGGCATGAAAGAGAAAGAAGTACAATCAAAATTTACATAAGGATTCTTATACCTTCAATATGGAAAATAGTCGAAAAATGGAGAGATCTGTTGTAGAAACTAACATTACTATTGAGTTCCTGTCATTGAGAGGAGCAAATTTGATAAAAAACTTGCCCAGTTCTCATCAAAGCACCTTTTAAAACTTTAAGAGATCATCCACCCGCTTTTCCTCTCCAAAGAGCACAAGCCAACATGCATATATAATTACAGTCCATTTATGGTTGATAATATGCATGAATAGATGATGAAGATGACTACAGAGGGTATGTTCAAATACTCTTCTGTACTGGTTCATATGTTCCTTTTTGAACAGGGAGACACACTGCTAATAACTTTACATAAGTAGGATGATCAACAAATCAATCAATTAGTTATAGAGTGGGCCTCATTGGTAAGAAGAAGCACAACTGAGTTTAAATTTATAGATTGTATTGATTGTTTCATTCATCGAGTTGCACAACTTCTTAATAGCCATAGTGAACCTAGAATCAATTCAGAGATAAAAAGGGTCTTACACCTGAGTGACCAAGCCAAAACTAGAGACTGGACCTTTACCAGATTTATACAAAGATAAGGGTATATGGCTATGAACTAGCTCCTTATAAGTTGCCTAAATATGTTCCAATGAGAATTTTCTCTCTTGAATATATAAGGCAAATGATTAACATGAATGAGCTTCATTTTTTTCAGGGAAGAGGAAGTCTCATTTTAAGATCAATTCCCAAGTGGTACATTTTATATGTAATACTAGAGCACCAAGAATTGAAGTAGATTCAATTCTCAAGCAGATGAGATTCCAACCAAGATTTACCTAGCCATATGATCCATTTAACATAATCTCTAATTTGAGGGTGGAAATCAAAACCATGCCTTATAATCACACTCCCAGACCAAAGATTGAGAAATACAGGAATCAAGAATAGTGGGAGGAGAACACACTTCAAGAAGAAAAGAGAAAATTCTAGCTTCTTCTACCCTTCAGACTCCCATTTCTCAAAACAAACAAGAAAAGAGGCTGAGAGAAGAATCATTATCTTCAGCAAAGAGTGCAAAAGAGTTTATCATCTATTAGAAGAAACAGAAGATAGATCCTAAAGTTACCATTGTTCAGGGTCAGAAAGAGCCAATAATTATTAATTTGGATGATTCACATGTTTCTATAGGATCAAAGGAAAATGTCCTTAATACTCCATCATCCTCTTCAACTTCACAAAAATTTATTGGAGATTACACAATGAACAGGAGTGATTGAACAAGATGAACCCAATATTTTCACTATTTTTTTCGAAATTAAGCAAAAGAATGAAACTCTTAAGGCTAATGTCTATGCTCAATTCTGGAAGAAGACATATACTTCACAACATATATTGTTAACATTTGACAGTGAAAAGGGAAGGATGTGAATGGCATTCTTACATCCCAAGTGCCTTTTCTAAAGACTTCTTTAGATTATAAGAAAACTATATTTTCTTTTGATGCAAAAAAAATACATCCTATCGACCAAATGGACATGCATAGACAGTCTAGAGAGATTCTTTTTTCCACCATGACTAATACTACCATGACAATGTCAAAGTTAAGAACAACTCTTTCAAATGTGTAGTCACAATTGAAAATAGAGAAGATATCTTCCTTGGAAAAGGATAATAGGCTCAAATCATTAGAATATTTAGTGATCAATATGGGGTATGATCCCAATAATGTTAAAGCTGTAGAGGACATCATCAAGAAAAGGAATGCAGGCATTACAACACTTAGGAAGAAGCTCAATTTACCGTCTACAGAGGATCTTCAAACCAGGGAGATAGAAGAACGAGAGCAACATAAAGAAGAGATTATCAAACTAATCATTGAGGAGAATATACAAATAAAGATGGAGGAGAAGATAGAAAGCTTGCTCAAGGAAAAGGAAGAGTCTACACAAGTGGCCATAGCTCCAATCACAACTATACCCATCACAGTTGCAGGGATAGCAAGAGAATCAACATCAACAACAACAAAGTCTACATCAACAACACATGATCTAAATAAATTCATATAGGAATTGTCTCTCCAGAGATAGTAAAATGAAAAACTTTAGCAGAAATTCAAAAATCAGGAGGCACGGAAAATAAAGAATGACAATCGTTATGTAGAAGAGATGCAAAAGATCTGTAGACTGACCAGGAATATTGAAGAGTTGGAAAATGAGTCACTAATGGCTCAGACCTTGCCCCGAGCCAAGGAAAACATTTGAGAAAATATAAGTCAAGCTATAACTGAAGTATGGCCCTCCATACAAATTATTTTTGAATAGGAAGAGCTTATTACTAAATTCCACACAACTATTGAAGAAGAGAGATCAACACTTAAACAAAATGAGATGAAGCCAGAAATATGATTAAAGTAATGAATTCAAAAACTAGATCTAAATTAGAAGAGATTCAGATTGCAGACAGAACCTAAACCATTTTTGAGATTAACAAAGTTTTGCAGAAGAAGAATCTTATGACTCAGTTGGAGACAAAGTGCTAGACTCTAAGAACTTATCTCCAGATATTTCATTTTAAGTTCAATTGGCTTAATCAGAGAGGATTTTCAGGACTGGTAGCACCAAATTATAGATTGAACAGTTTGGAGGAATATTGCAAAAATATCTATACAATTGCAGCTGACAAAATCAAATTTACAAGTATCAAAGGTCATCTTACAGGGAAGGCTTTCTTAGAGCCTTTAAACTTTGATTTAATGATCAAACATGAAAACAAACATATCTTTGCCAATAAGCCTACTTTTTAAAAGTATACCAAGGTGGATGAAGTTTATAGAAAATTAATTAATCTTTCTATACCAAGTGAAGAAAGATGGGATCACTTGTGTGAAATAATTGATTAAATTTCACCTAAACCTGACAGACAATGAGGCAACACATTTTGGGGCTAGATTATCAACAACTTCCTTGAAGACAGTGCCAGTAGCTTAATTTTTTTTTTTGGATTCCTATATTTTTGTACTATTTTTGTAATTTGTTAAAGATGTTTCTAGAAAATCAAGTGTTTTTGTATAAATAACTCATCATTCGAGTTATTAAGGGTTGAACCCTTGGATGAGCTTTTCAAAGAAGAATTGTAATCAAATTGGATATTTGCTTCGAATTAATGAAAGGATTCTTGATTTGCCTCATCTCATGTTTTTATTTCATTATGTTATTCTCCATGTATTTAAGTGTTAATAAAGAACTATGGGTAAGATTAAACTGAATATCAATCTACCTTAAATCCCCTGTAAAGTTATACTCAATATTAGAGATTAATTTATAAGATTGTATGTTATTATAAACTCCTCTACATTTATAATTGTCACACACATCTTCATAGAATTAAATACATTTTGTTTGGACTGTAAACATCATTTACCTGCATTCTGTCTTATAATTAACTAAATACCTAGTTTGAATATTTAGTGAGTTCTAATTTTTCAACTCTGCTATTCATGCAATTATAAATCAATTTACTGTTTAAAGACAAAGAATCAACCCTTTCATTATATTCAACATTGTTAAAGCTTAAGCACATGTCTTTAACTGTTCATAATATTGGCCATCCAAAAAAACCTTAAAACAACAAAACATTTTAGATATTCTGGAATGATTAATTAACCTAGAATTATCTCAGAGGGCGATAGGTTCTATCACCAACTCCCTTTCCACTTCAAATTTTTGAGTGAGAAGAGAAAATAATGTATGAGAGAGAAGATGGAATAGGCTAAAAATATAAAGGAAGAAGAATCTCTTCATTGGTCCTCCCTCTTGTTTTTATAATCACACCTTAACCATTTAAGGCACCATAATATGTTGGTTATCACCATTCCTTCAACTCTATAATAGTTTTTATTATTATTAATAATAATAAACATTTAATCACATCATAGAGTTTTAACTCATAGTATCAACATTGGTACCCCATCATTATAATTTCTCAATTACATCACAAAATTGGTAAAATAAAAGGGTTGACATGAACGTGGACAGGGAGCCTGAGTGATTGAAGTGGGAAGACTAGGGATGACTCTCAATAGTGGTAGTATATCAAGTAAGCATCGATAACATTGGGGTTTCTATAATTTCCCTACAATCCTAGACTTGTTATAAATAGGTGGATGCTTTCTTAACTAGTGTGTATTTTCATGAAACAATGTATCAAAGAAAACAATCATATATGGTAATTTGTTGACATTTATTAAAAAATGATGAATTATATCTTAATCACAATAATGGTTTGGGGGAAAGATATATTGCCATACAAATGCTTGTGAAAAGATATAAAAACACAAATCCTCAAAGATATATCATGCATTCCATGTGATTATGTAGCTTATCTTTGTTTCAATGATGGTGTTTGATTCTATTCTAAGAAACTAGTGAATATTCAAATCATCAATTATCATTTGGGGTCTTAGAGGCATGTCTAGAAGAGGATACAACATTTACCAATATCCACACAACATCAAATCCTACTGCATTCACATACAATAATTTCCACCTAGGAGGTTCCCTATGAGTTGGACACCATGCTACTTCATCTAGCATGGGAAAAGGAATATCAACTTTTAGTTATCAACCATAGTCTAGGAAAAGTCACAAGGTCGAGGTGGCCTAAGAAGGTCCACAAGGCCTTGGGGTTAAGGCTTATCCCATTCATGTGTTTCCCATTTCCTTTGGCTTTGTGCACATGGGTAGTGAAGGATTTTAAAATACCTTATAAGTAAAATTTCTTAGTCTCCTATGACGATTGATAAAGGTGTGTTGGTGAGATTTCCACCACCAAGATCCTAACATGAATATATATATATATATATATATATATATATATATATATATATATATATCTATATATATATATATATATATATACATATATATATATATATATATATATATATATATATATATATATATATATATATATATATATATATATATATATATATATTGTGATCTGTTTATGAAGGATTTGGTTTCGTAAAGTTGATTTTAAGAGTTTTGAATCAATATGATGAACTAATTCATTTGACTATGGGATTTTTTCCAAAAGTTCCTAGATAACCTTGGTTTTTCAAATTCTTCAAGATCACTTATGAGTACAAATAAAATAACATATGAAACAAATAATTCAATTATGAACTTTTAGTGTTTAGGTGATAGCAGGTGTAGGTGATTTGTGAAAATCACATATATGAGTGAGATTCTCTCATGCAGATATTGTGTGATCCTTGCTTTCTTTATAATTAAACTCTCTACATTAATTGTAACTTCCAAAGAACAAAATAATTTTCACATGTATGGGAATGATGTTTTCCCATTAGTTAATCCTAAGTGTGTTTTTTCGATTTAAACAAGCGAGATAGAGGAGACTTTGCCCCTTTTTGATATACCAAGATCACTAATGCGCAAGTAAGAGAGTCTAGTAGGAATACATAGTTTCACTTATAGCCAAGAAACACAAATGCATTTAGATAGCCATCGATGTGGCAAGGAAAAGAAGTATGGTCCTTTTCATCGTTCCACGAATCTAGGCGACCTATTTAAGTTCTAGGAAATAATTTAGAGAATGGATTATATATGCTAGTAAATGCTAATAAATATTATCTACGACATGGTTCAGCTGGAAAACTGAAAAATTATACCAATAGAAAATGATACAAGAAGAAAATGCATGTGGGTCTGCGATTGACAGTCACAAAAATATCAAAGGTGAAAAAGTGGTTGTCCACATGACTTGCATGTTTCCTTGATGGCCGCATGAGTCCTATGTGGGATGAAAAAAGAATATTAAATCAAACGATAGGAAGATGGTTTTGACACCATAAACAGATCAATTCAATCACTTCCAATATATTAAATTTCAGGGAGTAGGCTCCAATTTCCCAAGGAGGGAGAATCTGAGGGTGAAAAGACAAGTTGAGTAACAAATTTATTGGAGGGTGTTTTCTACTGTGAGTGAAATACACTTTGTTATATCTTAATTCTACAATACTACAAAACAACATATGTTAGAGTTACTTCAATGTAAAGATAAAGATTGCATCATAAAAGAAAAATAACAAGAAATAAAATATAAATATATAGGAAATAATGGGGAAAGAAACTATGCTATCTTATCCTTATTCATAATGGATAACTTTTTAGCCTTAAAGGTAACACCAAAGGGGATGAGCTACAGTTAATGGGCCTTATCCAATCTTCATTAGGAGGTTCTATTTATGTCCCTTAAATCCTCTCGTCTCTAAATCAGGAAAATAGTCATGTTTATTCAATGGAAGAAAATAAACTAAAATGTGGAAGCTATTCCCACAAACTAAAATCTCAATGGAATAAATCTCTAAGAACATTTGACAACATAACTCAACACTCTTTTCTTGTTTAGAATGTTTCTCCATGACTTCTTCTTATTACTATTCTTCTCTTGCTTTGATTTTTTTTTAATGGCCTCTTCTTCTTATTATTATTATTTTGCTTTGAATGTTGCTCCATGACCTCTTCTTATATGAAGAGTTCATCCTTGATAATGGAAATGAATAAACATTGAAAATTTGTTCTATATGTATGTGAACACTTAAATCCCTTGAGAATGCACCAATAATGACCATGGAACTTGTATTACTCAATGTACTAATAGGAATTTTCATTTAGTGCACATAACACTTTAGAAACCATAGAAATTCCTAAACTGACATTGATGAATCCATGAAATGCATAAAATACTATTTTCTAATGTTTCAATTACTTAGCCAAAGGTGTTGAGGATTAATTTTCAATAGATAATTGTATTGGTTGCAAGGTGTTATGAACATTTTTTAGATGAGAATACATTGCATATTAAGTGTTGAAAAATGATACTTCTACTTGGCATGGGGAAATAAGAAGTTATTGTACTTAAAATGAATATTGAAATATTTTTTTTTGGTAAATATTAAAATATTTTAGAGTTATTCTGGCAATTCAACTCCATATTAAATATTGAGGGAGTTGACTATCTCCCTCATATATTATAAAAATATGTTTCAATGCAACTATATAAATCATAAATTATATTTAGGTTACATACTTTCACAATTGTGCAACATATGGATGTCATCAGTTACTAGTGCACTTATATCAATTATGCGAATGGTAAACATAATAGATATGAATCCATGATCAATATAAAGATACTTATCATATGATATATCTCATATTACCATAACTAAAAAACATAAAAAATAACTAAATCATAATTTTATTTTAAATTATTATTATAATAATAAAATAAATTAATATATGAACTAAATATATAAACATTAAAAAAATATATATAATAAAATATTTAATAGAGACAACATAATAATAATAATAATATCTATTTTGAAGGTCACAGCAAAGCCAGACACCAAATTGGTGTATGAGACCCCTTGTGATTTCACTGCTATGTCTACGGTGAAGGCATACATACTTTTGAACCTGCGACCTCTTAGGAGGAAACACATGCTCTTAATCAAATTGGTGTATGAGACCCCCTTGTGATTTCACTGCTAAGTCTACGGCGAAGACATACATACTTTTGAACCTGCGACCTCTTAGGAGGAAACACATGCTCTTAACCATCCATATATTTATGATATATTTTTATTTTTTATTTTTATAATTATTAAAGTGAAAAGTTAAAAATATATGATTACATTTAGATAAATCTCGATTCATTGTTATTAATTATTATTCACAAATATTTTATAAATATTCAGATCCATGCTCTCCATTAACAATGAAATTAATTTTTTAATATTTTATAAATATCAGATCCCTGCTCTCCATTAACAATGAAATTGAATTTTTAAAAATTATTATAATTATGATCGCAATATCACTAATAAAATTATAAACTCTATTTTGCTTACCCCATTAACAATTACGCAACATATTGATGTATATGTTATTATAGTTATTTAATTTTTTCAATAAAATATTATTTAAGTTTGATTGAAAAATTATAATTTTTTTATTAGGATTTTTGCTCCGTAAGCAAGTTAAACGGTGTGATTTTAAAAATCGTTACGGTACAAAATTAACTGCAAATTATAACAAAAAAAGCCAAAATCAAATAATGATAGAAAAATATATGAAATAATGATAGAAAAATATATGAAATAATGATTGAAAAATATCTGAATAATAATGGTGGGAAACAAAGTTGGGTTAAAAATATTGCAAACAAATAAGTCGAACATAAGTTTTGGAGTCGTTTAAAATGGTGGAGGAGTTGATAGCACTGTTAAAAGTGATTTGAATTTATGATTATTATTTTAAAATATTTTGTAAATGTAGTGTTTGAATCATGTTTTTGATGATATAAATAGATTCAGCAACATCAAAAATTTCTAAAACACTTAAAATTATAAATTTTAACAATTTTTAATTGGATTTACAAAGATCTGATAACCTATTTTTCAAAATATGACATAAATTTCCATACAAACAAAAAAACATAATTTTAAAAATACGGCTACAGGTTTCGCCTTTTTATTTCACGTGGGGAGTTGGCTATAGGATTTGAGCACCCACTCGGTGGTAATCTCGTTGTCAGCTGTGACGTCAATGGAAATACCAGGGCATGCAAGTCCCAATCGATGAGATGGAGCGCAATTCCTGGAGATGAGCCAATCGTGCCATACAAATAAAGAGTTGGAGATATTTCTAATTATGGACAGATTCATTTTTTATAATGTTATCGCACAGATTAACGAAATGAGTCCCTTAGACCAGGGATGGAAGATGGCAATTTGTTTGTTAAGGTGATTGCTTTAAAATTTTGCAAAATTGTCAAGATTTTTATTTGATATGAAAAATTAAAAATTGAAGAATCAAAAATTATTAAATTTGATGAATGGCTTTGTTCTGAAATTCCAACCCTAAAAGTCTCGAAAGCAAAATAGAACACCCACCTTTTACCTGTTAAAAAACAGCAGCGTGTTGCACCTTGCCTGTGGTAGTTAAATATAACAACTAATACATACAACATGCTATGAGGACATTAACGCGTGGGATAGTATATGACCTCCATTATATTTACGCAAATATAATATACTACCCCACATTAATGGCCCTACCGTAAAATATTAGGTTAACGATCGAACTTACAAGTACAGAGCAAATGAGATGAATATGAAAAAGGACTAATGACTGTTATTCAAATGCATTGGGATTCGTAAAAGACATTATCCACGTCATAAACTCAGTTGCAAGTTGCAATAATTCTTTGGGATTCGCAAAAGGTATTCTCTGCGTCGTGAATGCCGTTGCAATGTCGGCCGTACACAGTATTTTCATGCTGCGTAGGTTTTATGAATGTGAGCAGGCCCACTGTATGTGCACAGACCCTACTCACTACCAGCTTTTTTTACTTCACTTACAGCTGCGCACCACGCAGGAGCCTTTCAAACCTTCCGGGACCCTTCCTTTGTGGGTAAGTAAAATGTGTCAACCAACCCATATAATGCCTTTATATTATTCAAATGTTCACATACAGCGCTCGTCATTTCCAGGCAGAAAATTATTCCGCACGCTGTTGCCAAAGAATCAGATTTGGAGATTCTTCTATTCGGCATGGATCTTAGTGGAGAGTAGAATATGAAACCCTATGATTTTAGGTTTGGGTTTTGTCGTCATGTTTCTTGCTTTACACGACGCTCAAGCATCTGATTATCCCATGTGCACGGTGTGGAAACTGAGAGGATGTTTGTCTCCTGACTATAAATTGCCCTTAAACCTTTCAAGAATTCCACCACTGTTGGGTATTTTTAAATGGACAAATACCAAAACCAAAAAAATATTCAACACAGAGACAATACTCTGTTTCTTCTGTCCAGAATCTTTACACAGGGAAGCTTTTAAAAACTAATTAACTCAGAACAGTGCATTACACGGTCAAAAGAAAACTTCTATTGATTTAAAACAAAAGAACTGATACAAACATCATCCTCTATGCAGAGAGGGATTCACCGGGAGAACTCTGTCTCACTTGCTTCTGGTTCCACTGTTGTGGATATTACAAAAAGAATTTCCAGTTATTCCTGTATCTTTCAATAGCGAACACCCATTACAGTTTTCCTCTGTTCAGTTTTTACCGCACTGCTGTGCGTCCAAAAAAAAAACTATATTCTACGCAGCCACCACTCACAACAAAATAAAACTTACGCACACACTACTGCACGTAGACTTTTCCTTTTAACATATATCAACGTGTACATAAAAAAAAATAAAAAAATGTGCACATAACTATATTAAAGTCATGCCCATAACTATATTGAAGGCACCCAACTAATCTACGTACAACATTAAAAACATTGAATTCCTCCTACGGCGGTCAACTGAAAAACTATCAATCCACGCAAAAATTGATTTGACGCGGGCGGTATGCATCTTCGGGAAGTCAACGGCTGAGATTGTGCGCCCAGCTGATCCGACGTGGTTCGCACACCAACCTCCAGCAAAACAAACGGACTTTAGCGTCCGGGGAAAATGGTTTTGGGGGGTTCGTACAAGAGACGCGTGGCGGCAGGTGAGAGTGTTCGGAGGGCTCCAAGGAAAAACAGCCTTTGCCAAAAGGCGGTGCGAACAAGATAGATGGTTTTGTTTGGTGGTTTTCGGCTGCGTTGAAATTACACATTTAACACTCCCCTTTAATTTCAACAGCTGGGCATTCTGTCATACCCAGACACTTCCTCAAAAATTCAAAGCTTTTCTGGTCCAGTGGCTTTGTCAAAATGTCTGCTACCTGTTCCTGAGTCCTGCAATGTTCTAAGACAATTTCTCCATTGCTCACCAATTCTCTGATGTAGTGAAACCTTGTATCAATGTGTTTCGTTCTCTTATGAAACACTGAATTCTTTGACAATGCAATAGCTGAGCTATTGTCACAAAAGACCACTGTCGCTTTTGCTTGCTCCTGGCCTAAGCTTCTCAACATTCTTCTCATCCATACTGCCTGACATGCTGCTGCTGTCGCTGCCACATATTCTGCCTCTGCTGTAGATAATGCTACAATGGACTGCTTCTTAGAAGCCCATGAGATGGCTCCTGAACCCATATTAAAAACATAACCGGAAGTGCTCTTCCGATCATCTACACTTCCAGCCCAATCGCTATCTGTGTACCCAACCAAATCTGAATGTTCTGAGGCATGATATAGAATTCCAAACATTTTGGTACCTTTGACATACCTCAAAATTCTCTTTGCTGCCTGCCAATGTGCCTCCTTTGGCCTCTCCATGAACCTGGAAATCAAACTAACAGCATACATAATATCAGGCCTAGTTGCTGTTAAATACATAAGGCTGCCCACAATGCTTTTGTACAGACTAGGATCAAAATCCTTGCTGCTGTCCTCTCTGCTGAGCTTTAATCCCATCACTGTGGGAGTGATTGCTGCCTTGCATTCTTCCATCTTAAATCTGCCCAAAACTTGATTTACATATCTTGCTTGAGATATAAAAATTCCTTTTTCATTTTGATCTACTTCTATGCCTAAGAAGTATCTCAACAAACCCATGTCAGTCATTTCAAATTCATCCTTCATGACTGATTTAAAATTCTCAATAAGATAAATATCATTTCCAGTGAAAATAACATCATCTACATACAAGACAACAATTAAAATTTTACCATCCTTTTCCTTGATGTAGACTGTGGGTTCTCCTTCACATTTGTCAAATTCATTCTCCAATAGATATGAATCTATCCTGCTGTACCATGCTCTTGGCGCTTGCTTCAGCCCATAAAGAGCTTTCTTCAATTTGCACACTTTGTGCTCTTCTCCTTTCTTCTCATATCCGAGAGGCTGTTCCACATAAACCTCTTCCTTTAACACTCCATTTAGGAATGCTGATTTCACATCCATTTGGTAGACTTTCCATTTGTTTTGAGCTGCTATGGACAGCACTGCTCTCACGGTTTCCATTCTTGCAACCGGGGCGAAAGTCTCCTCATAATCTCTCCCATACTGCTGCTTGTAGCCTTTGACAACCAGCCTTGCTTTATGCCTTTCAATCTTGCCTTCAGCATTGCTCTTGGTCTTGTAGACCCATTTCACACCAATGACTTCTTTGCCTTTCGGTAGCTCAACCAAATCCCATGTTTTGTTTCTCTCTATGGCATTCATCTCTTCATCCATAGCTTCTATCCATTTCCTATCTTTAATAGCTTCTTCAAAATGAATAGGATCATCAACATGACAATACAAGGCAAATAAGGAATTCATTCCTTCATCATAAATGTCACTTAGATTTCTAAACTTCTTACCTCTTTCACTTGGTGTGCAAGTGCTTGAAGATGCACTTGAATTTCCTCCTTGTGGTGTGCTTGGAGAAGCACTCTCATTGATCCTCAATGGTGTCCCTTGCTGTCCTTGTGTTGGTGCCGCTGTTTGGGGATTCATTTCAGCCACTTCCTCTTCATCTTCATCATGAGGCAAACAGCTTTTAATGTTCACTGTTTTCTCTATGCTTCCATCCCAAGCTTCCTCTTCAATGAATTGAACATCCCTGCTTACAAAGAACTTCTTGGTAGATGGAATGTACAGCCTGTAGGCTTTGGATTCATCACTGTATCCAATGAAGATACATTTCTCCCCTTTGCTGTCCAACTTCCTCCTTAGTTTATCTGGAATGTGTGCATAGGCCACACACCCAAAAACTCTCATGTGGGTGACTCCTTGCTTTCTCCCACTCCATGCCTCTTCTGGCACTTTGTTCATGACTGCTTTTGTAGGACACCTGTTCAAAATATAAACTGCACAATGTACAGCTTCAGCCCAATACTCATTTGGCAAATGCTTTGCCTTCAGCATGCTCCTTGCCATCTCCATGATGGTTCTGTTCTTCCTTTCAGCAACTCCATTTTGCTGTGGGGTGTACCGAGTTGTGAACTGTTTATGTATTCCATTTTCTCTACAAAACTTTAGGAATTCATTTGAGATATACTCACCTCCTCTATCAGTTCTCAATACTTTTATGTGCAGCCCGCTTTGGTTCTCCACAAGTGCTTTGAAATTTTGGAATTTCTCAAAGACTTCACTTTTGTTCTTGAGGAAATATATCCAAGTCTTTCTTGTAAAATCATCAACGAATGTCAAGAAATATAGGCTGCCAGCTAATGATGGAGCTTGCATTGGTCCACACAAATCTGAGTGGATAATCTCTAAGGGTGCCTTTGCCCTTACACTTTTCCCTGATGGAAAACTCTCTCTATGTTGTTTGCCCAATATACAACCTTCACAAAGGCTGTCCGGCTTCTCTATCAATGGTAATCCTCTTACCATTCCTTTTCTGCTCAATAAGTTTAGACCTCCAAAATTTAGATGCCCGAATCTCAAGTGCCATAACCAGTTCTCATCCTTTGGCACGCTTTGGAAGGCCTCTTGGGTGACTGCTGCCATTTCCTTCTTGTTCTTCAAGTCTGCCCTGATCCGGAGAGGGAACATCCTGTTCCTTGTCATCTTCACTTCAGCAATGCATCTTTTGCTGGGTGGTATGTCCATGATGGTGCACACATCATTTACAAAGTAAACATTGTAACCCTTTTGGATAAGCTGTCCAACACTCAATAGGTTACATCTCATTCCGGGGACATAGTAGACATCTGCTATGGTTTTCCTTTCTCCCTGCTTTGTAAGTATTTTTACCTCCCCTTTTCCCATAACAGACACTTTACTATCAGTTCCTAGTGTGACCTCTGATTTCAAATTCTGATTTAAGGCTGAAAAGAGGGTTATATTCCCTGTCATATGGTTGCTGCAACCTGAGTCTAAAAACCAAATGTCTTCACTATGTGTTTCAGCCATGTTACAAGCTAACAGGACATTTTCTTGACTGCTGTTTTCTCTTGTAACATTTGCATTCTGTCTGCTGTTCATATCATGATGTTTCTTTCTACAATCACTAGCATAATGTCCATACTTTTTGCAATAATAGCATTGAACATTAGATTTATCATACCTTTGTCCTTGAGCCTGATACTGATCTCTTTGTTGGCTGCTGCCTTGACCTTGGTTCTGATTTGGATTGCTGCCTCTTCCTTGTGCATTTGCTGGGCTGTTCCTTCCACCTCTGTTCTGGCTTCTGCCTCTTCCTCTTCGGTTTCCTCTTCCTTGACCCCTTCCTCTTCCAAAGGACATCTGGGTCTTGAAGGCTTGCTCTAGGGATGAGTTTTCATTCCTACTCAACCTTTGCTCATGAGTTATCAGTGATGCATGTAGCTCATCAACTGAATATTTTGAGAGATCCTTTGTCTCTTCAATGGTGGTGACTATGGCATCAAACCTTGAGGGTAAGACCCTCAATATTTTCTCCACTATTCTTCTATCTTCAATTGTTTCTCCATGAGTTCTCATTTGTGTGATTACACCAATCACATGAGTGAAGAATGAGTCAATGTTATCTGACTCCTTCATGTTCAAGTTTTCAAAATCCTTTCTCAGCATTTGCAATTTTGCTGTCTTCACTCTCTCCATGCCTTGATAGGTTGTCTTGAGAGTTTGCCATGCTTCATGTGATGTTGTAGCTGCTGCTATCCTTGGGAATATACTCTGGTCCACTGCTTGATACAACAAGACAATGGCCTTTGCATCCTTCTTCCTATTGAGCTTCAGCTGATCCTTCTCTCCCTGAGTTAATGCATTGAACTCAGTTTCATCTGCTGGTTCCTCAAACCCATATTCTACTAGTTCCCATATATCTTGAGAGATGAACAAAGCTCTCATGGTTATAGACCAGTAGTCATAGTTCTTCCCATTAAAGTGTGGGAGCTGGGTGTTGAACATACCCATGCTTGTGCTTGCCATTCCTTGCATCTTGAACTATGGTTTTAAATCCTTGACTCTGATTTTTTTTAAAAAAAACTGACTGTCTTCAGCAATAACAAGAGAAATGCTTTTGGGGAATACCTGAATCCTTCGCTGTCTGAGTCTTTTGTTTGCGTGAGAGGTCTTGCTGCAGCAACAACCTTCTCCCTTCAGCTTCTTTAACTTCTTTAAAGAGCCTAAGCCTTGCTCTGATACCACTGTTGGGTATTTTTAAATGGACAAATACCAAAACCAAAAAAATATTCAACACAGAGACAATACTCTGTTTCTTCTGTCCAGAATCTTTACACAG
Organism: Pinus tabuliformis; assembly: GCA_031772625.1. Lineage (NCBI taxonomy): Eukaryota > Viridiplantae > Streptophyta > Pinopsida > Pinales > Pinaceae > Pinus > Pinus tabuliformis. The sequence goes on along the minus strand of CM062815.1, from coordinate 224,986,864 downwards.
GGAAGCTTTTAAAAACTAATTAACTCAGAACAGTGCATTACACGGTCAAAAGAAAACTTCTATTGATTTAAAACAAAAGAACTGATACAAACATCATCCTCTATGCAGAGAGGGATTCACCGGGAGAACTCTGTCTCACTTGCTTCTGGTTCCACTGTTGTGGATATTACAAAAAGAATTTCCAGTTATTCCTGTATCTTTCAATAGCGAACACCCATTACAGTTTTCCTCTGTTCAGTTTTTACCGCACTGCTGTGCGTCCAAAAAAAAAACTATATTCTACGCAGCCACCACTCACAACAAAATAAAACTTACGCACACACTACTGCACGTAGACTTTTCCTTTTAACATATATCAACGTGTACATAAAAAAAAATAAAAAAATGTGCACATAACTATATTAAAGTCATGCCCATAACTATATTGAAGGCACCCAACTAATCTACGTACAACATTAAAAACATTGAATTCCTCCTACGGCGGTCAACTGAAAAACTACCAATCCACGCAAAAATTGATTTGACGCGGGCGGTATGCATCTTCGGGAAGTCAACGGCGGAGATTATGCGTCCAGATCGCTGAGCTGATCCGACGTGGTTCGCACACCAACCTCCAGCAAAACAAACGGACTTTAGCGTCCGGGGAAAATGGTTTTGGGGGGTTCGTACAAGAGACGCGTGGCGGCAGGTGAGAGTGTTCGGAGGGCTCCAAGGAAAAACAGCCTTTGCCAAAAGGCGGTGCGAACAAGATAGATGGTTTTGTTTGGTGGTTTTCGGCTGCGTTGAAATTACACATTTAACAACCACGGTGGAAACAAATGCCATCATTCTCTTCTCCGCTCTCTTAGCTGCCTCCTCCATTCCACCATCTTGATGCTTGAGCTTTTGATTTTCTTAGATTTTTGATATAGGAAACATGGCTAACTACGTACAGTTTTCGGTCGGCATTCTAGGTGCTTGCTATTCTCTTTCATTCTTCTTAAGTTTTACCGTTCAAATCCTTTCATTCGCTGCATTTTAGTTTCATTCGTTTATTGTGCTCTTCACTTGCATAGTTCTTTAAAGCATTGAACAATGTCTCAAAAAGCGCTTTGTATTGTTTAATGTATCAGGAAACGCAGCTTCGTTACTACTGTACGGAGCCCCAATGTAAGGCGATTCATTTTTTTGAAGTATCCTTTTAAGAAAATTTTCAGCTGAGATCAACTACTGTGGTTGTATAAATTGAACTATAATTCTAACTAAATATTTATATGCAGCGTTACTTTTAGGAGAGTGATTAAGAAAGGATCGACAGAGGATTTCTCAGGCTTCCCCTATGCAATAGCTCTGCTAAATTGTCTCCTTTACACATGGTATGGCTCACCTCTGATCAGTAATGGTTTAGAAAACGTCTTGGTGTTGTCTGTCAATGGAATTGGAATCATTTTCGAGCTTCTGTTCGTTTGTATATATCTGAAATTCGCTCCACGCAAATCCAAGGTAGTTTTCAAGTCTCATATTCTTTTATCAGTTAATTAGTAATATTCATCAGTTTCTCTATCAGCTTTACTGCATAAGTTGAACTAAAGATCTCAGAGCTACTACACGAACTCATCACTATATATAAGAGGACTGCTAAATGTCCAGCAAAGAGCTGAAGCGAAGACTGACTTGGATATACTGAATTGATTGTTTGTTACTCAGTTAGCAATGGTGACAATACTCGTGGGTGTAATCATGGTGTTTGCCTCTATCGCAACAGTTTCTCAGCTCGCTCTTCATGATCACAAGAGTAGAAAAACGATGGTAGGGACTTGAGGAATGATTGTCACCGTTGTTATGTATGCTTCTCCGCTTTCCATCATTGTAAGTATATTTCACGGCGTTCTTACATTCAGCAATGTAATTTATAAGGTTTTTATTATAATATTTGAATCAAATAAGTCTTGACGAGTTCCTCCCATTCTTTTACGTGGGTAGAAATTGGTGATACGGACTAAGAGTGTGGAGTTTATGCCCATCCATTTCTCCCTGTTCGCATTTATTAACAGTTGTTTATGGATGACTTACTTCCTTTTGGACAAAGACCTCATCTTGGCGGTAACATCAATATAATGCAGCCTTTTCTACAAATTTTCTTATATTTAAAAGGAATCATAACCTCCAATAGCTATCAAAACTGAGTTTCATACTGTGTTGCGGTCAATGCAGTGTCCAAATATAGTTGGTTTACCATTGGGAATAAGTCAGATAGTTCTGTATTGTATGTACCGGAAGCAACAAATTCATGAAGAACAGAAAGTACTGGACCGACTAGACCCAGAGATTGGATTGAAACAGATCGCCAACGCTGACGAAACAAATTCTAACAGCCAACAGAGCATGGAAGTGGGAGACCAAAATGCGTGAAGATAAATCCACAAGTGGCTGAGACGTGCAGTCGATCAGCCACAAGTCAAAATGTTGAGGAGTCTGAAAATAATTTGTGGCAGTGCGCATCCTCTGGGACCTACTGCATCCAATTTTTAAGGTTTTGTTGCGGGGCCGTTGCCTTGTTTGTCACCAGATTTTTTTTTGAAGAACTCATAATACATTTATGATCCTTTTAGGGTTTTGGTTGGCCTTACCATGTCGAGGAACTCCCTCTATGCTTATGAATAACCGATTTGTTTAAGAAAATGAACTGTAAACCAATTCCAATTGGCATCATGTGGGCGACAAATATTCAAGCATTGTCGTCTTGAGGGAGATAAATATTCTAGCATTATGTCGTGAGAGTCTAATTGCTTTAGAATCTGGTGGTCTACATAAAATCCACGACAGCATATATAACATAACAACTTGGAAATTGTCATCAGTTTATAAAATCCACCACAGCATATATATCATAACAACTTCGATATTTTCATCTGTTTATATCCATATGGACATTGAATGATGAAGAAAACTGACCATTACTTTTTGTATGGATATTCAATGGATATTCAATGACGAAGAAAAGTTACCAACACTTTATTTTTGTTATTATCGGTCTATATCTAAACGATAAAGAAAAAGAAAAGTAATAATAAGGGTATTTAAATGATAAAGAAAACTAAAAATAATTATTATTTTTATAATGTTATTATTCACTAAAAATGTTATTATTTTGTTTATTAGTTAGATTATTTTTTAATCTATTTTTTAATTAATTATTATTAGTAATAATAATTTAAAATAAAATTATAATTTAGTTATTTTTTATGACTTTTTAATTTTACAAATGTGAAAAGTATCATGTAACAAGTGTTTGATGTCTTTTAAAATGTCAATTTTTATAGTTCAATTTTTTGGAAAACTTTGTGTCTAGAAATAGCAATGTCCAATAATTTGGGTGAACACTTCACTCATTTTCAAAATAGTAATTTTGGAAATTCTTCAAGTGTATGATGCATGTAAAGGATAAAGAGTTCAAGTTCACCCATATGGTCGAAAAGTGAACTTTTTTAATAAACTATTTGTATGGGTTGATGCCTATAGATATTTATCAACCATTTAATTTATATAAACATACTAGTAATTATGCTTAACATTTTAAAATATCTATTAACTATTCTTAATTAAATAATTATGTTAACAATTATACCAAATTGATAATAAAAAATTTAACCATACAATTAATGGTTATTTAATGTAATTTGGGTGAACACCTCACCCATTTTCAAAGAGCATGAATTTGAAAACCTTTCAAACTTATAATCCTTGAACATGGTTGAAATTTTCACGACATTGCACTTTCTAAGCACACATTTTCCAAAAAAAACTTAATATTTTTATGAATTGATATCTATCCACATTTTTCAATAATCTTATTTATATATAATAATACATTAATATTTACATTCAATTCTAGCTAAATAGTTATATTAAATTGATAATGAGAAGGTGTGCACTACATACTAGTGCGACATGAGATATCGAGAGACACATTTTCCTATATTGTTATCGTCAGGAGGATATGGTTTTTGTTTGATGTCGTGTATTTGTTCATATATATATATATATATATATAAACACACACGTTAAAGAGCACGAAGAACAACACGAAGAATAATAAAGGGAAATGTTCAATTATCAACTCATATTTTATACAAGATATGTTAACTTTTAAATTTTATTCTTCGGAATAAAGTATGTAATGTAGCATATGTTTTTAAGAGTAAACTTTTATATTTTAAAAGATAAACAAATATGTAATCTATTAAATTTTTAATTTAATTTTATTAATTATAGGGAAATGATGATAGTCATGTTTTATAGTACTATGTATTTTTTTGAAAATATAATTAATTATATATATTATTAATAAAATTATGTATTTTTTTGAAAATATAATTAATTATATATATTATTAATAAAATTAGACTTTGATGATTTTCAATTATTTTTGAAACATTAAATAAATAAAAAATAAAAAAATATTTTTTAATTATTTAAAATATATTACCTTCAAAACAAAAAATCTGAGACCAGGAAAAACACTTTGGATATGCATAGATATCTATGCATAATTCTAGGGCGACGTTGAATCCTCCTCCTCTATTCACGTGGAATAAATGTGTCCCCGTGATTTAGATTAAACGCTGAACTCAAATGCAGTTTGTCGCTCTTTTTCATTTTATTATCTGATATGGTCTAACATCAAATATATTAATGACCACCCTTTTATCTATCCCGTCATGATCGAGATGCGTGCTTAGTTGCTTCCGCAATTTGGCACCTTCGGCACAAGATATGTTTCTCTCGGCCCACATTAGTTTATTAATTACTTTTATATATTTTTAGTTATAATATATTTTATTATAATTAATGGGGATATGCTTCTGCAATTTGGCACCTTCGGCACAAGAGATGTTTGTCTCCGCTCACACTAGTTTACTAATTACTTTTATATACATTTTAGTTATAATATATTTTATTATAATTAATTGGAATATATTTTAATTTTAGATTTATTAAAAGTGAAGAGATGAAATTTTATTGAGTTTTGCATTTAAAAAATAGTTTGCATATTAAAAGAATCAATTTTATTAAATTTTGTACTCATGATAGAAGTAGATTTATGTTTATCTTATAAAAGATATAGTTGGATTGTAAATTAAAGTGGGGATCTATGTAACATGAAAATTTGATATTCATGTATGTGCCATTACATGTGACACTTTAAGTCCAATAATTTGTCTTATCATAAGAAAAGTAAGTGGTAACATAGGTATTAATTTATGGTGCCAAACCTAAGTGGGGACTACACTTTTTTTTTGTAAACCTATTGTTTTTGGATGATAGCATTCAATATTGTGGCTAGGAAGATGTGTAATGGATAGATGGGAATTGAACTAGCTGAATAACTTTTAGAGGGTTATGGTACTAAGGAGATGGATAATTCTTCCATTTTAATTTTAGATGATAAACACTGGATTAGTTAGTAAATCCTAGAGATTTCACAAGAGACTAAATGGCTTATCATGATTGGTTCATTTAGTGAGTATATCCAATAACATTTTTGAAGATGTGGATGAGAAATGGATGCATGCCAAAGTGTTTAATGAAATGCTTGGTTGATAAGTGTGATAAAATGCTTTCCCATCAAATGTTGATGGAATGTTTGCCTATCAAGTATTTCATAAAAATTCTACTATATATACAATTATTGGGATAGGATTACTATGAGAATTCTTTGTTAAGAGGTAAATGATTTTCCTTGGAATTACACTACTAGAAAAAATATGTGTTTGATCATGTGGATAACCTTCTAATATTGGCGGGTCATATGAAGGAAATACTATCACATTGTAGGTTCAATTACTAGCATGTATTACATCCATTAAGTAAAAGACGCATAAAAAATGGGATACCTTGGTATCCTCATTGCTACTTCTATAAGTTTATAAGTAACTGGATGATCATTATTTTCCTTTAACTTACAACAATGGAAAGGATTCAATCCTATCCCTACTTCTCTATCTTCGTGGTGGAGGAGGAGGTAAGGAGATGCCCTCCTCACCTAGGGGTTAATTTTTTAAAGATATAATTGGTTCTATATCTATTGAATAATTGAATAACAATTGCATGTATAATCTTAAAGATGAAGGTTTCCTATCTGCTTATGAGATATTGTAAATTATTTGTGTAGGATATGGATACTTCAAATGAATATACTAAAAAGGTTTATTATATTGCAAATTAACTTCTAGTTTAATAGAAAATTTTATTATATCTAGATATTAATAAAATAAAAATAGATTTATAATCAAGCTTTACATTACTACAATGAAAGTAAAATAAAATGCATAATACAATTAATTGAATATTACAGAAATAAAATTGACAACTTTAATCTAAGTCTACCATATGCTTGCCTTATGAGAACAACTAAATTTATAAGTGAAATATACTTACTATCCTTTGCTCTAAAAAACCACACTCAAAAAAGAACTTATCATTCATAAAACCCATACCATCTAAACTAATTAAGGAAATCATGTATTTATCACTATAAGAAAAAACTAAATGTTAATAAAAAATGTGTATACGAGAAATAAATTATCTAGTCACGTACTTCATAGTGAGCCCTTCTTCTTGGGTTCCAACTGAGTTAAGACTATATTAACAATACTATAACACTCTCAGTTTGTAGATAATATCCCTCCTTTAATTAAAATAAGTAAATTCATCTACAACTCATTCACTCCACATTCGTTATCTTATCATAATATAAACAATCATATTTTTTTTTTAAATATTGATCTTAATTTTATGTGAAAATTAGTCATTATATTAAACCTATCATAGAATAATTGAGCGGAAGGCCTATTGTATAGCCCCTAGAATCGAGTATGACGTGTAATCAAAGTTGAAAATTTTCTCATGTCAAGCTAAATTTAAAAATTTAAAAATCTAAAAATAAATAAATTTAATTTAAATGTTTTGTATAGCTATTTATTTAATTATTCAAATTCAATATATATGATAAAATAATTATTAAACACATAATATAATTGTATTTTAGTTTTTTTTTAATTTGAGAAATCAATGAAAGGAAAACTACAATAGAATTATCTTGTGCATTTAATAATTATTTTATTATATAATTTTAATTTGAATGTATCATAAATTTATCTTCAACAAATTTTTTTACCACATTAAAATTCCCAATCAGGTAAACTTTTAAATATCTTTACTCTTTACTAAAGTCAATACCATTTCTTAAAATAAAGTAAAAAGGTTAATTCAACACAAATAATTGAAAATATTGCTCGAGAATCTTTTAATGTTTTTTTTAACTAAATATTTATAAAATTAATCTTTAAAAGGAAAGCCATATCCTATGGATATATTTAAATCTCTAAAGACATAAAGATTTCCACGTCAAATTTGTAATATTTGAAAATTTTGTGATCATGCCATGTAAAAATATCTTTAAATCTAATATTAATATTAATATATTATAATATCAATATATATATTTTATAACTTAGGATTAATACAATGTTTAACTTAATTTAATATAATATTTTCTATATTATAATACATATTAATATATCACGATATATATTAACTCTAGATATATATGGGAGGGAAGAAAAAAGACATAGAGTAATAGAGGTGGAGAGGTAGAGAGGAAGGGAGAGAAAGGGAGAGAGATGAAGCAAGAGAGAGAGGAGGAGAGAGGGAGGGAAAGAAACACATAGAGAGAGAAAAGTGAAGAGAGAGAGAGAGAGAGAGAGAGAGAGAGAGAGAGAGAGAGAGAGTATGTTTGCGGTTGAGATAGAGGGATAATGAAGGAGAGATAGAGAGAATAAGGGGAGACAAGGGGATGTGGTGATAGAGTTGGAGGGTGGAGAGAGAGACAAAGAAAAAGACAGAGAGACAAAGGGAGGTGAGAGACAAAGTGAGAGAAAGTAAGGAAGAGAGTGAGGATGTGAGAGATAGAAGGAGAGAGGAAGAGAGATAAAGAGATAGGTATAAGTAAAGAAATAGAGAGAGAAATGTGGAGAGAGAGGGAGTGATAAGGGAGATGGAGAGAGAGGGAGAGAGGAAAATAGGAGGGAAGAGTGATAGAAGGGGAGGATAGGGAGAGAAGGGGAAGAGAGAGAGAGGGAGAAGAAGACGGAGGGACACAGAGATAAATATGGATAAAGAGTATGTATGTTTTGTGTGTGATATAGAGAGACAAAAGAGAGACAAATAAATATAGATATGTATATGGAAGGTGAAGAGAGAGAAGAAGAGAGAAATCAAATCAATGCATCAAAGATAATTCATTGGAAGGGATAATGGGAGAAAGGGAGGGAATTAATCAAATCAATGCATCCAATTCTATTTGATTTCTTGCACTAAATGCTTTGATTTTAGTGTAGATGTTTATTTCTAATTCTATTTTATTGCTTGCACTATATGCGTTGATTTCATGTAGATGGTGATTTCTAATTCTATTTGATTGCTTGGACTAGATGCATTGGGTGATTTCTAATCCTATTTGATTGGTTGCACTAGATGCAGTGGTTTTAGTGTAGATGGTGATTTCTGATCCTATTTGATTGGTTGCACTAGATGCATTGAATTCAGTGTAGATGTTGATTTCTAACCCTATTTGATTGCTTGCACTAGATGCATTAATTTCATCGTAGATGTTAATTTCTAATTGTATTTGATTGCTTGCACTAAATGCATTGATTTCAATGTCAATATTGATTTATGATCTTATTTGATTTCTAGCACTAGATGCATTGATATTAGTCAGGATGTTGATTTCTAATCTTATTTGATTGTTTGCATTAGATTCATTAATTTTAGTGTAGATATTTTCTAATATTATTTTATTGCATGCATTAGATGCATTGATTTCAATGTATATGATGACTTTTTATTTGATGTAACTCAATATATGATGGTACATTAAATTAAAGTGATTGTATTAACAATGTGCAATGATTTCATTGTAAGCAAAAAAAAAAAATGATTGACAATATGCATTGATTTTTGTGTTATATTGGAGAGCAAGAGAGACAAGGTATGATGTTTACTACAATAGTGTGAGTTAAAGAATTGAATGGTTTACAATCTCAACTATAATTTAAATCTGACCACTCATTAAAAAAAAATCAAAATTCCATTATTTCTTGACTTTTGCAAAGCAAACTATAGATAAAAATAAATAAATCATCAAAATATTTTGAAGGTCAAACATTAGCAATGAAACAAATTATTTCAACAATAATCTTGATGCAATACTCTTCAAGATATATTTAGTACTAACTAGAGGGACACTATTAAGAATTAATTAATTGTCAAAAGTTGTGAATTTGTAGTATTAATCCTCTTGCAAACTATTGACAAGATTGTCTCCCTTCATCATCACCAACTAATTACTAACGGACAATTACATACACATTTAGAAAAATATAACACAATAATTGTAACATTCACAAATATTACCATCCAAATCCAAACATATAAGCATGCAACACACTCAAAGCGTCCAAGCACAGACATATAAACCATTCAAGGAAGGAAACAAAAAAAAAATTAAATAAGAGAATGATATAGTCATGTCAAACAAAGAAAAGATAATGTAAATTTCAAAGTATGAAGTTTATTTCAAACATATACATAATAATAATAATCTAAAAATTTTCCATTGTTTCCCTCAACTCTAATGAGCCTAGATCCATCTAACTCTCGATCTATCATGCACCGAGAGGGATCAAATCCCTCGAGGTGCAAACCTTCCCTCAAATTCTACACTCCAAAAAGAAGGTTTGACCTCAAGGGATTTGATCCCTCCATATGCATGACAGATCTAGAGTTAGATGGATCTAGGTTGGTTTTACTACATTTTCCCTCATTTTGATGAATAAAACTACTCAAAAGTTGTTTTTTTTAGTTCTCTTTAATTTTTGAATTTTGGAAATCTTTTATGTATTTTAAAATTATTTTTTAGTAAAAGTTAAAGGAAAATATGAGTTTTAGTTATTTCTCTTTTGTTAAGATATATGCAAACATTTGGTAGGGTACAATCAATACATGGTTAACATAGTGAGCTAGGAGAAAAATACATGGTCAAGCTCGAAAATCTACCCAGATTTTATAAGCTCTCTATTTTACGTGAATATCATATAAATGGATGATAAAAATAGGAATCAGTTGGCTCTGTCATCAACATTTTAATTTTCTTTTGTATGGTATAAAATTACAAATAAGTTAAATTTGAGAGATAAAAAAGATTTAAGTTTCAAATTTTATTTAACTACACTTATATAAAATAATTTTCATTAAATATATGTACTAGGTTTCCTTCTATAAATATTTGCAACAATCTTCGGTTTCCTTAGTTGATAGAGTTCTTTAGTGTAAGAGTTGAGGTTTGGAAGGCTCCCATTCCCTCACCCATGCATCATTCCTTTGTAAATACATGCATGATTTATTTTTTACTTTTACATTTAAATATTCAAGATGGTCATTATTTGTATTCATCATTAATTTCCTTGTTTATATGTTAGTTACTGCACTTTCCATTTTTTAATATCATCACAATTTATTTGGAGCTTTAATATTCATTCATAGTAACTTATTTGTTGTAGTTTTGATGAAAAACTTTAGTTTCTATTAAATAGAACTCCTATTTCTTTCAAAAACCAAGTCTAATATTGCTTAATTAAGTAAAATATTGAGGATTCTAACAGAGTATTCTTGAAGCCTTTGAGCCACATGAGTGAGCGAAACAAAGACAATACAATGAGAGTTACTACCAGTAAGGACCCTAATGCATTCCTAATCTACCAATTAAAATTGAATAAATTATATTTTTTTTATTCTAAAGAATTTTTTGCTTTCAAGCATGTGTGCTTAAAATTTCTTCCTTAGTTAATAACCTACATATTATTTTTTTAGCCTTTATCAACGCTTAGATTCTCACTCTTTATTTTTATGTGTTAGCTTTTGTAGTCTATACCAAACATGATTAATTTATTTCTTTTTGAATTAATTAATGATACATTAGCTTTAGGATTAGAAGTTATACTTTGAACCTTTCCATTGGAATGACTTAGCCATAATTTATGTTTTCATAAGATACATGTAATTTTTAAATCACATATTTATTTAAATCATAATAGCTACAACTTAATATCTATTTAGCATCTAGTATAAGCAATTTCATCCTTTAAACACTAAGTGAAAGTAATATAAATCTAAATCTAATTCTTCATATATAATATTTTACTTCTATATACTCCTAGGTTGATAATTTCACGTCCGAATTCATGCAAAACAATTTAACCAACATTTTGGCCCCATTGTGAGGGAAGTGCAACAAGAGTTAGATTTAGATATAAAATATTTGCTTGAGTTTGTGGATTTAAGACACACATTTAAAATAAGGAGTGAAGGGAGGAAGAGGTAAGAACCTTTCACTTTAGTGAGTCTTCACATTTTAGTTCTTGTAGTTTATAAAAAATATGATTAGTTAATTCATTGTTGAATTAATTAATCTTAAGTTTACCTTAATATCATAATTTAGGCTTTGAAACTTTCCATTGCACTCACTTACCTATAATTTATGTTTTCATAGGATACATGTCATTTTCGAATTGTATATATATTTAAATCATAATACTTATGATTTCATATTTTTTTAACATCGAGTACAAGCAATTCCATCCTTTAAACACTAAGTGAGAGTAAAGTAAATCTAAGTCTAAGTCTTCCCATATAGTATTGTGCTTCTAAGTATATGGCCTCCTAGGTTGATACTTTAATGTCCTAAGTTATGCAAAATAATAATCAACTTTTTGGGGCCATTGTTATGGAATTGCAACTAGAGTTAGATTTAGATATAAAATATTTTCTTGAGTTTCTGTATTTAAGACAAAGATTTAAGATAAGAAGGAGTCTAGGTGATAAGAGAAGAAATAATAACCCTTTACTTTAGTGAGCCTTCATAATCCTTTCTCATGTTTGTAAAATATACATAGATTAATAAAAAACTAGGAGTAGGCTTATTAAAAGGATAGAAAGGGTAGTTTCAACTTGTCCAACTATTTCAATAGGAAGTGTTTTAAGAGCCCTTGGCGACTGCTTTGTTTGAAAGTATTGTCTCTTTATAAAAAAGAGGATAAACTGATAATGCTAAATAATTTATTTAGTATAGGAGGGCATGTCCCCACAAAGATATTCCCAAATACTTGTCCACAATTTAGAATTTTCACCAAGGATGAATCTATATTTCAAAAGATACCGTACGAGAAAGGGATCCATGAAGAGAATCTATAAGAGGATGATATAGAAGTTTATGTAGTTATCCTAGTTAGCATATAAATGAGATGAAGGAGTGATGAACAACATCCCATGAAAACCACACAAAGATTGAATAATTTCTTACTTGCTTACCAAACTATTTATTGCGTATTTATGAATGTCATTAATAAATTTCAAAATAACTTTATGATATGAAAAAGAACTTTATGGTATGAAAATAAAAGAGAGCCAAGTAGACAAAGATTGTGTTCAAACTTGGTTCTAAATAATCATCAAGCCATAAAACCACTCATTTTTTTTTGACAATTTTCTACATCAAATCTATTTGAGTAGTAATTTCTCATGTCATAGAATTCATTGAGTTATATTTTAAAAATTTGGATAGAAGTCTACTTATAATCTTGTTATGTAGATGGATGCATTCAAAGTTCTTATAAAACTGAGAGAATCGATTCTTTTCTCTAATAGAGTACTATAGTGTATTGGAATAAATGAATAAATAAAATAGTAAATAAAAAGTAAGTCTTACTATAAAAGTCATTGTTTAGTGCTCATTTAGGTGGATTTTTATGGTAGTTGAATCACTAACCATATTTAAAAATGGGGTAGGAATAATCCTATTTTCAGATTATTTGGGCATATTTTTAAAAGTTGTTTCTACAGAAAGTGTAACTTAAAATATAGTAAAATATAGTATGAATCCATTTTAAGTTTCTCAATTTGAATATCAAACAAAATATATGGCCAAAACACATATTAAGTGTCCAATATAAAATTTAGAAAGATACAAATTCCAATAAAAATCTCCCATATTATTCTATTGCATAAGATACCATTTTTCCCACAAAACCTTTGTGAATATCAAAACCTAACTTGGAAATAAACTTTTTCCTTTTTACCTATTTTTGTTAATCATCACCCATTACTGTTTTCCTATAATTCCTACTTTCTCACTCTACATTCTTATTACTCCACTCCCATATAGACCATCATTACTCATTCGGGTTATTTCATAACATCTATCCTCACAGGTCACTCAAAAAATGACTTTCAAACTATGCCAAACAACCTATATATCCCAATGTTCTAGCAAATTCATACTCTATTTTCAAAGTTTAAATGAAAACCTTGTTTTGACTACTGTCACTCTCATTTCGACTTACGTTGACACTATTGTATATACACATTGCCATACAAACCCAATGAATTCCTCAGTGTTTTTCTTCAAACAAGAGATGGTTACCAAGTCAAAGTTGTTTCCGATGTGGTAAAGGAAAAGATGAACAAAATTACAAATAAAAGGCAGAGAGCCCATAGGGAATGAAATAGAGCACAATTCAGGTATGCCAACACTTGCAAAGAAGAAATAGATTTATGAAAGTCTGTCCATAGAAAGTTAGTTCATGAAATTGGTTCTTACTAAACATCTTTTTGCTTCTAAGAATTTTTTAGTTATAACTAAACCAAACGGACTTGCAATTTAGGAAGTTATTTAAGTCTTCCCGAAAGAAAATCTCTGGTTTCGCAACACAGTGAGATTTTCACTTTGGAACTCAATTTTGACCCTTGAAAAATCATCAGATGGATTACACAAAGTTTACAAATGGCAGTGAGAATAAAGCAAAATGTGAAACCACAAAGCTATATCCTGAAAGTTTAACCGTCCTTGAAGAAGAAAGATTGTTGAGAATCTTCACTAAATTTAAAGGATACGATTTTGAGGTGACTAGGGCTGGGGGAGAGTGCCCATGTTGGTAATTGATCATATATCTTTCTGAATACATGATTGCACAAGTTACAGGGAGATAAGCCAATGGTGTCGGACACGTATAAAGAGTGGATTGCAGCTGTTTATAATTAAAGGCCAGATTCGTTTTATAATGTTATTGCATAGAGTAACGAAATGAATCCGCTCCCTACAGGAGAACAGAACACCTACCCTTTAGCTGTGAAAAGCAATGTATTCATATAATAGGTTGACAAACTAACTTCCAAGCACGTAGAAAGCGCATTGAATTGGAAAGCAAAACTAACGGTGACTGTTATTCAAATGCATTGGGATTCGTAAAAGACATTCCCCACGTCATAAACTCAGTTGGAACAATCCTTTGGAATTCGTAAAAGATATTTTGCTTGTCGTCAACCCCGTTGCAATCTCAGCTGTATAGTCTTTTCATGGAGCGTAGGTTTTTTTACTTATGTGCGCAGGCCCACTGTATGTCTATCATTTTCTATGATGCACAGCCTCTACTCCACTATGGATTTTCTTACTTCACTTCCAGCTGCACACCACAGAGGAGCTTTTCACAGCTTCCAGGACTGTTCCTTTTTCGGTAAGGAAAATCTGTCTTTATATTATTCAAATGTTGACAGTCTGCGTTCATCATTTCCCGTCAGAAAATTATTCCACCCAGTTGCCAAAGAATCAGATTTGGAGATTCTTCTATTCGGCATGGATCTTAGTGGGGAGTATAGTATGAAACCCTATGATTTTAGGTCTGGGCCTGGTTTTCATGTCGCTTTTTCCATTTGTTTAGAACAGATATGACACCACTTACAACTTAATTACTCCACGAAATAAAAAAAACAGATACACAGATCCGAGCCTGTTGTATTGCCGTTGTATTTACGACAGAACAGGCAGATACACAGATCTGACCAGACATGCACCCGATTAGCCAAAATGTCAAAATGTGGAGGAGTCTGAAATACTTTGTGCCAGTGTGCATACCATGGGATATAAGGCCGGTACCGGGTTTTAAGATAATATTTAAGATAATTTTATAGTCAATTGTCTTAATTTGAGACAAAAAGAAACTTGTGTATTGTCTTAAATATTGTAGTGGGTGTCTCAAAATTATTTTCTTACAAAATTGTATCTATAAAGACATATAGAACACTTATTATTATTATTATTATTATCTTCTCTATAAAAACACGAAGGAATTACTGTCTTTTCACAGACAATTTCATTTGAGATAATTTCATTTTTGTTTCTTTAGAGACAATTACATCTATGTCATTTATGTATAGCTGACATAATAAATATATTGTCTCTATAGAGACTATATGTCATAATTCCAACTATTGTCACTCTAGAGGCAATATGAAAAAATATTTAGAAAAGATAAACAAAATCATTTTAAACTTTTTTCAAGGTGCTTTCAACATTCATTTGTCCCTATAGAAACACTTTCATTTTTGTCTCTTTAGAGACAATTACATTTATGTCTCTTGAGGGAAAATAGATAACATTAAAAATATATTGTCTCTATAGAGACTATATGTCCATAATTCCAAATATTGTCTCTCTAGAGACAATATGAAAAAGTATTTAAAAAAATAAACAAAATCATTTTAAATATTTTTTAAGGTGCTTTCAACATTCAAAGTTCCCAAATAGTGATTTTAATGTTTTTTTTATGGAAAAAAAGAACAAATTCCAATTTTTTTAAAGCTAACAATAGAGTCATTTAAAATTTAAATGAAAAAATAATTTCCAAAACTTAACAATTCTGGAAAACAACCTTGAAAATGATAAGGAAACACATTTATATTTGCAGAAAATACATTCATGTCATTGAATTTAAACATGCAAGATTCTGAGTTGGAACTTCATTTCATGGCATATTATGAGGCAAAAGAAAAATGTTCAAGATTTCTCCATCTTACAAGAGAGTTTACTCTTTGACATATAAATCCAAAAGCTTGAATCACATTAAATGGTGGAAAATTAAATTCATATCCAGTGGTTAGCTCCACAATTTCAATACCCTTGTATAATTGGAATTGGCTTCCCTGATAACAAGATTATAAGAATGGATATGCATTTGAATCTATAATTGATTGGTAATCCTGTCTCGATAAAGATTTTACAAAATATGGAAAATTGACATAGGTCCTTGCAACATAATATAGGTCAATTCTCAATCTATTGGTGACCTACAATTCGACAATCGCTGATGCAGTATTTATTTAACATTCTTTGGTCTGTGTAAACCTCCTCATCACCATAAAATGCACCTAGTTGTTGTTGATCATGAGGCCTTATACACGTTGAGTGTTGTAAAAACATCTCCATGTTTGTGGATTCCAATAAACTTGTCATGGAGTAATCGCGCCTATTCCTAGCAAAATTGGAGGGGGAGTTTAGCAATATTGCATGGATGTTATGGGCTCTCTAGTTGAGGAAGTTACAAAAATGGGTTATGTGAGAGTTGGCTCCATCTCATGTTTGCATCTCGAGAATTGTGAAAATTAGTATCCAGATTGGTGGTGATCTAGTTGTTGAGGAAGTTTCATATCCATTGAATCTAATTTAGGTAATGGACTATTTTGATCGACTTCATAGCAAGTTGAAGTTGCAGAGAAGTCCCTATCACTAGCTTTTTTGTGGGCAGTTAATCAGTTCTTGGAGGCACATCAAACCACCCATCCTTCTTCATGTTAAGAATAAAATAATAAATTTTTGTAAGGCAATTTTTATACCATTTGTTAACCAGTTCAAGAGAGATACTTACTGAAATAAAATGAATGAAGTAGTGCGTACATAAAATAAAAATGTGTGCAATTTTAATAATAGAATAAAAAAGTGCTCTGAAATGTTTCTAAATACTTAACAAAGATTTGATCCAATCATTCAACTCTGAGAGATTTTAAGGATAGTCACATCTCCAAGACCATACTTCTTTTAAAGGGGATTGATTCAAATAAATATGATTAGATTCACTGAGCAACAACCATTGAGGCACATTAAGTCACAAAAAAGGCCATACTCTCTAGAGGCTCTGTTTCTTTCAATTCCACCCTCACTCGTACAAATTTTAAGACATTCACTTCTGAAATAGATCATACATGGGACCAAACATCCTCCTATTAGAGCTACTTTCATCGAGGTGGTTATCTCAACTTTCAAGTGACAAAGTCCTTCCTAGGCTCCCTTGATCACAACACATATTTTGATCCAATCACTTAAAATTTGTTGTAGAATTGTTAATGTTTTAATTTCAAAAATCCTGAAAGAAATATGAATGCAGATACATTAAATATTACATTCTAAATGTAAATATATCAAATATTACATTATGAATGCAAAGGAATCAAAGTGTTGGATCACGATAAGTCTTTAAAATTTGAAATTTGAAATACATTCATATTTTAAAAAAACTAGAGATTGTTTCTTGCTTACTGTTATTTATGACAATCCAAAATTTCTATGTGAAACCCCTAACTTGGATTATATCATCATTTGCTGTAGATCAATGTTTTATCACCTCTCTAGACAATATTTATATGACTCCACCGCTAGATCCTAACCTACACATTATAAAAACCCAATATTCTCAAATAGATCTCAATCTATTGCAATTTCTTCCCAAAGAAAAGACAAGTTCAAAATCCAAGCTTTGATTGATTAAAGAAATGCTAAAAAGATATGAGTGCATTGCAATCTCTTCCAAAAGAAGAGACAAGCTCAGAAGCCAAGCTTTGACAAATAAAAGAATAATCGAAATCTATACTCTACAACAAAAATGAAAACAAGATTTTAATTTTCTCTCTAAAAGATATTTACTAGGAAATAAAAATAAAATCAAAAGATTCATATACCTCCATACGTTTGCTCATCTCATCCTCAGAGGATACGCGACTACTTCTGTGTTCAATGCGATGTAGAGATGCAAGGCATTCCCAAGAAAACATATTGCACTCAACATATAATTCCATAGGTTTTCCTTTTCTTTCCCATAAAGTCATTTCTGTGGATACCTCAAATGACACGACACTTTTATAATTCCTTGTACCGGATAAAAATGATGTTCTCTTTTCATCAGGTCTAAATAACTATTTGACCATTATATAAATTAATTAGTATGTACAAGGGATCTCATTTGGAGTATGATTTGGCAAAGATGATTGCTAGTGCCTAGAAGGGACCAGAAACTCTAAGACATTTATTCAGACAATACACAAGACATATTCTGGCATGATAAACCAGTATTTAGTTAAAAAACAAGACAGAGAAGATAAAAAATGATAGCTAATCAAAGAAAGGATTTTAGAAATTAAGTGCCAAAGACTAAATCTCACATGGTGTGGCACCCCAACTAGCTCTAAATTCTTATGATTGTCTATAACAATAAGATGAATATATTTGCGAACCCCTTAGAGTGACATGTTATCCTTATTTCTGACTATCTTTGGATATCGTATGGATAAATAAAAACTGATCCCACAACCAAAACATATAAGCAAATTATTTCTTTAGAACATGACAAAAGATACAATATCACTTCTAAGTTATTGGTAATGTTTCCGTGACATAGAAGTATTCCCATAATAGCATATCCACCCTATCACTTTAAAATTTTAGCACATATATAGTTCTGTGGTCCATGTCTGTCTTGGCCTTTGGCTTCAGAGTTGGAACATGAACAAATGCAGGCCAAAACACGGGTCTAAGTTGGTTGCCACAACCAATTTCTATATAATTCGTAGAATATCACAAACATGCATTGTAAAGCTTTTGACATTGTGCTTGGACCATAAAGAGGCGATACCTGGTCTCATGTTGTGATAACAATGTATATGCAACTTAGGAAATTATAAACATAAGTGATTTCTATTGAATATAACTTTGTTAAGAAATTAAAAAATTTAACAGTTTTCTAAATAATTTAGAGTTGATAACAACAACTTATCCAATCATTTCAATGGTGTTGAAGTGGTTGAAACGATTTCGAAAGAGGTTCATGACTATTTTGAACCAGAGATGCTCCTTACCACAATAATTACTCAAGAGTGGTCCTAAAGTTACTCAATATAAATTCAGAAGCCAAGCTTTGACTGAGAAAAGCGATGCCGAATAGATCTCAATGCACTACAATTTCTTCCAGAAGAAGAGAGAATTTTAGAATCCAATCTTTGATGGATGAAAGGATAATCGAAGTCAACCGATTATTTCCAAGAATAGTATTAAAACTTGGAATATAACAATATCAAACCAAAACAACAAAATGCATTCTCCTATTAATGAAAATAGTCTAAATAATAAATACTTTTGACCTAACTAATACAATATAGATAGAGAATGGCACCCACATACGCACATTCATGCACTTCAAATGTGATGCTCTCTCACATGTCTACAAAACTCTTTTGAGATGAGATTACATAATCATATGTATAGGCGAAGTTGTACAAATGTACATAATTGCAAGAAAAATTTAAAACATGAAATTAGAATAAATAATATTAAACCACCCACATTAAGAATACAAAATTACGTCCCACTTCTCTAAAAGCAAAACTTCTTTGGCACTTAAAAAATTGAAACACAACTAAAGTTGTCAACTCATGGCATATTGGAAAGGTGGAACCTGGAATTCATGGCATCCAACAATAATAGGAACTTCCTTGTACATCTATTAGACAATTGACTGATGCTATAGCACTTTAATGAATTAAAATGCAGCCTATTCCTAGCATAACTAGAGGAGTTAGCATTACAAGAATTTTTTGGGCTATAAAGTTGAGGAAGTTGGAGGAATGGGTTATTCTCAAGTAGGCTCCATCTCCATGGTCAAAAAATCTAAATTAGTTTCATAATATTACATTGTTAGTTATAAATATTCAACGATATTTCCAGTTGGAAGGAGGACGCAATTCACTAGTTACATGCAATAAACTATCAACATTTGAACCAAATGAAAACTTACTCAACAAAAAAATAAATAAGACATCCTGTCAAGCATAGGATATATTTTCAATCATGCATGTGTTGGCATTATGATTCTGGTATGGCTTTATGATACATATGTTGTACTTGATGGCAACCCACTCATCTCAGATAATAAATTATAGTGTAGAGAAAAGTTCACGCACTTTTATGCAGAGAAAAGTTTATTTCATGTAGAGAAAAGTTCACGCACTTTTATGCAGAGAAAAGTTTATTTCATGAAGAGAAAAAGTTCACGCACTTTCATGCAAGGAAAAGCGCGTATATGTTGGAGAACTTACCTTTGGTCCATGGTAGTTAGTCCTTGGTATTTGAACCTATGAAGAAAAGTGCGTATATGTTGGAGAACTTACCTTTGGTCCATGGTAGTTAGTCCTTGGTATTTGAACCTATGAGGAAAAAGCGCGTATATGTTGGAGAACTTACTTTTGGTCCATGGTAGTTAGTCCTTGGTATTTGAACCTATGAGGAAAAGCGCGTATATGTTGGAGAACTTACCTTTGGTCCATGGTAGTTAGTCCTTGGTATTTGAACCTGTGGTTTTGGACCATGGTACGCACTTTCATGCAAGGAAAAGCGCGTATATGTTGGAGAACTTACCTCTGGTCCATGGTGGTTAGTCCTTGGTATTATTGAGCCCCATGTTTTTGGGCCCCTTGTATTGGTTATCTATGGTATTGATCCATGATTTTAGGAAGAAGCTTGCCTATATAAAGCAAATGAGATCACTTGGCTAATTCATCCTTGCAATTGAATATCTTAAGATCTGAAATATTGGGTTATTGTTTTGAAAGTTTGATCTATGAAAGTGAAGTTGAAAGCGAATCTGTGAAGGGTGATCTCTCGAGCGCTGCAGCTGCGGAAGTGCGGAGGCGCCACAGAAGGCGCAGTGCGGAGGTGCCACAGAAGGCGCAGTGCGGAGATGCCATAGAGGCGCCACAGAAGGCGCAGTGCGGAGACGCCACAGAGGCGCCACAGAAGGCGCAGTGCGGAGGCGCCACAGAAGGCGCAGTGCGGAGGCGCCACAGAAGGCGCAGTGCGGAGACGCCACAGAGGCGCCACAGAAGGCGCAGTGCGGAGGCGCCACAGAAGGCGCAGTGTGGAGGCACCATAGAAGGCGCAGTGTAAAGGCACCACAGAAGGCGCAGTGCGGAGGCGCCATAGAAGGCGTAGTGCAGAGGCGCCACAGAAGGCGCAGTGCGGAGGCGCCACAGAAGGCGCAGTGCAGAGGCGCCACAGAAGGCGCAGTGCGGAGACGCCACAGAGGCGCCACAGAAGGCGCAGTGTAGAGGCGCCACAGAAGGCGCAGTGCGGAGGTACCACAGAAGGCGCAGTGCGGAGACGCCACAGAGGCGCCATAGAAGGCGCAGTGCGGAGGCGCCACAGAAGGCGCAGGTGCAGTGGTCGCGGCGCCACAGAAGGCGCAGGTGCGGAGGTAGTATAGATATCCGCAGATCTATACCAGTGAAGTTGCGATCCCTGCTTAAAATTTGTTTTAACTGCCTTTGACTATTCTGCAGGGTTTTGGGTGCATAACTGATGTTTGGTTACTGGTATTGAGTTCAGATAACAACATGACTAATGACTTATCTTTATGTACTAGATCTGGTTGATAACTCTCATAATATCATTGTATATGTATGGATCTGGTGATTGGGTGATTCAGAAGGTTGTTTGATTATGAGCTTCAATGTTTTTGTTGGGTCCAGTATGAAAATTGGATGAAAAGTGGCCTTTCAGATTATGTGTTGTGCTTCAGTGTATCCAGTCTGAAAATTGATGAAACGTGGTACCTAGAGGAGAGAAGATTGTAGGCCAGCGCCTATGTACTAGTATATAAGCTAGTACAAAAGCTAAGGGAGATCTTTGGAGCATTGTAGCAGGTAGCAGCCTGCGTACTAGTAAATGGATCGGCTAGTACAAGAGCAAAGGGGGTTGTAGCTCCCGTACTGGTATAAGGTTGCACCAGTACAAATATTGTAAAAGGATTTTCTTATTAAGAAGAAGATTGAGATGACTTGCAGCAGGTCATTTTTCTCCCGCATTGGGTTTCCACCTTATATCATGGTTTTCGTGTGTGTGCCTTATGTGTGATGATCTATTCTCTATTACGGCATCTGTTATCTGATAATATGGTTGATAATGTTCTAATGCACTCATTGAAGATCAATTAACTTAATCATAAGAAGTTGTGGAAGTAGCATATATGAATCTGATTATGGAAATGAAAAAGTTTTATTAATGTGATAATACTGATTCACTCCCCCCTCTCAGTATTATTTCAAACAATTGGTATCAAAGCAGGTCCTTTGATAGAAGCTTGATCGCTTGAAGGAGATCCGTGGAACAATGGGAAAGAAGCTTAAGAAGAAAGCACCTAAGAAAAAGAAGTCATCTTAGAAGAACTATGACAGTGGGAGAATCGATTGGGGATTAGGTATAAGAAGCTCTTCAGATTCAGAATGAGATTCAGAATCATTATCAAGTATGAATATATTATCCTCTGATGTTCCATCTATCTTTCCTTTTGGAAGAGATGAAAGTGATAGCGAAACTACTGAATTTGCTCTTATGGGTGAACAAGAAAGTTATCAAATAGAGGAAGAATTTAAAAGGCTGACAGACAAAATTAGAGATCAACAAGATCTATTGAACAAAAGGGAATGTGATTTCAAAGAAGAAGCTACCAAACTAAAGGCCCAACTAGAAGAAGGAAACAAGGTAAGAAAGCTACTCAAGGACAAGGAAGACCAATGTCAAAAATTGCAGCATGAAGTGACATCATTAAGAAAAGAAGTCAACGAAAGAAGCACAACCATCAAGAAACTCAAAGATAGATCCAGCTACTATGAAAATCTTGAAGCTACAATCCTCTCACTAAAAGGAGATCTTGAAGAATCAAAGAAGCATAATACATATCTACTCCAAGCTATTGCAAAACAAGAAAACGAAGTCACCAGCTTAAAATCTCAACTAGAATGTGACTTCCGAGTTCGTCAAATGCAGCAGGATCTGAATGAAGAACAAGAAAAGGAGATTCTCAAACTAAGGGAACAAATGGAAGAAGGAAGGAAAGCTGAAGAAGATTTGAAAAAGAAATCTCTTGAAAAGGAAGAACAGCTTTAGGTTGAGGTAAATATCTTGAAAGGTAAACTAGAAGAAAAGGATAAGCTTTTACGATTTCAAGATAGTTCTAAAGTCTTGGATGATATTCTTAGTAGTCAAAGGTCTCCTGCTATAAAGACTGGTCTTGGTTTCCATGAATCTGTTGAAGGTGAATCTAGTTCACAAGGTGAGGCAAGGAACTCTAAAGAGAAATCTAAAGTGATCAACGAAGAAATGAAAGATCAATCTCATCATCAACCAAGAAAAGAGATTCCCCAAAGAAAATCCTTTACTCCTCCTATGAATAATGTTGAATGTTATGTATGTCATAATCTTGGACATGTTGCAGCTAGATGTAGAAGAAGAAGGGTTCAAGACCATTATGCAGAAAGATCATCACATTCAAGGTACTTTTATGGATATTGCTTTGCTTGCAATATGTTTGGTCACAAAGCTGCTGATTGTTACAGGAGGAATATGAAACATGTAAGATGTTATGCATGTAACAAGCTTGGACATATAGCTAAGGAATGCAGGAACAAAGTGTGGGCACCATATCAAAAGGAGAAAATGTCATCATCACGCTTGAAGATATGGAGGAAAAAGGAAGTACAGCCAGAAAAAGGCGGCACTGCACAACGTACAGACATACCAGAATCAGAGGGAGCTGAAAGTACAAAAATTCAGTGTCCTGAATCTCATATGCAAACTCCATAAAGGAAAGTTGCATATATACGCGAGTTAGTTACTGCACAGTCGCGTATATGATTGTTTGAAGAAAGGCAGTAGGGACAGATTCAAGAGAAGGATCAGTTTTTCTCTAGTTAATAATAATGATGTGTGGATATGATGGTTAGAAGTGTTTTGGTTCTAACTTGATATTGATGATGTCTTGATACTTCTTATTGATATGCATGATCAAACAGATGGCACAGGTTTAGAGGGAGCATATGGACTTAATGCATTATTGGAATTATGGTTAATAGTCCTTGGTGATGATACTTATATGGATAAATGATTCATCTTGCTATGGTTATGAGTTGTTCACATGGTTCTTGGATCAGATTTATGGTTGATTCTCTAATGATGCTTGCATGGGAAGCACTTAGCTTGAATTCACATCTTCTTGATGTTGAGTCACTCATATGCTGCTGTCGTCATATCCATAAAGATCATATATTACAGTTATGATTCCTTTCATTCTTGGCACAAATGGATGAGGATTGTTGGCTGGATACAGGGATGATTATTCAAAGTTGCATTGTTGGAGACATGATGATAATGAGCTCTTATCTATATGATGACAGGATTGTTTCATACATATGTTGATTAATGCAGATATTCCCAATTGATGATACTTGATTCATGTAGATCTGGATGGCTATGATGCTTCTCACATAGAATGTGAAATTCTGTTGATGCGGACATACCTTGATGATTCAT
This sequence comes from Pinus tabuliformis, assembly GCA_031772625.1. NCBI lineage: Eukaryota > Viridiplantae > Streptophyta > Pinopsida > Pinales > Pinaceae > Pinus > Pinus tabuliformis. Next base: position 224,962,302 of record CM062815.1, on the reverse strand, counting down.
GCACTAATACAAGTTGCTGGTCTAGTTGCTGTTGACAGATACTATGGAGCAGATCATAAAGTGTTGTTGCTGATGTTCATCTTATTTAGGTGATGTCATATCAAGACTCATGATGTAATAGTGTCATCTCTTCAGGTCATGTAACGACCTATGTTGGTTTCCCCACTATGCCTGGGATGAAGATGTAATGTATTTGGTTTTCATTTTTCTGATATATCCCCACTTGGTTGGGTGATGGATGTATGTATTGAATCTTTTAGGAAGGTCATTTGTGATGTAGAACATCCTTTTGCAGACCTTGCTTACAATCAGGGGGAGCCTGAGCATGAACAGCACCATAAAGCAGAGCAGACATTTCAGCTTGTTCTGAGAAAGAGCATGATCAGATTGGTGCACCATGACATATACAAAGGGGGAGTTCATTTAGAGATTTCAACAGGTACTCAGGGGGAGCTTATAATGCATTGTTGGCATTATGGAGGACGTACAGAAGGAGATCTTGGATGCTGGTCTGATTATTGCTGCAATCTATCTCTTTCATGGTCATTTATGGTGTTTGGTGGATTATGTTTCTTCTTTACAGATCTAGTTCATATTTAGGGGGAGCATGCTCTTAGGGGGAGCATAGCCCTTTGCCCTTGATGTCAAAGGGGGAGAATGAGCTGAAGATTTTGAGGTTGCCATCAAGTCCAAAGGGAGAGATTGTTGGAATTATGATTCTGGTATGGCTTTATGATACATATGTTGTACTTGATGGCAACCCACTCATCTCAGATAATAAATTATAGTGTAGAGAAAAGTTCACGCACTTTTATGCAGAGAAAAGTTTATTTCATGTAGAGAAAAGTTCACGCACTTTTATGCAGAAAAAAGTTTATTTCATGAAGAGAAAAAGTTCACGCACTTTCATGCAAGGAAAAGCGCGTATATGTTGGAGAACTTACCTTTGGTCCATGGTAGTTAGTCCTTGGTATTTGAACCTATGAGGAAAAGCGCGTATATGTTGGAGAACTTACCTTTGGTCCATGGTAGTTAGTCCTTGGTATTTGAACCTATGAGGAAAAAGCGCATATATGTTGGAGAACTTACCTTTGGTCCATGGTAGTTAGTCCTTGGTATTTGAACCTATGAGGAAAAGCGCGTATATGTTGGAGAACTTACCTTTGGTCCATGGTAGTTAGTCCTTGGTATTTGAACCTATGAGGAAAAGCGCGTATATGTTGGAGAACTTACCTTTGGTCCATGGTAGTTAGTCCTTGGTATTTGAGCCTATGGTTTTGGACCATGGTACGCACTTTCATGCAAGGAAAAGCGCGTATATGTTGGAGAACTTACCTTTGGTCCATGGTGGTTAGTCCTTGGTATTATTGAGCCCCATGTTTTTGGGCCCCTTGTATTGGTTATCTATGGTATTGATCCATGATTTTAGGAAGAAGCTTGCCTATATAAAGCAAATGAGATCACTTGGCTAATTCATCCTTGCAATTGAATATCTTAAGATCTGAAATATTGGGTTATTGTTTTGAAAGTTTGATCTATGAAAGTGAAGTTGAAAGCGAATATGTGAAGGGTGATCTCTCGAGCGCTGCAGCTGCGGAAGTGCGGAGGCGCCACAGAAGGCACAGTGCGGAGGCGCCACAGAAGGCGCAGTGCAGAGATGCCACAGAGGCGCCACAGAAGGCGCAGTGCGGAGACGCCACAGAGGCGCCACAGAAGGCACAGTGCGGAGGCACCACAGAAGGCGCAGTGCGGAGGCGCCACAGAAGGCGCAGTGCGGAGACGCCACAGAGGCGCCAAAGAAGGCGCAGTGCGGAGGTGCCATAGAAGGCACAGTGCGGAGGCGCCACAGAAGGCGCAGTGCAAAGGCGCCACAGAAGGCGCAGTGTGGAGGCGCCACAGAAGGCACAGTGCAGAGGCGCCACAGAAGGCGCAGTGTGGAGGCGCCACAGAAGGCGTAGTGCGGAGGCACCACAGAAGGCGCAGTGCGGAGGCGCCACAGAAGGCGCAGTGCGGAGGCGCCACAGAAGGCGTAGTGCGGAGACGCCACAGAGGCGCCATAGAAGGCGCAGTGCGGAGGCGCCACAGAAGGCGCAGGTGCGGTGGTCGCGGCACCACAGAAGGCGCAGGTGCGGAGGTAGTACAGATATCCGCAGATCTATACCAGCGAAGTTGCGATCCCTGCTTAAAATTTGTTTTAACTGCCTTTGACTATTCTGCAGGGTTTTGGGTGCATAACTAATGTTTGGTTATTGGCATTGAGTTCAGATAATAGCATGATTAATGACTTATCTTTATGTACTAGATCTGGTTGATAACTCTCATAATATCATTGTATATGTATGGATCTGGTGATTGGGTGATTCAGAAGGTTGTTTGATTATGAGCTTCAATGTTGTTGTTGGGTCCAGTATGAAAATTGGATGAAAAGTGGCCTTTTAGATTATGTGTTGTGCTTCAGTGTATCCAGTCTGAAAATTGATGAAACGTGGTACCTGGAGGAGAGAAGATTGTAGGCCAGCGCCTATGTACTAGTATCTAAGCTAGTACAAAAGCTAAGGGAGATCTTTGGAGCATTGTAGCAGGTAGCAGCCTGCGTACTAGTAAATGGATCGGCTAGTACAAGAGCAATGGGGGTTGTAGCTCCCGTACTGGTATAAGACTGCACCAGTACAAATATTGTAAAAGGATTTTCTTATTAAGAAGAAGATTGAGATGACTTGCAGCAGGTCGTTTTTCTCCCGCATTGGGTTCCCACCTTATATCATGGTGTTCATGTGTGTGCCTTATGTGTGATGATCTATTCTCTATTACGGCATCTGTTATCTGATAATATGGTTGATAATGTTCTAATGCACTCATTGAAGATCAATTAACTTAATCATAAGAAGTTGTGGAAGTAGCATATATGAATCTGATTATGGAAATGAAAAAGTTTTATTAATGTGATAACACTGATTCACCCCCCCCTCTCAGTATTATTTCCAACAGCATGTTGTTTCAATTTTCAACCAACCCTCTTATCACTATGTCCTATTCATCGTCTACTCCATACAATAGAATTGAAGAAAATATTTTCATTTTCTATCTAAACTATATTGACTAGGCAATAAAAAAAAAATCATAGGATTTATATACCTCCATAGGTTTTCTCATTTCATCCTTAGAGTATATGCCACTATTTTTTTGTTCAATACAATGCAGGGATGCAAGACATTCCCAGGAAATCATATTGAATTGAACATCTAACTCCATAAATTTTCCCATTCTTTCCCATAAAGGCATCTCTTTAGATACCTGAAATGAAACAACACTTTTGCAATTCCCTGCACTGGAGAAAAATGAGGTTCTCTTCTCATCGGTTCTAAATCAAAATTTGACCATTATATAAATTAATTAGTATGTACAAGTGAGCTCATTTAGAGTATGAATTGGCAAAGATGATTTCCAGTGCCTAGAAGGGACCATAAACTCTAATACATATATTCAGACAATATACATGACATATTTTGGCATGATCAACCAATATTTGTTTAAAAAAAAAAAGATAGAAAAGATCAAAATTCATAGCTAAACAAAGAGAGAATTTTAGAAACTAACTACCAAAGACTAAATCTCACATGGTGTGGCACCCTAACAAGCTCTAAATTCTTATGATTGTCTATAACAATAATATCAAGATATTTATGAGCCCCTTTGAGTGACATGTTATCCTTATTTCTGACTATCTTCAGATATGGTATGGATGAATAAAACTGGACCCACAACCAAAACATACAAGAAAAGTATTTTTTAATACATGTTCAAAGATATGACATCACTTCTGAGTTCTTGGAAAAGCTTCTGTGACATAAAAGTATTCCCATAATAGCATATCCACCCTATCCCTGTTAAATTTTACCACATACATAGTTATGTGATGTAGGTCCATCTTGGCCATTGAATTCAGAGTCAGAACATGAAAAAATGCACGACACAACATGGGTCTAACATTGGTTGCCACGACCAATTTATGTATAATTCATAGAATATCATAAACATGCATTGGAAAGCTTGTGACATTAGGCTTGAACCATAGAGAGGTGATACCTAGTCTCATGCTATGATAACAATGTATGTCCAACTCAGGAAATGATAAACTTAAGTTCTTTGTACTAAATATAATTTGTCTAATAAATTAAAAAAGCTAACATTTTTTCTAAATAATCGATATTTCATAATGAGTTCTTACCCAATCAGTTCAAATTATCCAATCATCTTAACGATGTTGAAGTGTTGGAAACATTTTGGAAAGAGGTTCATGACTAGTTTGAACTAGATATGCTCTTTATCACAGGAGTTACCCATAAGGGGTCCTAAAGTTATTCAATACAATTTGAGAACCCAATCTTTTACTGATAAAAGCAATGCCAAATAGATCTCAATGCACTGCAATTTCTTCCAAAAGAAGAGACAAGTTTAGAATCCAAGCTTTGACAAATAATAGAATAATCAAAATCAAATGATTCTTTCTATGAATAGTATTAAAATTTAGAATATAACAATATCAAACCGAAAGAACAAAATTCAATGTCCTATTAATGAAAATAGTCTAAATAATAAATATTATTGCGCTAGCTAATAAAATATAGATAGAGAATGGCACCCAGGTATGCACATTCATGCACTTCAAATGTTATGCTCTCTCACATGGCTACAAAACTCTTTGGATATGAGATTACATAATCATATGTATAACTGAAGTTGGACAAAGGTACACAAGTGCAAGAAAATTTGAAAATGGGACATTAGAATTAATAATATTAAACTAACTACATTAAGAATACAGATTACATCCCACATCTCTAAAAAAAACTTCTATGGCACATAAAACATTTAAACACAACTAAAGTTGTCAACTCATGGAAGATTGGAAATGTGGAACCTGGGATTCATGGTAGCCAATAGTAATAGGCACTTCTTTAAATATTTATCAATCACTTGACTGATGCTCCAATACTTTAATGAATTAAAACAGAGCCTATTCCCAACAGAACTGGAGGAGTTAGCATTGCATGGAATTTTTGGGATCTCTAGTTGAGGAAGTTGCTCAAATGGGTTATACTCGAGTTTGCTCCATTTCCATGTTCAAAAAAACCAAATTAGTTTCATAAGAGTATCTTGTTAGTTAGAAATCTTCACCGATATTTCTAGTTGGAAGGAGGACACAATTCTCTATTTGCATGCAACAAAGTATCAATATTTGAACCAAATCAAAAGTTCCTGAAAAAATAAATAAATAAGGACATCCTTTCAAACATAGGGTATATTTTCAATCATGTATATCATTTTAATTTTTAGCCAACTCTGTTATCACTATTTACTATGCATTGTCTACGTTGTACAACAAAATTGAAGACAAGGTTTTCATTTTCTCTATAAACTATATTTACTAGGAAACCAAAAGGAAATAAGAAGATTTATATACCTCCATAGGTTTTATCATACCATCCTCAGAGTATACGCCACTAATTATGTGTTCAGTATGATGCATAGATTCAAAACATTTCCAGGAAAACGTATTGCACTCAACATCTAACTCCATAGATTTTCCCATTCTTTCCCATAAAGTAATCTCTGTAGATACCTCAAATGAAACAATGCTTTTGCAATTGCCCACATTGGAGAAAAATGAGGTTCTCTTTTCATCAAGTCTAAATAAAATTTTTACCATTATATAAATTAATTAGTATGTACAACTGACCTCATTTAGAATATGACTTGGCAAAGATGACTACTAGTGCCTAGAAGGAACTAGAAACTCTAAGACAGGTATTCAGACAATACAAAAGTCATATTTTTGCATGATAAACTAGTATTTAGTTTAAAACAATTTATAGAGAAGATCAAAAGTAATAGCTAATCAAAGAGAGAATTGTAAATTAAGTGCCAAATACTGAATCTCACATGGTGAGGCACCCGAACTAGCTCTTAATTCTTATGATTTTCTAGAACAATAAGATGAAGATATTTATGAGCCCCTTAGAGTGACATTTTATTCTTATTTTTGGATATCTTCAGATATGGTATGGATGCATAAAAATTGAACCCACAACCGAAACGTATAAGAAAATATTTTCTTAAGATATGTTCAAAGATACAACATCACTTTTGAGTTCTTAAAAATGCTTCCTTGACATACAAGTATTCCCATAATAACATATCCACCCTATCCCTTTTAAATTTTATCACATATATAGTTATGTGATGCAGGTCCATCTTGGCCATTGGTTTCAGAGTCAGAAAATGAAAAATAGCAGGCCAAAACATAGGTCTACATTGGTTGCCACAACCAATTTCTGTATAATTCATAGAATATCGTAAACATGCATTAGAAAGCTCATTACATTAGGCTTGAACCATAGATAGGCGCTACCTGGTCTCATGATGTGATAACAATGTATGTCCAACTCACGAAATTGTAAACATAAGTGCTTTCTACTGAATATAGCTTTGTCTAAGAAATTAAAAAAGTTAACATTTTTCTAAATAATTTATCTCATGACGAGTGCTTACCCAATCATTTCAACTTAGTCAATCATCTCAGCAATGTTGAAGTGATGGAAACATTTTGGAAAGAGGTTCATGACTATTTTGAACTAGAGATGATCCTTACCACAGTAATTACCCATAAGCGGTCCTAAAGTTACTCAAGAGAAGTTCATAAGGCAGGCTTTGACTGAGAAAATTTTTTTTTAATAGATCTCAATGCATTAAAATTTATTCCAAAAGAAGAGACATGTTCATAAGTGACGGATAAAATAAAAATTGAAATAGACTGATTCTTTCTAAAAATAGTATTAGAACTTATAAGATAACAATATCAAACAAAAACAACAAAATGCAATCTCCTATTAATGAAAATAGTCTAAATAATAAATATTATTGACCTAGCTAATAAAATATAGATAGTGAATCACACCCACATATGTACATTCATGCACTTCAAATGTTATGCTCTCTCACATGTCTACAAAACTCTTTGGAGATGAGATTACATAATCATATGTATAGCTGAAGTTGTACGAAGGTACACAACTACAAGAAAATTTGAAAACATGACATTAGAATAAATAATATTAAAAAAACAACATTAAGAATAAAAAATTACGTCCGACTTGTCTAAAAACAAAATTTCCTTGGAACATAAAGAATTGAAACACAACTAAAGTTGTTAACTCATGGTAGATTGGAAAGGTGGAACCTGGGATTCAGGACAACCAACACTAATAGGCACTTCCTTGTACATTTATCAGTCACTTCACTGATTCTCCAACACTTTAATGATTTAAAGCACAACCTATTCCCAACGGAACTATAGGAGTTAACAATGCAAGGAAATTTTAGGCTCTCTAGGTGAGGAAGTTGCAGGAATGGGTTATGCTCAAGTTGGTTCCATATCCATGTTCAAACAAGCTAAATTAGTTTCATAAGAGTATCTTTTTAGTTAGAAATATTCACCGACATTTCTAGTTGGAAGGAGGACAAAAATCTCTATCTACATGTAACAAAGTATCAACATTTGAACCAAATGAAATCTTCCTTAACAAATAAATAAATAAGGAAATCTTGTCAAACTTAGGATATATTTTCAATCATGTATGTTGTTTCAATTTTCAGCCAACCTTGTTATCATTATGTCCTATGCATTGTCTATGATGTACAAAAGAATTGAAGACAAGAATTTCATTTTCTCTCTAAACTATATTTACTAGGCAGTTAAATGAAAATTAGAAGATTTATATACCTCCATATGTTTTCTCATCTCATCCCCAGAGTATATGCCACTACTTCTGTTTTCAGTACAATATAGAGATGCAAGAAATTCTGAGGAAAACTTGTAGCACACATCTAACTACATAGATTTTCCCATTCTTTCCCATAAAGTCCTCTTTCTAGATACCTGAAATGAAACAACACTTTTTCACTTCCTTGCATTGCAGAAAAATGAGGTTCTCTTTTCATCAAGTCTAAATCACCATTCAAACATTATATAAATTAATTAGTATGTACAAGCGAGCTCATTCAGAATATCACTTGGCGAATATGATTTCTAGTGCCCACAAGGATCTAGGAACGCTAAGATAGCTGTTCATACAATACAAATGACATATTTTGGCATGATCAACCAACACCTAGTTAAACAAAAAAAAAGACAAAGAGAAGATAAAAAGTGATGGTGAATCAAAGAGAGAATTTTTTAATTTAAGTGGCAAAGACTGAATCTTAGATGGTGTGGCACCCCAACTAGCTTTAAATTCTTATGATTCTCTATAACAATAAGTTGAAGATATTTATGAGCCCCTTAGGGTGACATGTTATCCTTATTTTTTATTATCTTCAGATATGGTATGGATGAATAAATAATGAACCCCCTACTGAAACATATAATACAATTATTTTCTTAAGACATGGTCAAATATATACTATCATTTACGAGTTCCTAGCAATGCTTCCCTGACATAAAAGTATTACCACAATAACATATTGACCCTATACATTTTAAATTTTACCACATGCATAGTTATCTTATGTAGGTACATCTTGGATATTGGCTTTAGAGTCGGAACGTGAACAAATGCAGGCCAGAACATGGGTCTAAGTTGGTTTCCACAACCAATTTCCTTATAATTCATAGAATATCACAAAAAGGCATTGGAAAGCTTGTCGCATTAGGCTTGGACCATAGAGAGGCGATACTTGGTCTCATGTTGTGATAACAATGTATGTCTAACTCAAGAAATTATAAACATAAGTGCTTTCTACTTAATATATATTTTTTTATAAGAAATTAAAAGAGTTAACAATTTTCTAAATAATTTATAGTTGATAATGACTGCTTACCCAATCAGCTCAACTTATCTAATCAACTCAACAGTGTTGAAGTGATGGAAACATTTTGGGAAGAGGTTCATGACTGTTTTGAACCAGAGATGCTCCTTACCATAGTAATAACCTAGAAGTGGTCCTAAATTTACTCTAGAGTGCCCAAATCTGAAATGTATCACTTGATGAAATCTATTTAATAAGGCAAAGGACTAGTGGGCTTTTAGGCCAAAACTTCCTTAACTTACAAGCATAATCAAGGCATAACTCATGGGGTTGGCTTAAATCATATTGAACACTTCAATCCTGAAATGCCCTACAGATGGATAACCTGAATATGGTTGAACTCAGTGGAACCAAGTTCATAATCCACCTCCCAATTATTAATAGGCTGTCAATGTGCTATTCATTGGCACTGCCACCCTCTACCATGTAGAGTTGGTCCCAATGATCAACCCACTAGGTGTACTAGAGAATTAGCAGTACTAGAATCCCTCCCTAACATGATGGTTGGGGTTCCTCTTGGAAACACAAAAATTAAGAATTAAATGTAAATAGGTATTCTATAAAATATAATTTTTGACAAAGAAATCTTCAATTATGAACTATCATAAGTATACAAAGCCATACAGTCCAGAAGATTGTTGTAGGAGTGCAATTGAAGGAAACTATTTTGAGCCAAAGTCACAATGTATTCAATTCATCATCTAGATTCAAGGCATTGTTTTTTTGTGAAACTCACATAAAAATAGTGTTGCGGGAAAATAATGTACCTTCAAAATTTGTCTTGTTCCACAAAGTTCAAAAAACAAAGTATCTTCAAATTTTTTTGTTGCACAAAAAAATAGTTTATGTTTGGACTGTCACAACGTAGTGCACTCCTCAGAAGATGGAGCAATGCACATTCAAGTTATTAAAATTTAACCCAGATCAATGCTTTTTGTCCTCTTTCTACAAGGCACTATTCTAATTGTGGGTGTGTATTTCTCATCACATTGAACACCCTCCTCGTTATTCCTATCTCCCATTCACTAAAATTCAACAATGGTTTCCTGCTAAGGTTCACGACTGATAATTGAATGATTGTGTGTAACAAACAATTCATCGCGTACTTGTATCTCCGCCTCATGCTCACTCCTAGATGTTTCACCTGATGATTTTGATTGTAACAATGTAAACTTTGAAATGGGAACTGATATTGTTCTCATTTCGTAGAGATAGCAAAAAAGTTACTTGATTTTGAAAAGGGGCGATGCAGAACACACAAGTTTTTTTAGAGCATAGTTTTTGGCACTTAATTTTTTTTCTTATGTACATTACATTTTAGAATGATAGTGATTTTCATGCTGATTTAAAAAAATGGTAATTTTGCATTAGAACCTTTTTTTAAAGACCTTTTTCTCAACTTCAAATTTTCTAATGTATGAAATGTAAATAATTATTTTCTAAATTTAATAATTTTTTAAGTGGTCTTCCTCTTCATATTTTCTTGTTTTTATTTTAACTTTTTTTTTTTTGTAGTTAGGTTTTTATTGTTTTGCATATTTAAAGAAGAAGGCCGATATTTTGGATTTTTGATATTCTACATATTTATACATCGTTAATTAATTTTTCAATCCACATTAAATAATTGTCTTTAAAAAACAATAATTTTTAACAATTGACATAAAAATAACCATTTTCAACATAAATATAGCGAAAAAACTACACATTTTGATAAATTTTTGTAATTTTTTGCTAGAAAAGACATGTCAAAATCACAATTTTTATAGGAAAATTTTAACTAAAAATGGTTAAATAATAGTTTTTTTTATGAATTACATGTCAAAAAAAAATAATAATCATTGTTTTTTTCAAAAAGTAATGATTAACATAAAAATTAATACGAAAATCGCATAATACAAATATTGAACACATAACAACATTAATTGAGTGCTTATTCTTCTCATAAAATGTCAAAGTCCAAACACTACAAGTATAACTAATTAATAGTTACAAAAAATGAGCTTGATTCCAAGCATAACTTAAATTTAATCAACAATGTCACGTAATCCAAACTCTTTGTCCTCTCGATTTTCATCATTGTCTTATCCCACAATATTCTCTACTTAATTTTGCTCATTTTCCTCTTCTAATGGATCATTGATGTCTCCGAATCTCCCAATGTATGCCTTTCCAATCATTCCATGTAATGGTGGTTGGGGTTCCTTTGCCTTTTTTGCCACACATGATTCACTAAAGTCCCCTTTCTTCAACCCAATTTCTTGCATTGCATCTGGAAGAAATTGAAGAGCATTAATTATTTACTGAATAAAATTGCAGTGTATTGGATCCTTTTCAATGGCAATTTCTTTCTTTCTTTTTGAAGGCAACATGCTAGTGTTGTAACTAATTATCAAGCAAAAAGGAAATAATGAAGTAAATTAGTACAATGATATATAAACTAATAAATAACATAGTGAAATTCAATTCCATATAATAAAACTTACCTGAGCCAGAAAGTAAATCTAGAGCCCAATCTCCTTCATTTGAACATATGTCTATAAGATTGTTAATCAATAACTGTTGTTTTTTATAAATGTTAACTATCTCTCCTTTTGCTTATTTGTCTTCATATGCTAGTTTTCTCACAACAGCATCATAAGTCAGTATTTGGCTGTGACTCTTTCCATCTACCCGATTAAAAATCATAGATACTATCATCTGTTTCCTAGTTATCAATATGGATGAACTCACAATCATTTATAAATGGTTGATATTCACGGTTAAGAAAGTTTGACTTTTGCCTGCGACATGAAATAGTAAAGTTGAATTAACTTGTACATAAATGAATTTTTTTAACATTAATCAAATATACATTTTAAACATCTTACCATGTAAGTTGCATCCTTGAATTTGTTTTCCCCTTGAAGCTTGACAATAACATTGCCAAATGTGTGTCTGAATGAAAAGTCACAAATCTCCATAATGGTAATGACGTGACTTCTAGAAATCCCGCAACCACTTTACTAAGAGCTTGATAAGTATAAGGGTCACTATCATAGTCAATCTTTGGAATATTGAAAACCATGGGGAATATCTGCAATAACTAGGGCATCATCCCTTTTAGGTATGAGTTTAGAAATGTCTTCCGAATCACCTTGTATTACTTGTTATTGAATAGTGTCAAGCCAAATTCCAAATGAAATGTGTAAGAGTTGGATCAAGTTCAACATTTTTAAAAAATTGCTTCTTCAGTCTTTCGATCTTAATTTTTTCAATAAAGGTTATGAAAATATCTCGTGCTCCATTTGCATCCTTCTTCATATTTTATAAAATAAACAAATATATGTGTAAGTTATAAATTAAAAATAGCATACAAATGAATAAAAAATGAATGTATAAATCAACATGCCTTTTTAAATGTAAGATACTTTTTTTTTAATGTTGATGTAGAACTTGAATCTGGATAGTTGCATACAACATCATCCCAACTATCTTCATTCAACAATTTAACCATTTTTCTTGAATTTTGATGTAAACTTTGTGACTTCATATATAAAGTAAAAAAAGTTAATATAATGGTATGTATAGCAAATACTACCAAGAACAATATGTTATATTTAAAAGGAATTATAATCTAGAAATAAATAAAAATAATTCGACAAACTTACTTTTGGAAATTCCTCAGACATTTCCTCCAATGGTAATTCCCCTGACCTCACACAAGATAATATTGCTTTGACAAGTTTTTCATCCTTCACTCCTTGCAATGCTCTCCAAGATGTGATAGTCATATCTTCTGGAAGATGTTTCATTTCAGGACCTGATTTACTGTTGCTACATATCAATGGTTTAGACCTTTTGACATTCTAGTTTTTAATGCCAATTTCCCCCACATGCTAAAAATATCATTAATCAATTCCCATATCTCTCTAGTTCTAAATGCCAACAGGAAAATGTTATCAATACAATTGAATAAATCAATAGTTACTTTGCCGCCTTTTGAATTGATCCTTTCTTCAATTTGATAGCCTATTTCCATATAACATTCCTTTTGGAAATCTACAGTAACATTTAGCTTATCTCGACCACATTTTTCTTCAAATTCACTGTGAATAAATCTAACCCTTTGGATGATAGTCATAGACATCCTATATTCATTATTTGAATTATGATCCCATGCCACTAACTTTGCTTCTATATCTAATAAACCAACATAAATGATAAATTTCATTGTTTCAAAATGTGGGTTATTGGGATATTCCTCCATCAATTGTCTTTGAGCTTCTACAGAATGGTTGCCCCCAAGCACATGATAATTATATTTAAAACATTTTGACTTATCAAATGCTTATTTGTTGGGAACTTGAATTGGATCAACAAGAAGCACATAATTCACCACATGAGCATATGGATTGTACCTCATCAATGTCTTCAAGTTGTGAACATGCAGATGGTGTGGCTTTCTGATTTGATATTTACATTGTCCTTCACTTGCCTTATATATTTGTCTGATATTAAGCTGAAATGTACAACCACCCTCAATTAAGTTTCTCTTTGTCAAGTTCTGTCAAATGACATTTTGTTTTTTTTTTTTATAATGGCATCCTCTAAATCAGCTCCTGCTGTAATGATTTCTCTACTCCCTTTTGAAGTTTCACTAGGTTCTTCGCTGTTGGTAATGACTACTTCAAAATGTTCAACTTTACTTTTCTTCCTCATAACATTCTCATCATTAACTAGAAAATATTTATTCTTGGGCAATGTTACTTTTGGTGTTTTACAACTCTTCTCAGTTCCAATGTCATCCTTAGTAACGAAAACATATTCTTTACTGCCAGTTTCAACTTCCCCTTCTTGAAAAGTAACCTGTCTACCTTTGCTAGAATTATCCACTAGAGGTTTGTTTGTTTTGTTTTTTTTTTTTGTTTTGTTTTTTTTGTTTTGTTTTTGTTTTTTGTTTGTTTGTTTTTTTTTTTTTGTTTTTTTTTTCTTCTGATCGCTTGGATGTAGTTTTGTAGCATCATGAATTACTGCATCTTGCTTATTTGCCATATCTTCTTTTGAAACTGAGTAGAAACTGCTAACAACTTTCATAACATCATGCTCTATGAAATGAATGCCTCCCAACTCAATTGAACAACTTTCAACAAAATTCTGCCAAACAAAATATCATATGTCAACAAAAACAAAGTTATAAAAATATAGTGAGATAGTTTCAAGAACACAAAAAACAAATATAAATAACAGTACTTACGATATTTTGTGACATCTCATTTATTATTTGTTTACACAACTTTGCAGATACCTCTCTCATGTCATACAATGAATATGATAACTTGTATTTAATCCTTTCATGTGACTTGGGTGGTTTTGTAAGTACGTAAACAACTTCACTGTCCGGTACCTAACACATGTCTATGACCCTTCTCATCACCTCATAAATTCCATTATCATTAGATATATCAACAAATAGATATATTTGCACATTTTGGCTTTCTCTTTCTTTCACATACAAGACATTTGTTGGAAGTTTCACTTCTTTTGAATTCTTCAAGTATGAAGTCATCTTCTTATCGTTTGAGGCACTTGAAAGATTTGTTTCCATAAGCTCAGGTGTGATTCGTTCAACAATGCTTTTTGAAGATCCACCTTTAAGTGTCTTTGGTCCAGAAAGATTCAAAAAAATCTTCTTTGATGCCATTTTCCTGAAAAAAGACACATATAAATCAGTAAATCCAAAAAAAAGCTTAAATTGACAAAGAAAACAATAAATGATAATTAATTTTGTAAAACATAATAATTAAAAAAAAATTATAAATTTAAAAAATATATCGCCCTGCCACCCCACCCTAAAAATCGGCCGGCCAACCGAGACGACCGTTGGGTCCGACCGCCTACCCCACCCTAGCTGCCCAACAACTGCCCCTCCTCCTGAACCCCAGCCCCACCCCACCCCGGTGACCTAACGACCTAGCCCAATGGCCCACGGAGGTGGTGGGCAGATTCTGGGAATTGGTCCACCATCCTCGTGGGTCATTGGGCTGTTACGGTGGGGTTCAGTTCCCAGATTGCAAAACGCAAGCACTGATTTACTTGCTAATGTGGCATCCAAGCGTATACCTTCGGAAGAATTTCATCTAGATAGATTTTCAATAGAGTTAGTTTTTAAGCCATCCATTCCTGATAATGTGACATTGGAGAGTGTTTAATAATGATGCTAATATAATCAATTTCCTTACATCAGAAGGGTATTATGAGGAATAGATCATAGCTGAACATGAGCATGATCTACATATCAACTATAAACAAGATCAAAACCCAATCCTGAAGTCGGTAGTTAAGATGGAATATCTCTATGATTTAAAGGATAGGTTCAAGATGACTACCAACTCTAAAACTTAGAGCTCCACTCTGAGATTTGAAGTAGTAAACCTAGGTTCAATTGAAAAACCTCAAAATCTCAACCGAGGTCTTGGTTTATCATCTGAAGAAAGGATACCATTCATTAATTTGTTAAAAACATATAAAAGTGTCTTTTCCTGGGATTATGCAGATCTCAATATCTATGATACCTCTGTAATTCAACATACCATACCAATGAATTTGAATGAAAAGCCAGTACAATAGAAGCTTAGGAAAATTCACCCAAACCTTGAAAGTCAAATCAAATTTGAATTGAACAGGCTTCTCAAAGCCAAAATAATCTTTCCTATCAGACACTCAAAATGGGTATCAAATATGGTCCCTGTGAGGAAAAAGAATAGTGATATTAGGATTTGTATTGATTTTAGAAACTTGAATAGAGCTTGTCAAACGGATAACTTTCCTCTGCCTACTATGGAGCAAATTTTGCAATCAGTTGTACATTTCGAATTAATGCCTTTCCTAGATGGATTTTCAGGATACAATCAAATTCTTGTACATCCAGATGAAAGATTGAAGACAACATTCATGACCAAGTGGGGGACATGCTCTTATCAGAAGATGCCTTTCAGACTCATAAATGCAGGTGATACATTTCAACATGCTATGGATATTGCTTCCAAAGGTTTGATTAATAAATCAGTTGTTATTTAACTAGATAACATCACAGTCTCTTATAAGGATAGAAACACTCATTTAAATGACCTAAAGAACATTTTTGAAAGATGTAAGAAATATGGCATTTCTTTAAATCCCAAAAAATATTATTTTACTTTACCAGAAGGGAAACTCCTTGGATTTATAGTATCCAAGAAAGGGATTTAAATTGATCCTGAGAGTGTCTAAGAGATTGAAAAAGTTCCCCTCTCACATAACAAAAATACCATGCAATCGTTCCTAGGCCAAATTAATTTTGTAAAAAGATTTGTTCCAAAATTTTCACATATTGCCCTACCCCTTCAATCAATGATAAGAAAAAATGCAGATTTCAAGTGGGGTAAAGATGAAAGAGAGTCATTTGAGTCGATTAAAAGAGCCATTATCAATGATCCTTCTTTAACAAATCCTGACTTTCTCAAACATTTTGTTTTGTACACTTTTTCATCCGATACATCATATGCATTGGTTTTAACACAGCTGAATGATCAAAATATCGAGGAACCCATCTCTTTTTTCAGTTCTAACTGGCAAGGTGCCAAGCTAAATTATTCAGTTGTTGAGAAACATGCTTTCGCTATTTTTAAAACCTTGAAAAATTTTAGACCTTTTCTTGTCAAAACACATACAAAGATAGTAGTACCTTACCCTACAATAAGGCAATTATTGATTCAAAGAGTAGTAGGGGAGAAAAGAGCCAATTGGATTACTCCGCTTCAAGAGTACGATATAGAAATCTGGCCAGTTAAAATTGTTAGAGGCTAAGGTTTTTGCAGGATGTTAATTGGAGATTCCCACTTAGCAGCAGAAGAAGACCAATGTAATCAATTGCAAATATCAAAGGTAAGCCTCAATGATGCACAATCTCAATATGTTGATTTGAAGTTTTATTTGAAGAATGGATATGCTCCTATCATCTCAATTGTAAAGCAAAGCGTGATTTAAGGTTGAAATAAAAGCAGTATCAATTAATCAATGATGTATTGTTTAGGAAAAAATATGACTCGGTATTGTTAAGATTCCAAGAAAAACCCAAAGCCAAAAAGGTCATGCAGGAATCACATGATGGACCAGCTGGAGGACATTTCGGAGGAAAAACCACAGCTCACAAAATCCTGCACATGAATATGCAATAAAGTGTAAAACTTGTCAAGCTACAACCTGAAGAGAAAATAAGCTAACATTCCCTCTGTAACCAGTAAACATCCAACAACCATTCAAACAATGGGGATTAGATATAATTGGTGAGATTGTTCCTAACTCTTCCAAGAAGCACAAATACATCCTTACAACTACTGATCATTTTACAAAATGGGTAGAATATATCCCACCAGATATAGCTAATACAGAAAATGTCATAGACTTCATTGATCAGTACATAAGTACAAGGTTTGGCTTACCTACAACTTTAATGTTTGATAATGCATCTTATTTTTTTGGAAATACAATGGTGGAATTTTCTTTAAGGCGAGGTTTTAAATTAAAGTATTCAGCCAAATATTATCCACAAGGTAATGGATTAGTAGAATTGACAAACAAAAACCTCATCAGAATCATCAAAAGGACTATTGACCAAAATCATAGGAATTGACACAAAGAATTGATGTTTTCTCTTTGGGTAGACAAAATTACATAGAAGGCCTCCATCAATTCTTCTCCTTTTGCTTTAGTTTATGGAAAAGAAGCTGTTCTCCCCACAAACATAGCAATTCCATTTCTCACCCTAGGGCAATTCATCAATGAAAACCCTTCCTCTTCTCTCCAAGAAAGACAATTCTCGATTCTTAAGATCGAATAAGAACGAGAAAAGGCTAAAGCAACCCACTTCCATCATTAGCAATTAGTCAAAGACTCTTTTGATACAACCTTTGACAGTCATAAAACTTTTGATGTAGGTGATATGGTTTTGAAATGGGACAAACCACACAAGGAAAAAGGTAAACATACCAAATTCCAAAGACTAAGGATTGGCCCTTTCCAAATCATTGAGAAAATTTGTCAATCAACATTTCTTTTACAAGACTTATTAGGAAGGATAGATTCCTTGCCCAAAGGATAGATTCCTTGCCCGTCAATAGGTTAATTCTGAAGAAATACTTTTCCTAGAAGATAACCTCTTGTAATTTTGTATCATATCCCCTTTAAAAGTCTTAGAAAAATAAAGGTTATGTATTATTTACTATTTGTTTTCTTCAATAATATTTTTGATTTTTCACTTTTATAAGTAGGAAAAGTTAAAGAAATAATTAGGACATTGAGTGTCAAAGTAAACTTGATTTCTTTGGGAAAACTTGATCTTGCTGAAACATTTATTCTATTAACAAATGTTAGGTCCCTATAATACTAGTGATTACCCCATTACTAGTAGTTGTATCCCTTATTAATATTGTTGTGCCCCTATTGTCCCCATATTGTTATTACTGTGCCCCATAGAATCCCTCTATTGTTATTTTTGTGCCTTTATATTATTATTGTTAGGTCGGCTGGGTTATATTGTGACTCCTTAGACTCCTATATATAGAAAGGAGGCTTTTTCATTTGAATAAAAAAAAGAATAATTCATTTGTGTAATGTAAAGGAGGTTCCCCCCTCGAAGAGGCTGAATTATAAGGCGTTGATCTATCTTTTTTGTCTTTTTGTGAGCTGGTTTCATAACATTTGGTATCAGAGCTTTGGATTCTAGGGTTGCACTGCTCCAAATAGGTCATCGCGGCATTTTTTATATAACTTGTTTTCTGCGATGTTTAAAAAGAAAAAAAACCCATTTGAGAAGAAATTTCATTAAACCTCAACTCCAAATTTCAGAGCCTTTCGCACTATATTTGTGGAGATATGATCCAAGGAAGTTGGCCTTTTTGCAGACTCCTGAATTACATTCCAAACAGGTGACCTGGGGAAAATCATCATAACTTTCTCTCTGAGCATCAGATTGAAATTTCATAAGAAGGTACAAAAATAGGACGGATTGTAGTTTCTTTTTTATATTTTTTCGAGCCAAAGGTCGAAACAGGGACACGTGGCACATCGTACAAGTTCACTCTATTGAACTAGTATATAATCAGGTCACTGTGGGAGATTTGGCATAACTCGTCCTTGGAGAATCAAATTTGGATCACAATGGTGGCATTGGAAAGAGGACATAGAGGGCTATTGTAGGTCACAATTTCAAAATTGGATGATCCGAAATTATAGAGATACATCAAAGGCAATATCGAGCTCCTACAAAGTGAAAAAAGGTGTGTAGATTGTTTTAACTTTTTTCTTAAACTTGGTTTGAAAAATTATTTTGAAAGAATTCAAAGGGCATATTAGAGCATTATTATCGGTAACTGATGCCATGAGGAAAGAAAATGCAAAAACCTAGTAACAAACCTGAAATCTCTAGCATGACTCATGAAGAAGAGGAAGAAATGCTACATGATATATCAAAATTACAAGACCAAGTACAACAAATGTCACTCTCACAAAAGCTAACAGAAGCTAAGATAAATGGCGTGGAATCTAAGATAAAGGGCGTGGAAGCTAAGATGAATGGTGTGGAAGCTAAGATGGATGACTTGAAGATAAATTTGAAGACAGATTTGACAAATTTTCTACAAGAAATACTTACTAATGGTGAAAGGGTAGACTCTAATGTTGGATTGAAGACCCACCATATTCCAAAAATCGATATGAGAAATTTTGATGGCAAGGATCCCACAACATGGATATTACAGATGGAGAAATTTTTCAACCTCAATAATGTGGAAAACGTACAAAAG
Organism: Pinus tabuliformis; assembly: GCA_031772625.1. Taxonomy (NCBI): domain Eukaryota; kingdom Viridiplantae; phylum Streptophyta; class Pinopsida; order Pinales; family Pinaceae; genus Pinus; species Pinus tabuliformis. The sequence goes on along the minus strand of CM062815.1, from coordinate 224,942,614 downwards.
GTACGTATTGAAACTTTATATTGGGAACCAAATTAGTTTGTATGGTATCAATGGCTTTGCTCTCGTAAACAAATTATCACTTGGGCAATTTTTACGAAAGAATTGATAGCACATTATGAGGATACAAATAGCAACACTTTTTTTAGCCAATTGATAAGTCTCGAACAAAAGGGTTCAATAATGGAGCACATTGAGGAGTTCCAAAAATTGAACATAAGGGTACAAAATATTCCAGAGGAGCATAGGATTGATGTGTTCATAGGGACTTTAAAGGCTAATATCCAACATGATGTTCGCTTTCGGGAACCTAATTCATTAGAGAAGGCATTTAGGTTAGCAAGAAAAATGGAAAGCAAAATTATGGCAACCAAGAAGCATACCACTCACAATTATAAAGATGGAAGTGTTGCTGCCCCTAGTCTTCCAGAACCTATAAGGTTGACACCACAACAATTGGAAGAAAAAAGAGCAAAAAGGGCTTTGTTACAGTTGTGATAACAAATACACTAAAGGTCATAAGTGTGCTGAGAATAAATTATTTTGCATAGATTGTGAAGAAGAAGAATAAAAGAAGCAAGAAAGGTCAAAAGAAAAGGATATACTCCAAGAACAAAGCCTAGATAAAGAAAGAAATGAATCCGACCATATCTTGTAAAGCATTCCCTCGAATTACCACTCCTCAAACCATCAAGATAGAAGGACAAATCAAGAAGAAAAAGGTAATAGTGTTGATCGATTCAGTAAGTACCCACACTTTTATTCATTGTAAGATAGCAAAAAAACTGAATTTCTTCCTATATCCAGCACCAGAGTGTCGAGTGATGGTTGCAAATGGAGGAACGATAAATTGCTCTGGAAAGTGCCATAATATCAAGCTATCCATGGGAGAATATGTATTGACTAGCCCAATGCTTTCCATTCCAATGGGAGGTGTTGATGTTGTACTAGGAGTCCAATGGATACAATCCTCGCGTACAATAGCTTTTTAATTTTCAAGAAATTGTCATGAAATTTTCTGCGGAAGGAAAGGAAGTTGAATTAAAGGGTATTGCAGGGAAACTGGGAAAGATAATCAGCTCTAATGGTATGACAAAGCTTCTAAAAAAGGAACAAAGAGGTGTAATTGCACAATTATGTTCGCTAGATGTTTCCACATCAAATCATCTATTTCTCTAGATCTCCAAAAAGTCTTGGACAATCATTCCAAGATATTTGAGACTCCCAAAGCGATCCCACCTAATCGTGATAATGATCATGTTATTCATCTGATTCCAGGAAGTGTTCCTCCAAACATCAGGCCGTATAGATATCCCTATGCCCAAAAGAGTGAAATTGAATGTATGGTTGTAGAAATTCTAGAGGTTGGTATAATTCAACCTAGTGAAAGTTCTTTCTCTGCCCCAGTAGTATTGGTGCACAAGAAGGATGGATCATTGCGCATGTGTTCGAATTATAGGGAGCTCAACAAGCTCACTATTAAAGATTAGTTTCCCATTCCTCTCATCGATGAATTACTGGATGAATTGCATGGATCAATTTACTTCACCAAGTTAGATCTTTGTTCAGGATATCACCAAATCAGAATGAATACTAAAGACTTTCTGAAAACAACATTTAGAACTCATGAGGGTCATTAAGAATTTTTTTCATGCCTTTTGGCCTTACCAATGCACCTTCTACAATTCAAGGTTTGATGAATTCCATTTTCAAACCCTTAGAAAATTTGTGTTAGTATTTTTTGATGATATACTAATATACAACAAGTCTTGGAAGGATCATGTTGAACATGTTGACAGGGTGCTACAACTATTGGAGGAAAAACAATTATATGCAAAAAGATCCAAATGTTTCTTTGGAGAACAAGAGGTGGAATATCTGGGTCATATTGTATCTCATGAAGGAGTTAAGGTAGACCCTAGCAAAATTAAAGCCATTAAGGAATGGAAAATCCCCACATCCATAAACCATCTGTGAGGTTTTCTGGGGTTAACAGGCTACTATCGCAAGTTTGTTAAGAATTATGGGAGAATAGCAGCACCTCTAACAACATTAAGAAACATGCATTTTCATGGTCTCCAGAAGCAGCAAAGGCCTTCGAACAGCTTAAAGAGACAATGTGCCAAGCACTGGTCTTAGCTACACCGGACTTCACAAAAACTTTTATTGTAGAATGTGATGCTTCAGGAAATGGAATTGGTGTTGTTTTAATGTAAGATGAAAGACCCATTGCTTTTGAAAGTTGTCAAATCAAGGGAAAGTTTTTACACAAAGCTATTTATGAGAAGGAAATGTTGGCAATACTACATGCACTTAAGAAATGGCGACCCTACCTAATGGGAAGACACTTCAAGGTAAAAATGGATCATGATAGCCTTAAATACTTTTTAGAACAAAGATTATCCTCTAAAGAGCAACAAAAGTGGGTCACAAAGATGTTGGGTTATGACTTTGAAATCATCTACAAAAAAGGGAAGCAAAATGTGGTGGTAGATGCACTTTCAAGAAAGGATGAGGATGTGGAAGCATTTTTGTGCGCCATTTCTATTATCCAACCAGATCGAATAATCGAAGCAAGGGAAGAATGGAAGAATGATGAAGAAGTGTCGATGCTTATTCGAAAGTTACAACAAGATTCCAGTACATCTGATACATTTAGCTAGCAAAATGATTCGTTATGGTACAAAGATCGCTTATACTTTTGTAAGAATTCCCAACACGAAAAAAAATATTCTTATGGAATTGCACACTTCTCCCTCAGGAGGGCACTCAGGATTTTTAAAAACTTACCATGGGGTTAAGAAGGAATTTTTTTTGCATGGCCTTAAATCGGATATTCAAAAGTTTGTGGTCGAAGTTTGGTTTGCCAACAAAATAAAGTTGAAACAATTAAGACCCCGGGTCTATTACAACCTTTATCCATTCCAAGCCAATGTTGGGAGGAGGTTTCAATGGATTTTATCACAGGTTTACCCAAGTCTGAGCGAAAGAGTGTCATATTGGTGGTAGTTGATAGAATTAACAAGTATGCACACTTTTGTGCATTATCACATCCATTTAAAGCCAATATAGTTTCTATTGCATTTGTGGAAACAATTCAAAAGCTACATGGAAACCCAAAGATTATTATAAGTGACAGAGATCCCATTTTCACTCAAATTTTTGGATAGCATTATTTTCTTGTCTCCGTACTCAGTTAGCTCATAGCTCATCTTATCATCCTCAATTTGATGGGCAAACTGAGATAGTAAACAAATGTTTGGAAGGATATCTTTGTTGCTTTGTATCTGATAAACATACACAATGGGTCAAATGGTTGCCTCTGGCTAATGGTATGACATTTCCTTCCATATAGCAACAAAAATGACCCCATTTATGGCATTTTATGGATATCAGCCACAATACATCACATCATATTTAAGAGAAAATTCTAAGGTTCAAGCAATGGAACATCACATCAACCATCAACAAGTCCTCCAACTCTGAAAGGATAACCTCGTCTTGGCGCAGAATATAATGAAACAATATGAAGATCAGCATCGAAGCGAAAGAAGTTTTGATGTAGGTGATTGGCTATTCCTATGGCTACAACCATATAAAAAAATGTCCCTCAAGCAAGCTAAGAAGGATAATAAATTATCACCAAAGTATTATGGTTTGTACAAGGTGTTGCAAAAGTTTGGTACTATGGCATACAAATTGAAGCTTCCTACAGCTTCTTGAGTGCACCCAGTTTTCCATGATTCATGTTTAAAGAAGGTTATAGGCGACAAGCTCCCAGTTCAAACAGTATTGCCAGAACTTGACGAGGAAGGAAAAATTATATTGGAACCAGAAGTAGTCACAGAAATAAGAACTCGACAGCTATGAAATCGATCAATTTAAGAGGATCTCATCAAGTGGAAGAACTTATCTGTTGAAGATTCCACATGGGAGGATGAGAATTTTATATAGAAGCATCTAGAAATACTCAAGCATTGAGGACAAAACTTTTTTGAAGGAGAGGGGCATGATAGGTCCCCATAATACTAGTGATTACCCCATTACTATTGTAGTTGTATCCCTTATTAATATTGTTGTGCCCCTATTGTCCCCATATTGTTATTACTGTGCCCCATAGAATCCCTCTATTGTTATTTTTGTGCCTTTATATTATTATTGTTAGGTCGGCTGGGTTACATTGTGACTCGTTAGACTCGTATATACAGAAAGGAGGTTTTGTCATTTGAATAAAAAAAATCATTCATTTGTGTAATGTAAACGAGGTTGTCCCCTCAAAGAGGCTGAATTCTAAGGTGTTGATCTACCTTTTCTATCTTTTTGTGAGCTGGTTTCATAACAACAAACTCTTAGCTTCACAAAGTATAGATGTTTTGTTATGAGTCAAGAAAAGAATCTTTAACCTAGCAAGGACTTTCTGTTATGAAACTAGCTCACAAAATGATAGAAAAGATAGATCAACGCCTTAGAAATAAGCCTCTTCGAGGGGGAAACCTCTTTTACATTTCACAAATGAACAATTCTTGGATGCTTCAAATGACAAAACCTCCTTTCTATATATAAGAGTCTAAGGGATCACAATATAACTAAAGCCGACCTAACAATAATAATAAAAAGGCACAAAAATAACAATAGTGGGATTCTATGGGGCAAAATAATAACAATATGGGGACAATAGAGGCACAACAATAACAATAAGGGATACAACGACAATAGTAATGGGAGAATCACTAGTATTATAGGGATTTGACACTTTCTGCAGATGAGTATCTTAAAACTCTAGCATTATCATCCAAAACTCTTAAAAAAGCTAATGACTCACCCCATCTAATAAAATTTTCCCTTTTTAGAGTGTAATTCTAAAATATGCAAAACATAGAAGATAATAAGTCTCATTACGAGCTTGTTTACCATGATCATAGGGAAATAATTAAACTAATATTGGCAAAACTACATACCAAAACAGGGTAATAGTTAATGATCTAATCAATCAAAGGGCAAGGGGTCTGATCAAGAGGCAACTTGTTTAGTTTAATTACAACCAATGAGTGGCATTGCCATTATTAGGTTACCAAGCCTAGACAATGCCTTTTAAGAAACTTAAAAGGAAAGATTATATAAAAGAAAAAAGGACAAGATCCAAATGAGATTGAAACCATGTGAATATCATTTTGAATTTTGAAAATTTCTTCAGATGGGATAATGAATCATGGTTGGTTAAAAGATAACCCTGTCGAGGCTATTAACGTGTGCTAGTAGCAGAGGCTCTATTTGTGATAAATGAGTAAACAACAAAAAGCTAATCTGGAGAAGGAACTTGCTTTATCTCTTTAAATCTTAATATTTGCTAATGTAGGCATTTGTATTTTTAATCATTATAAGAGTAAAGTAGCTCAATAAATAGATTAAGTGATTGTGATTCTAGAGAAATGTTTTTTACTTTGTAACTCATGTAATTATTCTTCCTTTAACTCTTCTTATTTTGAAAGTTTTTAGAAATTTCATAAAATCAATTAGAGATAACTAGTTCTCCCAAGGGAATCACCAATTGTTTAACTATGTAACAACCCCCCCTCCCCCCATTTATATAGTAATAGCTAATATTAGACATATAAATGGGGACCCTTTTTAATTTTTTTAGTCTTTGAAAAATAAATCCTAATTCTAAGAAATTGCCTTCAAAACTCTTAGAAAAAACTCAAGTTTAGGATCCTTATCACAAATCGTAAATCACATTTTTCCATGTAATAATAATAAACACCTTAAAGAAATTTTGATATGTGATAAACTCCTCCACTGTGACATCCAAATCAAAATGCCTTAACAATTCAGAATCACATGTCGCAGGAGTCACAAATAAATAAGCCATGCCATTGTGTCATTCGTTAACGATTTGAGAAATGTGATAGTGCAATATTCACAATTGCATTTTGCATTATAGACAAGTAATGCTATATGACATTGTTTAAGAAGTTGCGATGCATGAAGGAAGCACCAAGCATGAGAAGTAACTATTTTTTAATATATAATGAATGGTTTGACAAGGTAATTAATGTTTAGCAGCCTGAGGAGAGGTAACGATGTTTCAAGTTATGGCTAGTTAACGCTGAATATCTCATTTGAAATCCTCCCACGATTCAAAGTCATTTCAGATAGTTTTCAGCCTTAATTACCCTATATCGACTGCACTGAATATATCTTTTCCATTTCAGGAAAGCTACAAAAGACATGTCATTTTGGAAAGTGATGCAGAAACAAGAAAATCAGAGAATTATAGAGTTTGAGCTATTAGAAATGTCTCCTATATTCTCTGACATGGTCTGCAGTGCCGATGGGGGAGAAACAGGTTGGGAGGTAATATACAATGGGAGGTAATATACAATAGGCTTGAGGATGAGTGTACCAAGATTACTATCACAAAAGAGACGACTGAATCAATAAGACATTTGGAACTCCAATTCAAGGATGTTGGCTATTATTTCCTTCACAGAATAGGAGTGAGAGAAAAAATCCTCCCATACACTAATATGATTAGGTGGGTGGTGGAAAACCTCACTATTGAAGATAAGAAATTCAGGAACTTGAGAATGGAACTCATGGGGTCATTCAAAGTGGAAGACCTGAAGAAAATGTACCATATACCTGACCCTTTGGATATATATGATAAATCATATGTGGCCAACTTCATGAAGAAGACTGAAGAACCTTTCAAGATGATCAAGGGCTGGAGGGTACTAGAGAACAAGTTCAAATTTGATAAAACGGGTATGTATCATGTAGCCTCTTTAGCAAACCCCTACAACTATGCAACTACTATGTTATGTAGACTATACATGTTACCTAATAATGCTAAGTTTTCCATAGAATGGATTCCTTTGATTGATGCCTGTGTTAATTCCCAAATCATCAATTGGGCCACCATCCTATCTAATAACCTAGCCACTGTAATCAAAAGATATCGACAGAAGAGATCCTCCTCTCCATAGAACCTTCGTCCATTCTATTTTAGTGGCTACATTATGGATGCCATCTATTTCTACACTAAATTTCCAATCATGGGTTGGAAATGGACCTTGCAGGATCCCTACCTTATCCATTTAAGCCATTAAAAAATTTGGAAATCATAGTATATACCCCATTTTTATAAAATATACTATGCTATTATTTTTCCATTATCTAAATTAATTTTCAAGAAGAAAGCCCCTAGGTTTTCGCAAGAAGCCGCTATAGACCTTGTTGCAGTCGGAAAATATTTTGTTGAAGAATGGTTCACATACATCAAGGTTTTTGGTGGTACAGTAGATCCAAATGTCCTCCCTTTGTATGCCTCTGATAAATTGTTAGCAAGAGAAATGACCCACTAGACCATGGGAAAGGGCTTGACCAAAGTCCTAAAGGAATGCAAGAAGTTATTGTGGCCATATTTTACTATTAGGTGTGGTTCCTTTTCATTAGAAAAATTTAAACCATGCAATAAAGCAGTCAGTAAGCCTGGAAAGCCTCAGGCTCCATACTTTGCCCAAAAGGAAATTTGATCGAGACAAGATAGCATATAACATCACTACTGTAGTAAAGATCAAGTCTTATAAGCATGAGGCTAATGATTTTGAAGACCTTTTATTGTCATCTCAATCTTTTGAACAATCGTTCGAATGGGCAAGGACAAGATGAGTCCTGAAGATTTTGAAAGCTTTTAGGAATTCAGAAACAAAAGGATCGAGATAATTCCATTGAATTTGTTAAAAATCAAGGACAAAGATATGCCCAATGTGACTGTCAATAGTGAGGGACCTTATTCTCACATAGAGTCTCAAGTAGATACAGGGAAAGCACTAGATACAGGGAAAGCCTAAGACATTAAGAATACAATAGAATCTAGTAAGAAGTCAGTTGAAAAGCACAGTATGAGTACCCCACTCAAAGGTATCAGTTCTGAGGTCAAAATAAACAGTTTGGAGCAGGAGTGGGATCAATTCAATAAGAAACTACAAGACACTCCCAAGACAACAGATGCCCAGGAAACTATGGAGTATCAAACTCCTCTACATGTTTAGAAAAACACAGAATCTGAATCGATAGATGAGTAATAAATGATGTTTCAATAGACTGAAATCATTCCCACTCTGCCTACATCAGAAATTGTCTTAAAGGTGATTGAAATCCCTCCCTTTGACGTTTTATACAACCTGGTGCATAAGACTCTAGTAAGGAGACAAAGGAAAAGGAGAAGGATAGAAACACCCAAGCTCCTACCTAGGAATGAGCCGATGAACATAGTTTGAAGACACCCCTTCCAACCTAGCTGAAAACTTGACTAGATTGTCACAGTTTACAGGAGCATATGCAATTTCCACCATGGAAAAAGCTACCGAGATATCTGTTTTGTTGAAGGAAAAGGAAGAAAAGATTGCAAAGCTCGAGCAACAACTTGAAACAAAGAAGGCAAGTGTGAATAGGAAAGTTACTGAGCAGTTGGCCAAATTGCAACAGAGAATGGAGGTGCTGAAGATAAGCCATGAAGCAGACATATCGGCCAAAAACGTAAAACTCCAAGACTTGCAGCAAGCCATGGAAGGATATAAGGATGTTCCTACTGTCGAAGAATTCATCAAAGAGGCATTAGAACTAAATTCTCTCTTATTAGAACAACAAGAACAATTTTTCTAGAATATGTCACATATTGCTCCTTATCTGATGACTAGTGATCAGCTAATAGATAAAGCGATTGACCAGAGAACTGAGTTTACTGATCTAAACACAAGAATTTCAAATTTCATCGAATGGAAAGAAACATAAGAGGGAAGGAAAGCTAATCTACTTGAGATCGAGGAGACACACAAGGACATTCTTTTCACGGATTGGGATGCAAGGATCAAATAAGCCAAACTAGTAGTGGCAAGAGTGGCCGAGGTGTCAAAGATCATAATAAAGGCGGTAAACCACACTTTGTTTTCCACCAAACTGGTGAAGGAAGGCAACCCGAAAGAGGTTCCCAATCTAAATGAATTGCATAACAGATGGAAGGAGAGAGCGGAAACTCAAAGGGAAGCAATCATAAAGTTAGCAAAGACTGATTGGGAGTCATATTGGCAATACCTTGTCAAGCCACACAATCAAATCATGACCCTTAACTGCTCACTCCTTTCAACTCAGTGGATATTGCCACCTCTCACAGATCTAATTTTCACAGGATAGGTTAGAACACATTTTGGCACAACTCCTCAAGTCAAACCAATGGCCAATATATGTGATTTGAAAGACAAGCTGGCAGACAACAAATCATTATCATAGCCTCTTCTCATCAAGTCACTTTTTATTGTTAGAGTTAGTTAACTAGTTAGGAGGAAGGTTGTTTGAAACCTCCTCAAATTTTTGTATAATATATTTTTGAACATTAGTTAGAATAATATTTATACCCTTCTCATGCATTTATAGAAGGGCCCAGAATTTTATCAAAAACATTTGCAAAGAATACACTATTGTAAGTTTATGAATGCTTTGGTGAAAATATGGAACATGATCGTTTCTTTTAAATGTCTGACGACTTTCCTTTGTTGATGCACTTTTGTATACTTGGAAGATAATTTTATCTGAAGAAAGGATTTGATTTATGTCATTAGTCAAATGACCAGAACTTCACATATATGGTACTTCTATCTTGTATGATTAGTCGTTTTTCTGTTTAATTAGTGACAAAACTTTATTTTCATCAATTGTATATGAGATATGTTCTTTCTATTAAGCATTAATTGCACTATTTTATGATGCCTAGCTAAGATTGTTTATTTTCATATCTAAAATATCACATATGAAATATAGTTTATACATTTCTTTGACTAACTATTTGGTCAAAGAAATTATCTTTACATGTTATCATCTATGTTTTATAGGTGATTTATCTTTATTATCACATGTCAAGAAGATACCTTTGTAGACCGCATGTTATACAGAAATACCTAGGTTTATATTAGATTAAGTTAGCTAGAGATTTGCATGATAGAATAGGGCATTTAGATATCATTATTCTATTGCAATCACTCGAAAAATCACCCACTCTCATTTTAAAGCCCATTCTTGGAAACTGGTCCAATCATCCCTAGCTGGAGCCACCACTTAAACAAAGAAGGAGTTATCTTAAGGTCCAGACTGAGTGGTTATACAGCATGTTGGAGCAACAAAAACTTAAGGCCTCAACAGAAACACATAAGGTTCAGAAGGGCTTCAAACCTAGATATATTGATCATATGGAATCCATTATTATGGAGCAAGATAGTTTTTTCTTCTCCCACTTCGATAAGCTTGTACCATCCAACACGAAAAAATATTTTTTGAAAGACATAAAATCAATCTCTTTAATATCATCCAACACTCCATAGTAGTGAAGTGTGCTTGTGATTGGTTGTCTATCATTTGCATGTGAGCATAATTCCACCTTGAATGATACTGAAAATCCACAATCATAAGTTTGTCTCTTTTCATCAAATTTTCTAATGTGAAAATGATGACCGAAATTCCACATTCCTTTGTAATATGTTACCTAAGTTCATATAAATATTAACTAATTAGATTCAAGGATATAAATTTAACATTCAATTTATTAAATATATGCAACATATTAATATATACCACCTCCCCATTTATAGATCCTTTAATGAAATTCAATTGTTGTTGTGTCACTCTATCATTCCCTTTTGTTGCCTCGTGTTCAATATTGGTCTTTAGCCAATTCCATGAGCATCTCTCTAGCCACTTTCTTTTATGGTTTGTAGGAAATTCTCTAGTGTTTCCACCATGTCTATTATATATATTTGCCCATGCATTTTCATCTTCTATTTTTTTTGTTCAGCTTAGTTCTTCTTCCATTCTGACATAAAGTTAGAATTATATGCAACATACAAATGTAATGCCTCCCACTCCTTAGCATCTACAATGAAAAATATATTTGTTCAATGAATTAATAATTATTTAAATCCATGTATTATAAAATTTAAGATAAAAATAACTACTACTAACATTTTTGTATACCTTTTATCCTCTTTGAAGTCCCTTCACCCTCTAATCTTTCTCCTTCATATGATTGAGATTGGCTATAATTCCATAATTGCGGAGCTTGAAGATGAAATTAACGTAAGTAGTCACTGAAATGAACCATTTCTTGGAAAACCATGTACCCCTCAACCTTCTGGTCGAGCCTTTTGCGTCACAAATTGTTTTAAGACCTTCATATATCTATCCACAAGCCACATTGTTCGAATATGAATAGGACCACACTGTTCAATCTCTTCTACTATGTCTATAATGTAGTTCTCTTAAGAATCAAAGAATCTTGGAGGGAAGCACATTTGAATATCACACATCAAAAGTGAAATCAAAAGTGAAACATTCCTCTTCCAATACTTCAAGTCATCCTGATGTGTCTCTTTAGATGAGACCCACCTATAAGTATTACGATGTATTACAATAAATAATTGTGGTTTCTCGTAGTTTAAAATTAGAAACCCATATAAAGGAATAACCAATGATTCATTTCAAGTTATAAGAGTCATGGAAGAGTATGCTTAAGGGATTGAAAATACCTCATATATTTACATAATTCTTAAATACTCAATGTGACATCATGGTCAAAATTACTTGGTATTGTTGTAGGAAACACATACTACATGACCATTAACAAATAACCATGTTCAAATATGCATGAACTGATATTATCACTAGGATATACAATTTTATAATTAAGTTTTCAACAAATATAACATGTGACAAAGCTACCTTTATCTAATTTTTCCAATCATGTGTTTTTAGGCCTGAGAACACTGATCCATCTCTTGTGAATAAGTTTTTTAATGTTGCACCAAAGCCATAAAGAAATCTTATGATTTTCATAGTAGAAATGATGTTTTATTTCTCCTTTTATGAAACGTCCGTGGAGTAGGAACATATGAGTTGGCTTCATGCAACCACATGTTCGACATGATATTGAAAACTCGAAGGTCTTCTCATAACATTATTTGTGCTTCAAGGTAGTTATATTTAGATGTTTCCACAAGCACTCCGCCACATTTTTTATGATGTGCAAGTTATCAAATAGGTGGGATATTAGATTGTTCTCATAATATTATTATTTATATAAAATAGAGTCTTTTCATTCATAGGGGAAAACATTTCCCTTATTTTTTTTTCATACATCACTTTCCACCTAGCATTGGTTCACCTTTATTGGCTTCCTCATTTCCACTTCCTTTCCATTTAACTTATGTTTATCACACACTCGATAGTGATGATTTTGTGGTAAAAATTGTCTCTACTAATCATAGACAGTTTTATTGAGATCCTTTGATTGCATATGTAACAATTTTGGCTGACATGATGGGAAACCATGTTTCCCCTTTGTTTGTAGCTCTAAAATAAGTTTGGAAACCATATTTAATTACTAGTAAAATGAACACAATAATTATAAATGTAATTTATAATATATTACCACAACAAATAGAGAGCCCCAGGGAACCATGGATTCTCGAAATAAGAATCACATGAAAGAGGAAGTTTCTATCATTGATAGGTCTTGATACATCATACATATTTGCACCATCCCATAATTCACAAATCTCATCAATGAGGGTCTCCATGTATACATCCATATCCTTTAGCTAATATTTCCCTAAGTAAACAGAGAGTTTTTTATTAGGATTAACTGAATTGAAATATTTTTATATAATATTCAAGATAGCATTGAATTCATATGTTCTAATACTTGGTATGATAAAAGTTAACATTTCATGTTCCTTTTTCATTTCCATCCAAGGGGAAATATTGTTGTTTATAATTAAAACTGGACAAACATAATATTTTTTTGTAAGATCTCCAAAAGGATTGACACCATCCATTATTAGAGAAATTCTTGCATTCCTTGTCTAATTTCTTAATTATGGTAATTTTTCCTCAATCTCTTTCCAATATTTACTATCTACAACCATACACATGAAACTATCTTGTCTCCTCCCTTGTGCATGATAATCCATATATTTTTCAAACTCCTTGCATTTTAACATTCTCTCAAACCTTGGATTGGAATGTGTTGTAGTAATTTATAAGGAACCTTCTTGGATACTTGATCTTGGTGATACCTATTTGTGTGGCGCACTGGGCATTGTTGTAAATTTTCATTCTCTCCATAGTACAATATATGGTCATTTGGACATGCATCATATGTATTGTGCTCCATTCCAATCCATTTCATCATTGAAGATACTTATCTACGAGAATGAGGCAACTTATTGTCCTTTGGAAGTATTTTGTTTGCTAAAAACCTTCATAATGTAACACATAATTTTTATATGTATAAAAAATATTCAAAACTTTTAAGACATCTAGAGAATTAATTTATAGGAGTACCAAATATAACCTTGATATATAGTAAATCATGTGTTTGTCGGTCCATGTGTAACCTTCAAGTTCAACAACAACATAAGTGTCACCAATATAAAGGATTCAACATTTGCAAAAAGAGGTGTCCTAGCCAAGTGATCTAGGAGTGAATCAATAAATTCTTCAAAATATGTGTATAAATCTTGGATAAATTCATTGACACAAGCCTCATTTATATGCAAAGTGGTTTCATCGATAAATGTGTCTTGTACTTCATCTTGAGAGTGGCTATTATCAATATCATCTGTTGGTTCTTCAAGAATATTGGGAATCATAAGAGAATTATTAAATATGTGCATATTTATTTATTATAAGAATAACAATTCACTAATTACAATGTACCTCTTCTATATAAACTCCATGGTCCAATCTATGGATACCATCAAGCCTTCACTTCTTTAGTTTCCTATTTTGGCACATTTTGCAACTATAATATATAATTTCATTGAAGTATTCATTTATCCTTGGAGTGGGTTTTGTTGCCCATTCATCTAAATATTCAGATGAAGATGTGTTATTTCCCTGAATGCACTATGTACTATAAACAATACGACTACAACTTGTAACTTGAGTATTACTTCTAGTTTATGTCTTGAATCATATTTTGAGGCCATTTGAGATTCAAGCCTCATCTCAGCTGATTGTTTGCGGTTTATGTCTATAATAGTTCCATTTGTCAGGGAAAGAAACTTGAGATGGGATATCATTACACACTCTTTAAACCAAATCATTTAATTCTATATATTAGAAGCATTATTGCAAGATCTAGTATAAATATATGCATGCATTATCTCTCCTTTTTATTTTATTTTTTATAAATCCAGACACAAATACATGATAGGGTTTGATTTTATTTTTTTATAGGCCCTAGATCGGACTAGTCTTAGTTTTGGTTTGTGGTATATCCCACTAGCTTTTATGAAAACAAAAACTATATATGCTTCATTTTGAAAATTATATTCTTCTTCCAATGACAATTACTTGCTGGGAATTTCTTCAGTTCATTACTTTTCAATTTAATTTTCATATGTGTAGCTAAATGTCTTATTAAAAATTTAAATAAATCAACAACATAGATACTACAAAGACCAAAATGGCTTATTAAGAATTTAACTAAATAAACAACATAAATACTACAAATACCAAAAGCAACATAAATACTTGGTCAAACATTTTGTATAGACACCAAGAAAATAACGCAATAGAAAGATGCAAAGAGAAGTTTGTGGATGCTAGTTAGGATCATTACATAAATAACTATTGAAATATATGACAATGTGAATCCCAAAAAAATACCATAAAATTATTCTAAAACATGTTGGTTTAAACTTTTATGCATGTAGTTCCATTGAGAAGTTCTATGATTGAAGTAAGTTTTATGTTTGTCTTAAGGATATAACTTTCTTGGATTTCTATGGCTTCTTGAATTAAGGGAATTTAACATCAACCACTAAGGAATATTTAGGAATTTTATATTTATCCTAAATTGAATGACAAAAAGGCATAGTAGAAACACCAATATCCTAACATACAAAAAATATACTTTTTGCATGCATGTTTTCATAAACAACGATTCTGAAACATCAATTCTGAATAAACAAATAAATAGGAAAGAGAAGAATGTCTTATTTTATGGATAATGCAATAGCAACGAATGTATAGATGAGACTGGAGGTTGTTGAAACACCAAGCCACAACTCCAGATTCGATAAGTGTGGTATGGAAAAAGCAAAGCTACTATAGAAAATTTCGGCAATTGTAATGTAGTACGATGATTTTAACTTGAACTTATTGCTATATGTAACATATATTTCCTACACACGGAAAGCAGATCCAAACACTCAATTTTAGTTGTAACTTCAAATCATACAAACCCTCGTTTCTGACGTATTTTCAAATTAATTTTTGTGTTTGGATCAGTAAAAATAATTGAACCTATAACCTTTATCTTAACCTTTTCTTTTCCATCATGTATGGCAAGAATTGAACCTTTTCTCTTTTCAATAACAATTTTCAATTATTTTCAATGTCTAGAGACTACTTATTTCTGCCATACACACAATGTATAACTATTTTGTCGTTCTATAACTGATCTATTTGTATATGTCTTTATGGTTGCAACATAGGCATGTGCTTGAGCCATGTCTCCTAGTTTCAACATTTATTAGATTTATATTTTATCATTGAAGGATATAATTATGATGCAAAGTATTAGCCACCCTCACCTCCACTGGATGATCCCCGTCACAAGTGTTGATTCTTGTCCTTTTCTCAAGTGAAATGAAATGAGGCGACCTTGAAGGCTATAAAAGCGGGAGGAATATTCCTTATTAGATTTTTTATTAAGGAACACAAGCAACAATAAAACCATAACTATATGATGTCTAGCATGATGATAAAACCTTAGCATGACAATTAAGTAAAAATGAAGACATGACAATGAAACCCTAAGTGTAATGATTCACTATCTTGTAAAAAGCCCTAATATTAATGCAAACCCTAATATTATGCATGATTCCCTGACATTGTTGAAGCCCTTGTTGAATCTTACCCTAAATTTGATGCACTAAGAAATGTCTAGCTGAAACCCTTACATTAAAACTCTAATCTCTAGTTGAAGAAATGTCTTTATTATCCTTGTTCTTCATTTTATGAAAAATAGCCAATCCTAGCCTAAAACCTTAATTCTAAAAGTTGTGATAAAAATATACGAATGACATGAAAAATTATTTTCCTTCACATTCATGACAAAATCACAAAATGTTTCTTACATAAAATTATAGAGGAGGTCAAGGGATTTCCAACAAGTACCCCCATTCCTCCTAATTCTAATCCATTATAAATATATTAATTTTTGAAATTATGACTGTTAAAATTGATTAAGTCTACCAATCGACCTATGTAGGCTTGATTTCTACTTCATTTCTCAACACAGATGACCCTCCAATAAAGTGAAGATCTTGTATAAATAGAAGAATTCAAATTGTCACTAGAAAATACTCGGTGGTCTGAGACAAGAAGGAAAATGTGGAATTTGGGGGACGAAGGTAAAATATTTCATTGAAGGAAAAACAAAAAAATCAAAAACAAATCTATTGAAAATTGAAGGATATCTTATATAATTTTTCACATATGACATACTACAACAATTTGGATCACTGTTCAACAATAAAATTCATACATTTTAAATACTAAACAATTGAGATCACTATGCAATAACAAAATTTCAAATCTTTGATTAACTACAAGATTCACAAAAAATAAATCGGACTACTTACCACAAGCCTATACTCGGATTTGAGGATGTATATCGATAGAATTCCTATAGCAATTCATTGATCACTAGGTAGAACTAAAACTAAGATCCTCTTCACAATTATAATTTGGATCTGTCACTGTGAAAATAATACAGGTTTCTAAAATTTCAGTCCCTAAGGTAAGACCTTGGCCTAGTGGTCTAATCCAAGGTTGTTTTGAGTAGGAAACCATTGTAGGAGATTATGGGCTCTAATTCAAGTTTACAGAGAGAGAAAATTAGTCACCTGTGTAGGACAGAGGAGCATACATGAGCTTGATTGATCCCAACTTTTTGGTTGCACTAGTAAAGGATCCTTAGGTCCTTCTAGGGCTTGTTTTGAGATCATTCCCATGAGATTTTTTTGACGACCAAGTGTAGCAGATCTTGAACTTTGTTCCCATTCAAATGAATTATATCTCTAGGGATGGCCAGAAAGGAGAGACTGAAATGACCAAAATTTCGCAGGGAAAGGCATAATATCTTGAAGAAAACATTATTAAAAAATCTAATTGAACATCAAAAAATTGATAAAAGGCCTCCAAGTAGCTGTGGACGATGAAAAACAAGGTGGTGATTGTGTTGAGATAGTCATTTGGGCACATGTGGAAAGAAATCATTTGGAGGAGTTTTGTTAGGGAGTTCGATGTTTAGATAATAATTTCATGTCAATGAATATGTAAGAAATATTGTAGTAGCAAAAGATACATTGTAATTAAGGATCATATTGTTGGTTTACTAGAAATTAAAGAAGGAAGTTTCATGGAAGTATAAAATCCATTGGTGAAGAATATTAAGGCAACCATGCTTATATGGAGCAGAAAGAAACAACTTTAACTAATTTGGGTGATGTTAAAAATAACATTGTGGAGTTGCTAGTTGTGAAGAGGATTTCACTACATGAGTAGGCTACAAAAGATGAAGTGATATTGAGCTCATATCCACATTCGGCACCTAAAAAGGAGTAGTAGTGATGAAGCTAATGATTAAAACATCAACTTCAAAGGTAAAGGATCTATGGTGCAAGAGGGAAATAAATATGAAGAGATCCACAAGAAATATGAATAAAGGAATAAAGAAAAAAAAGCATACAAAAAGAAAAAGTCGAAAGAAGAAGAGGTTACCACAGGTGTAGCATTTGTAGTAGTGAAGTTTCATTGCGAGGCTGAATGAAAAAGTAGCGCACCATGATTAAGTGTCAAGGCTGTGATGTTTTGGTAGAAAATAGGATAATTCATTATAACACATATTAATTAAAGTGGAAGTGAATCTTAAAGATGAAGTAGACATGGAGAAAGAGTAAAAGATGCATGTCATATATTGCATAGTAGGGAAGATGGCTTCTACGAGGAAATTACACCATCAATTACACAACATCAATGGGCACTACTATGCATGAAAGGAAACATGCAACTATAATTAAGTAAAAAATTGGAAGAAGCAAGAGCATGTTACACCTATATCTCTATAAATATCTTTTCTACATTTATATCTCTCTAAATATCTTGATTAACTTTGTAAACTGATTTGGGTCATGTTAAAAATAACATTGTGGAGTTTCTAGGGTTGAAGAGGATTTCACTACATGAGTAGGCTACAAAGGATGAAGTGATCTTGAGATGATATCCACAGTAGGAACCTATAAAGTAGTAGTAATGATGAAGCTAATGATTCCAAATTCAACTCGAAAGGTAAAGGATCTATAGTGAAAGATGAAAATAAGTATGAATAGGTCCACAAGAAATATGAATAAAGGAATAAATAAATAAATAAAAGACATATAAGAAGCTCAAGTCAAGAGACGAAGAGGTGACCACAGGTGTAGCAGTTGCAGTAGTGAAGTTGCAATGCAAAATGAGGCTCAACAAAAAAGCAAGTCACCATGAAGAGGTGTCAAGGATTTAATGTTGTGCTAGAAAATAGGAGAATTCAATAGAACAACAAATAATTAAAGTGAAAGTGGAAGTGAATCTTAAATATGAAGCAGACATGGAAAAAGAGGAAGAGACTTATGTCATATATTCATGGTATGGAAGATGGCTACTATGAGGAAGTTACACCATCAATTACACAACATCAATTTGAACTATTGTTCATGAAAAGAAACTTAAAATTGTAGCTAAGTAAACAAGTGGAAGAAGCAAGAGCATTAATGTTACACATATATCTCTCTAAATATCCTGATTATCTCTCTTAACCTTTTGAGCCATGTTAAAAATAAAATTGTGGAGTTTCTAGTTGTGAAGAGGATTTCACTACATGAGTAGGCTACAAAATATGAGTGATCATGAGTTGATATCCATAGCAGGCATCTAAAAATGTTTAGTAGTGATGAAGGTAATGATTCCAAACTCAACTCCAAAGGTAACAGATCTATAGTGAAAGAGGGCAATAAATATGAAGAGGTCCACAAGAGAGATGAATAAAGGAATAAATAAATAAAAAGGCATACAAGAAGCACATGTCAAAAGAAGAAGAGGTGACCACAAGTGTAGTACTTGTAGTAGTCAATCATCATTGCAAAATGAGGCTCAACGAAAAAACTAGGGCACCACGATGAGCTGTCAATGCTCCGATGTTGTGCTAGAAAATAGTAGAATCCATCAGAAAAAAAATTAATTAAAGTCAAAGTGAACCTTAAAGATGAAGTAGACATTGAAAAATAGGAAGAGACTCATGTAATATATTGCACAGTATGGAACATGGCTACTACGGGGAAATTACACCATCAATTACACAACAACAATGGGCACTAATATGCATGAAAGGAAACTTGCAATTGTAACTAATTAAACAAGTTGAAGAAGAAAGAAAATAAATATTACACATGTATCTCTCTAAATATCTTGTCTACACTTATATCTCTCTAAATATCTTGATTATCTCTCTAAACTAATTTGGGCCATGTTAAAAATTACAATGTGGAGTTTCTAGTTGTGAAGAGGATTTCACTACATGAGTAGGCTACAAAGGATGAAGTGATCTTGAGATGATATCCACAGTAGGCACCTAAAAAGGACTAGTAGTGATGAAGATAATGATTCCAAATTCAACTCCAAATGTAAATGATCTATAGTGCAAGAGGGAAATAAATACGAAGAGGTCCACAAGAAAGATGAATAAATTAATAAAGTAAAAAAAAACATACGAAAAGAACAAGTCAAAAGAATAAGTGGCCATAGGTGTAGCAGTTGCAGTACTAAAGCTGCAATGCAAAATGAGGCTCAACAAAAAACTAGGGCACCATGATGAGGTTTCAAGGCTCTGATGTTGTGCTAGAATATAGGAGAATTCATCAGAATAAAAATTAATTAAAGTGGAAGTGAATCTTAATATTGAATTAGACATGGAAAAATAGGAAGATACTCATGTCATATATTGCATAGTATGGAAGATGGCTACTGTGATGAAATCACACCATCAATTACACAACATCAACGAGAACTACTATGCATGAAAGGAAACTTGCAATTGTAACTAATTAAACAAGTGGGAGAAGCAATAGCATAAATGTTACACATATATCCTCTAAATATCTTGTCTACACTTATATATATATATATATATATATAGATATATATATATATATATATATATATATATTTAAATATCTTGATTATATCTCCAAACTGATTTGGGCCATGTTAAAAATAAGATTGCGGAGTTGCTAGTTGTGAAGAGGATTTCACTACATTAGTAGGCTAGATAAAATGAAGTGATGTTGAGATGATATCCACATTATGAACCCAAAAATGAGTAGTAGTGATGAAGCTAACAATTCCAAATTCAACTCCAAAGGTAAAAAATCTATAGTGCAAGAGGACAATAAATATGAAGAGCTCCACAAGAAAGATAGATAAACGAATAAAGAAAAAAAATCATACAAGAAGCACAAGTAAAAATAAGATGAGGTGACCATAGGTGTAGTAGTTGTAGTAGTGAAGCTACAAAAAAAAAGAGCCTTAATGAAAAAATAGGTCACCATGTTGAGGTGACTAGGTTCTGATGTTGTGCTACAAAATAGAAATATTCACCAGAACACAAATTAAATAAAGTGGAAGTGAATCTTAATATTGAAGTAGACATGGAAAAAGAGGAAGATACTCATGCCATATATTTCACAGTATGGAAGATGGCTACTACAAGGAAATTACACCATCAATTACACAAAATCAATGGACACTACTATGAATGAAAGGAAACTTGAAATTATATCTCTCTAAATATCTTATAACTGCCTAAATATCTTGATTATTATTTAATTATAAGGGTTTATGATCACTATAAGTGGTATTGGAATGATTTCTAGGGAAGTAATTGGGAGAAAATTTATCATTTTGATCCTCCCTCTTTCCCTTTAAACATCTTTTCAGAGTAAAGATAATATTTTGCAGTTTGAATCAATTTCTAAAACCTTCAAAGATGGTGGAATATAAACTATAAATAACTAAAACTATTTTCAAGGAAGATAAACCTAAACAATACAAGAATTTAATCACTTATAAAGACAATTAAGGAGAATGGAAGACATATAAATCTTAAACATCACCCATCCAAGTGACAAAGTTTCAATTCAAAGGGATTGATGATGTTGCCTAGTAGAAACCTTGGACATTCATAAATTTATCTTTAATGAGATCTCCAAGTAGTTAATACCAAAAATCCAATAAATATCTTATATTTATGCCTTACGAAAATGATATGTAAAAATTCAAAATAATTTGGAATGAGAGGAGTTCCTACATGTATAGAGGAGGCCTATAACTACTTTCCATTCTTTATTCCCTAAAACTAGGTTAAGGAATCTACGAAAAGTGACTTGGTTCTTTGCCTCCTTTTGAACAATCCTTTTCTCTATCCATTTCCCTAGTGTCACAACCCACACTATTCCAGATTCCTCTATAATTTGTGTTACAGTTTTAACCTCCATAATTTCATATTTATGTTTCCCTATCGGTGCTATAGTTATTGCTTCCTCTCACAACACACTCTATCACATGTCTTACAACTTTGATAGAAATAAGGGAATCCCTACAAGGTCACCCAAAATGTGACACACATACTCTAATTCACACATGACAAGAGGTAATGCATTGTACTTTTAGACACTCATCAATACCATGTACTGGAATCTATGAATGAAAATAAATTCTGAAACTCGAAAGCTTAAAATAGGTTTGTGTCATAGCTAGTAATTAGTTGGGAAATACATAGTCTCCATCCCTTTGAGAAATGTTTGGAAATTGGGTTATAAAATATTGAAAGATTATCATAGACATAGTAAGTTCCATAGTTGATCCATCGAACCCTGCTCAACTAGTCACACATCTAGTTTGTTTTGTACTCAATAGAAGCATATTGTGTTGGAAATAACACGGAGAGGGGGGAGTGAAGCAGTATTATCAGATCAATAAAACTTTTTTATTTCCATACTTAGATACATATATGCTACTTCAATTAAGGGAACCTGCGTGTATACGCAACTGTGTCTAATGCAACTAGCGTATATCCAAAATACTTATGATTCAGTTAATCCGTTAAATCTTGATCTTTAGTTAGTGCATCAGAACTTCATTAACCATATGTACAGTAAGCAGGTGCAGTAAAACAAAACAGATCATCACACACAAGAAGCACACATGAACACCATGATATAAGGTGGAAACCCAATGTGGGTGAAAACCACCTGCTGCAAGTCATCTCTATCTTCTTTTAATAATAAAATTCATTTTACAATAGCTCTGTATTGGTGCAGTCTTATATCAGTACGCAGGCTTCTACCTATAGAGGGCTACAACCCTCTCTCATTTTCCAGACTCTCCTGGATGGGACCTACAACCCGCTTAGCTCTTGTACTAGCTTATCCATTTACTAGTACGTAGGTGCCTGCCTACTGAATGCTCCAATCTTCACTCGTTCTCTGGTTGCTACTGGAAGGGAGCTACCACCCCCTTTGCTCTTGTACTAGCTAATGTACTAGTACGTAGGCGCCGGCCTACAATCTCCTTTCATCCTCCAAGGACCACATTTCATACATTTTTAGACTAGATACTCCTGAAGCACAACACTATAATCTGAAGGCCACGTTTCATCCAATTTTCATACTGGACCCATCAATATCATTAAAGCACAAAATCAATCAATACTAGCATCATCAATCTCTGAATCACTGAATCACTGAAACCCTGTCAACAACACAGTCACCAGAACATAGTGCAGACAATAGAACTCTGCAATAACAATCAGACCCAACTGCAACTTCAAATTTCATACTTCATAATGTATATGTTACTACGATGAACAAAACCCGTGTACATACACGCTTTCACCAAAGCCAACCCGTGTATAGATCTATAAATATTCAATCATGACTTGCAACTATTTCAAACTTAAGTTATACCCAGTTCAGAACATTACATGCGTCAGTATACAAATCTAGAATAAGCATAGTCAACCATTTAGTGATAGTTCATTTCAAACCATTTGATCCCGATCTATCCTTAGATCTTGTTCGCCATTAACTAGTGAGATCCATCCTTAGCTCAGATCAATCAATGCATCATAGCCCATATCCTGCATACTGGATCTCATACTTCATCAGGTATTCACGACTTTTGTCCATCCTTGCCTAATGATCTTCTTCTCCTTTTATAGTCTTAGGCCTTACTCAATACCATGGTCCAAAGCCATAACAAATCAATACCATAGACCAACACTTGGGATCAACACTTCTGATGAGATACCATGGTCCAAAACCATAGGTTCAAGTACCAAGAACTAAATACCATGGACCAAAAGTAAGTTCTCCCACATGTACGCACCTTTCTGTGCATGAATGTGTGTGCATACGCATACGTGACTTTGGAATGTTTAACCTGCGTGTATACGTGGCTTGGTCACGATGAACCCACATATATATATTCTTGTAGTCAGATCATCAATTCCTTGCTACTGACTTCCTGCACTATGATCTGTCATCTGTGTGATTTTCCATCAAGGACAACACTTGTCTCATAATGCCAACAATATCCCCCTTTGGACTTGATGGCAAAGCTTAACTTGTCATTACTGAAAACTGTCATCTGATTCCCTTGAGCTATTCTGCATCCCATGCATTCAGTCACATCTGATATTTCTTCTGTAAATTTGTCTAGTTATAAATAAGTGAGATGTTCTTCTCTGAGTGGGTTGCCATCAAGTACAAAACATGCATCATAATGCCAACAATCTCCCCCTTTGGAATTGATGGCAACAACACCAAATCACTCTCTCCCTCTGACATCAAGGGCAAAAGGGCGAACCAATATATTCTCTTTCCTTGATAAACATTCCGCTGTCCATACTCCCCCTCAGTACCTGCTGAAATCTCTGAAAGAGCTCCCCCTTTGTATATACCAAGGTGTACCAATCTGACCATGCTCCCTTTGAGTACATGCTGAAATCTCTGCTCTGCTGAAGTGTTCTGTTCATGCTCCCCCTGACTGTAAGCAAGGTCTACAAAAAGATGTTCTATAAGAAGAACATGACCCTATCATAAATGACCTTCCTATCACTAAAGACTCATATATACATCCATCTCCCAACCAAGTGGAGATATACCAGAATTTTACATATGACAAATAAGTACATTTCATTATTCATCCCAGGCATAGTGGGGAAACCAACATAGGCCGTTACATGACCTTGATAATAAAAGAAATACATGACTGAAATATTTCATCATCCTTCCTATGCATAGTGGGGTTACAAATTACTTCATATGACCAGAAGAGATTTCATCAAATGACTACAATAGATAGAGACACACTATTACATCATGAGTCTTGATATGACCTTTACATGAGACCAAACATCTAAATAAGACCATGATAGTCATCAGCAACTATTATACACAATGTATGATCTGCTCCACAAGCATCTGTCAACAAAATCTAGACCAGCAATCATGTTCTCCTTCTGCACCTGTTCCAGATGGTCTCTGTCAGACCCATAACAGAATTTTCTCATTCTGAGTCTGACCCACTGATTTCCTTCAAACCAACATATATGCGAATGTATCCACTAAAACAGGCATATATATGCGGATGCTCCTCATAAAACTTGCGTACAACCACATCCAGATCAGCAACCTGTAAATGTCCTGTAACAAGGTATGTCTGCATATCAACTTATCATAACACCATAGTCATCTCATCAAGATCTACAACAATACAACTCCATGTATCCAACATATTGTATATAGCACTATGTGTCAAGACTTCTTGGTATCATCAACAACAACAATCCATGTGAGCACCAAGAACTATAGGAATCCAGCATCATAACTCTATTATATGATCTTTATGAATATGATGATAGCAGCATATGAGTAACTCATCATGTGTATTCATGCTTTTTACTTCTCCTTATCCTTATAAAGATCACCATGTAAACACCATATATACATTATGAGAGAATCAACCACAAATCTGATCTGAATGTCAACTGTGTAACCCCAAGAATCATATGAGATTTTGTCATGGATAACTCATAACCATATCATAGCAAGATATATCATTTAGCCATATGAGCATCATCACCAAGGACTACTAACCATAACGCCAACAATGCATTATTCAAAACATAAACTCCCCATGAACCTATGCCATCTGTTTACTGTCAGATCTGATCATGCATATATTAGCAAGAAGTATCATGACATCATCATCATCAAGTTAGGATCAAAACACTTCTAAAAATCTTATGAGTATCAAGACATTTCCACACATCATTAGCAGATTGTAACCATTATCAAACAGAGCAAATAATGGATTGAATCATATCAGATACTTTTTCTGAGCCTAGCCCCTCTTCTTTTCCTCAGAATGACAAATACGTGACTGTGCAGTGTCTAACTCGCATATACACGCGACTTCCATTTATTAAAGTTGCGTATGAGATTTAGGACACTGAAGTTTTACACTTTCAGCTTCCTCTGAGTTGATTATGTCTGTACATTGTGTTGTGCCACATCTTTCTTACTGTACTTCCTTCTTCTTCCATATCTTCAAGTGTGATGATGTTTTCTCCTTTGGGTGTGGTGCCCATACCTTGTTACTTCATTCCTTTGCTATATGTCCAAGCTTGTTGCATGCATAACATCTCATATGTTTCATATTACTCCTGTAGCAATCAACAACTTTGTGAACAAACATATTGCATGAAAAACAATATCCATTAAAGTACCTGGAATGTGATGATATTTCTGCATGACGGTCTTGAACCACTCTTTTTCTGCATCTGGCTGCAACATGTCCAAGATTATGACATACATAACATTCAACCTTATTCATTGGAGGAGTAAAAGATTTTTTTTGAATAATTTCTTTCCTTGGCTGTTGATGGGGTTGACCTCTCATCTCCTTGTTGAACATTTCAAATTTTGCATTAGATTCCCTTGCCTTACTTTGTGAACTAGATTCTTCTTCAACAGATTCATGAAAACCAAGACCATCTTTGATAGCAGGAGACATCTGACTACCAAGAATATCATCCAAGATCTTAATACTATCTTGAAATCATAAGAGCTTATCTTTTTCTTCTAATTTATCTTTTAGAATATTTACCTCAACCTGATGTTGCTCTTCCCTTTTACGATGCTGCTTCTACATGTTTTCTTAAGCTTTTCTTCCTTCTTCTAACTGATTTCTTAGTTCAAGAACTTCATTTTCTTGTTTTTCAAGAGCTTGGAGTAGATATTTATTATTCTTCTTTGATTCTTCAAGATCTTCCTTTAGCGAGAGGATCGTAGCTTCAAGCCTTTCATAATAACTGGATCTATCTCTAAGTTTCCTAATTGTTGTGCTCCTTTCATTGACTTCATTTATTAATGAGGTCACTTCATCCTGCAACTTTTGATATTGAATTACCTTGTCCCTAAATACCTTCCTTACCTTGTTTCCTTCCTCTAGTTGAACTTTTAGTTTGGTAGTTTTTTCTTTGAAGGCACATTTCCTTTTGTTCAATAGATCTTGTTGATCTCTAATTTTGTCTGTAAGCCTTTTAAATTCTGCCTCTATTTGATATCTTTCTTGCTCACCCATAGGAACAAATTCAGTTGTTTCGCTGTCACTTTCATCATCTTCACATAGATGGATAAATATATCACTAGAGGATAACAAATTCATACCTGATAGATCTTGTTCATCTTCATTCTGAAGTGATTCTGAATCTGAAGTGCTTCTTCCACATAATACCCAATCGATGCTCCTATTGTCATAGTTCTTTTGAGATGTCTTCTTCTTCTTGGGCACTTTCTTCTTAAGCTTCTTTCCCATTATTCTACGGATCTCCTTCAAGCGATCAAGCTTCTACCAAAGGACCTGCTCTGATACCAATTGTTGGAAATAATACTAAGAGGGGGGGTGAATTAGTATTATCAAATCAATAAAACTTTTTCATTTCCATACTTAGATACATATACGCTACTTCAATTAAGGGAACCCGCGTGTATACGCAACTATGTCTAACGCAACTAGCGTATATCTAGAATACTTATGATTCAGTTAAACCATTAAATGTTGATCTTTAGTTAGTGCATCATAACTTCATTAACCATATGTACAGTAAGCAGGTGAAGTAAAATAGAACAGATCATCACACACAAGAAGCACACATGAACACTATGATATAAGGTGGAAAACCAATGTGGGTGAAAACCACCTGCTGCAAGTCGTCTCTATCTTCTTTTAATAAGAAACTTCATTTTACAATAGTTCTGTACTGGTACAGTCTTATACCAGTATGCAGGCTTCTACCTGCATAGGGCTGCAACCCTCTCTCGTTTTGTAGACTCTCTTGGATGGGAGCTACAACCCCCTTAGCTCTTGTACTAGCTGATCCATTTACTAGTACGTAGGTGCCTGCCTACTGAATTCTCCAATCTTCACTCGTTCTCTAGCTGCTACTGGAAGAGAGATACCACCCCCTTTGCTCTTGTACTAGCTGATGTACTAGTACGTAGGTGCCGGCCTACAATCTCCTTTCATCCTCCAGGGACCACATTTCATACTTTTTCAGACTGGATGCTCCTGAAGCACAACACTATAATTTGAAGGCCACGTTTCATCCAATTTTCATACTAGACCCATCAATATCATTGAAGCACAAAATCAATTAATACTAGCATCACCAATCTCTGAATCAATGAAACACTGAAACCCTGTCAACAACACAGTCACCAGAACATAGTGCATACAACAGAACTCTGTAATAACAATCAGACCCAACTGTAACTTCAAATTTCATACTTCATAATGTATACGCTACTACGATGAACAAAACCCACGTACATACGCGCTTTCACCAAAGCCAACCCGCGTACACATCTATAAATATTCAATCATGACCTGCAGCTATTTCAAGCTTAATTTATACCCAACTCAGAACATTACATGCGTCAGTATATAGATCTACAATAAGCATAGTCAACCATATAGAGATAGTTCATTTCAAACCATTTGATCTCGATCTATCCTTAGATCTTGTTCTCCATCAACCGGTGAGATACCTCCTTAGCGCAGATCAAGAAATGCATCATAGCCCATATCTTGTATACCGGATCTCATACTTCATCAGATATTCAAGACTTTTTTCCATCCTTGCCTAATGATCTTCTTCTCCTTTTATAGTCTTAGGCCTTACTCAATACCATGGTCCAAAACCATAACAAATCAATACAATGGACCCAATACTTGGGATCAACACTTCTAATGAGATACCATGGTCCAAAACCATAGGTTCAAGTACCAAGAACTAAATACCATGGACCAAAAGTAACTTGTCCCACATGTACGCGCCTTTCCATGCATGAATTTGTGTGCATATGCATACGCGACTTTGGAATGTCTAACCCACGTGTATACGCGGCTTGGTCACGATGAACCCACATATATATATTCTTGTAGTTAGATCAGCAATTCCTTGCTACTGACCTGCTGCACTATGATCTATCATCTGTGTGATTTTCCATCAAGGACAACACTTGTCTCATAATGCCAACAATCTCCCCCTTTGGACTTGATGGCAAAGCTTAACTTGTCATTACTGAAAACTGTCATCTGATTCCTTTGAGCTGTCCTGCATCCCATGCATTTAGTCACATCAATACTTCATGCACTTGAAATATATAATGAACTGAATAGAAAAACCAACATAACACTAATCGAGAAAATCATCCCCATAAATAATGGTGAATGGGAAGATGAAAGGGAGTTGGAATTGTATAATATACATTTCCAATTGGAATTGTTAGTTTTAGTGAGACTAACTAAAAATAAGTTGACAAGAGGGGTCAAGATATCTAAGAATCAATAGAGCACAAAATCTTGGAATAAACTAGATAGATGTACTCCAAGATATCACCTTAGAGGAGCCCAAGCTTCAGATCACTCAACAAAAATAAAAATTAGATACTCTTCACAATTATAATTCAGACCCGTCACAGTGAAAACATTATAGGTTTCTGAATTTTTGGTCCTTGAGGTAAGACTTTGGCCCTAAGGTCTAATATGAGGTTGTTCCAAAGAGGAAACCATCGTGGGAGATTATAGGCTTTAATCCAAGTTTATAGGGAGACAAAATTAGTCACATATGTAGGATGAAGGAGAACACACAGGCTTGATTGATCCTAGATTTTTGGTTGCACTAGTAAAGGATTCTTAGGTCCTCTCCCTCTAGGGTTTGTTTTGAGATCATTCCCATGAGATATTTTTTAGGAACAAGTGTAACATATCTTGAAATTTGAGCAACAAAAACATTGTTATAATATTCATCTACAATCTGAAGCACAACTTAATTAAAGAAGTAGCAAAGTCCTTCATAGTTTTGTTAGCAGGGTTTTGGGCATCCTTTGGAACAAAATTTGAAGGGTCATTTAAAGTGAATTTCAAGGAGGCTTGAAGAACCTTTTGAAGCATTTTATAAATATCTCCTCGATGTGACTTAACACAAGCTTGAAGACCTATTTTACACCTTTGAATCAGTTTTGAAGCAACATACCTTGAAGGGTGAAGAAAATTTTGGAGTATTGAACTCTATTATTTGAAGGAATCTTGAAGATACCTTGAAGACCAATTGAAGGAAAACATCATTGGATTTTTTTGATCTCTAGAGACTAGATTTTTGGGCAACATTGGAGGAAACAAATTCTATTCCTGACAACATCCTTAGAGAATATCTTGAAGACCATTTTGGAGGACACTTTGAGATGAAAAACTTTGAAGAAACCTATTGAAGAAGTCATTGTCATGACATGCTTCTTAAAATTATCCTTCTTCCTCACTAGGTTTCTCTATCCCTTTCCCTAGTGTGACAACCCACACTATTGCAAATTCCTCTATAATTTGTGTTACAACTTTAGCCTCTACAATTTAGTTTGTATCTTCACCTATTTGTGCTATAGCTATTGCTTCCTTTGGAATCACACTCTATCCCATGTATTCCAACTTTAATATAAATAGGATAATTCCCACAAGTTCACCCCAAATGTGACCCACATAGTCTAATTCATGCATGACAAGAGGTAACGCATTATGCATTTGGACATTGATCAATACTATCTACTCAAAACTATGAATGAAAATAATTTTTGAAACTCGAAAAATTAAAATAGGTTGTGTGAGAGCATGAGAAATATAATGAAGTGGAAAACAGAAGCTTTGATTTGTTCCTTGCTACTAGCTCAGGCTTCTTGTGCCTTTGTTGTGTGCCTTGCTACTAGCTAAAATGCTTCCCTTGTCTCGGTTTCTATGATCAAACCCAAGAGAGTATAATCCATAATTGAAAAATTACCAAATGGAAGAACCCTACATATATATACATTATGCAGGTCCTGTGCTCCATAAAACAATTTTTAATTGGTTAGTTCACTCCATTATTGCACCGTAAATGAAAAAGTGGCTAGTTCACTAGAGGAATAACTGACAAATAGTTGTCTGCAGTAAAGTCCTTATGGTTGAGCTGGTAGGTAGATACAAGAGGAATGGGATAGGAGTTGTACTCCACTAGAACACCCTTTTTCTAAAATGATAGTCTTTGCTAGTCGAGTGTCTTGCACACAGGCCATAGGCCACTACATATCAATTTTTTTAACTATGAGCACATTATCCGAAATAAATTGAGTCATGGTTGGCTTGAAAAATTGGACACTTTACGAAAAAAATTGCATTGACATTTTTTAAGCTAAAATAATTTCCTGCAAAATCACATTGATATTTTCTAAACTTTGTCATAAAATACCTTCAAAGAGTACAATTTTAAACTGGTGGGATCATAACAAAAGGATTCTAGATATGATCTAATGTTAGGATTCTAACAGAATTTATGGGTCACCTATCCAAGTCCCAATTAGATCTTTCTGATGATTTTCAACATCTTGATTTGGATTTTAACAAATGGTTTTCTTCTTTATTTGTATTTTAACATCCATTCTTGATTCCAAAGGAGATAAAATATCAAATAATAAGAGTAAATTAAGACATACTTCAACTTTAGATGAATTTTCGGGAGCTAAGATTTGGTGTCATTGGATCCAACAAGTCTAACACCTCTAGAAATGTATTTTTATGAAAAAAACATGCAAATGAAATTCCTATTAGGAATTTCAAAAGAATTCTCATCTCCAAAGAAGGCTCCTACATTTATACTTTATAAATTCCTATGGAAATAGATTCTAATGCTTGATTGACGGAATTTATGGGAGGAATAACAAAAGAGAACTAAAAGGGGCTTATTATGTTTGCATGTAAAAAAAGAAAATATAAAGTGGGCATTCATTATAGTATCCCTTAGTATTCCCTTAATGTGTGGGCATTGGATGATAGGCTAAATATCTTAGAAGCCATTGGTAAGATAGTTAAGTTGAATAAGAAGTAAAACTAGGCTGATCATGTCACCAACATCCTAAAAAATAACTACAAGTAATGTCAAAATTATATGAAGGTGATATGGTTCCCTTCTATTCTTATTTAGTTAGCAATTTCATAGGTCCTTGTAGTGGGAGAGACATCTTTTACTAGAAAGGTCATCTCATTTGTGAGGAACTTTAAATTCTTTGTTAGTAATTAGTTGGGCAAGAAATACTCTCCATCCCTTTGGGAAATGTTTAGAAATTGGGTTATAAAATATGGAAAGAGTATCATAGAGATAGTGAGTTCCATAGTAGGTCCATCGGCCCCTCCTTAAGTAGTTACACATCTAGTTTGTTTTGGACTCAACAAAAGTGTATTGTGTTAGTTCAACTGACATCCATCTAAAACTCTTATCATATCAACCATATACACTTGAAAATATTAATGAGCTGAATCAACAAGCCAACATAGTATTTTCTATTCTAGACCTAATTCTCCTAACATTCATCAAGACAATTCTCCCCATAAATAATGGTTAGTGGGAAGATGAAAGGGAGTTACAATTGTATACTATATGTTTAAAATTGGAATTCTCAGTTTTAGTGATACTAATTAAAATGAAGTTGATAGGTCAGTCAAGATATCTAACCATTGATAGAGCACAAAATCTTTGAATAAACTAGATAGAATTACTACAATATATCATCTTATAGGAGCCCATGATTGAAAAAAAATTGTAAGAAATAACCAAAGAAGTGTTAGAAAAATTAGTTATGAAGGGAAATTCAACCCAATGCAAACTAAGACAATGGATTTCATGGGCTCATCTAACAAGTCTCAAATTTTAGAAGCAGTTGGGAAAGTAAGGGAATTTTTATTGAGATTTCCACTTAGAAGATATTGGGAGAACATGAAAACGTAAAGTGACAAACTCAATAGGAGTAAGGTATGGGTTTATCAATAAAGATCACATGAGCATTCCCAATAAAAATTACTAAAGGGTAGTCAAGTAGAATAGAGAAACAAAGGATGAGACAATGACATGCACTAGTCGACTTGAAAGTTAACTCCACACTAATTGAAGGAATAAGAATAGAATAATAAATCAGGAAAAATAGTGCGATAATGGATAGGGTAATTCAATCCTAGGATGTTTCATTGGAACATACTGATTCATTCGATATAGAAAATATATAAGAAATAAATAAGAAATATGTGATTTAGATGCAATAAAGAACCTAAGTTATGAATAACAATGATGGAAGCAACAACAATAGTCACAAAGGTTAATCAAATGGTGTTTCGTAGCTTTCAAAACATCCTAACATCTCCACTTCAAGGATAACATAAGAACATATAAGAAAATACACAATTATAAATGAATGAAATTTAAGGGGCATTTTACCTCATCACAATAACTTAAATCGACTCAACTATCATATGATCCAAATGATGTATTGGATGCTTAGGTATTTCAACTATTTCATGTTGTCTCTAGAGAAACTTCTATCAGGAGGAAGATAACAAGGAAGGACATTATCATGCTATGAAAAAAATAAAGAAAAGGAAGTTGTATAGAATAATTGTATAAGTTTTGTTGTCATGCTTTTATTGGAAGGGTTATAGAGTTGATATAGGGTTGATGGTGGCTTGTACTGTTAGTGTCAATCTTTGAAGCCTTCCACCAGTGACCAAACATGCTCTTACAAAGTGATTTTAAGGTGTTAAGGTCAAATTTTGTCATTTCAGTGGGTCTTTCAAATAAAATTTGGTCACTAGGTATTAGGTCTAGGATTTGATTTCACTCATTTCAAAGTTTTCCAAGTTTCGGTCCATATCACCATTCGGGTGAGTGTACCATCATTCAAAAAAATTTCATCATCATTTCAAGTTCCAATGGTTCATTTTACACCTCGTTCGTGCTTCAGTTGTACCTAGGTAAGGCTCATTTCCCTCTCCTAGGGTTTTGAAGGTAATTTCTCTTGTATGGTCAAATCATCAACAAAAATTGTATCCTGATGCTTATATTCCTTCCCTTATCCTTAATGTACCTTCTTAAGCACTTCCCATCACTGATATCATTCAAATTCATCATTTTCCCACAAACCCTAGCTTCTTGCTACAATTTGACAATTTTCCAGGCTAGGCTTGTGTTTTGCCCTTTAGGACCCCTTCCCCTCACTCAATATTTGAAATTCCACTTTCCCATGCTTCATAACATCCCTCCCTACTTCCCAAATTTTTCTCAGGAGTTTAGAAGCCCCTTATCCCCTTCATTTCCTTTCATTTCTACAAATCCCCTGTTCCACACATCCAGATAAGTTTTACTCAAATGATGTTTCTGAGAAATAGGAGATGAATTTGACAAAACTGAGACAGGTTTTTGTCCATAATAGGCCAAGGAAGAAGAAAATCCTTCACGTTTTACACAGATGTCATGTTTTTAGAGAAATTTCAGAAATAAAGTTGCCACATGAGGGTTGTTGCACCTCTGGAGTGGCCTTGGGAAAATCAAGATTTCTCCTAGCCTAGTTAGCCAAAAGACTTTTTTGATAAGTAAAATGATAGCTAGACACAAAGATATCTCTAGTGAGCTATCATGAGCTAGATTTCATGTTGAGAAAGACCTTCAAAAGTTGACTGCAACAACACTCTGCATTTAGGCACCCTCATTTTTCACATTTTGACCAGTCTTTGGAGATTTGACTTTTGATAGGGAAAATAAACTCCAAATTGAAGCATTGAAGATGATATAGAAATTAGAGTTGACAAGCTTTCCAATGAGCTATCCTACACCCAATTTGGACATTGGAAAGGTCCCCAAAGCTGGCTTCTAAAAAGCGCTATGCATTGGATCACGGGCACTGCGCATTGGATGAAAACTGCCAGTTTGGTTCCAAAATCAAAATTTCACCTAGATTTTTTGTAATTTGAATTTTGGGATCTTTTTAGGTAAATATATGAATTTAATTTATCCTATGGGATGTAAATATAGTTTCAAAATGACTCTTAGAGGTAAATTCATCATTTTGAGGTGGTTGGAGAGGAATGAATCAGTTTACATAGTTTTAGAGGCAAGTTGTTCCACTCCCTATATTCCTTCTCCTTGTTTAGAATTAGTTGAAACCAAACCACTCCTCTCTTCATGGATTCAACCCCTGATGGCTAGAAAAGGTGGTTTTGTGCTTACATTATGTACTTTCTTTGTAATTTAACTCTAAAATACATTGCTAACAGTGCTCTGCCTTGGGAATACATTTAGTTTTTTGATGTTTTCAGCTTTTTGAAGAGGATTCATGACATGTGCATGCCCTACTCAACCCCTCACCAGCCTTAGATCAACCATATCACTCGCTTACTAGTGCATAAACACTTATCTATCTCGCCCCAAAGAACACCTTACAATTCCGATTTGATTTCCCGGACCCAAAGAAGCCTGCTCCATTTGATCCAGTAACCAACTCATCAAAATCAACCAAAAACACTAGAGCTACTATACCTAGCCTAAGGTGGATCTAGGCTCTAACATAGTGGTGACCATACTGGGGAATGTAGCATTATGTTCCTCAGCAAATTGTATCAAGTTCAGATTTGATTGTTGATTGTGGACAACGATCAGAAATTGGAAGGCTGAAATCATTCACCTAGCGACTCCAAATCAATTTCGAGATCAGATCCAAGGACTCTACTAGAGGATGAACCTGACCAGCAAAAGCATGAAAGGACAATATGGAAAGATCAAGTATTCAAGTTGGAATTTCATCCAAGACATTATGTTCTTTGTGATAAATTGTTTCTTCTCCTTTCTCGAGAATGTCAAGAAGGATTTACGAAGTATACTGTATCTAAGAGAAGACCCTAGACCTACATTTGATTCTTTCCCTTTGAAGATTGTGAATACATAATGTTCATGTTCCTTTGATCTTGATCAAGAACCTTCTTTTGAATCTTATGATGACCGTCTTCAAATTGATGAGCCTCAAGAGACCAAGACTGATTCTACAACTTTTTTATATACTCCTATACCTTGTAAAATTCCAGATCGATACAAGCCTTTGATTTTACCTCCTATATCCCATGCTTTCCCTAAAATTCATGACCTATATCTACCAAGATTTGATGGTGACTGTTACGACATCATTGCTGAGAGACATGTACTAAATTTTGAGTTTTTTCTTGACCTTTTGGAAGTTGATCAAGAGGATGTCAGTATTAGGATTTTTTCTCTTTCTCTAGAAGGCAAAGTCAAGAGTTGGTTCAAAACCCTGCCTGATGCGAGCATCTCAGATTTCCAGTAGTTTTTCAAAGTTTTCCTCGACAAGTGGGTGGTCAGACAAAACCCTTTCTTGATTATAGAAGAGTATAACCAGCTGAAAAGACTGGTAGGGGAGACAATACAACAATTTTCTGCCAGATTTAACCAAGTTTATTATTCGATGCCTGTTAATATAAGATCTCCTCCCAGATCTGCTCTCTTACACTGCCCAGATGCCTTTGAGCTGGAAATGGAGTTTCAGCTGAGAGAAAGGAACCTTGCAACACTTGAAGGGATGTAGAACAATGCAGTAGATGTAGAGGCTAATCTGCTGATCAAAAGGGAAAAGTTGAAGGAAGAAGATATGAAGAACATAGATCTAGAGGAATCAACATCTTTAGAGGTAAAGTTTAACATTTTGGTAAGTGTGGTGGAAGAGATGATGCAAAATATCACCACAAGGAAAGAGTATAATGTTCAAGACCATGGCTCGCTGATTGAAGAAGAACAAATGGCTTCTCCAAAACATTTTTTTTCTTATCCCAATTTTCATAGATTAGATAATAGTTTTATAGATCATCTTGGAGAAGAGAGATATGTTGATATGACATGTATTCTTGATGATGTGTTTTATACTGATGATTTACCTCAGTTTGATCAGTATGATGATGATTATGTCCTCTAAATAGAAGCTAGTTTTATAGATAAATCAGCAACTAGTTTGTGGAAGGAGGAAGTTCATTTTCAGCAGCTCGAATACAATGATCAATCGTTGCATATCAGCTATGGAAGTGAGGAGGAAATTGCATCGAACTTTGAAGTAAGTGAAGGATATTTCCCTTTTTTTTTACTTCATTTCAGTTCTTCAGAGACAACTTTCATGCATTCAGAAATCAACTGTCGACAAGTTTTGATCTGGATCATCATGAGGGCAATGAAATCCTTGTTCAAGACTTCTCATATCGAGATTTGGAGCCACCGAATGACATTGATTTTTAGGTTGTAGATGAAGACTTGGAAGCTGGAACATATGATCAGATGATGCAAGATGATTCCGTATCTTTCTATTTTGAATCATTTTAGTTTTCGAAGAGAAATTTGCATAATATATCTTCAAAGAAGGATGAGAAACCTATAGAAAATCATGTAATCTCATTAGAACCAATATAAAATGGGTTGCAGCCATCTTTTCAAGTTTTTCACGATCCAATAGCTGATGTGTTAGATGATATCTACAGCTAAATTCCTTCTCCAGTAGCTAACTGTGAGATTGAAACAAGTATTGATACAAACTTGATCCGACAGCCGGTTTCTTTGTCAGTTTTAGCAGGAGTCTCTTCACAAATCTCAGATGAAAGTTTGCATTCATGGTATGGGGAGAAGCAAAGTAATCCATTGGATGATCTAAGTCCCAGTGCATATGAATTTCAAGATCCTTATGCAGTGTTTTTGGAGTCAGATAGAGAATCCATATTATTCAATGGATATGTTTACAAGTTTTCATGGAAGTTGCTTTTCAGCAGTTCTCTCTTGTTGACATAAGAAAGTGCTTGCGAATAATTCAAAAAATAGCCTGAATGCTAACTTGGTTGCATTGGTTGTTTGATTTCGCTTGATCAGTTGATGAATGGAACAATTAGACTAGGTTTTATTGAATAAGCTCCATTTTGAGCATATTTTCCTGTTTTCTAGTTGTGTTTTAGTATTGAGTTAGTTTCAAGTTAGTTTGTGTCTTTGGGTCATCAATATTCAGTCATGTAATTTCATCTTGAGTTTTTGACTCCATGCCCAATGGATAAGGCTACTAGTTCTACGGTGTTCTTGGCACCTCCAAGGAGCTACCATCCACATTGGAGCCAATGTTAGTGTCAGTCTTTGATGCCTTCCATCAGTGATCAAACATGCTCTTACAAAGTAATTTTAAGATGTCAAGGTCAAATTTTGTCATTTCAGTGAGTCTTCAAGTAAAATTTGGTTACTAGGTATTAGGTCTAGGATTTGTTTTCACTCATTTCAAAGTTTTCCACGTTTCGGTCCATATCACCATTCGGGTGAGTGTACCATCATTCAAAAAGCTGTCATCATCATTTCAGGTTCCAATGGGTCATTTTACACCTTGTTTGTGCTTCAATTGTACCTAGGCAAGGCTCATTTCCCTCTCTTAGGGTTTTGAAGGTAATTTCTCTTCGATGGTCAAATCATTAACAAAAATTGTATCTTGATGCTCATACACCTTCCCCTATCCTTAATGTACCTTCTTAAGCACTTCCCATCACTTATATCCTTCAAATTCATCATTTTTCGACAAACCCTAGCTTCTT
Source organism: Pinus tabuliformis (assembly GCA_031772625.1). Lineage (NCBI taxonomy): Eukaryota > Viridiplantae > Streptophyta > Pinopsida > Pinales > Pinaceae > Pinus > Pinus tabuliformis. The sequence goes on along the minus strand of CM062815.1, from coordinate 224,904,433 downwards.
GCTACAATTTGAAATTTTTTTAGGCTGGGCCTGTGTTTTTCCCTTTTGGAACCCTTCCCCTTACTAAATATTTGAAATTCCACTTTTTGCTACTTCCTAACATCCCTCCGTACTTCCCAAAATTTTCTCAAAGAATTTAGAAGCCCCTTAACCCCTTCATTTCCCTTCATTTCTACAAATCCCCTGTTACACACATCGGGATAGGTTTTACTCAAATGTTGTTTCGGAGAAATAGAAGATGAATTTGACAAAAGTGAGAGAGTTGTTTGTCCATAATAGGCCAAGGAATAAAAACCCCCTTCATCTTTTACACAGGTGTCATGGTTTTAGAGAAATGTCAACAATAAAGTTTCCTCAGTAGGGTTTCTACACCTATGGAGTGGCCTTGGGAAAATCACGATTTCTCCTAGCCTGGTTAGCTAAATGACTTTATTGATGAGTAAAATGATAGCTAGACACAAAGATATTTCCAATGAGCTATCATGAGCTCAATTTGGAGTTCAGAAAGGCCTTCAAAAGTTGACTGCAACAACACTCTACATTTAGGAAGCTTCATTTTTCACATTTTGACCAGTCTTGGGAGATTTGACCTTTGACAGGGAAAATGAGCTTCAAATTGAAACATTCAAGATGTTCTGGAAATTAGACTCGACAGGCTTTCCAACGAGGTATCCTGCACCCAGTTTGGACATCAGGAAAGTTGCAAAAACTGGCTTGGAAAAAGCATTGCGCATTGGATCAAGGGTGCTGCGCATTGGATGGAAATTGCCAGTTTGGCTCCAAAATCAAAATTTCGACTAGATTTTTTTTAATTTGAATTTTGGGTTCTTTTTAGGTAAATATATGAATGTAGTTGATGCTATGGGATGTAAATATAATTTCAAAATGAATCTTAGAGGTAAATTCATCATTTTGAGGTGGTTGGGGAGGAATGAATCAGTTTCCATGGATTTAGTGGCAAGTTGTTCCACTGCCTATATTCCTGCTCCTTGTTTAGAATTAGTTGAAACCACTCCTATCTTCATGGATTTGACCCCTGATGGCTAGCACAAGTGATTTTGTGCCTATATTATGTACTTTCTTAGTCATTTGTAAAGGTTGGACTCTTGTGGATGCTTTGAGCTTCATTGTACATCACTACAGCAGTTTGGCAAGGAAATAAACCAGGGTTTGTAGCTATTTTTGTGGGATTATTGTGGTAATGTGTCTTGGAATTTTTTCTCATTTTGTCATTAGTTTTTCTCGTGTGTTACATCTGTCAAAATCTATTTCATTCTTCTTAACTGAATCAATCAAGATAGATAGGTAGAATACATTGATAAGAATGCTCTGCCTTGGGAATACATTTAGTTTTTTGATGTTTTCAGTTGTTTGAAGAGGATTCATGACCTATGCATGCCCTACTCAGCCCCTCACTATTCTTAAATCAACAATCTCACTTGATTACTAGTGCATAAACACTTACCTATCTCGCCCCACATAACACCTTACAATTCTGATTTGATTTCCTGGACCCAAAGCTGCCTGCTCCATTTGATCTAGCAACCAACTCATCAAAATCAACCAAAAACCCTAGAGAAATGATACCTATCCTAAAATCCATATTCATTTAAGTCATATCAACTAAGATTGACAAGGGGAGAGCCCTCTCCCGACTTGGTAGGGCTAGCTACCAGGTTAAGTGTGGTTTTTAGTTATCCTAGGATTGCCGCCCTTCAGCCTGAGGTGGATCCAGGCTCTAACATGTACTATAGTGGAGCAAATTTCAACCACTAGTTATTCTGATTGGGACCTGTCCTTCCTATGAATCGATTGAATTTTTTTGTCATATTTGAAAGGACACTATGGAATCCATGAAATAAATGAATACGATTTTCAAAGATATCAGGATTTGATATGGGTTTAATCTAGCAATGATCAACTAAAGCACAACAACCCTTACACTTTAGAAGGTTAAGGGATCTGTATTTTTTGGGATGGGATCAAGAGGTCATGCAGGGATCCACATCTTCGTCTCCACAAACTCTAATAGAGATCATGTTGCAAGTCAAACATGAGGCTTTAGAAAAAATTTTGCAAGCCCCAGGCAAAAGTGATGGCGGGAAGAATCTCATAGTAGATATAGAGCACCTGTCTATGGATCAGAACGGAAACTATTAACTAATTTAACTTTACGGGGACAAAAAAATAAGCCTATGAGGATTTCTATTAGTGCTTTTAGAGGAGAGTCACCTTTGGTTCTGTGTGCAGGCTCCTTTTCAGACAATATAGAAAGGTTGTGACACAAGGCTTTTGGAGGAAGGTGGAATCATTTATAGATGAAAGGAAAGTCGGTAAAGAAATGGGTGGAGGAATGGTGGATCCTAGTTCTAAAATACATGCTGAAAGTGAGCGTATTAATGAATGGGTGGATTTGTTTTCACTTTTTGTGACCTCATGATGCAGACATGATACTCAGGGTTACATGGGTTAAGGAGAGGGGGTTTCTCATCCTACAGAAGTGGAAGGCAAGTTTTGACCCCTTTAATGAGAACCCTCAGAGGAACCTAGTTTGGGTTGAACTGGTTTGGCTTCCATTGGAACTTTGGAATGAGTCTTCCATCAAGGAAATCACGAATCGTATTGGGAATTTCTATTATTGGTATGAAGGTAGCTTCAATAAACTTGATAAACATATGACACGGGTTCTGATTGAGGTTTAGATGGGAAGAGGGTTGATTTCTGAGCTAGACATATTATGGGGTAGTTATTTGTTTAAGCTCTACATGGACTACTAGGGAGTGCCTTATTAGTGCCTTCATTGTCACGGCATAGGGCATCTAATTTCCATGTGCCAAAATAGATTCACCCAACAGAAGGATTTTTTCTTCTGTTACAGGTGAGGGTTGTTATCGTCTGAGTTCCAAGTCAAACCTTTTGTTCATATGGCATCTGAAAATTTGAACTTGATAGATAATTTGGTTCCCTATCTCAAACATATGATTTAAGATAATTGTAAATAAGGGTTATATAACTCTATTACAACTATGAATCGTCTATCTGATGTAATAGTCCTGAATCCATATGAGGGTCCACTACCCTCTTCAGGTTGCCCAATTGACTATGGTTGTGTGGCATTCAACCACCTATCTTAGCATGTAGCTAAGTCCACCAATATTTCGGGCAGGTCATCCTTTGAAGTGGTGATTCCATATTCGTCACATTATCCCCATCCATATGATGTTCTATCACATTATCGCCATCCCTCTATGGAATTCACGAATGAATTTGGTCGAGAGGCTCTTGTCCCTCAAACTCATCGTGTAGTTGAGTCCTCCACTCTTTCCATTAAGTCATCCTATGTAGTTGGTTTACCATTCCAGGCTTTGGATATGGTCTCATCCCCCAGTACATTTGCCCTTGATAGGGAATTGGAGGCTGTTTTGTACTCATATGAGAATCCAGATCCCTTTTCTATTAAAAGATTATTTTTCTATAATTCTCTGGATTCTTGAGGCCAGTCATACAAAAATTTCACACATAGGAAGAAGAAACCCCATAAATAATGGTTATTGGGAAGATGAAAGGGAGTTATAATTGAATATTGTACGTTCCAAATTGGAATTTTGGGTTTAAGTGAGATGAACTAGAAAGAAGCTCACAGGCCAGTCAAGATATCTAACCATTTATCTAGCACAAAATGTTCGAATAAACTAGATAGAAGTACCAGAAGGTATCATCTTAGAGGAGCCCAAGATTTAGAAAAAATTGTAAGAAATAACTAAAAAAGAGGTAGAAAAATTAGTTATGAAGGGTAATTCAACCTAATGGAAACTAAGAAAATGGATTTCATGGTCTCATCTAACAAGTCTCAAATTTTAGAAGTGGTTGGGAAAGTAAGGGAATTTTTAATGAGATTTCCATGTAGAAGATGTTGGGAGAACATGAAAAAGTAGAGTGAAAAACTCAATAGGAATAAGGTATGGGTTAATCACTAAAGATGATATGAGCATCCCAAATAAAAATTACTAAAGGGTGATCAAGTAAAATAGAGAAACAGAAGACTAGACAATGGCATGCATTAGTCAACTTGAAAGCTAACTCCCCACTAATTGAAGGAATAAGAATAGAAATTTTTTTTTAGAAAAAATAGTGCAATCATGGATAGGGGGATTCAAACCTAGGCTGTTTCATTGGAACATACCAATTCATTTGACATAGAAAATATATAATAAATAAAGAAGAACTACGTGATTCATATGCAATAAAGAACCTATCTCATGAATAACAATGATGGAAACAACAACAATAGTCACAAAAGGTTAATTGAATGATGTTTCGTAGCTGTCAGAACATCCTAACAAGTCCACTTGAAGGATAACATAAGAACAGATAAGAAAATACACAATTATAAATCAATGAAATTGAAGGGGCATTTTACCTCAACACAATAACTTAAATTGAGTTAACTAGGATATTATCCAAAAGATGTATTGGATATTTAGGTATTTCAACTATTTCATGTTGTCTATAGAGAAAAATTCTATCAGGTGGAAGAGAATGAGGAAGGAGATTATCATGGTATGAAAAAATAAAGAAGTGGAAGTTGTATAGAATAATTGCATAAGTTTGGTTATGGATAAAATACAAATAGCTTTCCTAAGCAAAAGTAAGGATCCTTTTGACTGAATGCAACAAGTAGTTCATCAACTTGTTGCTGAAAATGTTCAAATGAGAGAATATGTATAGCAGTCATAATAGAAGAATAAGAAACAAAAGACATATGAGCTATCCTCTACACTTGAGTATGAAACTACCACATTTAAAGAACTAAATAATAAACTACGAGAACCAATGGATGGGCTAGATACTCTTAACGTTATCCTCAATTACTAGCTAAAAAATATGGCAACCGCCTACAATGGATTTTGGATTCAAAAGGTGCTTAATAAGGAATTGTTGGACAAGAAGAATTGCAAGTTTGATCCTTACGAGGTATCATCCCTTGCACTTGGTTTCAGTCTAGTTTTCTTCTACATCAGGTACTTATTGGTTTGGTGAATGACTATTCTATATCTTGTTTTGATAAGCTAAGTGTTCAATGCCTTCTAGGTTTATAATAAACAATCCTTAAATGTGGATATATGTAATTTTCTACAGTTTCATCACCTCAAATTTTCTCTGTTATGTTTGCCCTGCATTATAATACGACATGTTTTTATCCATTCTAGTAAGGTAAAAGAAAAAAGGAATGTTGCACATGGGTGCTTCATTCAGCTTCATCTTAATTTCGTCGACTGGGGCTTCAGTCCATGGTTAGGGGTGTTTCCACATCATATTAGGGTATGGGCACCAATTCAAATGCATGTAATTTAATGTAGTTTTTGACTAGGATCCTCACTTTTATGACTTGGGATTTGATGATATAGTTGGCATAGTGTATGGATTTTCAAAATGGTATGAGCGATGGTCCTCTTTAGATTGTCACATCTAAATTTTGGAAGAAAGTTATGGTGGTGGTATTTATAGTTACCTACTATATGGATTCTAATCTAATCATCATCATGCTTTTATTGGAAGGGGTCTAGAGTTGATATAGGGTTGATGGTGGATTGTACTATAGTGGAACAACTTTCAACCGATGGTTATTCTTCATGAGTCCTATCCTTCCAATGAAGTGATTGAATTATTTTGTCATATTTGAAAGGACATTAGAGAATCCATGAAACAAATGAATACACTTTTCAAAGGTATCAGGTTTTCATATGGCTTTAATCCAACAATGATCGACTAAAGCGCAGTAGCCCTTCCACTTTAGAAGGTTAAGTGGTCTGTATTTTTTTTAATTGGATCCGGTGGCATGAATATGATTGAGTAGTTGGTGGATGATGGAAATTAGGAGGTCATGTAAGGCTCCACATCTCTGTCTCCACAAACTCTGATAGAGATCATGTTGCAAGTTGAACAGGAGGCTTTAGCAAAAAAACTTTAGACTCTGGGGAAAATTGATGGCGGGAATAATTTTATAATAGATACAGAGTAACTCACTATGGCTTAGAAGGGAAAGGTATTAAATAATTCATCTTTACACGGGTGAGAATAAGCTTGTGAGGATTCTTATTAGTGTGATTAGAGGAGAGTCACCCTTGGTTCTGGGTGCAGGTTTCTTTTCATACAATACTAAAAGGTTGCAACACAAGGCTTTGGTAGGAAGGTGGAATCATTTACAGATGATTGGGGAGAAGGTAAAGAAATCGGTGGAGGATCAGTGGATCCTAGTTCTCAAATAAAGGGAGAAACTGAGCGTATTATTCAACGGGTGGATTTGTTTCCACTTTTTGTGATCTAAGGATGCAGACATGATACTCAGGGTTCCATGGGTTAAGGGGAGGGGATTTCTCATCCTACAGAAGTGGAAGGAAAATTTTGACTCCTTCAACGAGACTTGTTGGAGGAACCTGGTGTGGCCTGAACTACTTGGGCTTCCACTGCAACTTTGGATTGAGTCTTCCATTAAGGAAATCACGAATTGTATTTGGGAATTTCTATTATTGTTACGAAGCTAGCTTCAGGAAACTTGATAAATGTATGGCATGGGTTTTGATTAAGGCTGATATGGGAAGAGGGTTGATTGCTGAGCTAGACATACAATGGAGTAGTTATTCTTTTAAGCTCTACATGGACTACTAGGGAGTTCCCTATTAGTGCCTTCACTGTAATGACATCGGGCATCTAATATCCATGTGCCAAAATAGATTCACTTAGTAGAAGAATTTATGCTTCTCTTGTAGGCGAGGGTTGGTGTTGTCTAAGCTCTAGGTCAAACATTTTGTTCATATGGTATCCGATATTCCGAACTTCATAGGTAATTCAGTTCCATGTCTCAAATATATGATGTAAGATAATTGTAAATCTGAGTTATATAACTTTCTTTCAACTATGGGGTGTATGTCTGATCTAATAGTCCCAAATCCATCTAATGTTCTGCTACCGTCTTTAGGTTGCCCAATTGACAATGGTCATGAGGTATTCGACCCCCTCTCTTAGCCTACATCTGAGTCTGCCAATATTTCTAGCAAGTCATCCATTGAAACATTGATGCAATTTCCATCACATTATCCCCATCCCTCTGTCGATTGCACAAATGACTTTGGCCTTGAGTCTGATGTCCTTCAAACTGATCGTGTAGTTGATTCATCCCCTCTTTTCAATAAGTCATCCTATGTAGCTAAATTTCCATTCCATCCTTTGGATATGGTCTCGTCCCCTAGTACATTTTCCGCTGACAAGGAATTGGAAGCTATTTTGTCCTCATCTAAGAATCTAGATCCCTTTTCTATTAAAATATCATTTTCCCATAATTTTCTAGATTCTAGAGGCCAATCATATAAAAATTTCACACATAGGAAGAAGAAACCACCTAAATATAAGAAGGTTTCATCTTGTAACAAGATCGAATTGGGCTATGTTGATGAGGTTGGATCTCCCAATTGCTAGCTTGATATTGATTTTGAATTTACAATTGGGAATGACTCTATTTCTTTTGAGTCCAGGTCTTTAGAGGGCATTTAATCATGCATGTGCTTCCTCCATGATTATTGTTTCCATTAACATCTACGGTTTGCGAATGACCCCCAAATTAAGTTCCCTGAAAGGTATTGTTCAGGTTCGTAAAACTTCTCTAATCCTTTTCCATGAAATGGTGGTTTTCAGAGATAAGGCGTGGGAGGCAATGTTGTCTATGCGCCCTGCATGGCATGTAGTTGCAACTGATACTATTGGATTATCTGGTGGTCTACAGGTTATGTGGGATCCAAAAATTATTGAGATGTAGACATTTCTATTGTGTGTAGGGATTATCATGAACATACACATGCCGGGAAACTGTCAAAGGGTCTGAATTGTTAATTCATATGCTGCATATTTTGGGTGTAGAATATTTTGGGACCAAGTTTCAAAATCTAGAATCCTTCGATTAAGTTCTATGATCATCATAGGGGATATTAATTTTTTGATGGGGAGGGAAGATATTTGCGACAAAAGTCTAGGATTGATAGTATGGCTACTTATTTTAGAGGTTTGATGGATAATTTTTCCCTATTGAATGTGATGTGGTAACAACCCTAGTGAAAATTCCATGTAATAAAGGTTAAAAATAATAACCACAGATGATTGGGTCACTTATTCCAAGTTGAATACTAGGAGAGACATCAAGGGGGTGTTCATTTGGTTGTTTATGGGTAAGGAAATTGGAAAAGCCAATGGATAAGGCATTAAAAGGCATTTTGGTACATTTATTTATGAAACTAATAGGAAGTAGGAGAAAAAGGAGGTGAAATGTCACTCATTGCATGTGAGGAGGAAAATGAAGAAAATAGAGGCCTCATTCATAAAAAAGCTTATGAGGATCAGTTGGTAACATTTTGTCAGTTCAGTGTTGGAGCTCTCTCTCATTATTCTCTCTCTCATTCTCTTGGATACTTAGAGATTTCTTGGAGCACTCTTGGAGAGTGTGGAATACTTGGATTATTGGAGCAAGAAGGAAAATTAAGATTAGGAAAGTGCAAGAAGGCATCGACACCAAAAGCCACGTTAGTTTTTCTTATAGGGAACAGTTTTCATGTATGATTTCTTCACTATTTTTGGCATGCATGGCATATGCATGTCGATTGTTGGTTGTGATCTGTCATTGGCATGGAGGATGGCCTGGATTGATAGTGAGTTACCTAGCATTGACATTTCCTAGATAGCCATGGTGATTGTGGGTTTTACTTTTATTGTTTTGTTTTGGTTGCTTCTCATGTTTTTGTTAGTCCCGAAAGCCCTGGTTGAAAAAATGCTCTAGAAGCCCTATAATAGCTTAGGTTGAGTTACTAGTCCTGGAAGTCTTGGTTGAGAAAATGATCTGGAAGCCTTTGGTGGGTTGAGTTACTAGCCTTGAAGGCTTTGTTGGAAAAACACTCTAAAAGACCTATATAAGTTTTCGGTTGAGTTACTAGTTCTGGAAGCCTTAGTTCGAAAAATGTTGTGGAAGCCCTAGAAGGCTTGGATGGAGACAAATCTGATGATGGTTTTGGTGATGTCCGACCGTGAGGTGGAATAATTGTTTGATGAGTTGAGGTTGATGGCCTCTAGAAGCCTTCGATGAGTTTTGATTGATGTGTTCTATGAGATCCCACATTGATGCTTGGAATATGACATGGGGGTGAATGACTAAAGTAAGATTTGGCTCAGCCATTCTATAGGCGGGTTGAACGTGGTAGTCCCATATCCGGTTGGTTCATTGGATTCATTAATGAGAAATACTTTCCCTTGATTTCCATGTGTAAAGGTACTGATGTATTTATGGATTTGATGGTTGTCATGTTTATTGTATTTTTGTTCCTCTTATGCTGGTTATATGCAAATTTTATGACAACAGTTATGTATGGATTTCAACACATTTTTACTTGTATGTGAATAGATAATGTGTCTATGACCTAATAGATGATAATGCAACACATATCATGAGGAAACAATGTTCATATAGATTCTCAAATAAGTATGAGATCCCTCCCCTTAACTATGTTATTTACACTTGTATATTACATGTCGATGGTATGTTTGGTGAAATGCCTGTCATGGATATTAGGGATCCAGTCATGGTCTTGAACAAGTATTTTCTTTACTACTTTCATTTCCATGTTAATTTACCGGTCGTAAGAGATGGTTTAGTTCTGGGTAGTGGCCTGGGCTCTGGGCCTTAAAAAGCGGCTCAAATCCCAGATTCGCTGGCATAGCACTAACAACTTTCGTCCAGAGTCGTTGCTAGGCAGGCCTGTGAGAGAGAACTTAGGTTGTTGGTCGCTCCCTTGCCCATAGCATGAGAGAGACTATGGCCCAAGAGACCTAAAACAACAGTGTGATCGAGGGATGGACTGTTTGAGTGTCTAACATGTCTTCTGAGGGTTCTATTGATGATATTTGATGTATGAATGTTGTCTTTCCATCAGTTCCACTTCTTTAAGGTGACTTAGGAGGTTGAATCATATCATAGTGGACTCTTGTCGTACATTTACCCTGGCTGGCCGATTGCTTGGGTAGATGTGGGAGGAGGGTGTTACAGATGCCAAATCCTTTTGGACCCACTTGGAGGAATGGGAGAATTAATGAGGAGAGTATCCAGAAAAGAATGAACATGTTTTTGGTTAATCATACTATGGTTGATCATATGAAAAATACATGATCTTATATTATTCCAACATTTATTTCTGATCACTTTCCCATTATGCTGACATGGGATGAAGGAGAATAGAAGAAATAATATCCCTTAAAATTCAACCCGAAATGGCTTAAACTAGATGAATTTGAGGATCTGGTTTGAAATGTTTTTTCTAGTTTATTTCTTCCTCCTCCAGAGAATCACATGACATCCATATGCTGAAACCTTAGAGAGATGAAAAGGGATTTTTAGGAATGTATTAGGGGGATGAAAGAGGGTAAAACTAAAGCTATTAGGGAGATTGTCATTTTCCCATGTTATTTCAATTATCCTTAAGGCTCATTATTCTTCTCAGAGGAATACCAACACAAGCTCATCAAATTGGAGGATAAGATACGGGACCACACATGGGAAGAAGACATCCACATGAAGAGCAGGGAAACATGGGTAAAAGTTGGAGATAAAAATACCAAAATTTTCCATGCACATTTCAAAGCTAGGAAACATATCAATTCGACAAGGAGCATAAGAGATGATGCCAGAAACATATTTAGTTCATAGATATCTATTCAACAAGCGATAATCACACATTTCAAAAGCCAATTCTTGGCACACGAGACATATTTCTAGTCAAAAATGAATTTCATTGAAGAGGTTCCAAACATGTTCACATTGGAGGATAATGATAGATTGGGACAACCAATCACAAGGGAGAAATTGATGAAGATATTGATGCAATGTACAAAGGAGAAAATTTTGGGCCCGTATGGGTGGGGGGATTACCTTTTTATTCACTTCATTGATTTGATGATCCCAACTTTGTTGGCGGTAGTTGAAGAATCTAGGATTCATGGGTTCATATCAGGGGACATAAATGTGACTTTCATAGAATTAATCAATAAAATGGTGCAACCAATATTCTTTGTAGATTATCGTCCCATATCTCGCTCCAACTCAGTGTACAAAATGATATCAAAATTGATTGCAAGTAGGTTGAAGCCGGTATTGTCAAAGCATATTACAGAGGAACAATTTGGTTTCTTAGAAGGTAGAAAAATAAAAGATCCTATTGGTATTTCCTAGGAGATAATGCACTTTATTAAATCATGCAAAAAAAGAGATTGCCTTCTAAAGGTATACTTGAGCAAGGCATATGATTTCATGGACTGAGAATTCCTCTACTTGGTCCTATTAAAATCTAGTATGTCTCTATTTAATATTAAATGGATTTTGGCATGTTGCAAAACTACAAATTTTGTTGTCATTATTAATGGCTTGAATTCATAGTTTTTCAATGCATATAGAGGAATTAGACAGGGTTGTGCCATGTCTCCATTGCTCTTTCTCTTAGTTATTGGTTTTTTTGGTAGAAAAATGAGGGTGTCAAAGGATAATGGAATTATTAAAGGGTTCAAAGTAACCAAAAATATTTCCATCTCTCATTTAATGTTCGTAGATGATTTGTCACTCATTGGGAAATCCATGGTGGGTGAGTGGGGAATGATTAGAGACCTCATTAAATAATTTGGAGTTGCATCTGGTTTGTGTATGAATGAAGAAAAATAGATCTTGTTACATGATGGAAGTGATGAGAATGCAAAAAAGGAAAGATGTAATCTGTTTGGGGTAGCGTCATCAAGTTTGGATTATGGTTTCACCTACCTTGGGTTTTAGATGAAACTGAAAGGATATTATAACCAGGATTGGGAATGGTTAATCAAAAGATTTTAGAAAAAAATGGATAGCTGGAAGTACATATGGTTGATGATGGGAATGGAGGTGGAAATGTTGAAATCTGTGCTACAAAACATTTCAGTATATTTGATGCACCTTTATTTAATGTGTATGGAGATCATCCATAAGGTAGAAGCTATCATGAGCCGCTTCTTATGGGCTGGAACATAGTTACAAGATAAAATTCATATGGTACGATGGTCAACACTTGTAAGGGCAGTGGAGGAAGGAGGTTTGGGTTTCATAGATACATCCACTTTTAACAAGGCTTTGATTATAAAAAGCATGTGTAGGGAAGTATTTGGAAATGGTGTGTGGTCTCATATCTTTTATGGTGATATTTTCCGGAGCTATTTCTTTCATGTTTTCTTGTAACCAACGTTTCGAACCAACCACTGTGGTTCATCATCAAGATCAGATGAGTTAGTAAGTAAGAACATCAAGGGATCAATAAATAGAGGAGAGGATTGAGTGAATGAAGCTAACAAGATAATTAATGATATGATTCCGATTATTAATTAGTTAGTGTTTTATTTATTTTTTTTTAATTTTTTTTATTACATATTCTTAGTTTCTATTTTATATTTCTTTTTAATATTGAAACATAATAATGCTTGATCTAAAGTATAACTAATTAATCATTATTTTACTTTTGTTGATTTCAAAGAAAGAACTTTAATATTAATTAATGCATATTACCTAAAGTTATTATGCACTATTAATTGATTTTCCATTAATTTTAAATCGAATCAAATTGTTAATGTTAATTATATTGGCATGAAAGTATACTTTTCTTATATATAATCATTAAGTATTATGTTAGTGATGTTCTCAAGTGTTTGTAAGTTATTATATCTTTGTCAATTCTTAATTCTTAATTAATAATTTATGGAGTTTTTAGTTTAAAAATAAAGTTGAAATAAAAATAATTCATCTTTAACTTATTTTTTTCAATCAAATTATTAATATTATTAATATTAGTTATTTTATAATTTATGAAAAACATATAATATTCTTATTAATAAATATTAAATATTATGCTAATGTTGTTTCTAAGTCTTTGCATTTGTAAACAATTATATCTATGTTAATTGTTAATTGTTAATGATTAATTTATGGAATTTTAGTTGAAAGATGAATTTAAAGATTAAATTACTTCCTTCTTTATTATTGTTCTCAACTTTGAAATTATTAATATTCATTATTATTTTTATATTATAATATAGACTAGGGAAGCCAAATCGGGAGAATAGGGTAGCTAGGAGAAGGTGGAATCCGTCGTTAGAGTTGGAATCCAATTATCACTAATTTTCCATCCCTCATCGCGGTTAAGATTATTTGCGTGTTTACCTATTTCAATAGCTTCTCTAAATTTCCTATGCTGATAGTGATCAATTTTGGCGACAACAGAAGAGTTTTCTATACATATGTGATCTACGATTAACCATTAAATAAATAAATAAATAAATAAACCATTAACTAATTAATAATCTGAATCATTTCATTAATTAACTTGTTGACTCCTTTCACTCCACCCTCTCCTCTATTTATTGATCCCTTGATGTTCTAACTTACTCACTCATCTGATCCTGATGATGAAGCACATTGGTTGGTTCGAAACATCGATTCCAAGAAAACATGAATGCGATAGCTTCAGAAAATATCACCATACAAAATACAGATCGCAGAAGCCTCAAATCTATAATTTTCAACCTATATGGTCTCATATCATTAAGGAAAAATATACATTTGGTTAAACTTTCTCCTCATGGACTAGCAATGGTGCTAAGAAGATATATGTTATATCACACATATGGAGAAGTATGATGCACACTCTACACTTGATGTTGGGGGGATGGAGATGGATCCACAATCAAAATTGGATTAGATGACATCATGGGGATTGCTGGAAATCATTCATTATCCTTTCACCTGCTACAAATCCTTCACAAAAAGGACATTATCCACTAGCAATAGATTTATTTGTTGGGGACTCAAAAAATTAATCAACAGAGTTGGAGAAGGGTCGAAGATCTTGGCATACGAGGGACATATCATGAGGAATGAGGGTCATATATAGCACAACATTGATATGATAAAGTCACTCTTGGTGATAAATAGGATTGTATGATATGGGGGGGTAAAATGAAAAATAACAATACGATGGTCCAAGACATCTACTTGAAGTTTCCAAGGCCTCACAAGGGATCAATGACTATAATAAGCATCTACAGGATATATGGAGATGGAATCTCCCGAACAAATTAAAATGTTTCTGTTGGCTGGTTGCACCTGATTGTATATTGGCATGGAACAATTTATAAAATTGTGGGTTCATTGGTCCTGAAATATGCCCTCTATGCATGAAGTGGGGGTGGGTAGGGGGTGAAGGGAAGATACAGATCAATTGTTGATCAAATGCTCATATGTGAGGCTAATTTGGGATGGGGTTATGGATGAAATGAAGCTTTCTTTTGTTGGCACTAATCAACCCTTGTTCAAAAGTCTTCCCTCATTGTTCACTTCACAGAGGAAGTACAATTCCCTCCCATTATATATCATGTGGATTATATGACGAGTAGGAATGCTAGAATTTTTTATCAAAAAACTGTGATTGTTAGAGAAGACATTATGAAGATAGTTTCTTTTTCAACGAGATTGGGTCGATGATCAAGCCTAACAGAAACAAGACATGCAAATTCATTAATATTTGGAAAGAATATCTGGTTGGGTTTTTTGACGAAGCCAATAATAGAAGGAAATGCGGATGTGGCACAGTCATAGTTACTCAGCTTGGTAATTTCTTCCACTTCTCCTAGGAAGGTGGAATGGGATCAAATAAAAAAGTGGAGATTACAACATTATGGGGAGTTCTTATGGAAAAAAATGGATAAGTTTAGACAAAATTCAAGTATATGGAGATGCAAAAGGAATCATTGACTGGGTAAAAAAACCATACTAATTTCAATACCCCCATACTTGCAAATTGGATGATGAGGATTCAGAAACTGGGAAGGACTTTTAATCATAAAAATTTCAATCATATATATAGAGAACATAATTAGACAGAAGACAACCTATCTAAAAGAGGTATTTCAAAGGAAACATGTAAAAAAATTTCTCAGTCTTCAAGCAAGGTATTATCATGGTAAATGCAGGAAACATCAACTCCTTTTAGGAGACATTTTAACATAGACCTGATTTTGATGGAAGTTGTGTATCTTTAGACAATGGAAGTGTTCATTTATGAAAATGTAATGGTTATAAGCTATAGTTTGATGTTAAGAAATACACTTTTTGTAGAATAGGAAAATAGAAATGTATGGGCATAGGAATGATAGGAGAACTATAAAAGGATAATATAACGAACATAATATGAATTATGTACTATCCTTATATTTTAATACAGTGATAGCATTCTTTTCTTTCTGAAAAAAAGGGTAGCGTTCAAAATAAATGAAACAGTAAAAAACGAATATTAAAATACAATTGATGGAGACCCTAAAAAGTACTCCAACTGTGTTACTTCCTATCCATTTTCAACAAAAGTACCAACATCACTCCTCTCATGAAACACATCTCTATTTTTTGCCTTCATCACCCTAAATATCATTAGTTGTTGTCGGCCTCAATTTCTCTGCTTCCTGAAGAACACATTAACAACATAAAGATAAACTCCTAATCATTTACCTTTACCTTTTCTACTAGTGCTTCATATTGAAAATTTTAAGAGAGTTTAAATTTTAAGACAAATATTTCTTTTGTCTTAAAATCTCCCTCTGTGTAGTAGTGTCTAAAGCAACAACAAAATTTTTATCTCTAATCGTATCGATAGAGATCGAAGGGACATAAGAGGAATTGATGTCCATGATATCTTGTGAGGAATTTTTTTCATATTCTTCAGAGTCGGCTACCCCAACAAAATGAACAACCCAACAAATCATTGGTATAAGATAACATGAATGGTAAGTGAAATATTAACCTTAGTATAGGTGCGGGACAGTAGTAGCCTACAAGGTGGTGGAGTTAGGATGTACTGTTAGAGTCAAGTTTGCAGTTGTTAGATAATATTGTCTTAAATTGATATGTTTTAGCTTTAATTATTAATTGTCTTAAATGGGTTTAGTTTCAAATGGGGATTGTCTTAAATATAATTTATTGCCTTCAAATATTTTTGTCTCAAACTATTTTTGTCTTAAATATACAATTTTGTCTTAAACAGTTTTTGTATTAAAATATTTTTGTCTCATTTGTTTTTGTCTTAAATATAAAGTTGTCTTAAAATATTTTTGTCTTACTCGATTTTTGTTTTAAAGGTAAAGTTTTGTCTTAATTTTTTTTTGTCTCAAACTGTTTTTTATCTTAAAATTAAAATTTTGTCTTAAATATAAAGTTATGTCTTAAAATATATTTGTTTTTGACTTAAATTTAAAGTTTTGTTTAAACTATTTTTGTTCTAAATATAAAATTTTGCCTTAATACATATTTGTCTCAAACTATTTTTATCTTAATCTTAATTTTAAAGTTTTTTTGTTTTTGTCTGAAAAAATTATCTTAAAAGTGTCTTTGATGTAGTAATGTGTGCAACCTTTTATAAGTTTTGTTTAAAAGCCATTGTCCGGTTTGTCACAGGAATTTATTTTAAGAACTCATAATACATTTATGAGCCTTTTACGTTTTTAATTGGCCTTTTAGATGGTATTTATAAGTTTGGTTTAAAAGCATCTTCCGCTTTGTCATAAGAATTTATTTTAAGAAGTCATAATACATTTATGAGCCTTTTATGGTTTTAATTGGCCTTTTAGATGGCCTTACTGTGTTAAGGAACTCCCTCTATGCTTATGTATATGGATTTATTAGTCCCTGCCTTCAACAGGACTATAGCGATTGGTAGATCATTGAAATCCAATTAATTTTCCTGTTGAACAATTTTTCCCCTCTTTATTTATGGTTTAGCCAAATTTTTATAGTGATTATATTTATCAATTGATTTTTTAGCAAAGGTTTTGATTGTAAAAAAATGAACCTCTTATTGCACGATTTGTTTTTTGAGATGCAATAAAATGCACGGGACAATGTAATTTTATACAAAGTTCATTTTAAAATTTTTGTCACCATTCATTTTAAGCAAAGTTCATTTGGCTCATTTTATGTTTTATAAAACTAGTTTTAGGTGAATGCAAAGTTAGGCTTAGGCTAAGTTCAAATGCATCGACGGCGAGCCAAGTGTCAAGGAAGTCTAATGCAAGCAGAGAGTTTCAATTTCAGGTGTCATGCAAAGTAGAGAGAGTTTCAGTTTGAGGTGTCATGCAAAGCAGAGAGTTTCAGGAGAGTTTTAGTTTCAGGTGTCAAGGAGGAGAGGAGGAGTTTCAGTCAGGGAGGTGTCAAGGAGGAGAGGAGGAGTTTTAGTCAAGGAGGAGTATGTGAGGGAGGGTGGAGGAATTTTAGTTTCAGGGTTTGTGAAGGAAAGTGGATTGTTTGTTGGTGGGGATATCATGGTTAAAGTTTCAGCTGGAGATCAAATTCTAGAAAACTAACTAGAAGGTTGGAGACAAAATTCCACGTAAGGTCTATCATGAAAAATGGAAGGGCTTTGCAGACGGTATCTCTGTTCTGGTAATTTCTTCTCACTTACCTCTTGTTTTTTGCACAACTTTACCATTTTTGCTAGCTTTCCCTCTTCTTTTTTGCATAAGGAGAGATTGAAAGGGGAGCTGCTCGACCAACCAGAAAGGTTGGATGACAATGAGGTTGTGCTTGACCAATAGGGAGAGGCTGTGATTTTGTGAAAAACAAATTATTCATTAGTTGGTTGAAGCTCACTACTGTTGTCTCATTCAGTTATTTCACTTTTAACAAAACTCTCTCCCCCCCCCCCCACCTTTTATTCATTTGGATCTTTGCATGCATGTTCTGCATGAATCATACCATTTAGGGGGGGAACCAATGAACCCTAAATTGCTTGTTTTGTTTATGGCATGGTTCTACCACTTGAGGACAGCCTGAAAGTCTTGCAGTACTAGTAGAGTTATGAATCAAAATTACTTTCAGGTGATTCAGGAAGGCCACGTATTACCTGAAGCAAAACCTTGAGCCCTATGAAGGCGATTCTTGGCATGAAAGGAAGCCAAGCCTCGGCTTGAAACCCAATCCCTCTTATTTGTTCCTGATCTTCCAAGAAAAGAAGGTTCTAGAAAGGCAAACCGGTTCGATCGGTTCAACACTCTTTACGAGTTAGAGACCAGCGTTAGCCAACTTATACAACTTATACCAACGTTAGCCGGCTTATACAAAAATGAATCATGGTGGTCATATGCATTAGTTGGTACGAATGCCTATATCGAATGCATCAGCGATTTATACCCTGAATATAGATACTCGCTTCCACCCTTTGCCAAGGCTTCCACATCCACAACAACAAGGAACTTTCTTTGTCTTTCCTTACTAAATCAATGACCTTTCAAATTTAAGATACTTCTCAACTAAATCAAGGGCCTTTTGAATCTAAGATACTTCTCTGGGGTTAGCTACATTGAAGTTTTTGCTTAATGAGTTGGTTAGCTTCTCGCTTCATGCTTGCTATATGAAGATGGGGTCTTGCTATGAAATTCTTTATTTTGCAGGCTCAGCAATCCATTCCACCTAGCTAGGAAGTAGACACGTGAAGTAGACACATCGGGCATGCAAGAGAGACGGAAGTAGACACCTTGGGTATGCAAGAAAGCAATTGGTAAAATTTTGGGCTCACATTGAAATATATTTTTTTATTATACATTTTTTTTTGCATGTGTTACAGGTGTCTTCGAGTTTTTGTTTTTTTGAGGGTCTTAGAGGTCTTTTTTTTTTAATCTCTGTCTTTAGCTTGATACATTACAGTTTGTCTTTACCTCTATACATTACATTACAGTTTGAGAGGAGTGAATTGCTACAACCTTTGAAGTCCAGCTTAATTTGATAGCCTTGGAGGTCCATATTTACTTGAAAGGTATGGTCATGACATTTTTTGGGCTCAAAGATATTCTTGACCTTACACAATCTTGCGGTTTAACATTGTTTAGGACTTCTCTACACCATTTTTGCACTGCTTTTTCAAGGGTGATGAAAAATAGTCTGGATAATCCATGACAGATTCTTCACCCCGCAAGGGTTCCCCTGCAAACTACTACTCCATGAACGTAGTCAAAGCAGCTTTCCTTAGAGGGTTTGGGTTTGCCTCATCCATAACTCCATGACGAGTCTGTCTATATGGTGTTGTCTGCCTGGCTTTTTGCCTCAATCAATTTCTTTCTCTGTTGATCTTTTTGAGAATACATCTCCGCTTCTTTTACTATATTCTGTATATCAGCTTCTGAAAGTCCTCCAGAAGGGTGAACATATTTGAAGATAAGCAATAATTGAAGTCATTTAACTAATTCATGACAATAGATTACAATCGGCGTATGTATATGGGTAGTCTAGAATTCTCCTTGGCATCTGAGAGAAACCAAGAATCATTGCACCTGTTGGGAAATCGATGTTGTTTACATTATGACGACCACCATGGATCAATCAGTCCAATAGGAATGCCCTTTGTAGGATTGTACGTTCTATCAAAGGTTGATCCAACTGGTTTATCCTACATCACTGAGAATGAGTGATAGTGGAGAACACTTGACTCTTCTTGGTTGCTAGTCCCTCGTCAGGATTAACACCTTTGCTTGGTTCCTTACCAAACAATTCAGCAACTAATTGTTGAACCTTAGGCACCCTAGTCATTCCTCCTATCGATAATACTTTATACAATCCTTACAAGGTTGCCTTGTTATTTTCGTCAAATGATTCACAAGCATTTCAAATTTCGACCAAGTCAACTGAATATTTAAATGTTTTGGACTAGAGGCATCTGATGTGATGAGAGGCACATTAATATCTGTCGAGGTGGTTGAAGAAAGCTCAATCTTAGCTTTCTCAGCCGCTTCTCACAACCTCTGCACAGCAAGCCTATCTTTTGATAAATCGATGCCTTTACTTGCAAGACAGTAAAAAGACTTGAAAAAAGCGACAGTTAATAACAAGTTTGGGACCAAAAGCGGCATGTGATAATTGAACTACTATAAAATCTTTCATCGTATCTATTTTCTTACCTCCCAAACACACCATTTTATATTTCAAGGATAGAAATGTCAAATGTTCCTCCCCGGAGATAAAAAGCAGCCACCAAATCTTCCTTATTGTTGATCTCGTATGACAGAGCAGCAGCCGTAAGAGGGTGCGAACATACGTTTCCTTTCAATGTGGGTCAGATACCTATCCTAGCCTACAACACCCACCATTATGACAATGGCCATGTCCTCAAGGGCTCCAAGGGCTATTATGTATTTCACCCAATTGATTCCCACCCTTGTGAAAATTACATAGTATGTAGGATCAGGATCAATGGTTTTGTAACTGTGCATCAGGCATAATGTCATAGCCATCAAATAGTAGACCATTACGACGACCACCATGGATCCAATAAGTCCAATAGGAATGCCCTTTGCAGGATTTTTGGTTTAAGGTTGAATTGTGTACACATAGTTGTACTTTATTATCCTTCATATAATAATCAGTTAAGAAAATGTTACTATTTTCCAGGTGACCACGTATCCTTCTCACTGTAGATGACTTGGCGCTACCAATGGTTGTAAATAAAAACAAGTGAATTACATCAGCATTGTAAGTTACAAGTGAATTACAACAGCCGATAATACAGTAGCAGAGTAATCAGCTGTTGATAGAGTGTGTTGAAGAATCATCTATTTCTAGGGAATCTATAATTTCCATCTTGCTGTCTGTAGAGTGGGTTGAAAGAATCACCTCATTTTTATGGAATCTCTAATTTTCATCCTGGGATTTCAGTTATCGGTATAGAAAGATTACTAACACATCTTTTGGTGTAATTGTAAACTTTTTCATGATATCAGAGTCCGAAGTTGTACCACTATGCCTATTATTTATAATTCTTATAGTAGTGATTCTACACAAGGAGGTTTTTCCTCTACTTTTGGGTACAATCCCTTAAGTATTCATGCTTTGTGGTAAACAAAAATGACAAATTAGTACAGATGATAGGTTCAGGGTATCGATGATGACAACTTATCACAATGTCAGTAAACATAGCTAGAGCCTGCATGGTTCATTTCATGAACACTCTGACATTCAAAGTTGAGGGTTTGCAGGATATGGAAGCCTGGCCATTTCAGCACCCTTTGTAGGTGAAAAGAAACACTACACTAATTACACCATCCAGCAGCATCAGAATCTAGTTCTGTTACAATTAGCTTCACTCTTGCATGCATAAATATTCTCTATTTCTTTCAGGGAAGGGTAGTGTTAAATAGAGACAACTCCTAGAGTTTCCTACAGTCTTCAATATTGGTGAAATGTGGGATTAAAGAAAACTCGGACAATGATGAAACAGATTATTAGGATCCTTCTCAACGCCTATTTTTGTATTATGTTTGAAGCAAGAAATCATCAAACACGTCACTAAAGTAATTAAGTTAGGCGATAGTTTTAGTAAATAATTATGGTTTAATTTAAGCACAGGTTGGTTGAGGGGAATGGACCAACTGATGAGACAAAATCCTGGCATTATTGTTTAAATGACATCTTTGACAAATTTATTAATTGAACTTTGTACCCAGTGATATTCCTTTCTGATTTTGTTGCTAAAAGATGAAATGAATATATAATACCAAACCAAATGGAAGGAAGAAGTAAAATGCTCAAAAATTTAAATACATAAAGGTCTATGGTTAAATGTTGTGAAAGTATCTGTAACCAGCTTGCATGAAAACCTCACAAAAAAAACTCACATATGCCCTCTTTAGTGGCAACGTTGTTGACTGTGGCAAAGAGTTCGTGCTTCACGTTTTTAAAATTATATTAAAGAAAGATATTGAAAACCATATACTCCAGCCACCTTTGCAAGAATATATGTTAATAATCCTCTACTACTCTATAAACGCACCATAACTGAAATCAAGTGTCTGCTATATTTGCTTACTAGGTAAATATTCTCTGTTTTTCTGGGTATATGGTCATAGCACTTCTTAATTTTATATCACTGAAGTAAGTTATAGACTTTTTGTATCCTCTCTTTAAAGGTCCTCACACACTTCCTTATGTCCTGGGGGTTTGAAGCCATTAGGGATTTTTACTACGTTTTTTTAATTTTTAGGCTTACTACCATCCAGTTTAATTCTCAAATCCCATTGTGGCTCAATTTAACAAACCACATAGTCATTTCTAGACTAGGAAAGAGTGTGGGTTTCAGTTTTGTAATTTATGGTTAAATTACAGGGAGTGTTACTGTTGCTGCTATGACTTTGGGTTCTAAAACCTTTCTCGGGTCACATTACATCCTATTTCACACTCTAGTTTTTTACTTCCATTTTTCTTGGTCCATTGGCCACTGTCCGTTTTAGGACACCTCCCCACCTTGTCTATTTTGCACATGATTCCTTTGTCTCGGCGTATTGGTTGCTCTGACCACATCCGCCAAAGTAGACCTCATTCACTTGATGCATGGTGTATTATTGATGAGGTAAATATTTTTTTACAATCCAAAAGCAATTTTCAGAAATTCCATAACAGAATTTGAATGTTTCTGTTTCATCTCATTTAAGTTACATTGTAGATTTCCCAATGCAGCTTTGGAATTTTTTGTTGAGAAGTGTATCTCCATTGGTAAATGTTTAAAGCTTTCGTTTTGCATCATTATCTTCACCAGTAGGAGAAACTTTTGAGTTGCTTCTTAGCAACTTGTTCCCCATTTTCTTATGTGAATGTGGTTGCCTTACTGACCGTCTTTATTGCCAGCATTTATTCTACGCTACCAGTATTAGGGTCTATTCAAATCAAGTGCTATTGGTGTTACCGAGTGCTCTTGGCTAGGGGTCAGTGGTCCATAGCCATAAGCCGTTTTTTATGAGGGAGGTGTGCAATCAATATTCTATTGCCAAGTAAGAAGAAGTGGTTTTGAGGAAACAACTAATTACAGACCCCCTTCTTCAGTTAAAGCTTGAAAAGCCATCAAATTACATTTAAGCTAAGCCGCTAGAAATGCTAGCTATACAGCTTTGTTAATTAATATCATATTTAAACAGTTATATATACCTATAACAATTAGCATTATTTTGTATTGACTTTGATATAAGTTGAGCATTTAAGTCAACATTGTCATGCCACTTAATAGACGCAAGATTGGCATAGCTACTTGCTTCTCAACTCACAACATACTATTTTTTATAGACATTGTGAATGAGATGCATATTGCACCTTGAAATAAATCATCATACAAAAGATGGAAAACTCCATCAAACAATTCTACTGGCAAATCTGTCATTTTCCAGGTCACATAAATATGTTAACAATTTGTTTATCCCTTCTTCCAATTCTTCTAAGAATTTTTAATGCATTCATTTTGTTATACATAAGGACTACTTGTCATTTTCATTATGTCTTTGCATTGCTTTCTTTGTCAAGTTATATTTCTTTCCAAACCGATTTTCCCATTTTCAATTCCTTTGTCATTTCTAAAAATAGCTTGTTACTAGAGAGTTGATATTTGCTTGGAAACACAATGTAATCTACTATTTTTTTAATATATCTATTTTGTTGGAAACAATCATCTTCAGTTTTTGCTCATCTCATCAATTTTTTTGGCAAATCTGTAGATAAGAGAAATAGAAAAAATTGCTAAAGTAATTGATTTTCTACGAAGACAATTGCACAAGTAAACTATGGTAAGAAATTGGAAATGATGGAAGAAATAATATATGTTTACAGTTACAAATTGAAATTACAATGCATTGTGCCTAACAACATTGATTGTGTATTAAAAAGAAATGGTCTCTTTAGACTAGATGCATTTTCATATACGGTAGGGGATTGTCTACTCATTTGAGGTGCTTCTACATTTTTGTTATACTTCAAATCAACTATGAAATGGGTTAAAAGAACACTTTATTTTTTGCTTAAACAATAATGGTGTGAAGCAATAGACTCATATGAATATGAACTAGCATCTGAATTCCTATACGAGTTACATGGAATTAATGATATTGGTACATATCTTCATAAATTGCATTTTTCTGCATCTACAAATATAAAGGAGTTTGAATGAGGGCTATGCGGGGATAGATTTTGCATACGTTGGTTAGCTAAATGGCTAAATATATCAATTGGAGTTTGGTCATTAAAAAAACAAACAAGATATTTGCTTTTTAATCAACATGAAAATACAATTCCATATTTCATCCTCTTCCATGACGCAAATCATGTTAGTGGTCATTATGAAGCACTGCTTTACCAAAAGTTCCCAATATGCATTCCTAAACAGTCTAATATCTACTTGTCATCTATTTTCAAAGATATTCAAAGCCATTGGATGCATATTGCACATAATATTCTTTTAAATGAATTAACGATGGAAAAACAAATGACATATAATTGCGGTGATAGTCTCTTTAATGCAATTTGCTATTTAGTAGCAACAGATTTCGATGCACAGCATTTGTGACTTTACATTGTCCAATATTTTTGCAATGCACTTATGCATAATAATCAACAAGCATTGCATTTTTTAGAACAATACCTAATAGTTGATGTGATACACTATGCAATGAATAGCAACTCGCAACAATATCTCATAAATATGGCAATGCCATATGACAAAGGGCAAGTAGAGGGTGGACCACTCTATTTGCAATGGATATCTATCATATTCAAAGTGAACATCCAACTATGGTCCTCTGTTGCTAATAACTTTGTCAGTTATAGTTTTGCTCATTCAAGATGCAACTGTCTTGTTAACATCATGTCATTCAAATCAAATACATTACATATTCACTATCAGGCAATGACACAAAAACAATATCATTGCAATTCTCAACAAGTGTACATGGAAGCAAAATATGATTGTAATCAATTGCGTCATAAGCATATACTAGAAAAACAACAATGTATATCTCAAGTACATTTTAACAATAATATTAAATTTGAGATAGCATCTCCTTTAGAACAAATGCTTCCAACTAAGTGTCATAGGCTCAATTATCACAAAATGAAGCAATTCATATGTACAAGAAGCAAATGCAATGATGTACATAACAATGACAACATATTTGGTCATAAGCATGTACTAGAAAATCAACAATCTACTTCTCACATACATCTCAGTAACAACATTGAATTTGAAATAACATCTCGTTTACAAAACCTGACCAAGTGTCATAATCTTACGTATCACCAAATGAAGCAATTAATACATACAAGAGGCAAATTCAATGACATATGCAACAATGATAAAATATTGCCAAATAAGCATATACTAGAAACAAAAAAATCTCTATCCCAGATACATTTGAACAACAACATTGAACCTGAGATAGCATATGATTCACAACAAATGTGTCTGACTAAGTATCCAAGGCTCAGTTATCACAAAATAAAACAATTCATGCATACAAGAAGTAGATGCAATGAAATATCCAATAATGATTTCAAAACAACCAAACATGCGCATGATGAAACTATGAAAATTGCATATAAAAAAGCATCTTCTAATAAGAAGACAAGAATGACATTTCTTGGATTAAAACAAATATTGCGCGACATCGGAAACAATAAAAAAACTACAATAGGGAAACAAATCCATCGAAGCAAGAAAGATGCAAAATACATTTATATGAAACAGGTCCAAGACATGCCTAGGAATACATGTGAAGTTTGTACCAGATTGCATTTTTCAAAAAATATCACATGATTCACTAGAGAATTGCAAGAAAAGAATATGATTTTGACATTGAACAATAGGGCCTTTAGCAATGAAAATATATGTGTTTCTTGAAAAAGAGCACTTCAAAATGGAAAGCTTCCACAATTTACAAAACCTGAACAAATATGATGTAACATTCCACTACCAATTGTAAATACATTTTCAGATTTAGAAGAAAGACTTGTGTCACTAAGAATTGGATTTGCACAAATCAGAAAATGGGGATATAAGTGATCACAGATTGGCCTAACAGGATCAATTATCAATGTACCAGTTCATATGGACGTTGTGCAAAAAGAACTGCTGCAATATCTAAGTGATACAATGACAATTGCAGTTGCATTGAAAAGACGATTGTAATACAAAAATGCATACCAAATAGGTAAAGTACGTCCAATTATTTTCATGAAAGCATTGAACGAAATATGTTCTAGAAGTCTATACAAGGCTAAGAAAATTTGTATAAATGAGAATTGGACCCATGTTTTACAAGAAAATAATGAATACATCATACAAAATGCAATCAATGATGCAAATAATGAAGCAGCTACTGAAACATTGGTACATGGATTAATAGAGTCACAATGCATCTACGATTTGCAAGACAAGATTATTGAACTTGCACTTGCTGAAGGAGAGCGACCAATGGGATTTTCAGGGACAAATATGCAAAAAAAAATAACTTTCCAACATTATTCTATGGTGATGTGCATGATGATGACATCAAAAATAGGTTTGGCTACCAAAATATTGTGCAATGGGAATTTTTACAAGCAAGTCGTGACTTCTCATATCACACAACAAATTTGTTTTCCAAGACAATGTGAATAATTACTGATGAAGTGCTTTCCTGCATATGGGTATGAATAAGAAAAGGGAAACTAAGAGGGAGAAAAATATTAGCAAGAGATGTCACGTATCGAGCAAATTTGGAAAAATTATTAAAATCTGATATTGGATACATATATTTTAGAAACATTCACATATCTCGTGATAATTAAGAACAAATTAAAAAACATATTCGCAATGATATGACAATTGGGACCTCCAACTTTATTTGTGACATTTACAAGTGTAGAATATCGATGGAAACCATTAGTAGATACATTGGTCACATTGTTTAGAAATAAAGAAAGTAAAAATGATACTGATACATTAGAAGATGATGACATCAATTACCTTATAAGAAAATATCCAATCACATGTAGCCAATACTATAGACATAGAATTAATGTTGTAAAGCGAATGATATGTCATGATACTACATTCTTTGGAAAAATATATGATTACTATTTCATAACATAGTTTCAAAATAAAGGAACCGAACATGAACATGGACTGTTATGGATAGAAAATGCTCCAATATATGGAAAACAAAGCAATCTAGAAATTGAGAAGTTTCTTGACAATTATGTAACATGTAATACAGATCATTTGGAGCCAGATGTTGCTAAATTGCATAAACAACGCCATACAAGAAGCTGTAGGAAGCGAAAAAATTCAAACTGAAGATAGAATTTCCCCATGCCATCAATGAAATCAACAATGATCATTGAACTGACCAGTGTACCGAATAAAAGACTCACAATGAAATCAATACAACTTTTGGAATTTTTGGAGCAAAAAAACTACAATGATTCAATAACCCATGACAATTTCTTGGTAGAAATAGGACTAATAGAAAGTGAGTACATACAACTATTACAATGTACAATAAAGCAACCAACAATTTTCCTGAAATGAAAACATTCTCACATTTGGAATAATAGTTTTGCAAAGGATATGCCTACTATATGGAATGCAAATACATATGCACAATTTGTGTTAAATTCATATGGTGCAACATCATTTGTAGTTTATATGTGACCAAAATTGACAAGTCTATGACAAATGCATTTAGAAGAATACGCAAAGAGTATGAGAAAAATGAAATTGATGTTATGCAAATGATTCGTAAACTTGGAAATACATTACATAATCTCCAACAAATGTCATCTCAACAAGCAGTGCATATAGCACTTTCATTGCCATTGAGTTGTAGTTCAAGAGAATGTATATTCATAAACACATCTCCAGTTGATGAACGCACATTTATGCTTAAACCGCCTATTCTCTTGAAACAAGAACCTGATGATTCAGAGGATGTGATGTGCCACTCCATTATTGACTACTACATCGGACGCCCAAGTTTCATTAGCAAAATCTTCCTTGTAGAATTTGTATCAAATTACAAGAAAGATGGCACACTCAAATAAAAAATGAAAAAACCAAATGTTATACTATTTGTCAAATATAACAAATACAATGATGTTGAAAACTTTTATAGAGAGAAATTGTTATTTTATATGCCATTTGAAAAATGTGAAAATACATTGAAACAAGACTTGCTTACATGGAAAGCTACATATACATTACATTAGGCGCAACCTATTCAAGACTCTAATTTTTGAATGACCAAGAATCAACAATCAAACAATAACACATGATTTCTGGAAGGATAATGTCAAGTGCTTCCAATTGCATATGACTATGCAACAAACAGGTGAGAGATTCACATCAGTTTTAAATAGAATGTGAACAAATTGTCAAACCTTTGATGATATAACATATATTAATACAACTTGCATGTGCCCTGTACCAAATGATCCAACATTTCCCTATTTATTTTACAAAAACAAGGATGTTGCAATGCATAACAAGAAAATGTTAATGCTCATGCATGGCAATGAAATTTTAATTAATGCAATCGATGAAACTGAGGAGAATAACGATAATTTTCCAAGACATCAACACACAGCTAATTTGCCTTCACAACTTGTGATAAAGTTGAACATGTCATTTGAAATGTATGCTTGCAATTATTATGCACTAGATGGGCTAGTAAATGGTGCAGATGGAATAGTTAAATCATATACCCATACAAATAAGGTCGATTCTCTATGGATTAAGTTCCATGACCCTAATATTGGTCATTGACAATCTAGAAAACTTGCTTATTTGTATAATTCAAACACAACACATGATTGGACACCAATATTATGAATATCAAAAGCGATGCTTATCAGACCAAAGATGGCTCATTTGAAGATACGAAAACAATTCCCAATTCAACTTCCATGTGCACGCACAATACATAGATCACAAGGCTTAACCTTGGATAGGCTTGCATTCGACCCTACTGGAAGACAACTACATGGCTTAGTATACACAACACTATCATGTGTGAGAAACATAGAATCATTGTATTTTCTCAATGCTCTTAGAAGCAATAATTTTAAGGTTAAGAAAAAAGTAAATTGTTAAATGCAACGTTTGCAAAGCATTGCAAAATGGAAAATAGAATATAACTATTCATCAATACAATCATTGTGATCCATCTCTATTCTTTCATTGAACACTCGTAATCTTCATGCACATCTTAGTGACATGTGCAATGATTATGACACAATGCAATCTGATATATTATGCTTGCAAGAAACATATATGTCACTGTGTATGCAAAATGAGTACTTCAAAAATTTCAATTGCATCTTTGTAACAACCCGGAAATAAAAACATGTAATTAACTAGATTAATTATGTGATTTATAGTCGACATGCAATTTACTAACTAATTAACATCAAATTTCATAAGTATGAGTAGAGACAACTTACCTATGGTGAAGATGTTCCTCATTTGTGATTGCTAGTTGAATTCTTCTAACTGCAACAAAGTCTTGAGGATGACTCTCCACCCAAACGTAGGCTTAATTGCACAAAATCTTGCTACAACTAGCCACCCCCGAGCCCTCAATCAACATACTACTGCCAGGGAAACCTTTGTCTCATAACACTATTCTCCCAAGAGAATGGATGATGGAATCATGGGATGATGGAATCTTCTCATCTTCCTCACCATCTATTAAATAGAGCAAACCTTGCAAGGGGAACCACATGCACACACTCCATGTGTCAACATGCAACTTTATTGCTTTCTTGTTTTATTCTTTTGTTTTTACTTTTTGATAGCTTTACTGATTTTTACTGCTTTCTTGTTTTATTTCTACTTATATTTATTTAGAGATTTAGTATTGTTATTTATTATTGTATTATTACTTATTATTTATTTACTATTACTATTATTTATTTATTCCTTATTATTTATTTTCTTGTATTTTAATATTACATTATATTCTTTATTATTTTTATTATTATTATTATTTATTATTTATTATTAAGGGACATTACATACTCCCCCACTTTAAGGAACTTCGTCTTGTTGTTAAGTTGAATTATTTAACATTTTATTTTTTTATTTATTACTTCATGTTGCTGACACCCTCTGCTGAACTAGTATAATTAGCAGGTATTGAAAGTTTCACAACACCCAGGAAATCCCAAGGAATATTTTTCCTTTTTCCCACTTTCGGAACGAGGCATAAGTTGTTAGAAAATTACATATTACGGAGAAATGGAACACATAAAATATTGTAGAAATATAAATACAGAAAATGCATAAAAGAAGAGAGACACAGATATACGTGGTTCACCAAGTTTGGGCTACGTCCACGGAGAAATAACCAGTCCTTCTTTTATTATGTTATCCAGCAAACTAAAGAGATACAACCTACAACAGATCCGCTGTAACACCCCCTTCACTCTCAGTCTCCTCTCTCTTCCTCACTCAAAATACAGATATTTATATATACATAGACGCAATAAAATTCCCTCATATATAGCGAGGGGTTGCTTTCTAGGGCAAAAAACCCTAAATTAAACATAACTTCTACCGTCAGATCATCCACCTAATGAACAACCTAGATTGACTATAAATTACTATACTTTTACAAGGCAATTTTACATCTATTTTTAGCTTTGGGGCTGCTACCCCCGAGCCCCTGCTTGGGGACAATTAGCGCCTGGACCCCCCAGGAAGGGGGGATCAGCCCCCCCGGACCCCTGCTTGAGGTACAAGTCCCCCCTGCACCCCCTCACCCCTGCGTGGAGGGGTGTACAGTCTTCCTCGGGTATACATCCAACTAAAACCTTTGAATAAAGAAGATAATCAGGCTCCACATCCAATAATATCCCACTTGGAGACTGATTATAGCAACTCCACCGCTGCTTCATTTCCTATACAATGACTCCACTTTCGACCTAGATGTTTCTCATCTTCCTCATCATACTTGAAGACCAACTGAAACTGAGCATATTCCCAGTTTCTCCCTGGCTACAACTTTTATTAACATATCTGCAGGATTCTGGCTAGTGTGTATCTTTTCCAGCTTCAACTGTCCATCTTCCAATGTTGACCATATGAAATGGTACTTGAGCTGTATATGTTTAGTATTGGAATGAAATGCAGAGTTCTTTGCAAGATATATGGCACTCTAGATATCACTGTATAACCTGCCCAACTCCAACTTTTTATCCAATTCATGCAAAAACCTTTGTAACCAAATCATTTCTTTGCTGGCCTCTGTAGCAGCAACATACTCTACTTCTATTGTTGAAAGTGCAACAACACTTTGGATTTTTGAAACCCAATTGACAACTGTTCCACCTACAGTAAATACATATATTATAGTGCTCCTCTTATTATCTTTGTCACCTACTATATCTGCACCAACATATCCTTGTAGAGTAATGTTTGAACCACCAAAGCGTAATGCTTGATTTGTGGTACCTCTCAAATACCTGAGAATCCACTTCACCGCCATCCAATGTTTTTTTCCTGGATTTTTCATGTACTTGCTTACAACTCCCATTGCATGTGCAATATGAGGCCTTGTGTAGACCATTGCATACATTAAGCTTCCAACTGCTAATGCATATGGAACTTTAGACATATGAGCCATTTCTTCCTAAGTCTTGGGACACACCACCTTACTTAATTTGAAATGGCTAGCCAAAGGTATACCAACTAGTTTTGCATTCTGCATATTAAACCTTTTCAACACCTTTTCTATGTACTCACTTTGAGACAATGTTAATTTGTGATTCTTCCTATCTCTGGTTATTCTGATACCAAGGATTTGTTTTGCAGCACCTAAATCCTTCATTGCAAATGAGTTTTCCAATTTCCTTTTGAGAACATTTATTTACTGCATTTTAGAACCTGCAACAAGCATGCCATCTACATACAATAACAATATAATATAGTTACCATCATTTTTCCTTTTGAGATAAACATAATGATCAAAGTGACATCTAGTATAACCTTGTTTAGACATAAACGTGTCAAATTTTAGATACTGCCTTGGAGCTTATTTTAAGCCATAAAAGCTCTTCTTCAACCTGCACACTAGTTTCTCCTTCTCTTGTACCTCATATCCTTGTGGCTGCTGCATATATATCTCTTCCTCCAAATCCCCATGGAGAAAGGTTGTCTTTACATATGACTGCTCAAGATGTATATCTTCAGCAGCTACTAGACTTAAAATAGTTCTGATTAAAGTCATTTTAACAACAGGAGAAAACACTTCATCAAAATCTATACACTTTTTCTGTGCAAACCCTTTCACCAGAAGTCTAGCTTTATAGCTTTTCCTACCTCCATCTTCTTCCTTCAATTTGTAAACCCATTTATTCAGAAATGTTGTTTTACCTGCAGGAAACCTGACTAAGTCCCATGTCTATTTATGTGCTAAGGACTCAATTGTGGAGCACTTGGAAGGTATGCTTTTTGACAAGCAATCTAGTGGTTTTTCAATAATATTTCTAACCTTTTCTGCATTATGAGTCTAAAGAATATAAGGGTTTTGATAAATTGTGTGAAAATGGACAAACGAATCTCAATCACTAATAATTGAATTTTTCTATGCAGAAGGACGCGGAAACAGGGAATCATCGAGTAAAAACAAGAAGCGAAGGGAAAGTAACTGCTGTCCCGTCGACAGGGAACCGGATGCGGACAAGATCAAGTAAAATTAGAGCCGAATAGTCCAGGAAAAGAACGCAGGATACTGAGACGGAGAACGCAAGAAAGGAAAGAGAAGAACTGAATGATTAGCGAATCCCTCAGGATCTTCGATCCTGAGGGATCGCTGCTTTAAGCTTATCTTTTGTATCTAGATATCTCCGTCATTTCTGTTATATAAAGGTACCACGCCATCGAGCGTGGGGGACAACTGTTGTTGTAATTACAAGCTTCAGAACGACTTTGATCATTAAGTTTTGTTAAGACCTGATTTTGTATACTTTTGTTAATGCAATCAATATAAAGGACTTGGTGTTCACTTCGTTTCTGCATCTAAAGTAACTTTAAGCAGTGTACCATTGGTAGCCAAGGGCCCAGCTCCGACGGTCACTTGCTGTTGTATCATACGGTGATTTGTGTGGTTTGCTTATTTCTCTTGTTTCAGTAATCCGATATATCTTTTATATGATAGACTATGCTTCCTAATTAATATCTGAATCTGAATAAGTTCTTTAACCCACGTCTCTGTATTACACAAAGTGAATCTATTCGAATTGCATCCATTTCTATAGCAAGATATTGGTGTGAATGTTATCATCATTGGATTCATATAAAATAAGTATTTGTGAGGCTTGAAGATAATATCACTTTGTTCAGAAACATAGTCACATCATACATTACTCTCGGATTGCTACAGTAGTCTAGAACGTGTACATACATCGGAGTTTGTTGTTCCATTTGAGTTTGTTGTTCCATTTGAGTTTGCTGTTCCATTTGAGTTTGCTGTTCCAATTTATATGATTGACGTTTCCTGTTTATGATAGTTTGTTGTTCCATTTAATTACTGCTGTTCCATTTGATTACTGCAGTTCCATTTCAGAATTGCTGTTCCATTTTACTTTCGCTAATCTGCCTTTATTGCTTTTGCGTGATAGCAGGCCTAAGGCTGTCGTGAGTCCAGCAAGATGCTACCTAGCTCCCAGACCTATAAGTCCATGCTTTGGTTTTCTTTCTTTATCAGTTTCTAAAGGGAAGGGTTATTGTTTCCGTACCCTTGACTGATCAACTGCTTTGTGTGATTTTATCTTTTGAGTTGGTTTAGTTACAGCTTAGTGTTTGTTTCCTTTCAAATCATTAGAATGCTATACTACCGAGCATTACTTGGACAAAACAGCCTCGGATTGAGTTACTCCTTGAAAGAACAAAACGATCCCGGATTGACTTAATAATGTGGAATAATTGGTGGTGTGAGAGACCCTAGTTATCACTCTACATTTTGGCGCCGTTGTCGGGGAAGGGGTAATAGTCATTTGTCCTTTACAGAGTAGTGCGCAAATCTGCTGGGAGAGAGTTGGATTTTAAAAACGGAAGGTAAGAACCTGCGTACGGAGCATGTAAAAGCCCTGCTCCACCATCCGCTCTCTTAGTAGAATTGCTGGTTGATAGGATTTAGTAGTTTTCCTAGAGTGCATGACTAAGCATAAAAAGATAGAAAAGAATATCAAACTTCCAGTTAAAGCCAAAGGACTGGTGACCCTTGGTAGGACAACCTTTATAGATGAAATCTACAAGAAAACTGAATCTCAGCCGTCGGTAGGCTTTAGAAAAACTAATTCTAAGCAGCCTACCAGTTCCCTTCAGGCTACAGCATCACCATCTGGAGCCTTTGCTGAGGTTCACAGCCAGACTAATGAACAGGACTATCAAGAAATTGAAAATTCTGTGACAGAACGGCTGCAGGAAGGGAACTTAAGTAACCTTTGTGAAGGAGAAGGGGAAACAGGGGAAATAGAAGAACCAAGGTCTCCTTCTAGGATAATCCAACTGTTAAACATCCCAGATAAGGGGAGCGCAGCTAGAATTAATATTGAAGGCACCCCATTCCTTCAAATAGAGATTCCAGCTGTAGAAATTCCAGATAAGGGAAGCGTCATTAAACCAACCCCTGCCAAG
Organism: Pinus tabuliformis; assembly: GCA_031772625.1. Classification (NCBI taxonomy): domain Eukaryota; kingdom Viridiplantae; phylum Streptophyta; class Pinopsida; order Pinales; family Pinaceae; genus Pinus; species Pinus tabuliformis. The sequence continues at coordinate 224,869,868 of CM062815.1, read as the reverse complement.
TCCGTCCCTTCCCAACCTAGGAACACCCTCCTATAAATCCCGGAAGGATATTGGCACATATTTGATCCCATGGCACAGAATCAGCCAAATACCCAAACCTCTACCTTACAATATCCTATAGTAGATTTTGCTGTGAATGCACCAATGAAGGCAATTCCGCTTCAACACATCCCAACGTTTCATGGACTCACATCAGAAGACCCTGATGCATTCTTATTCGAGTATGATGTGTTATGCAGGGGGTACGATTACACCACTGACCCCCAAAAACTAAAGTTGTTCCCCTCTACTTTGAAGGGGGCAGCTCTGAGATGGTTTATGGGTTTAGGTGGTGGAGTCATAAACAATTGGGAAGAGATGAAAGAAGCCTTTCTCAAGAAATATCAGGATTACTGTAGGTCAAGGGAACTGAAAGATGAGATTTTCCAAATGACGGCCAAACCAAATGAAACTTTAGAAGAATATGTGGAACGCTTCCAATATAATTTACAAAGATCCCCCTATGCATCATTACCTTTGCCTGACAATGTGTTGAAAACTGCATTAATCAGAGGTATGAAAGAACAGTGGATTGAAACATTGAATATCATGGGAAAAGGGGACATTTACCAAGAAAACTTTGCTGATATTATTAAGTTATGCATCAGGAGTTCAAGGGGTAGCACAAGAATAAAACCAACAGAATACGATCGGTTTGTTAGAGATAATAAAATTTCAACAGAGGGGGTAACACATGTAGAGCTTGGGAACTTATTAGAAAATTTCAAAACTGATATTTTAGGGACATTAACTACACATCTTGATATTGTGCAGGCTAGACAAAAGCAGATGGAGGCAGAACAAAATCTGGCAATTTTTTGCCCCCGATGCAGAAAAAAACACAACCACAAGGAATGTCCACTAGATTCAGTCCAAGCATGTGCTATTTGTACAAAGGATCATCCTACTGAAAGCTGCCCCTCACTCCCTGGACTGAAGGCAGTATACAAAGAAGCAGAAGAGGAACCAGAGCCTGCATACTTTGTTAACCAGCGTCGCCAATGGCAGCCTAAGCAACCAGGTATGTTTTCGGATCCAACCTCTTCCTTTCAGCCTCCACAGTATAATACTCAGCAATATGGTATATGGCAAAATTAATCTGCACCCCCATTTTCAAACTGGCCATCACAACCATTTCCCTCTTCAAACCCATGGATGAATCAAACAAACCAATTCAGTTGGCCAAATTTTCCTTATACCCCACCATACTGGCAAAATAACTCATATCCCCCACAGTGGATTCCCCCTACTTCACAAGGTTCACCCTGGCAGACCAATTGGCCAAGATTGACATATCAATCAACAGGAACTATCCCACTCCCTCAACCAACTCTGCCAGCTTTACAGCAAAATCCCCAGTCTAATCTGAGGCCGCAACTCCCAGCCCAACCCAATCCCAATCTTAATAATAGGCCAGTCCAATCCATCCAAATCATATACACATCAGAAATTGGATCTGACCTAAGGGAGTGCAATGATCTTCAGTTAAGATCTGGACGAATAATAGAAACAGAGGGAGACAAAACAATTCGCATTGAAGATCAGTTACCAATAGAACAACCCCCACAACAGAAGGATGAAAACAAAGAGCAAAACAATAAACAAGCAAGTACATCCTCTCCTCCTTTCCCAGAACGATTAGTCATATCTCGACCTATACAATCTCTAGACTTCGACATTTTGGGAGAATTACAAAATTTGTATATAAAGATTCCATTCCTCCAAGCCATACAAGATATTCCTATATATGCAAAAACCATAAAAGAATTGTGCATCAAAAAATCAAGGAGAAATACAAATACTAACCCCAGAGTCCAAGTAGTTGGTACTTTATCCGACCTATTATCAGGAAAAGAGGCACCTATCAAATATGAAGATCCCGGGAACCCAATTGTAACTGTCCAAATCTATGGCCAAACCTTGACTAACGCTCTAGTTGACCTGGGAGCTGCAATCAACATTTTGACAACCTCCACCTGCCAAAAGCTTGGCATCACGTCAGTAGAACCTACCTCTACTCTGTTAGAATTGGCAGATCGATCTGTAGTTCGACCAGAAGGTACTCTGTATGATGTCATGGTTTCCGTAGATTCCTGGGAGTATCCCACAGATTTCCTGGTAATTAATCCTAAAACCCGACTAGATGGACATCCGTTAATCCTAGGCAGACCCTGGCTTGCTACTGTCGATGCCTACATTGGCTGCCGGCAGGGAAACATGACTATAACTAAAGGACCAGATGTTAAAAATTTAATTTTATATCCTCCAGCATAGCCAAGCCTGCCAATGATTAAAACTAACCCTTATCCTGTGTCATATCTTGCTAACAATATCAGATCTCCATTAACTATACAGAAGGCTTTAGACTTTAGAGATCAAACAGAAGACGACGCCATTAACAATTTTATTAGTCAAACTGAAGCTAGAACACATATGCAGTGTTTTATGATAGAAGCAGCATTTGACAGTGAGCTAGAAGAAGATCCTTTAAAAGATCCACATGACCAAATAATACCAGTAACTGTTATTGCCAATAGCAAAGTAGTGGAAATTGAACCTGGTAAAACTCTGAATATTAACGCCAACCTTACATCAGATCAAGAAATAAAGCTTTTTAATCTGTTACAAAAATACAAGGATGCATTTGCGTGGGATTATCCTGACATGAAGGGGATTGATCCTCAATTATGCACCCATCACATCTATATAGAGAAACATGCAAGACCTGTCCGTCAGCCACAAAGAAGACTCAACCCTCACCTAAAAGAGATAGTAAAAGACGAACTTCAGAAGCTCTTAGATGTTAACTTTATTTACCCTATCTCTGACAGTAAATGGGTCTCTCCCCTTGTGGTGGTACCCAAGAAAAATGGAAAATGGAGGATTTGCGTGGATTACAGGGAGTTAAACAAGGCTACACAGAAGGATCACTTTCCCCTCCCATTTATAGACCAAGTATTGGACACGTTAGCAGGGAAGAAATTTTTCTCCTTTCTGGACGGCTTCAGTGGATATAACCAAATCCAAATTGCCCCTGAAGACCAGGATGAAACTACCTTTACGTGCCCCTGGGGAACGTTTGCCTATCGAGTATTACCGTTCGGCCTATGTAACGCCCCTGCTACATTTCAAAGGGCTATTCTCAGTATTTTTGCAGATCTAATAAACGATGGACTTGAGGTGTATATGGACGACTTCACACCGTATGGGGATGAATTTGATCCAGCTCTGGATACCCTGGAAAAAGTTCTACAACGTTGCATTGCTACCAGACTCTGCCTGAGCCACGAAAAGTGCTACATGATGATGACGGAAGGGCTCATTCTAGGGAACTACATTTCAACAGCTGGCATCCAGGTAGACCCTGCTAAAATTCAGATTCTTTTGCTCATCCCTACCCCCACTACTCAAACAGAGGTACGTAGTTTCCTTGGATTTTCTGGATATTACAGACGATTTATAGAACATTATTCACGAATTGCAGCACCTCTATATGCCTTAACTGGTAATGTTGATTTCTTGTGGACAGAGAAATGTGACCAGGTTTTTAAAGAATTGAAAAAGTTGCTGTCAATAGCTCCAGTCCTTCGAGGACCAAACTGGAATTTGCCATTCCAGATCTCATCTGATGCCTCGGATACAGCAATCGGTGCAGTCCTAGGACAAGAAGAGGATAAGAAGCCATATGCTATTTACTATATTAGCAAAAATTTATCCTCTGCCGAACTCAATTATACTGTTACTGAAAAGGAATTCCTGGCTGTAATTCATGCTGTTAATAAATTTAGGCATTATATTACAGGTTATCCTGTTGTGTTATATATAGATCATTCTGCTATCAAATATCTAGCAAACAAACCTATCACGAATGCTAGAGTAACTTGATGGTTGATCTTGTTGCAGGAGTTCGACATCACAATTAAGGATCGACCCGGCAAGGAGAACCCTGTAGCCGACTTCCTCTCAAGAATACCCAAATCAATCGAAACAGTAGCAGTAGAAGATCAATTCCCTGATGAACATCTGTTTGCCATTGCCATTCAAACACCCTGGTATGCTGATGTCACCAATTACCTTGCAGTGGGTAAGTTACCAAAACACCTAACCCCTCAGGAACGAAAGCAAATTGTTCAAAAAAGCACTCGATTTTCGTGGATTGGAGACCATTTATTCCATACAGGGGCAGACATGCAAATCAGGAGGTGTATTCGAGAGGATGAGATCCTAGACATCTTAAAAGCTTGTCATAATGGACCATGCGGGGGGCACTTTGCCGACAAAAGAACAGCACATAAAGTACTACAGGCAGGATACTATTGGCCTACAATTTTTAAGGACGCGAAAAAGTTTGTACAAGCCTGTGACAGCTGCCAGTGAGCAGGAAAACCTGGTCAAGCTGATGAAATGCCTCTAAGACCACAAGTGGTTATTGAGCCATTTGAACAATGGGCTCTCGATTTCGTCGGGCCCATTAATCCACCATCAAACCATAGGACATACATCCTGGTAGCAACAGACTATGTTACTAAATGGGTTGAGGCTGAATCATTAGCTAGGGCTACAGAAGATTCGGTAATACAATTTTTGTTCCATTTGTTTGTACGTTATGGACTTGCGAGAGAAGTAATTACAGATCGTGGACCATAATTTGTTGGAAATAAACTAGCTGCAACACTTAACAACTATCATATCCAACATAAGATCACTACTCCCTACCATCCGCAGGAAAATGGACAAGTAGAAAATAGTAACAAGATAATTGAATCAATCTTAACAAAGACTATCGCATCACACAGGCGTGATTGGGCTGCTCGGCTACCTGAAGCACTGTGGGCTTATAGAACCACATGGAGAAGTACGACAGGCTATTCACCTTATCAATTGGTGTTTGGGAAACAACCAATATTTCCTATCGAATTTGAGATCCAAACACTACGAACTGCACAAGAGGTCGGCTTAGATCTGAATGAGGCACAGATCAATCGACTACGACAAATCAACGAATTGGATGAGATTAGGCTCTCTGCATTACAAAACACAGCATTAATCCAACAGCAGCGAGCTAAGTGGCATGATGCACTTATAAAGAATAAAGTCTTCCATGAAGGAGACTGGGCTCTGTTATACGATTCTCGGTTC